>OZ001258.1:34317763-35517763 GCA_963924015.1 Macrophya annulata | reverse complement strand
CATCCCGTTGAAGTTCGCGTACCCCAGCCCATCCCAGTCCCAGTTTCCGTCCCACAACCGATCGGCGTGCCAGTCGGTATCCAGAGCGGAATCGGCTCAGGAATTGGCTTGGGATCTCAATCGATCATTGGATCTTCCCTTGGATCTTCCCTTGGACTTGGATCTTCCCTTGGATCTTCCCTTGGATCTTCTCTAATATCTTCGCATCACTCTGGACTTGGATCTTCTCTAATATCTTCGCATCACTCTGGACTTGGATCACTGGGCTCTGTGTATCTGAAATCTGGACACTCAATACATCATTAAGAGTCTGTAAACGGCAGCCGCATTTCTACTTGTACTTGATGATTAGAAACTCTTTTGTCGTTGCCTGATTGCAACTTAATCTATCATATTCAACCCATATGTAAACTGAATTTAATAAATATATATTTTTTTAAACAAATCCTTGATCCAGGTTTTAATTATCATTTTTTATATATCATTCGCCTTCCCAAAAATCCTATGGCCAAATCATTAGCACAATACCATAAAGAAAGTGCGAGTGATGGCCAAGCGTCTAAGTTAACATCGTAAATAGCAGCTAAATTATAACATGCTCCGATTGGTCCTGAGTGTAGAAAACTGCATGGGGACAAAGACACATACGTGTATGTAGTATGCTAATAGTGTAGATGGCGTACCACGTGCATATACATAAAAAACACCCTGAATAATCACCATCTGAGTTTGAGATACAATATTTACGTATGTATAGCCCCAGATAATTTCAAAGTTTTTATTTATAGTTAATTAAAAATTTGTTACATCAAATAGCGATCGGTCCAGAGGTGGTCTCGCCTGCTTTGCTCACCATCCAATTTCAAATCGTACTAAGGCTGTTTACAGGAAAATCATCCGAAGCGAAATGACTTCTAACCGCTGGCTGTTATCCAATTGATGAGACTTTTTCTGTCATATATTTCGCTAACGAAGCTTCTGGTATATTTTCTACATGGTGTAGAATCTCACCCTAATTTTTAGCAGAGCGTTTCCTCGGGTATGGTATACGGCCTATGAGTCCGAAAATCTAGATGACCATTGGTGTTTTTCATACGCCGCTATATTTGAATTGCCATTACCATTCGAATACTTCATCGCTATTATACACATCACTCTGTTATTATATTTGAGAGTATCGAAGTCTCGCAGAGATTTTTAGTCTGACTGGAAATCGGGCTTTTAAATCATCGATATCGCGGCAATATATCACAACGTTTGTTGTATGTACAAGTGAGAGCGAGCGGAGTCATATTTTTTTTTTTCTGTATTTTTATTTCATACAGAGGTACCATTCCGTTTATATTGTACACTATATCTGTATTGATGTCACAGCATCTCGTGTATGGAGTTAATAGAATTGAAGGGACTGAAGCTTTTCGCATATTCACAACACGCGCTGGTCACTTTGGTTGCAAAAGTTACTTCAATAGCTTGAGTATCAAATACAATAGATTTTAAAGATATACCTACATACCTGCGAGTGACATATTGGATTCAAAGCAGAAAGTAATCTTGGATAGAATTGTAATCGATGTATATGGGAATTCTGACCCACCACTCAATATGTAAAATTTTTCGATATTTCGTAGAGAGTTCAAAAAAGTTTAGCGCTACTAAAGTTAGAAAATGAATGCTTGATGATCTGATTAAGATTCCGGTGAAAGTTTCACTTTTAATTACTAAAAACTTCGTTTATTTGATATTATAATACGCATTGTGTTAGGACACGGCACTTATCCAGATGAATTCACAATGGAATAAAACGGCGCATTGTTCGGGGTGACATTTGCTCTACCATGATTTACTAGCTTCTGGCATTTGATACAAGATCACATTTAACACGGAACCACGAATTCCTTTAACGGTTTAGCTTGAAAATATTACTGACACTGTTCAAGCAATATGACAAAAATTAAAACGATTAACATCTCGTCTATAAATTGTAAACACAAATGTATATAATGAAGTTGTACTATGTATACGTTAGAGTGAACAGATCTGAACTTGAATTCGATTTCCCTGTAGACATAATATGAGAAACTTATAATTGCCAATTACAAGCCAATTCTAGAATTCAGTTATGTAAATTTCGCGGGTTCACAAGACCACCACGTCAGTGATAGTTTAGTTACAATCAAGCTAGATGTTTCTGAACCATAATGGCATATAGTACTTTATAAATATACCTACAGTTCATTATATCTTTCTAAAGTAACGAGTACTGACGTCAATGCTCACTATAAAGCAAACCGTAACTCGAGAGCCAAGGTACTCGTGTTCTGTTGCAAAGTGTTAGAAAATGTTAAATCAAAACTCTAGTGAAAAGAGTACAGCCATGTGTTGCAGTGTTTTAGCAATATGGGTGCTTCCCTAAATCTTTAAGTCTGATTGGTCGTTCTGGAATGACGTATGCAGGGTTTGCATACGTCAGCAAAATACGTCTTACGTCACAAGGTTCGAGGTGACCTCGACAGTGCAACTGGGTCACGGATCAGCTCGCAAGCTCTAGTGGTGACGTCTGGAGTATGAGCTTTTTTTTTAAATCAAATCATCGATTCTTGCCGAATCAATACTTCAAAAATTTTTCGAAAACGACGGAACCATCAGAGCTGAGTAAACAGGTACCTTTAAGCTCTAGTCCTGATACTTAAAATCGAGCTTTTATTGAGTCGGTAACCTAGAGGGAGACAAGTACGTCAGAAGGTACTTTCCTCTAGTACCAGAAACTACAGCCTTGCGACCTTGTTACCATCGTGAAAGTCGGTAAAGCGGCTTTTCTTGACAGTCGATAACAAGTATCAATACAGGTAGAGCTTTATTACCGTACTTACGTACAGCAGGTTGTTGTGCTTCATCACGATGCCAGATAAGGCTGATAAGAAAGATACCGGAGCTTATTTCTTGACGAGGTTTATTACAAAAATAGAAAACTTATAAAAATCGAAAGCTCGGACTGATTTTGAGCCAAACACGTTCTGAGATGTATCAAATTAATTAGTTCTTCGTTTTTTTCCAAAAAACGTCCGTTTCGTTACACTCGCACTAACTCACCGTATCTCAATGAGATTGAATTAGCGTAACATTTCATGAAAGTTAAGTTAGTTAGTATCAAAACGTAGCCAATTCTATGCGTAGATGTGTATGTAGACGTGTACATGATCACGTATCGCACTAACTTATTTATAACTGTTAACCATATTTACAACCTTCATTCGAACCCTCTCAGTTCTGGCCGATACTTTTTCATGGAGAATCAAAAAAATAAAAAATAAAAAATGAGGAATTAGGTATACCCGAGAACGAAGTGGTAATACAACTTGCGTAAGCTAGGCATGTACGATGCCTGGTTTATGATAGGAACTTCGAACTGGTTATACTTTCAAGAAGAATATAACAACTTAAATTGGAATACATAAAGCCATATACTTACCATTACAGCTGGTTTCTTCGTGTAAGTAAAGAGTAGATAATTAACTCACCTGTAACAAAAAATGAAAAAAAAAATAAACAATTAGATAAAGTTATACTCGAGAGTTTTCATCCAAACTGAATTTATACAACATATTATAAAACCGTAATGGTATAACTTTGTCATTATACGCTCTCAATGATTCAACTTGCCGTTTAAACGACTCAACGACAACACGAGGCCTCATTAAGCGGATTTCCGTTCGCATCCACGCGGCATACTGTGGTTTTTATTTTTGTTTCATAATCAGGACTTGAAGTATTAAGATATAAATTTTTCAACGAAGTAGGTATATGCATGATGACACTTTTCTGGAAAAAAGAAACAACAAAAAAAGAAATGTCGAGGCAAAGAATAGCGGGAATATATGAAATACTGTGAAGCGTATGATGACAGGTAAGTTTACCAGCAGCAGCTGAAATGAAATTCCTTAGATGTAATAACGGGTATAAGCGAAATAAATCGATGTTGACATGCATTTTCCATTTTTGAACTTAAAAGAAGATTCCATAAAAAGCACACCTGAGTACATCAACCATTCGACAAAAATTCCATATTAAATAATGTAGCAAGAATTGACGTGAATAATCGATGAGATTTCTTTTCAAAGACTAAGCCTTACTATATACGTACCTGCCTACTTTATCGAAGGAATAAAGGAGTAGAACACATCGGGAGTACTTATATGCGTAGGCATAACGTGGAGACATGAATAACGAAAATTTCCAGCTGGAATATTATACCCTCAAGTCATAACGTATCTAATCCTGAAGCGGTTTTCTCGTAAAACTGGGCCACCGGTAACCACCTGAATCCACGAGGGGCAGCTGTTCAAATTTCAAAACGCTTGGGATTTGTAGAATTATCTCCGACCAGCAACGCTGTCTCATTCACCTCGTAGAACGGTAGACAAATTTTCGAACATGCGTGTACAATTGTATATCAAGACAATGTACATACATACGGCTTATCGTTGGTAAGCGAGCCAAAAAAAATAAAAGAAGAAAAACAAAAAAAAAAAACGTTAATTCAGCGAAAAAGTCAGCATCAAGTTTTTGATTTATTTATTTATCCGTATAAACATACATATTAATTTTTTTTTATTATTTTTTTTCTTCTTGTTCCCTCTCCCATATGTCAACGCACGTTACAGTGTATACAGCTATCTCTGCTTTTTGCGATATTTGCTTTTCGTTTTATTCAGAGGATGAGTTTGTGCGTAGGTAGATTAAATAAACCTAGCTTGATGTTGGTGAAAGTTAAAGCTGAAGCTAGCTATTCATTCATCTGTAATGAAACCAGAGTCGGTTTTTCAGATGAATTATAAATATACTCATCCCTCAATTGGAGTGCAGTATAATGAAATAAAAATAATAATTCACCCTGAATTGAAACTTTTGTCAAATAATAGAATGATTTAAAAGAAAAATGTGTAACAATTCGAGAGATTCGAGATCTATTACAATCGAATAATTTTACGTATTATTTTTCTCCCTTTATAGTCTGTTGTTAGTCTCTGGAGGAATGTCAACCCTCGTCGTCAGTCAACCATATCGTACATCATGAATCGAAAGGCCTTAACCGCATCAATAAATGAATTTTATCTAAAGTTTTAGATGAAGATAAAGTCAGAGAGATCAGAATAGCGATTTCCTTTTTCGGTTTGTTATATATTATCAGAATTGAATGTCAGTATCGATCGTTATCAATTCATTTCCGAGATCTCGTAGTGCGATAATAATAATCACGCTTGTGTAACTTCGATAACATTAGCCTAATCCAATATTGCCTTACGTATTTGCTATCAAAATTTCATCTCAACGTATTCGGGTAGAAATGAAATGTACAGTACAACTCCCACGATCGTAATTAAACGCCGTTGGCCATAAAACGTTCACCCACCGAACTGTAAAGGGGAGATATGAAGTTTCTACATTTTCGACTCACACTGCCTCGAGGATATTCACTAATTGAACTACCTCTACTAAACAAGAACATACTGGATACTTGGGGACAAGATAATATATACGTGTCCACACATACTTATACCTATGTATTCGTCTAAAACGAAGCGCAAAGTTTGTTGTTTGAGGACATAGTTCCCTTCTCTATGTTAGCTAATTCTTATTATGAAATAAAAAAATCTTGTATAGTTATAACGATGAATAATAGTATTTTCTGTGAAGATTAAGCCACTCTGAAAATTCTGTGGAGAAAATAAATAAACCCCCTCTTTTCATTGCCGCATCCTTTTAAGCTATATAGTACAAGTTTTCATCTAGCAACGGGGATATGAAATATCCTGCATATCTCCTCATACATGGCACTTTTATGTATATGTACATACATAGATTCAGGGAAATGGAAAGAAGAAAATAAAATAAAAATATAATAAAAAATAATGGGAAAATCAACCCTACGGAAACTAGATCATATCCAACATCATATCAGATCATATGCAGCATCGGATCAGCGCCGTTTATTTAAGTTTATAAGCCGATCCTCGTAAGAGGATAAAAACTAATTAGACTTTAGACAGGAAAATGAAGGAATTAAAAATTAATAAGAACTAATACCCACGCCTGATTACGTAGCACGCCAGTGGCTACGATATTTCAATTGCACCGATGTGAGACAGCATTAATGATAGAGATTTTTTTCTAGGGAATTATAATATTTAAAATTAAAGATATACCTTCTCTACTAGTAGATATCCATGTAGATAACTCGATCCTCTGTATTTTTGCAGATAAGGGATGGTTTATATATTTTATTTATTATTTTTGTTTAATTCAAGTCTCTCAATTCCGTAAATTCGAAAAAGCAAAATCCATACAAAACCTTAATTGGTTGAGCTCGGTAATCAATAAGTATGCCATGAAGCAAAGGAGCTTCCACTGGGTTGAGAAATAAGGTAATATCATCCTTTGAAAGGCGACCTTGATTATTAAATATTCAGATTATTTTGAATATTTTTTATGTTTTATTTTTTATTTTTATCAAATTGATCATCGCGGATATCTGATCTGATCCATCGTTACAGAAATAGATAACTGATTACGGTATGGCCATGACACAAAAGTTCGATATCTTAATTGACACAGAATAAACGGATAAAGGGCAAACAATCACGGTAATTGGATAATCGATACTTGTTAGAGATAAATGTATGTGTGTAGTTAATTATTCTAACCGTATAAACTATACTTTTATATATATATATATATATATATATATATATATATATATATATATATATATATATATATATATATATATATATATATATATATATATATATATATATATATATATATATATATATATATATATATATATATATATATATATATATATATATATATATATATATATATATATATATATATATATATATATATATATATATATTTAAGTTCCAGTTTTGGCGATGAACCTACCAAGAGAGTAAGTTTACTTAACAAGAAAATATTTCTAACCTTTCAGTTTGTTCTCTCGATTAGGGGCATACTCGCAACTTTCGCAAGAGCAAACAGCTATCAACTTTGTTGATCTTGACTCCGACGCCAAGCGTCGGTCCCACGAGTCCGTGACAGCCAATCAAATACGGATTATGCGAAAGTCACGGCACCCTCAAAGGATCTTCAAATTTCCCTGTACCAACGAGCTCGACGTCTTTACATCCCGGGAATACATGTTTCTATATGCATAAAAGAGAACGTGCTGTGCCTGAATTCTGTTAAATGCTAAGTTTTCGCATACGTATGTATACCATATGCCTATACCTACTCCCGCGAATCCTGACTCTGAAATCTTAGAAATTTTTCACCATAAATAAGTTCGGTTATCGATAATTTCTCAAATAATTTGCACATTGTTTGACAATTTCGAATATTTGGAATTTTCGCTAATGCCATTTCGATTATTTCCTACGTTTTAAATACGTTAAAGACCCAGTTTGCCTTAAAATCTTGGAAATTTTCGGATTTCGTTTAGTTATTCTTTTTTTTTTTTTGATAATATGTAAATAACGAGACAAAATTTGACAGTGAAAAAAATGTACATCTCTGTGTATATTGATCAGTGAAAAAGGGATGATCATGTTCCCTTGAGCTTTGAATATTCGTAACTTTATTCGATGCTTATAACAAGACATAAGACTTTCGATTAATGAAAATTTATCATTCTTTCCAAAGTGTATCGAGTATATTTGAAATGAAATTTTATTTATATTCAAAACGGTTTAATCAAGAATTTGTTAATTTATATTTTTTTGATAGTACTAGGGTACGTGTATCCACAAATATACCTTGTCTTAGCTTTAATTATGAAACTTCTCAAGTTGTATAGAATATCTGTACAAAACTTTGACGCCTTGGCTCTGAAAAGTTGTTTAGGAACAAGAAAACTCATTTGATTCTCACTGTCAGCATTAAATACCAACATTTAACACAACATGAACCCCGTACTAACAGTACAATTATGAAGCGTACAGAATGCCGGGTGTAGAATTATCCGCGTGTAGATATATTTGAAACCATTCGTGGCTATTAGATTTCCAAAAATAATGTGGTATTTGAAAATTCATTCAAGTTTCAACGAAATTCATACACAAAATTCTATTTTGAAATTGTTACAGTAGATTGTTTCACAGAATTCAACGTTTTACATGTAGATAATGATCACGAGTCCCCTCGCTGTCACACCGGGTCCAAAAGGACCCTGGAGAGAGCGAATGCTCGAACACTTTTCTCTTTACATAACGTTGAAAACTACTCCTCAACAACTATGACATATACCGACCTCGTTCATCCTCACGTTATGCCCCCGGCAAACATGTGCTTTGCGCATTTACAATGAAACACATATTCCCATCAACGCTTTTATCTGTGTTTCAACAAGAGAAAAATAATTTTTCATCGTGCGACCACATCGAGATTGTAGAAATTTTTGACTAACAATATAAAATTAAAACGTGACGGAGGTGAAACAACATCTGCCAATAAAAAAATAAATCAACTCATCGGAAAAAATCGTTCGTAATATCAAACTGGAGGGACGAAGGGCAGCCAGTTAGAAAGGCTGACCCTACGTGGCTGATACTACTAATATCGATGCTATACTACGGCGTGTGCCATAAGCATAACATTCGGCGTTTACCCTCGGTGTGTTTTATGTTAATATCGAACTTTTATGTCGTAAAAAATGTTTGTTCTTGATTATATTGCCTTTTCTTTAATTTACGTATCAATTTATACCTGAACGATAACACACGCGAGTATTTCAACTATGAAAATAATCGACTGTTGCTGAAAAAGAAAAGAAATATCATACCTACGACGATTCAATGTATGTATAAATTTATCTTCCGTCGCGTGTGCGATTCCATTTCCCAAACAATTTTCTCTTCACTGGGTTCTACAAATTGTCACAGCTGATAATACCGAGACGTATATTGAGATGCAATTTGCGTACAGGCGAATAACTTACAAATTGAAGTAACATCAGAATTCGATATGAAAACGAAACGACTGTAGTTATACATGAGAATCATAGCCCCGTACGTAGGTACGACATTCTTCGAGGCAATTAGTCTAGTGGTTATGAGAAGTTGTTACCTTTAGCAAATTGCGACAGTCTTCAGGGAAAAACACGTTTAGGTACCCTGAAGAGGGACGGAGTAGTAACATAGGCATTAAATGCACGAGTATAAATGTGATGAATTTCTCGTTCCAGTGTTTTCAATTCAAGTTTAAAATGCCAGCGGCTGCTCATCCGTGCGAAGGGAATTTATTCATGTATTTTGAATCACATACCCATTGCTATAAAATTTTTTTTTGGATCCAATTCCAAACTCGGTTTCTGCAATACGCTGTACCTATACCTACTGCCAGCAGTTATTTGCTAGGTAATATTTTATAGCTGTACAATATTTGCAGCGCATTTTTACGTCGGTCAGTTCACCCTCGTTGTATAGAAAACTGCATTTTCAATAATAAACTTTTTCTGACAAAGCTGCATGCACGTTGTTAAATATACGCAGTGAAAAAAACGAGGTAACAACATTAACAAAAGGCAGAGTTGCAAAGGGAATTACGATCGGATTTACCAGCTCTCGACCACGTCTACAAGCATGTATATTGTATGTTAACACGTTGGTTGAATTTGCCTGGAACCAGTACAACCTTGGGATCATGCAAATTAATTCGTCAGTAATTAGGAAAATGTTCGCGTGAATATTACCGGCATTTATTGGTGTTAGGACGAACGGACATTAGCGAGACCGATAGAGGTAATGCTTTGGTAAATGTCTGGAACGTGCTTCAATGTCGAAGGATGTAAAGTATTCGAATTGGAAGCCAACCACTAGGTGCACACCCAAACCTCTCTGTCACTGACAGAAAGCTTCACAAGACATCGAGGAATGAATGTGAAGGAATGATGTTCAAAGTTTGTAGAAATTTTACTAATCAGGATCAATAATCATTACTCAATATTGTCAAAAAAAATAACGTAATTTTAGATAATGAAAATAAATTGAATTTGATAAAAAATTGGCTCGTGAATATTTTATTTTATATGAGGGAGAATTTTTGATGAGAAAATCGGTTCTAGGTCAAGCTCTACGAGCTTATTATTAGGTGATTAAAACGGTGAGGTTAGAGGTACCGTAAATCTAATTAAACAACGATTCCCACATCGACCGATAAACAATTTCAATTAATTCGCATTATGGTCATAGAGGCGTTATTCATATACCGAACGCTAGCGCGTTGTGTTTATATGATCAGGATTACGAAGTAATCACAAAGCAGTATTACGTCTAATCCATACCGTGCGCAAATGCAAATATGTATATATGTTTACTACGTATATACGTATATAAAAGCACGGCTTTAGGGATATTTATTCGCTGACTGCCTTCGTTTATCCTCTTTAACTCGGGATTTTCCTTGCAAAATGCAACGAGATCCGAAAGAGTAGTTAAATTTATCATTACACATAAGGTAGGATTGGCTTAGTTATACACATTCTACATCTACATGATAACATTCATACTAAATCCTCAAGCCACTATCTGATTCGCAATATTTTTTAAAAGGTCAATTATCACGCATTAGCGCAGACTAACAGGGTAGGTATAGAAAGATGTCTGTTCACCTAATGGTTCGCTTTCCAAAAGATTGATAGTCTGAATATGTAATTCGAAATCGAATTCAATGGCTTATACCTATTATAAGTCTTTACGATAACTGCCGTTGACTATAGTAACAACTTTTGTAACAGGAATCGTTAACTGATCATTTTTTATTTTCTCTTTTTCAGGATCAACCAGTCTTTCAAAAAATATTCCATTAAGGTGTAGGTACATACCTCTTTAATGTATCGTGTTTAAGTTATACCACCGTTGGCTCTTGCTCACTATCTTCTCTGAGCACATAATCACAGAGAGTAGTCAAGATGGCTGACTTGGGGGTACTTTATAGTATAAGATACACACCAAAGCTCGGAACGTTGACACGGGACAAGGTGGCGCACGATTAAGCACATCACTTTCTGTATTCTCTTAGCAAAGAATCGACACATCTATAGATGCGCGATGTTGAGTTTTAAATCGTTCCTAGACAGCGGGCTGAAGTTTAAGTCTTGAGTTCGTCTTTATTTTAGTCACTCATTTTTTTTCTTCTTATTTTTCTCCGTCTTGTTTTCGGTGTTAAAGTCCACGAAACCGCATGAGATCTAATTACACCACCCTTCTCAATGCCGTCAAAAATTCCAAAGAAATGTAGAAAAATATTAAACTCACTAGCCACGCAAGGTGTGTGACATCAGTTGTTTGATATTAACGATCCAGCTTAATAGTATGCGGGTTGAAAGTTCAAGGCTACCAGGCTAGTACGTGACGGAGAAAGTATCGCCCGCTGGAATAACTCTCGCAGTATCGACGTAAAAAATGAAATATAAGAAAAAAGAAAAGAAAAAAAATAACAAAAATTAATATAAATAAAAATAACTGATGGTTGAGAGGAAAATAATTATAAAAAATTCTTAAAGCCGAATGTATCGATAGTTCGATCGAGGATTGTCACGTCTCATAGTTTCAATCAGATCCATTATGAGAAAAAATTCGGTGCTGACTTATCTAGATCGCATTTTTTTTTTAAATGTGTTCAAAAAAAAAAAAAAACACAGAAATCTAATCAAGAAAAATCGACTATCGCCAAATATTAAGATGAAATTTTTTACGGTGATATATTGATGTTGAAAATAAGTCCGAAATTTTTATTACTGTTGAGAAAAATTGTAAAATAAAAGTAGAATAAATTATTGCCCATATATAATCGTCGTTTAATAAATTCTCCAGATCTCTGGATCGCCCTTGACCTGTTGTTAGCTTGGTGGTAGGTACTGGTAGTTGAAACGGTATAATCTACATATAATGTCTGAAACGTTGCATAGGGCAAAGTATGAGAAGGGTATAGCATTGCACTAAACATGATATAAATAAGTAAAAGCGTTCTTCCTTAGCAACTTGTTACCTATTTTCTGTATTTATATGTATATAGGTAAAGGGCGAGCCATTTATCGTAAAGTGCCTTATTATCGTTCTCGTTCTCGTTTTTCAGTTGCTAAAGCATGAAAGAAATATCTAAGAGAGGTAGATGTAATTAAACAAAGTAATTAACTAAATTCACTGTTTTTCACGTAGCTCATTACCAGACGACGAATTACCACGTAATTTTTTATTACAGGTACTGACGTAACCCAAGAAATTTAATTATAAATTTATAAAAAGCATTGATATTTATTTAGTTAAACGTATATATGTATATATCAGGTAGGTACTCAAGTATTTTTTGTCTCGATTAATCTGCGAGTTCAAAGCTATTGTGTAACTAATTATCTGATTAATTGTAAAATGTAATTGATTAATTAAGCGACTTCTTTGTTAATTACTTGATCAATTAAGCTATAGCTTCGCGCTTAACACGTAAATCTATCGAGCAATTTATCAGTCTGAAAGATTTAGTGTTGCGTGATAATTTCACTACGTGCAGGATAGAATTGTATACGGTTTACGGAGGATTGGATTCGACCTTAATCGTATGGCAAGTAATAAACAAAACGAGTGTAATCTACTATTGGGAAGATCTATTAAAAACCTATTAAAGAATAGAAACTAAATAAGCATCAGTGTTGAGAAACATCCGAAACAAGTTTGAAATAAAAGAAACAAACTATTCTTAACCAGACAGTATATTTCCTCAAAGTTTCTTTGCTAAGGCAATGATTCGACGAGATCTTCAAAAATAAACATTACTTAATTGTTACGAGCTGAAAAAAAAAAAAAAAAAAAAAATTATACCATGAATTCAGAAAGATGTACGTTTCTGGTTCACTGAACTGAAAATTTTACTATTTCCAAGTGATCTATAACTGGTTTGAAATTTTTATGCACTAAGAAGACGGACTCATGTTTAAATTATGTGTCGACTGATGAATCATTCATTTTTTTTATGCAAACTATGTATATATGTACAACGTAATACATGTATGTATGTACATACGTACATGTACACATATTTTGTTCTTCTTTGATCGTATGTTTATATAAAACGTCCGGCAGGTCCTTTGGATGTAAAATTTTCTGAGGACTACGAGGTAGGCAAAGTACGTCAAACCGTAGTCCTAACTTCCCTAGGGAGACCTACGACCCAGGTAATGGAGAGAAAAATGGTTATACAAAATTCAGTTGAATGTATAACCCGAAGTAAAGAACATCTAGTAGATAGAAATTGCAAAGGGAGAGCTGTCAAGCCCGTTTAAACTACTAACACACAAGTTTATGAGAGAAGTGAAAAAAGAAAAAAGGTTGATAGGTATAGGTACGATAGGTGTGCTCGTATACAGCTATATCGCATTCAAGTTTTGAGGACTCTGGGTCGCTTCTGCGGCCAACCGTTTCCCGTAAATTGTCAACCCCGCGTTTCTGGAATAAGAAAAACTCTCGAATAACTGGCCCAGTCCTATCCCCGGGGTTCGCTCGAGTAGGACTAAATCATACATCGCATCGTATTGAATTGAGGATAAATGGTCGTCCTTCGAACTTAGAAAAGCTTAGAAATTCGATGGCAAGGTGCGACGATACCAAACGAAGTAGGATTTTTTTTTTACTTATTTTTTTTTTTTTTTTTTTAATTTTTTTCTTCCTTTTTCTCTTCGGTAAATCAATTGGATTTTCGTTCCTCGTATAATGCCAGCTATATACCTCAGCCCCCTTCGGTCACCCCAAACCCCTACGTTTGTACCTCGTTTCTTTGAAAACTCAAAATCCAATTAAGGATTGTAAGCCGCTCGGTTGCCTGCGTCGCTTTCAAGCTTAATGACTCGGCCGGATAAAGATGTACCCATCGCGGACGTGGGTAGATGTACCTACGTAGGTATGTACGTACATACCTACTGCCTAGTGAATCACGAAAGGTAAGCTTTCTCGTTATGAAATTGCGGTAACACTAAGATAAAATATAATTCAAATTCAAATTCAAATCGAGCCGATGGATTCGGCGCGATTATTTTTGGGCTCATGCAGAGACTCAGATAACGGGAATTTAGTATTAGGATTTGGAAAGTGCACCGAATCATTCGACTGTGTAAACACGGCTTAATTTCTACCTCTACTAAACCTGGTAAGCTTCTGCCTAGTTTATTGAGCAGAAAATGGACCCCTGCTAGGGTAATTTTGGACAAGGGCTATGGGATAAAAGTAGTGTAATAAATATCCGTACAAGATGAGGGTAAAACTCGTCCAATGAATACAGGTAGTTAAAAAAAAAAATATTGGAGATCATATAATGTGGATTTATTTCAGGATGTGTAATGGCTAGTTTTAGACGATGAAGGATAAACTACAGGATACATAAATATCGAATAGTGTCATTATATCCAACACAATACCGGCGGTTAGAGAACTAATAACGTATACCTGTGTATCGTTAGCTTTCCGAAGTAATAACAATAAATAACAAGGGTAATGTTTTTTGGTATTAAGAATTTAGTATAATGTTTGATTTCTAATGACGCAATGATAATTTAATACCAGTTGGATTGTATGTCAGAGCAATAACGTGGGAAATGTAATGCCAGAAGTTAATCCATTAGAGTTTCGTTATATCTACTTCAGTTCGTTACTTAGAATTGGACCAATGCAATAACGGGACTTTTCGATGGAGTATAATAATGATAATAATAAAAAATACCAAAAAAAAAAAAAAAAAAACTTGTTAAAAATCTTTACTCGTGAAAAGTATGAAGAGAGATAAAAGTAAGCTGAAGAATAAGATTGTGATTCGTGAGATTTACTATAGACGCACTTCGCTGGTTCTTTGAAACTTTTCTGTCCTACCATTCTCTGAAAAAGGTAGGGTAGATATGAGTTTTTACCAGTTTTGAGAGAGAATTTTGATTTATGATAAGGCGAGAATAAATAAAGAAAAATAAAAAAAAAAAATAACCTCCATCGTAACCCGTATAGAAACGAAATCGATGTCTTATGGAGTATAGGAATAAAAATAGAATAAAGAGTATTACGCGTATATATACGTATTCAAACGAGATGAATTATTCCAAAATTTACTTGACAGCCTTACCATATACTTCCATTAGCGATTGTATAAACTCAGCAAATTTCTACGAAGGGATTTATGCCGCGAGTTTTATCTTAAGCTTTGGGCTTAGCACCTGTGGGACATTACTGTTGCCTGTCTACGTTTGGAAGAGTTGCTCCCAAAGTACAAACCTACCAAAATGAAACCGCGAGACAGATCGTTGATAACCATTGTCAAGATGGCTTATCATTAAAACTGAAATTATTAGTCGAGGTATAGGATTTAGATACTTGAGAAATGATAACATGGGATCAAATGCTCCTAAATTTCTCTCAGTAATTAGGTCAGTATAGCCAATGAATTTTTTTGTGCAACTTTGACCTGTAAACAAATTTTTAAATTTCGGTATACTCTCTTCAAAGCTATGTACCAGGTTCACTCAACCATCGCAGTATCGAAACTTTGAGGTTAGGTGTATTTTAATCCAATCGTATCAACGTTTGTACAACACTTTGGTATTATTTACTCGGACATTCCTCGATATTTATCCCCCAGTTTCCCCCACAATTGGGAAGTTACCTTCTCACAAAAATATCGTGGTTTGATTATTTTAACATGACGGAGCCCCCAGAACTCTCAAGGTTTATTATTCCGCTCTACGCATCGAAGCATGAGCTTGCGTGCGGATTAACGTTAAGAACCGTGTCTGAGCACGCGACGTATGATTACGAACTTTGTGCATGAAAAATTTCCGGTGAAAAAATCACCTTGTATTAAGAGAATGACGAAACGGTTAAATATAGGCGATCCGAAGATCAACTTGACCTGGAAAATTCAACGTGGAGGTCAATTCAGACGGTCGTTGGTAAACAACACCTTATCATCCATCTGTTACGTGCTGGTCGATAGCGAATAGATATACATACCTACCATTGGAACTAGTGCTGCACGAATAAGGCCTGAAAAGATTAATTAACTTAGGAAGAATTGGTCGTTGTGTTTTAGAGGACATTTAGACGTCTTGATCGCTGTTTTCATTGAGCCGTAAATCTGATCTCGGCAAACTAGTGCGGGAATATAAAATTAACGAGGTTCTAACTGCCGGATTGAAAGACGAGTTAATAAATAGCTCGCAAGACGTTACACGATACTTATCATCTCATCGTCAGACATCAAGTTAAGCAAACTCTAAATCTGCATGTCCGCGCTACAAGGTGCTCTCTATCTTCCTAACTCCTGAAATCTAGACAAACAAACGTTCCACACTTAATTATACCAACAAATCTCTCCTGTTTCTTACCTGACTCAAACTGGCATAGCAAACCAATGTCTAATTTGCTCATCCAATGTTTACTCAGTAAGAATAAAATTGTTTATAGTATAATAACTTTCCTGCTATAATAAATCTTCTCTGGAGCTATCATGTAAGTATTGAAACTATATGTTTGTAAAGTTCAATGGAATAATATGAATGCTGATTGAAATATCTAAGTTTATAATAAAATAGAAGAATGTTACTGGCAGCGTTTCCTCTTTTTTCAAAAATTCAGAGTCTCAGTTATATTTTATTATTCTCTCTGCGAGTTGAATTTGTTACTATATACATTGAAAAAAGCATGTATACGGATTGACCTAGAGTTCGGAATGGCTTACGAAGACCTTTCAAAACAGGTATATAAATATTTCAAGATTATGGAACAGCTAGCAAGACCCTCCACCTCCAACTCCAACTCCAACTCTACCTCCACCTCCACCTCTTCTTCTCTTCTCTACTTTTCTCTCTTCCTGCAGACTTCCATCGAGCGAAACGGTTCAAGCATACGGACGTAAAAGAGAGAGAGATAAAAATTGCTAAAATCTTCATTCCATAAATGTAGGTGTCCTTGAGTCGACGCTTATCCGTCGAGTCATCTCGCACCACTGCGTATCAAAAACATGAAGAGACTTTTCTTTCGAACAGAAATACATGATTTCAAAGGGGAATAAAAGATAACCAAAACAGATCAGATCTGCTCAAAGTCAGATAAGGAACTAATAACCGCAAACATGTTCAATGGCCGACGCCAGTGATTATGGAAAAAAAAAAGAAACTAATTGATCAGGAATTTAGTGACAGTCGAATTCCTATCGGATAATGAAATGTTGCATGGGTTTAAAGTTGGAAGGGTCCTACACGCCTGTTGGATAAATTCTTGCCTATTCTTATCTATTTTTGCGGGATATTCTCGGCAATCGTGACGTCGCGAGACTCCACTTGTTGGACGCTGCTTACCACCCTGCGACCGCCACCTGATGCTACGCCACTGTCGAATCGATCCCCCAAACTCCAAAATGCTCGGTTGCCATGCCAACCATCCACGACCCCCTTTCCCCACCGCAAGTCGTCGCGATCCCGTGACGTCACGGGATAAACATTAGTGGTGACGTAGCATAGATGATAGTGCTCGAGTTGAATAGTTTTTAAACAACCGATGGATCACGAGCCAAAGTTTTGAGAAGAAAAATTATTATACGTAGTTGAAAAGTGAAGAAAAATCTAATATGTACTTTAAATTCAAACCGAGGTGCGAAAAGTAAGGGACAAAACGTTGAATAGAAAGAAAATGAACGGTTTAACTTTCTGAGAGTTTTCGTTACCAGAGGGTGAGGAAGGTACACATAGATATATGTATGTATGTACATACTTACTTATTACAGAGAATGGCCGGAAACTCTGATGGAAAAGAAAGAAAGAAAATTTTTTTGGATTTTGATTAAACAGCAAATGATAAAATAAATGGTGGATTTGGAATCCACGACATGAATACAACTCGATGATATTGTGGTGCCCTGCGGTTTACGTGGTCTCAATTGGTGCAGAAAATGCGATGATTAAAGTTGACGTACGGGTTAATGCAAGTGCATCATGGCCGTAGCTCGTGACACCCTCAAACCAAAACACTCCTTTCATTAGACTCAGCGAACTGCGATGAATTCAAGCTGATAACCATCAGGTTTTCATTTCTACCCAATTTCACCGGAATCCATCACCAAACCTTTCGTCATTGCAGGGATAAAATGTGTAGATTAACAAAAAATGATACAACGATCACTGTCCCGGATGAATTCGTTCGAGTATTGATCCATTTATTGATAAAATTTATATGGGTATTGCTAATCTACGGCTAAGATCATAAAACTAGTTTTAGAGGTTCGGAAATGTGCTTTGACGTCATTTCTACAGATGAATAAAACTCTTCAACTTTTCCGACCAAGATAATTGCAAAAGAATCTGCTGATAGATGTAACCGTTGGTCGTGGGTCGTAGAGATTGGGGGTAGAATCGTAAAGAGGTTTTATGGCAAAGCTGAAGGAATCAACGGTTCGCGACGACGGACACTGAAGAATGCCACAGATCCAGAAGAAGACAAGAAAAAAAAAAGAGAAAGAGGGAGAGAAAGAGGAAAAAGAAGAAGAAGAGGAAGATAGAGCAGCTGGGGAAAAAGGATGGCTAGCCGGTGCATATATTGTACCAGAAACGCGTCACAAGTCGGAGCATGACGTCACAGTTAACCTACATCTCTCTGCAGACGTATGTGCGCGTGTAACAGAATCGGGTTTTGAACCCACATCTATACGTGGTACCTACCAATACTCACGGTGAATGAAATGTAAAGATAACTTTTCCACAATATCCACGTATCGCCTGTACACACATGCAATTATGAACAACGTGTACATGTATAGCATAATGTAGGTACGAGCATACTGTCCCATTTTCTCATGGACAAAGCCTGCAGATCACCCTCAGAATATACAATATACGTGAAAAGGTTAAGAATGGCTGAATCATCTCATAACCAACAGAGATAACTGTAGGACGATGTTAATCTGACATTTTCCCATTTGCATCACACACGTTACTGCAGCGAACAGCTATCGTAACCGCAAACTTAATAACGGATTATGGGTAAATCCAATCGAGGTTCACCCTTCGGCTCGTACAGATAATTTGTAACGTATGTAACCATATCCACATTGATCTCTCGTAACTTTGCTATAACCACTTGCTGGAAAATGTATATTTCCTTTTTTTTCTCATTTATGAAACGTCGCTATATTGCAGAGTTCGTACACATCTACGTTCGTAGAATTAGTACGAATAATACAGACATATTTATTAAACATACGTTGAGATCCGTACGTATCACGTACTGATCATATGAGTATGTACCTATATTGTGTATAGAGGCGAGGCGATGTGAACCACTTTCATCTCAATCACGGTAAAGCAATTTGTGGACCCCGGGGAGCCGGTGATCGAGGGTAATGTTTGGTTTCGGTTCGGAGGCTGTTAAAAGCCTCTTCCACCTCTTCCGTTTCTTTCACCGCTGCTACTTCCTCCGTCTACATCAAGGTCTAATTTCCAGTCCATTTAGATCCTTGCATATTGTTTAGACGCGTGAGGTTAAACACACCACCCATACACGTGTGGGTATCGAATATCCTAAATGACCGACATTGTGAGTTCCTAAATTTTCACAAAATCTCGACGAGAACACGGGCTATAATTATGACTAAGCGAGACCAAAAAGTAAGAATTAATATTCAAACTAACTCAATTCAGGTCGCATAACTATTCGGTCGCTGTGACTGTTGCCTAATTATTACGACTGGTGTTTGAAAGTCGAGGGTCTATTTTGCATACAACGATAAATAGAGAATCCTGCTTACTAAACTTACAATTAGCCACCCTAAACTACGGTCTCCATTCACCGTTAGTGGGGGATAATAATCCCGTTAAGGTCACAACTTTGAAAGTTAACCCATATAAATAACCCATAGGCGTGTTGAAACGAAAAGTAAAAGAAACCACCCTCACAAGGTCCCAGGCAAGAGAAATTTTCTACTTCTGATGGTAAAGTTTGCCATAAGACATGCACATCGGGAATCCTTAAGGATATTTCGAAATACCATATAAACACACGACGACGATTTTCGGATGAATAATTTTCAAAAAAAATGGCATACAGTTCAAAAGCCAATAAAAATCGTGATTGAAATGTCGGAATTGTAAAAGTAGCGCATACGGGGTCAGGAAAATTTATATTTTCTCCATGTATTATTCGAAATTGAAACCAGCCGAAGCGTATCCCAGCTTCACGAGACCGGGGAATCGAAGTGTCCCAGCTCGCCCTAAACAAGGTTAGAAATGGTTCAAGAAATTCCTACGTGCGCTATACCTACCTCTCGATTTTCCAAGACCCTGTCGTAGTAATGTCGTGTGCACACGTAGTGAGAACCTTCGAATTTACGGATGAAATTCAATCAATGAAATTTCACTACCAAAATGATGGATGAAACTTCGAAATGAAACAACCTACAATCAGTCGTCTAGTAGAGAGAAAAATCTGCGACAAATTCATGCCGAGGAAACAGTAAATTTTCTTTAAGTTTTTTTTGCAGAAACTGTAAAACCGCTATAAAATAATCTCATAATTTATTTCTATATCGAATGGATTATGATCTTTAAACTACAAATCTATCTTGTTGCAACTGTGTCCGCACGATATCTAAAATAATATAAAAGGTTATGAATTATTCCGGAATTCTAACAAGACTCAATTTAAAAATGAATAATTGTCCAATAAATGGTGTAAAAATTGTTTGTTCGAGATGATTTCATAAATTTATATATATATATACATATAACAAGGAGTAACTGTTCGGTGAGTGAATAAATTTGAATTCTTTATTTCATCCTGTTTCGCAGTGTTTATAACGGTGTATTGAAGATTTTCTATGGTATTCAATTATTCTACCTCCGTTGTTTAAATTTTCAAAATATTGCTTTTTCTCTCGGGCTCTGATACCATCTCTATGTGCTTTTGTTATTAACCGGATTAAAAATGTTTCAAATTAATTGAGTAATTGATTCATTAAAACTCCATGGCTTTAGAACCTACCTTCGCTGTACTTGAAGCACAGAAAAGGGAGCGTGTTTCGATGCAATTGACAAAGGTGATCCCAATCCCGCAGAGAAAATTGAATACAGGACGTTGGTACTTAAATAAATTGGTCGAATTATTAGCTACAGATTGCAAAAGCGTTTCCTGAATAAAAATCCCGCCAATTCTCGCTCGACCTATCGCTACGGTAGTTATCTCACTGGTAATAGATACTTTCGAAAATCAAAACTGAAACCTAATTTTCTAAATAATGAAGAAACTCTGTGATATTCGAAGCGACAAATTTCAACCTAAGAATTAGCAACGACATTCTCAAGATTCGCGAATCCAATATCACAAGCTGGTAATTTGAACTGACAACGGAACTTCGAACACACATAGTCGAATCGGTACTTGAACTAATTCAACTAATCACTTGCTGCAATTTACGAAGGGCTTTGTTCTATTTTACTCGTTCAAAAGCGTAACCGCACTTGATGGTACTGACGATTTCATTGAATCAGTTACCCCTAGGTTGACCCGCTAATACATCAGGACAGTGGATGGGAAGTTTCCGTTAAAGGCGTGCTAGGATGCGATTGACAAAAGTAATCTCAATTCCATTGAGAGCATTCCGTTGTAAAAAGAAGGCGTTGATTGATGAAATTCTTTTCGTGAAAATTGCCAAGGTGGTTTCTGAGTTCGTACGTCTTTTCTCTTTCCCTTACATTAGTTAATGTAGTAACGAATCCCTAGCGTTACGCTAATGAGATATAGCATTTAGCTCAAATATTTCAAAGTTTATATAGAAATAGAGAATACGTTGGATTTCAAACTCCGAGTTTGACGTTCTATGGTTATATTCGTGAGGTTGAAAACCAGATTTACTCATCAGCTAATTGGAGGGAACAACTGAGGCGACGAGACGTCTCTATACTAAGGACGTCAATTTCCACCTAAAATTAAGCCGGGATGTTCATGAGGCGATAGTGACCCTTGGAATAACTAGAAAGATATTTTATATTATTTAAAATGCCTCTCACGATGTCTGCCGTGAATTATAAGGCAAAGAAATGCGGTAACCAGAGATAAGCCACATCCTTCATTCATATTTCTCTTTCGTTTAAAATTAGCAACTCGCTAAAGCGCAACCTTACCGCATTATCTAATTATTGAAGAACAATTTCGAGCCTCATTTTAACGAAACCCACCCACTATCCTTTGAAAATTCCACAGGGAGGCTTCATTCGATTGTAATATTCATCGAATTAAATTTTTATATCTACACATCGAGATGCTTATTCTCGATGGGTTTATCCCAATCTTTAACTCAGCTGGTTGTGAGACTGAAACTTTTTATCAATTACTCGACGAACTGGTAACGTCAGAAGAGTTCAAAAGCCTTTTTTTAAACCTAATTTCAATCGATGGATATGCATTGTTTAAGTATATGCCCGTTTTGTTTTGTCATTTTTTTGGGAGAATCACACTTTCATATACTTACGCATTAAACTTTTAACCCATAATCAGAAAAATTGAAATCAATTGAGAGTAGTCTCGTCTAAAAACGTTCTGGCTGCCATTCGACATTTTTCTACACTCTTATATCCGGTGGGAATATATTTTTGTTATTCCCAGGGCTTAGGGCCCACTTCCAATCATAGAGATGAAGATAAATTAGAAATGTTGCATCGGGCTCTTGGTTGTCAGAGCTTTTGCCGTTCGATACTAATCAGAAGTAGGTGTAATACGATAACATTGTACAAAAAATAAAAAACAGACGTGGTGTAAGTTCTGCGCGTTCTTTTTCCAATCAAAAAGTACTTAATTGAGTATCGTTACAATAAGTCGATGACTCTTAGCATTAACGTAAACGAATTTAGCACTTTCGATCGGTTAAATCAATACTGTCTAGATAAAAGATAATGGAGAGATGAAAACGATTGAACTACGTCAAGGGGAGTGAAATTAAATTTACAAAAAAGTAAAAAAGAAAATTATTATTATTTTTTTTTTTTTTAACTGCAGTTAATAAAGTTCGCAGAGGATTTTATGGAGATCGAACTCTGCAAGTATTTGAATCTAAAATTCGCGTAAAAAATTTGATTCGTTTAAATAAATCTATAGAGATATTTCCTGCGCTTTGAATTGAAGTTGGTTATGGTCCGTTGTAAAAATAAAATACCTTCACAGGCGCTGTCGTTGAAGGGAATTTTGTTTCCCTCATAATAGAATAACCTATATAACAACTCGATGTATAGTAAAGATTGGAATAATAAGGTAATATCAAGTTTGCGACAGGATGATTATTAGTTATTGACTTGATCGATTCTCGCTCTGAATATATCCCCTTTTATTACTCTTATAGACGCAGAGGAGTAATTGGAGTGTTATAGGTCACTTAAAAGTTACTGCAAACCCGTAGATTTGATAACTAAATTCTGAAGTATTACCCAAGATGAAATGACCGAAGAAAACAGGAGAAATTATCGTCTCATACTGATTACCAATATAACGAACGTGAATTGTGTATTGAGCTGGTTGTATTTTCGTTTGGGAATTTCAAAAGGCCTGAAAACTTTCGACAGATTTAATATAAATGACCATTGTCCAAGGTGGGTGTTCTCGTATTTTTACGAATGGACAGTTTAACGCATCTGGTCCTCGGCAAAGTAACCATCTGAAGGTAGAAAACCCGGGGACTACACTCTCGCCTTTTATTTACGTGAAAGGGGAAACAAAACAACAAACAAACGTTGAGATCGTCAATAGAAGTATGACAACAGAAAGTTTCGGAACTCATCCACGAAGTGGGTCCGTGAGAAAAACTCGGTTCTCGGAAACTATTGATTCTGGAAGAAGTGAGAGAAAGAGAGAGAAACAGAAATAGACCGAGACAAATATATTGAGAAACAGAGAAATGTCTCCTCTTTTAGGTTCAGAGCTTCGAGGGTAAGACAGAGAACCAAGAGGGTGCTGGAATCCCCGAGAATCGTTCAGGCTACTTTAGTCCCGGCTTGGTCGTAACTGGAATGTAGATATGTATATTCTTGAGCACTCTCCCTAGTACTAGTACTAGGCAACGTGTTTGTAGGAATTTACATATGAACAAGCCTCTCGCCTTGCGAAGGAGGACCACATCGTTCATGAGAATCTATTCAACACAATCCGAACGAAGTTCAAGCTTGTAATTAAGAATGAGAAATTAGAATGTCAAGATTTCTACGGGGTTCATGAAAAGTTTTTACATATATAATCGAATTAAGAATAAAGTTGTGAACTCAATTACGACATTTTTTATGTTCTCATTTAACCTTAGAAATGAGCTTGTCTAACCAGATTATTTCAGGATCAATGTTGAAGGAGACTTGCTATTAATCTTTACTGACAACTCGCTTTCCATAAGACTTTCGGTGACTGTATATCATTAACGCAACGTCCAATCTGCTCTAGCAACTTAGTCAAATTCAAATTTCTACTTTGCATGTCTGTTTCGTATTGGGTTACACAGAGACGGTTTTCACTTTCGTTTTGGACACGCGACTAAATTTGAAATGAAGAGAGATAGAGATAGAATAAAAACAACCGCAAGGACAAGAAAACTGAACGAGATCAAAGCATATAAATTGATCCAATCGTTCCTATATCCAAAATGTCAACTGCTTCGTGAAATCTCATCGATTATCGAGGATAGTAAAATATTTCTCATTCATCTATGCGCTAAAAACCGTTTATTTTATATCGCAGACGCATTGTAAGGTTAACACGTGTGGATCACTGGTGTTATAAATAATCTTGTCTGGTTTTGTGCATCACGTGAGTAACTGTGAAGCTTAAAACGTCGACGAGGGGTACAGATAAATTTGTAATCCGCTTGAAAATTTGTGGAAAAAAGTAAAAATGGACTTGAATAAAATAATTGGACGCTGTAATTATTGTAAAAAAAAAATCACTGACGAGCGTGTAAAGCGATTATCTATTTCCCGTGGATAAAATCACTTGATAATAAACAGTTGCTTGAATACGTTACGGTAATATAAAGAATTGATAACAGGACAGGAAATTGGAAGCTATCTTCATCATCATTCAACAGCTCTTTCATCACATGGCAATTACGAGTCTAACGAGGGTGGTTTTTTTTTTTATTTTTATTTTTATCTTTTTTTATATTTTTTATTTATTTTTGTGAGTCTCTACCTCGCGGTGCCAACACACACCTCATATACAAACTGTCACATACTTTGATCAAGAATACGCCGTGCTAGCAGGGGAAAAAAAAAATCTTTTATCAAACCCTTCCTACGCCCGTAGAAAAAGGACACCAATTTGCGCGTGTGTCGCGATGAGATTTACAGAGTGTTGCCCTCTCGTTGGCCTCATCGTGTTTTATACCTACAACGAACGGGGTTACTTTTCACAAAATTTCTACAAAACTCATGTCAGTCTGGTACGTATGAGACAAAACTAAATTGCAATCTGCAAAGTTAAGCTTATTTTAACCCTGATCTTTTCATATTCATTTATGAAGCTGTAGAAAAAAGTGACGCACATGAGGATTAAGAAAAGAAATTGTATTACATAGCCAGGATTTTTTTTTAGTTATGGAAAACCGGACAATGTTAACAAAAATTTGTACAAACGCGGTAAGAAGTTTACTTGTAATGTATTACAGACATACATACATAAGCGGTTCCTACTGCCATTAAAATATCTTTCTCCATGGATTTTCAATTTTTCAATATCATTCACACGAAACTTTGACGATTAATCAATCCCGAGCGTATCGGATAACTGATACTTGTATACGGTTAAATCTTAGACCCACGATGATTTGTAGGTTTAGGGATAAAACCCTTTACAATAATTGATAAGTTTGAATAAAATTCATCGGTGTTGGAATGAAAGTGAATAAATACAGTGAATTGGATCCATTGTAAATATCGTTTCTGTATAAACGACAGTATCAATCAATTATATAACAGAATAAATCCCAACAGTATTTACACAGTATCTACGTAAAAACCAAAACGAAAAATGATTCCCGACATCGAAAAATACAACGAAAAAAAAAAAAAAAAAAAAAAAAACAATATCCTATTTTATCCTCAGAGAAATGAGGAAAGGAAGGATTCTGATACTTTTCTGGGTTCAATCTCCTCGTCGTGTCTTTCGGCAGCCCTTGGTGTAGGCTCACCCCATTCAAGGTAAGAAGGAATGAAAACTGGTAAAGGACGAGAATTGAGAATTTCTTTGGTCCTTTGATACCTCTTTTTCACGCACACCACCTTTCCACAAAGGAAATCCTGGCGAAATCCTTCAAAGAAAGATATTTAGACTCAAGGGCGATTCAAACGAATGTTGCAGGTACATTTTTAAGGTGCAAGCAAGCCGTAGCCCCACCAATTCAAAGACAATGAAGAAACAACAACTAAGAAAACAATACTCAACTTATTTCTAAAGAGAAGAAAAGATACAAATTTCGAACAATTGTTCGGGTCAAGCTCACGGTGCTCTTCAATGGACTTCGTGAATACGGTTAAAAGGAAGGATCCTTATAGATAAGGATAAAGGAAACTCCGTCGATGCTCTTTCTGACTTATGCACGGTTCGCTATATCCGAAGAAAAGAGGTATACCCGTTAAAATCCCTTGAGAACTTTGATCCGAACTCGAACGCGATTCAAATGAATATTGTACATTTTTTAAGTCGAAGAAGATAAGTAAAGCAAAGAAGAATAAAGTTGAAAGGCAGTGCACTCACCACCCCAACAAAGCCTGAATTTAAATGAACAGCGGCAGTTCGCAAGCGAGTTAGCTTCGTCGGAACATGAAAATGGTTTCAGCGTACCAACATACCAACGTACTATATAGAAAAAACAAAAACCACCCCAACTGTATTCGGTTCTCTGTAGTAAACTTTTTATCAAAGTATTTCGAATATTTCTAAAGATTCATCGATAAGCACTCTCCATAACGTATTGTAAACATTCAAACAGAACGAGAATCAATATACGTTGTATCCCGTACTCATGTAAGTCAATTCCAAGATATTAAGACAATGAAACAGCGTCTACAGTAATTATAAATGCAGATCTGCATAACCACGTTTCATC
Organism: Macrophya annulata; assembly: GCA_963924015.1. Taxonomy (NCBI): domain Eukaryota; kingdom Metazoa; phylum Arthropoda; class Insecta; order Hymenoptera; family Tenthredinidae; genus Macrophya; species Macrophya annulata. Next base: position 35,490,607 of record OZ001258.1, on the reverse strand, counting down.
TTATTCATGCCACCACAGAGTGAGTACCTCAGTTCAACAAACAGATTGGCGTAGGTCAGCTACAGCGCTTGAATATTCATGAGGTTGGTGGCTATTGTAGAATATAATTGCAATTAATCTACTGACGAATTTGTAACCTAATATTGCCGTATTCTAATTATGACTTGAGGATTTACCGACAACAAAGTCATTAGACAATTTTATAATCGTTCAAAAGCAATCAGCGTGAAAATTGAGCGGCTGAATAATTTTGGAAATCACTTCGCATCCAATTCGAGATATTATTACTATCTTAATTCGAAAGTAATGACAATTATTGGAGGACCCTTGAAACAATAATATTTTTGGTACACTCTGTAGTCTCCAATGAACCACAGCGTTGAAAACAATCCAGCATCCTAGCTACTGCGACAAGACTCGTAAATACAGTTGTTTTGTTTCGATGGCAGAACTTGTCAATCCAAACCACTTTCTTGGCCATACATGATAACAAATCGATAGTAATAATACAGGAAGTCAACCCAAGATATTGTACACCTACAGAAAGGATCTGATATGATTTCAGGTAATGAAATTTCAATTTTATAACATTCCCATAAACCTTGTGATATATGTAAACACAAATATCATCTATTATTTTTCGAACAAATATAGAATTGAATCAGCAACGGGGCCACGAAAATTTTTTGAAATAATGTAGTCCTCGATGAGGACGAAAAAATTTATTCAAATGATTACCTTTTCGGATAGAGCAGATGTGCCGAAAATTTGTAGACATAAAAAGACATGTCCGATGCAGAAGATACGGAAGCGATTCCGACAACGCCAGGAATAACAGCAGCGACAGAACCAACCGACGAGGTGGCACCATCAGAAAATATATCAATAAACGTGCCACCATACGAAATCGCAAATCCATCTACAAAGCAAATCAAATCCTCGTCAAATGGACCTAGCAAACATGAAGCCGTTGGTATCCCCGAGGATAGTAAGGAGAGTGGAAATCGGCCGAAAGAAAGTAAGAAACAAGCGAATAAAATAGAGGCAAAAAAATTACAGCCCTGTCCACCACCACAAAGTAGATGTAAAGTACGCTCACGAGATATGCGCCAGTGTAAAAAGCACTTTCGTGAAATGATTGGGAAGCACGAGATTCGCAATGACGAGTTGGAACAACGTGAAACTGACCTTCGCCAGAGGATGGAAATGTTGGAGTGTTCAATGCCTGCGGTAATGGTATGGAACATTTGGCGACAGGCTCAAGGAGCACCAGTCTCTCATCTTCGTGAGATTGTAGAGAAACAGTTCCTGGGACCTGCTTCGGGGTTTGCAGCATGTCCAAGCACACCTAGTCAGCACTGGGATTGTAGGGTACGTGAAGTGGAGGCAGAAAGAAAACAAGCACTTCACAGAGCTGAAGAGGCACGACAGGTATTCGCTGTCAAAGGAGATGCCTTGAAGTTTCAAAAGCAGCAGATTGAGGAGGCAAGAAGGCTTCAAGAAGAGCGGAAAATTCAAATCGCTAAGCTCGAGGAAGAGGTCAAGCGTTTGCAGGATGCACTAAAAAAAGCTCAAGGTGACGAGAATTTTTGTCAAACTGGAGAATGTGGGGAAATAAAATGCCGGGAAATGTGGCTACAAGATGTGTCCAGCGTAAGTTCTATCCACTCGACGGATCTTGAGTGCCTGACGAGACTCCAAGACCTAGCCGAGGCAGAGCTGTGCATGAAGCGACAAATTGCAGACCTTGAGCGCAGGGAATGCGCATACATGCGAACGCTTCAACAAGCTGATGAAATGTGGTCAAAGATGGAAGACGAGAATGCCAGTAGCTTGGGTAACCTAAAGGAACAACTGGAAGCGAAGATTGCCGCAAATCAACAACTCGCAGATCGTATCGTGGAACTTGAAGATGATATTGAAAAGCTGCGAACGCAACTTAACAAAGCTTTAGCAACACTGGATGAGTACAAGAGTAAGACTTTCGCTGACATAGGCTTTGGCGATGTGAACATATCCACGGAAGAGAAAATTGAACAGACTGATGAGCAGGTACAAGAGATCAAAGTCTCAGAAGAATGTAAGGCAGAAGATGTTATAGTCACAAAAGAAACAAGATTATCAAAAGGCGGCGTAGCGAAAACTGGAGAAATTGAAGAGCCGCGGAAAGACGGAGATACGCCAATTGAAAAACGTGACGAATCAGAACTGAAGGAGCAAACAACAGTCGAGAAAATTTCCATCTCAGAACTAGGGGTTACACACGGACAACTTAATTACGAGCCAATCCGAATCACGAGTAAAATTAGCACCACGGAAAGAGAATCACACCAAGCTCATCCTGAATCTGAAGACGCCGAAACACAATCAATAGTAACGGAGCCCGGTCTGGAGAAAGAAACTGCCACCGATGAACGAACTCGGGTTGAGGCTACGACGATTACAGAGGCCGTTGTTGAGATCGGTCGAGAAGTTTTGACGGAACGTTTGCCCGAACAAAAACAACAGAAAACCGTCGTGCTGGGAGAAGTTTTGGAGGTGAATGAAAAGCACGTCGATGTACCGGTAGCAGGTGTCAATAGCTCCAACACTTCCGAAAAAAAGGCATCCTTGGTTCATCTCAAAACACCAACGGAAGACGACGATACAGGAGTATCGGTAGTGCCAAGAATTGAGGACAATTCTACTAATCAAAAAGAAGCTTTCCAATTAGCACCTGCTCAACCGATTTCCAGAACAGATGCCGGTCCTGTCTATGAAAAGACTCCTGAATCGACCTTCAAAATTGATTCTAGAATTTCCGATGAGATTGGTTCCAAAACAACTTCTGAACCAGCTCCCATACCAATCGTACAAGTGTCTGTTAAAGAAGCGCCTGAGCTAATCGGTGAAACTATAGGAGTACCCACTGGATCATCCGTTAACGCTCCTTCCGAGCCAGTCATCGAAGCCGATCTCATAACATTCCCTGAAGTAACAAAAGAAGCTGTCCCTCAGATAGTCAGCGAAATTAGGCCCATAGTACCTCCGATGCCATCCATTGCGGTTACTCCTAAGCCAGTCCTTGAACCCGTTACGAAATCAGCTATAGATAGTCTCTTAATACCGCCCCCTGAACCAGTTATCGAAATTGTAGAAAGACCAGTTCTTGAACCAATTTTGGAATTAATAGAACCAGTGCAAGGAAATCTAGCAGAAAATACGTTGATAGTTCCAATTCAAACTTTGCTGTCTTGGCACGACATTACTGCTTGTCTTCGCAAACAAATCTCGGTAATTATGATGCCATACTGAATGCACATTGTCTTTGTAAAGAGTTCGGTCTCGGAATATACGTGTTCTATGGTTGTATGTTAGTCACTTTGTTCGATCAGTTATCATGTTTTATTGATACTATCAGTTTTTTTTTTTTTTTTTTTTTTTTTTTTTTTTTTTTTATGGTTTGCGAATTACTAATCATGAATTGAATCATTTATATTGAGGATAAGTAACCTATACAAGGTCAGCCTCAGAAATTTGTAGCTCATATCTCAACTTGTATGTAAATTAATACCTAATGATAATTAAAATTAAAAGATTGAAATAACGTTTGCAGACTTGTCCGCAATGTTCATCAACGAGTAGAGATATTGGACAAATGCTGAAAGAAATCAGAACCTACCTAGGGGTGAGTTTGTCTTAGATAAAAAGAACACTTTCAAAAATGAATGTACTCATTAAATACAATTGTCCATTATAAACGAGTCGGCACCTAATTCGAAAATTTCTCCCCTCCGAAACACAATTTCAAACTTCGTGAATTCATAGGAAGTAAGCTATTTCATGATTCGATAGTCAGGTCTTCAATTTCCAATTTACATCACAGAAAGACGCTCGAGAGTTGGCGGAAATTGAATGTGCCAAGGTTAAAGAAGAAGTACAAAATTCCGTCCCTCTTTCCACCAAAAAGGGTCCCTGTATTTGTAAACCCAGGTCCTGCCCCTTGGTGAGTAGTTCTCGATATTTCCGTTCAAGATATAGTTGAAATAAAAACTTCTGCTCTCAGTATTTGAAAATGCTGTAAGAACTAAAAATTTGAATTTCGAGTCCTCGAGCAAAAAATTTATAATTAATCGATCGATTTTGACTCTAGGACGGGCCACATGCTGCTGAACCAGCTCAAGCCAATGTGCAGATTCAAACTATAGTTGATGGTCAATCGCAGACCTCAATGCTGATAAAGATTCCTAATAGAGAATCCCGGAGCTCAAAGTCTAAAGGATCAACGAAGAGTAAAGAAGAGGTAAAGCTCACGAGTATAGACGAAGGCACGGAACCTGACCCCGGTATGCGTCGTGCAAAGTCAATACCCGAGGCAAGAGACGAGTCGACAGTGACGGTGGGCGATATTGCTTCTCAGACAGAACCTATTCGAAAGATATCTTCCATAAGCAAAGAAGAAGAAAAAAACCTATGTGTCTGTCCGACCGGTGTGTGTCCAAAGAAAAAGGCAAGACCACAATTTCGCGGAGAATGTACATTGGGGAAAATTTTTACTAGTACAAAAAAGACACTGGGAAAAGAGTACAAAAGTACTGCAGACGCGATTCTTGCACCAGCTATCAAAGTTCTACCCCTCAATGAACCTGCATCTAGTCCAGCGATCGGCGTCGCCAAAGCTGATGACGCGATCTCGGAAAGTAGCTCTTTCGCATGCTGCATGTGTGGCAAACCTGCAACTTCAGGAACTTCGAGAAAAACAACATCAATACCGATTCCGACGAAATCGGTCTTCAAAAGCAAGATAACGATGGCGTCTGAAGGCTCGGAAGATGATTTTCTGTGCTGCTCATGCAAGGCCAAAGATTCTTCAAGTGAGAGGCCAAAATATTCTTTAATCAGTAAATCTTCCGAAAAATCTTCGGACATAGGAAGGCTTTCAAAGCGAATGAAACCGGCCTCAAAAGTTATCAAGACGTCATGTAGTCGCGAAATTTGTTGTCCATGTGAGAACCAGGAAATTCACGTTGTTACCAAGACACTGACAACGGAGTTAGAAGTCTCGAAGTCGAAGACAAGACCAGAGACAAAAGACGTTTGTTGTTTGGCTAAAATATCGCGGGATAAAGTTTTGAAAACAGAATCACGTCGCCGAAAAGATAAAGACTCGATCAAAACCGCGACTCCAAGTGTTTCAAAGAGCGGTTCTGGTCAACTGTCGTTAAGCTCTAGTACTCACAAAGGATCGAGAACAAACGACAGTTCGGATTCCAACGTTTGCTGTTCTAGCGTTGAACAAGTCATTGATATGACGAAGAAAAAAGGCAAAGGAAAGAAGTGCGCATGCGATGGTCAAGAAGGTAAAAACAAAAACGAAAGATGCGTCTGCGACGAAGATAATGAACCGATGTTGTCAAAAAAAGAAAACCATGTTGAATCCAGCGAGTCTTGTTCGTGCCCTCCAAAATTATTCGACAAATGTTAAAGAGGAAACTTCGGTTACATTCATGAAGAAAATACCTAAGGACTATTTTCTCCCGATGAACGTGAGAGAAAAGTCTGCAAGCACAACGACTGACACGTAACCCGGCAAATGAGGCAATTGGTTATCGTCGAGGAATGGAAAGTGAAAAAACGAAACCTAAAGTTTTTTCTCGCTAAGTCTCAGCTGATGAAACTTCGCAGGCAGAAAAAAAAAAAAAAACCTGCAATATCATGTTTTGCCGTCGATGAGAACGTGATACTTTCATTAACGATCAGCTAAAGATGTACAAAGTAAAAAACACAGATATATTTTTATATATTATACACGTATATGTTTTTCACATACTCGCTGGCAATGCGTCCTGTGGTGATTTTTCAACTGTCCAAGTGTCTCCTTCATCGGTAGATCAACATAGTGTCTAAAATATTCTATCAAGATGTGCATGCGTTTTTAATTTCCTTGTCTCAAATTTTATTCCCATAAATCTAACCGACCATGTATACTCTGTAGTGTGGGCGTACTTTGCAGTGAGTACTATATATAGTTTGTATTAAAGTTTGATGAATAAATTGGACATTAAAACCAAAGAAGTTCGTTAAACCTCCGACTCACCGAACGTTGGCTAAAGTATGTCTTCTGGAACGAAGATTATGGTATCCACGCAGCTCCCCGATACTGCCTTGTTCCGCTTGCATTCTGGCCTGGGCCGTTGCGGCTGCTGTGGCAATTACGGGGTGCTGGTGTCCAGGAGGAGCTCCGGACGTCGTGACGCTTCTTCGAGCACGCCACCCTGATCTGCTACCGCCACCTCCGCTGCTGGGTGTTGGTGACTTCTTCTGGTACGGTCTGGCAAAAAATTTTTGAATATTAGAATTCACCGAAAATCTTTTTGCATAAGAAAAAAAGATTACCTTTGCCAATTTGGCATCATAAAATGTAATGCAATACGAGTAATAATGGAAAGCAAAAAAAAAAAAACTTTCCAAAATAGATTTTTTTCATTTATTTATTTTTATTTTCTTGTTCTTTGTTTCGCTGTGAACCGACCACAACGAACCGGTCAACACGCGAACAAACTAGACTTTTTTTTTTTTTACATTCTAGCCGGTAAACTATCGCAGGCTAAAGTGACTACGGCGAAGAAATGTCTAGGGGTGAAAAAGTTTGGAATTGTGCCAACTAGTTGGTTGGCTTCATGGCGGTTGGCTAATGGTTGAACGGGATGTAAACCAGAAGCACATCCTGAACACTTCTACGATACTAGGCCAAGTTCTTTGAGGAGATGAAAAGTAGGAAAAGTATCATAAATACGCTTGTTTCAAGCACTCTTAGTCAAATGTATATTTAGAATTAAATTTTTATTTCTATCTCTAATTCTTGCCGGTGGAATTATCCGGCTATGTAAATAATCGTTAATAAAATTGAGTTTATGTTATAATATTTTTTTATTTTTTTTATCTCAATCCCGTATTTAATTATCTCTGTATCGAAGCGATATCCAGCTGGGGAAATAAAATCCAACTTTTTCTTATTTTATTCACCGTTAAAAGTTGTCGAAAAAATTAAAAATTATTACTTCACGTTCTTCTTCTCGGTTGATCCCGAAAGTCGTAACGAACTGAAATTCAAAAGTCGATTTTCTTAAGTAAACGAACCGAGGCGAAAGTTATAGAGCCCAAACTCTGTAACGGTATGTATAGACCAAACTTTAATCTCATTGTCAGAAAATTCTTCAAGTGCATCGAAGTCAAACCCTGCAGTTAATTTCAAGGTATTAAAACCGCCAGATACGATCTCGGACTTTAACACAAGACCAGAGTTAAGATTATAACAAATTCTGAGAAGCCAGATTCCAGATCTTATTCAATTCATTTAAATAAGTTGCTTTGAAGGCTTTCATATGTTCTCGGCTCACTGCCAATACTTGCTAATCGTGTCACGGTTGTTTTCACTCAACCTTTAAAGATGTGAAGTGATATTGGATATCGATTGACGCAATAAGTACGTAGATGATGACAACTTGACATTGTCCAGAAATGCAGATAAGCAGCAAGACTTGAAACTCTGAAATTTCTCACGCGTTAACATGGTTTCAATTCACTTTGTTGAAAATACATATAGAAAAAAAACGAAAAAAAAAAGGAAAAGGAAATGAAAAAAAATAGGTTCTTTGAAATGCTTCTTCGAAATCTCAGAACGACACGCTAGTGGATATTTCTCTCGCTGCATTTCCTGCAGCGAGGTCATACTTCCGTCTGCAACATGCAGATGTTTCCATTTCTGAGTTATATATACAAGGAACTGGTACACCCAGGTACATACGCGCGTTACATTTTCACATTGCAAACTATCATACACAGAGTACCAGTTGTTCGAAGTTGAAATGTATTGCTCATACCTCATAGCTGGTATAAACTTTACAAAGATAGCAATAGCCCAGTAAACTGTGTGTAAACTATTATGACGTATACGTGTCATCCACAAATAGAATTTCAACCACAAATCCTACCACCATGAGGCCAACAAAAAAAAATTTTCCGTGTCAAGATATGATCTTAGATATTTTCGGAAGTGGGCGAAATATTTGTGTAAGGTGGACCGCGTGGACCATCAACAGGTTGCAAGTAGAAAGAGGTGCAGTTATTCAAGAGTGAAAAGACGGCTATGTATATTTTTGTAACCAACGACGCGAGGTGAGGGCAAACGAGTTAGCTCAGGGCGTGAATTTCACACGTCCCTTACTGTCGCTCAATAATTTATTTTTGGATATTGGGATAGTAGAGAAAATGTCAATTGTCAAATAAAGGCCATGTAGGTAAATAATTGATCGTACTTTTCGAAGCCCCGAAAGTATGAAAACCGATCGTTAGACGGGTTACATATTACAGTCTAACTCTCGGTTTCTTTCAAGAGACTCAACTGCCGATGACTCGATTTATGGATACCGCATAACTATAGACAAAACCGCAAGCCGATTTTCTCGAGCCTCAAGCCTTACCAAAGCTCTTTTGAATCGTCTTCATTCAGTTTGGGGATGACGAAACGAGGGCCTGTTGAGACGATGGGGCTTAATGACTCCGTTGCCCTGCGGAGGCACTGACTATAACAGAGAGTTTTATAACTCGAGAAAACTCTCTGTCTAAATATATATATGTAAGTACATGTACCAAGGCTATTATCGAAGCTCTGAGAGCCGCCTACGCGGTTTGGCCCACCTTAAATTACGACCTTTTGCCCATCGTAAAGGAACGCCGATAAGTCAAAGGATACCACGAGGGCCTAATTACCACGTGAATTATAAACCGTTCTTCGGCACAAGCACCCGCCCGTATTTTATGAAATCATAATTTGAAAGGAAGACCAAAATTTCTGCCCCTTTGGCCGGATTAGCCTCAGAGGGTCTAAATTAGTAGATATACGTATATGTAGATGCATCGTTACCTAAGAATTCAATGACTAAAAAAATGTAAAACGCGATGAGATTAGAGATGATAAAATTTTTGAAATCCGAGTAAGGAGTTGCGATTTGATAACGGAATTGATTTTTTTTAGAAAGGAATGAGTACACGATAGAAAATTTCTTGTCACAAATTGAATTTCCACTGCAGGGCGTATGCTTGTGTTTACCTTGTGCTCTCGTTCCCTGAGGTGGGTCATGAATTAATGTTTTCCTTCATGTACAGCGTGCCTTCATTCCATCAAACGTCCAATGAAGGATACGAGATAATTAATTTTCTCGAACACGTACGCGGCTTCTATCGGAAACGTTATTTTAAATTATCCGGTTTGTACCGTATTTCGAAAGTCACATGAGTTCAATTATCAATGAAAGATATCAGCCAGATGTGGGAATGAGCAAACTCCTTATATTCGATTCTAAATTTAATATTCCGATGAAAAAATGTTTATTTATTTGTTTACTTCACCCCGTTCCTTTTCGACGTTATAAATCAATTCGGACCGATCAGATAGTAGTTTTTCTCTCTTAGATCTTCGAGGCCGGGTTTGCCTTGTCGCACGGGCACGAAGCCAAAACTAAGCGTTGAATTAAGTTATCTTTGACACGAATGAAGACGTGACCAAACTATCGCGTTTCCGTGTTCAAGTTAAGGGCAATACCGGACCGGATACCGGATGCTAGTATAAATACACGATACATTTCCAATGATAAATTGTAGCCGAAGCTCTTGGCCGTTTTGTTACGTTACTAAAATAAGAAACCCTCTGTAAAGGTAAAATTGGCCTTCATCGTAAAACGTGAGCTTGAGAAAGCGGGAGTCATTTCTTACCTTATGGGCCATTCATATTTCCGTGAGTTGTGTATACAATGGAATATGAATTCTTTCAGCGTTACCCCTTCCCCAACCAGATATACCATATTGATGATGCGGTAGGGGTGTGTACCCACTGCGCAATTCACTCCATGAACTCTCGCTTTAAGCTCTCATTTATATTTCAACCGAGCCACGGACCTGTTTTTGTAAAATGAACTATATATAAATGTTTGTATCGTCCCATGAGCCACCATCCATCGTGTGAGAAATAGAAAACGGAGTCAAGTGCTGCTCGATAATTTAAACCCCGTCAAAAAATACTACGCTCAATGACTTAATGATTGAAAATTTTCAATTTTCTATCTCTTGATCTCGAATTTCTCGGTGGATTTCTATCTCGAGTAGGAATTTTTCAATATTGTTCTAGCAAACTGGGCGATAACATTCGATAAAATACAATAGGCGTAATGTTGGTTAAGGAGGTCTACTCAAGATGCTTTTCCACAAGATACTCAAATGCAATTCCATTTTCCCGTTCCGTCAATGAATATTATACTCGATATTGGTTCACTACGGAACCGTAATAGAACTCAGCCTGCACTTTTGCTAAGAAAATATCTGGCAAATAAACACTGTGGCATGTTCTCTCTCAGAGTTGAGGCCATAGATTCAAAATATATTTCGTCCGATAAACTTTTCAGTTTCATCTCGCGTTCTTTTAAGAGTGCAGCGAACTGTGAGATTAGAGAAAAAGCAATTTAGAATTTGAAAAGAAAAATAGAGAATTACAGCGCTGCTGTAGATCCCACGTAACCCTGTGCACGAAAGATCGTTTTATGAAGTGAATAATTTTAATTGACAATGAACAGTAATACAGTCACCGACCAACCTTTTCCGAAAGCAAATCTAACCGAATATTATCACGGACGAGGTCAAAGTTCAACTAGCTATAACTGAACTCGGGCTACATCGAAATTAATTCCAACTTAGTCCGGAAATCGAGACGTAAGCGGAACTAATTCCCATTGCAAACGGAAGTTTGATAATACGTCAGGCTTCCCAGATGGCTGCTGGAGACATTCTTGGCTCGAACTCTCAGAAATCGGTAAAGGCAAAGAGAGCTACCGAATTCCGCAAAGGCATATATCGCCTCATTCCTAACACCGGAATCTGAATCTGACTTATCTACGGTCTGTTTATTGTTCATATTTTTGAACTCGATCCATTTTCTGACCATCCTTAATTTTTCGGTTTTAACTCGATCGCGAAAATTATAATCCCAGACAGTTTCTTGCAGCGTTTCGAATGACTTTTCAAGTATACTGACAACATTCTGAAAGAATTTATCAACCGGACAGTATAAAATTATTTCCATAAACTTTCATCGCTTGCAATTAGCAAATGGCAACGTTACGAACTTCTTTCGAATTACTTCGTGGGTTGAAACTCGTCAGTTTAAAAAAGATTTTATGGTCCAGAATAATTCATAATTTTTCTTTTGTCATTTTCTTCAATTTCAATTTAAACTTTATTACGCTTCGACTTACTCGAGTGAAACCGCGTCTCCAAACTTTGAATAATGTTTAATCCACCCACATGAATTTTCAGACCCGAATTACAGTCTAGGTCAAACCGAGAGAAACCTATTCGAATCTACTTGTAGCGATAACCATTAGCAATACTGAGTTACGGTCAATAGCAACCCATCTCCACAATTCCTTTCCTAGAGAGTTGATAACAACTGTACCCATACTTCAGAAATCGGGCCTTAAACAACCAACACCAATCCTGACAGTTGCCCTGCCTCCTTATTCCTGATTTGCATCTTATCTATATTTCCTGTTGCTTTCTCGCCAATGTATACACACTATAACTCAAACAGTAACAACTCGTAGGGATACAGTACGAAACTACGTATTTCAACTGACGAAATGTATCAACTGTGGTTCTAGATTTATCTTTTTTTTGATTTGACTATATCCCTTATGATTGCCAGTGCTTTGAACAATCGTTTAAAATTATTTCACATTTTATGGACTTTGCTTTACGGAGATTTTTGTCGAAATTTGTGGCTATCGAAGATTTCCGATTTATTGAAATACTCAGATTTTGAATATAGACTCGTTGTTACATATGTAAACAAATCAATGGTATATCGGCCGGGTTGACCGAGGCTAAACGATTAAAGAACCTGCACATCTATAACGCGGCTATAGCTTCTACACTGTGGAAAATAACAACGAACCCGCGCACAGCAGTTGGAAACAAATCGATGAACAGTCCTCAATTATTCAGGCTTGGTGCTCGACGCCAAAACGTGGCTTGTCTAGTCGCCGTGAACCTTTGACAGGTATTGTGGGCGCTACCAGAAAATGAGAAGGGTTTTAGGCATTCCCTAAATTCCTGAACCCCTCTCCGCATACCGTATTCTAATTTCGATACAAATTTATTAGTCCTCGAAAAGAACCTTAGTCAAAACATGTGAATTAAATTCATGCTCGATGAATTCAATTTACAAAAACAAGCTTGAATTTTTTATTTTAAAATTTTTGTTTGAACGGATCTTAAAATGCCCAAATTCAGGAAATTCACCAGACACAGACTAACGGTTTCCGAAATCTACCGAGAATTGATTAAAATTGTTTGAAAGAAAAGTTAAGGATTCGAGCTGCTTGTTGACCATTGGATATATTTATTAAGTGTGTATACTGATTTAATGCTACCATTCATGGGTCTGAAACTCTATTTGAGGAACAGCATCCTATTAAGATAAGGATATACCATTCGGGTCGTAGCAGTAACAATTTCCCGGAAACATAACCAGCTGGGAGTATATCGCGAACAAAAATAACGAAAGAGACGTTCAATTTTCTTTACCATCCGTTCAAAGCACGAAACGTTAATGTTTTTTAGAGCTGATTTACAATCCAATTTCGTGAGAAGAAAAAAAAAATATATATACCTACACCTACATCGCACATGAATAACAGTCGGCAATGTCCCAACTTCGTTGAAATAAAATGGGAGGAGTAGAACATAATAATAATGTTGTTTCAATGTATGACAGAAATAAATATAAACGTTTTATTTTTCTCACGCGTTACCATGGAATACCGAATTTCTTACTGACACCAAAGATACCTACTCGGTATGAAACTGAGATACTTTTCTTAACGGGGGTATACCTACCCACCTTGAATCGTATATTGTGTATCAAGGGCGTAAAGTGGGCTTTTTTAGACCGAGTATGGAGTTTGCAGTACGAGTTAGAGGCGAGCTAGCACGAGCCGAAAGCGAGTGCGTTTCCGAACCGAAGACGAGTACTGCAACCACACGAGGTTAAAAAGCCTGCTTAGCCCTTGGTGCACACCATATTTTTTGGAACGCATGTATGGATTTTTGCGATTTCTTGATATTAAGCGGGACTGATGTGACCGTTTTCTAAAACGGCCACTACGTACTTATTAGATTTTATATCAATTATTAATAATTTTCTTGAAAATATTGAAAAATATTTTAGCGGGCAAAAAAAACCTGAAAACGCCCGCTACTCGAGTAGCGGGCAAAAAAAATTAAAAAACGCCCGCTGCTAATTTTTTTTTGCTCGCTGGTCTGAAAACGGTCACTTTAGGCCCGCTTTCTAGGTAGAAAAAAACGCAAAAATCGTCCATGCGTTACAAAAAATAATTTTTTTCAAATCACTGCCACGCTCTGAGGAAACACTTTATTGACTCAGTTTTTTTACAGTTGATTAGTGCTTTTTTGATATATACTTAAAACATTTTTTCAAAAGTGATGAAAATCGAAAAACAACCAAATATTTCCAATCAAAAATTTTTATGTTTAAAAAATAAATTCATGAAATATTATTGGTTTGGTCCTGAATTACATTCATATAGAATATTCCTTCCAAATTTGAAGAAATTTCAATGAACGTAGCAGCCTGTACCCTACGATAACCACTTTTTCTTTAATAGACTAAATCTGTGTTCAACGACGGACCCAAGGTCTTAAAAAATCATAAATTATGTATCAAAATAGCACTAATCAGTTGTAGAAAAAAAACTGACCCAATAAAGTGTTTCCTCAGAACGTAGTGATGATTTGGAACAAATTATATTCGAGGTAGGTGTACCTCCGTAACATCGTGGAAGTCCTATCTCGATCACGCACTAACCGGTATGGCAGTATGAAAAAATTTCTTATCACATAGTGAATTCCTTTGAAATTACTTTTGATTAATTACACCCACTAACGAGAAACAAAAAAAAAGTCGCTCAAAAACTTAACACGAAACTTCGCCGTTATACTGTAGTCAGGTAAACTCGACTATTTTTTTACGTTTGCGAACTTACGTACTACATTGGCAAAGTACTAACTGATCTTCCGAAGCTTATGCGAATTGTAATTTTTCGAAAATATTAGCAAAAGGATGATCGTAACGATTTAAACTATTGAAAACTGTGTAATTAAAAGTGGCAAATCGATTAGAAATTCACCCGAATTTATTTCAATAAGGTAAAAAAGAAAAAACTGAAAAAAAACCAATCAGGAAACCGGTTGACCTGTGGGCCAACCCGAAAACTTCCCGCTGTGTTAAACACGTTACAATTAATTAATACTATTGTCTTTATAATAAATTAAAGAAGATTATCAGTATTATTAATTTTCCGTATGCAAATCTTTTTTTCTTCAATTTCTATTCTTCGAATAACTTTGAAACTACTCGACCGATCGATTCCAAAATCTAATCAGATCTAAGTCTTGATGAACCCTTTCGATCGCCGCAACAATCATTCAAATCGGTTAATTCGTTCCAAAGGTATCGTACGACAAAAAGAGAAATTTTTGTCGTGCAATATCTTTTAAACCAATCGTTCGATTTTGATGAATCTTACGGCGATCTTAAGGGCTATCCAAGAGCTAAGTCTGATCAAGTTTTGAGACTAATCGCACGAACAGTTTAGGAGTTATGCGCTAAAAACATAAAAAAAAAATTGTTCTCTAATTTTTATTTCTCAAATAACTTTGAAGCTACTTGACCGATCGACTCCAAAATCTAATCAGATCTAAGTCTTGATAAACCCTTCGGATAGCCATAAGAATCATTCCAATCGATCGATTCGTTCTAAAAATATCGTACGACAAAAATTTGTTTACACACACACACACATATGGACGTCCATCCAAAAATAGTCAGAATAGCTTCGTAGGACCCCAAAACGTCGAGATCTGATGAAAACTCGATTTTCTAAAATCGGACCGAAACCAATAACTTTCTTTTTTTATGAAAATTTTCAATTTCCATTGCGAGACGTTCAAAAACCGGTCAGTGAAACAGATGTCGAAGGAAAGAGATATTAATACCGTAAACACTGTTACAGAGATACAGCCCAAGCTGTACTAATGAGTAATTCTTTCAGTGAAAATTTCACTTTTTAATTTACCTCGTTAAATTTACCCACTCCCGTTATACCTACCTATCATTCCTAAATACATTAAAGACCGTTTTAATAACACTGGAGTAACTAATGGAATTGAAATATGACGGAAGAATGTTCCCCATAAGGCCGGTTTCGGGTGGATTGGAGCTACTTTCACTGGTGCCCAATTGGTCAAACTTATAATCCCATAACTCCAAAACAAATTTCCAGGTATCCCGCGTATAATATATAAATTTTGACTCTAGATTTTCCGCCCCGAAAAGCATCGCAGGTGGGTCCGTAGGCACGAATTTATAAACAGCCCGTATCGATGTGTATGTATGTACGTATATATTTGTATGTATACATAAGTACGATATACGTAGGTATATATAAACGTAGATATATGTATACGTAGGGATTGCGGCGAGTTTACAATATCCGGCAAACAGATTGGCCCGTGGGATTGCACAGGGTGAGCTTAGAAATGTCTCTACCCCACCTCTAGGGGTGGCCCAGGCAATTCGTAGTGCAAGATGAGAGTTTATAAAATCGCTGGGGATCAGGATGGCAGAAAAGGTCGAGGGGTAGGTGGCCGTTAGTCATCAGAGCAGGGGGTAAGCGTGCGAAATTTTTTTAAGAAAGAAAAAGGGCAGGATGTGTACTGGCTTGGTGATTTGTTTTTTTTTTTTTTTTTTTTACAAATTTTACTTCGACGTTAAAATGGGGAATAATAATATAATACAATACGTAAAGGAGGTGTACGAGTGGTTTTGGAATAGGTACCACCTACTCGGGGTACGAGTACGGGATTGAGTTTGTGTTGTTGAACCGTTAAGCTTAGCTCTTTAATTTTCATTTCTCTCGAGTTCAAGTTAACAAAGACCCCCCCAGTGAGCAGAGTTTTTTTAAAAGTAGAATAAATCCTGCCGCATTTATTATCTCGCCGTTAGCAGTGGATATATAGTAGTGGACGGTCGTCGGGTATCGCGTATTTATATTTCATATTTTGACAAAAAAAAAAAAAAAAAGCAAAAAAGAAGAAATAAAATGAAGAAGAAGAAGAAAGAAAATCCCGTGTGATATACTAAAATTCATTAATTCTCAACGTATACCGCGTAAAATTGAATTCACATTCTCATTTAATTTTCTGTTCTAGTTTAACAGTGAGATATTATTCCGTGGTTCTCCCGAGTTATCGCAATTAACTTCACCTTGCAATGCAAAAATAGAAATCCTATCGTTGCAGTACTATACGAATCTCACTCGTATGTATGTACATACATACATGAAATTTTCTGCTTTACTCATCCCGAGGTTTATAAAAATGTAGAATAAAAATTCCCACATTTTCGGATACCTTATTCACAAAAATTGATGGAAAACATGAAGACCCACATTTTTGTAACGGTATCTATATGTATAGTAAGGCGAAACGCCGCGGGCAAATATGAAAAATTTCGAAACATGCATATAAATTCGCGTTATCAACATAATGTGAACACGTCCCACATAAATTCTGAATTAAGAAGCATAAAAACGTAATCCACAAACAAAACTAGGACTACTGCTACATACGGAGGGTATTTTTCAACTTTACATATAAAATCACTTATAAATTTTTTAAAGATTTTCAAGCGAAGGGTTTTTCACTCAGAAAATAATTTGTGCATCTTGAATGAGTTCAGGAATGAAATAAATGAAATCATATGATGTCAAGTTAACTTCGAAATCTCGCAGATAAAATCATTAAAAAATAAATCGATTTCACTTGAAATAATTTTTACACTAATGGTGCGAGTGAGCAACCACTCGCTTTTCGTCGTTCAAAAATTTTCGTAAAAAATCGAGATATAGATACCTTTCCCCGCTAATGCGGCACTCTTCATCGTCCTCTTCCTCAATATCGTGCAGTCGGGGGCTTAGGCGATGCTGTGTTCCGCCTTCCCTCGCCCCCTCACCCTTGCGGTTATCTTCGTGTTCGTCGTCTAAATCGTCGAGATCAACTTCTTCAAGATCACCAAGAGGGGCGCGTTCCTCAGCGTCAATTTCGGGGATGCCCTGCTGCGATTGATGCCTCTGCAGGGAGGTCTTCTTCGTTTCGAATGACCCCCCTGCCTGGACGCCGGGTGTTTCTGTACCAGTACCTGTCCCGCCGGCCGCACCCGTGCCGCCGCCGGCACACGGCAGGCAGCTGGACCACGCGCCCCCCACTTCGGCACCCTGGCACTACGTGGCGTCAAAACACAGGAAATCGCGATAAGTCGAAAACCTTCGACGAGGACAATTATTGGATTTTTTTTAAATTCTATTAATTTCTTCGTCACACCACACTGCGTAACACGATTTTTATTTTTTAATATTCAAAGCTGACTGAACACCATAAGGATATATTTTTGGATAATTCAAACCCACGTATATAATAGCAATTAATAAATTTTTTGTTTTTCCGGTTCGAATTTCGCACTTTTCGAGCTTATTTCCCAAGCCGCTCGCTCTTTTGAAAACGTGTTATACAACTTTATTATACGTTTTGTCTAATAGCTACTCGGTTCGTGAAAGTGCTAATTAAACTTCTCCTTCTCACTGTCTGACGTTGCTTAATTCTCTTCGGTTGGATTCGTGTTGATTGTAGTCAAGGGAAAATTTCGACGGATTATTTCTAAGGAACTTTCAGGACATCTCTCTGTTTTCGTTCTTGTAGCATACAACGCCTTATTCATTTTCTTCTTAAGTAAATTAAAACATTTTTTATATCCACCCTTACGACGAAATACGTAAATCCAAAACGCATTGTCACGATGTTTAATGACGACAGTTGATGATCTATTGAATTAATGGTTAAAATTATTTCAGCATTTTAATCATTCAACAAATATGTTATATTAATCGAGTATAAATTTTGGCAGCTGTATTTTTTATATCTTTTGTATTTTTATTTATTTTTTTTTTTTTTTTTATTTTCCAATTTTACTTCACTTTTTTTGCAATTATAAACTCGTTAGAATTTTATCCTGTGTTAGGGGAGATTCCAGATTTATCCATTTTCATTATTATTCTTATTATTTTTAATTATAATTTTATTGCCGATATTTCTCGCTTAGCGATTATTGATATAGCGTATAATAACCCCTTTGATTTGTTGAGTGAACTGATATACTTATATTTTATAGTTGAAATATAAATTTTCACCTAAAATTCAATTTATTTTCCAATAACCAAGAGGGTGATTTTATAATATAACACGACCGCATGGCGAATACATCTCCGATATTTTTTCTTTTGATTTTTCTTTTATTTATTTATTTATTTATTTATTTATTTATTTTCATTTTTTTCTAACCGCAATTAATTTCACATACGAATTATTATTCGTTAAAAAATAAAATAAAAAAAAAAGACAATTTTCCGAAAAAGTCTCGTTGCACATCTATAGTGTATATATATATTATCTATACCTCAATCGATTCGGACGATCAAGTCGTAGTATATAATTATGTAACAATTAACAGAGTCAACAGCTAATTTATTCAATATCCACTAATTATTTATATTATAAGGAACACAGGAATGATTGTCGACGCCGTAATAAAATCTCAAAAAACAAAAAAATCCTCTAGCAAGAAGTTTTTTTTTATCCCCCTTTTATTGTAGTCTTCTTCTGCTGCTTCAGATTAAATACTAAGAAAAACAAAAAATTAAAAAAAAAAAAAACAAAAAAAATTAGATAAAATTTATTCATAATCCAGATTTTTCATAGTCAACTTTATACCAGCTGGGATAAAAATCTTGTTCTATATTTTTACATCCTAGGCTATCTACATATATACATTAAATGTCAAGGAATTTTGTACGGCTTTAAAGGGTGGTCGCACATAATATACGAGTAGTAAAAAGTGTAGTAGACTCACTATCAGTCCAAGTTTTATTTACGAGTCATTGAGCAAATTGAGTTACTGTTAGTAGGTAGGTACTATCAGTATTGATTAAAAATCGATATACACTAAATATTCGGGTGTCTATCACCGGGGCTAATATATTTGGTGAAATAAAATTGAAACGTTTGATCAGATTAACGTTACAAAACGTTCATACGTATATGTAATCACAATGAATTTTTTTTAACACAAATTCCTATATTTTCGAATTTTAAACGTGGAAAAAAATATGATCTTGTATATCGTATAGATGGACTAACGTTAGTTAAATATGAATTATTTTACATTCTCACATACCTACATTCAATCGAATTTTAAGTGCACTTTGAATCCGCAGTGAGCATTAGTATGATTATGGTAAATTTTTATCAAAAATTAAATGAACCGGAAATAGCAAACTGCGAAAACGAACCGCTTTGCAAATTGAATGGAATCGTATAACGGGATCTGATCATTATGCACTAGCACTGAAAGAATATGCGGCATTGCGTAGGGGTTAAATTACATGCCTGGTCGAATATCCTGAATATATCCACCCAATTACTTGTGTGCGATTTGTAGCGTCTTGGGACTCTCCGAGTTGGAAAATGGGAAAAAGCCATTTTCGGATCGTTCGCAGATGTATTTTTTTTCCATTTTTTTTTTTTTTTTTTTTTGCTGAAGTAACAAAAGCCGTTGGGTACAGAGACTGAGAAGGATATAGCAAATGTTACGGATTAGAATGGATTGTCTTGTGTAAGTTTGGCTTCTGATTGAATTTCGAAGCAAAGGGGGAAGGGTATTATTTTTGACAAATTACTCCATTGTACGATATAAAATTGGGAAACCGTACGATTTTTAAAAACGAAAATTCAAATTAACCTACTGATTAAAATCTTCGAATTAGGAAAACTCATAAATCCTGCAGGGTAAACGAATTGCGAACAATTTCATGAACTGGGTATACCAAGAACTGAGGGAAAAGAAATTCTACGATGTCGTAAAATTGGTACGAAATGAAAAAAAAATAAATAAAAAAATTCAAGATTCTAAATAACATCTACCTACTTCCCCGCGGAAACTACCAGCTGCGGGTAATTGCAATTAATTACGTCGTCTCTCGCGTTGCATCCAGTAGGGCAATTTGTCCGCATACAAAATAAATAAAATAAAAATAAATTGTCATTTTTTCATCTCATCGAGAATTATTACTGCTCATATATTTTTCCCTTACTCTCTGGTCTTACAGTACCTATATACCTAACTCGAGGCAGTATGCTGAGTTCTATTTTTTCATTAATTCGTCTTATCTCATCTCAACACCTCGAGCTCTGGAAACTTCTTAATTAATCCGATTAATCCTTGAGATTAATTATAATTATCACAATACATTTTCGGGGGTTAAGCATACTTGCTATACCCATCTCATCGTCAGTCTCAAGGATAACCCCCATGCTTCGAGGGTGCGTGGGAATCACTCGAAATAAGCTTTGTCTTGGATTTACATTTGGACTAGCGATGAATTATAATGAAGAAATTTATATCATATATCTAATACACTTTGTAGTTAATAAATCTCACGTTTATTAGACATAAGCAAAAAGTATTGGCACTTTTTTACGTTAAGAAATATAAAAGGTTTCACGATCATGCCATCGCGTTGTCACGACTACGCTATCGTTTTACGTTACTGAAACGCAAAGAGGATCAACCAGCTACT
The DNA here is from genome assembly GCA_963924015.1 of Macrophya annulata. Classification (NCBI taxonomy): domain Eukaryota; kingdom Metazoa; phylum Arthropoda; class Insecta; order Hymenoptera; family Tenthredinidae; genus Macrophya; species Macrophya annulata. Next base: position 35,469,809 of record OZ001258.1, on the reverse strand, counting down.
CCGGATTTCTAGACACGTTTACTTCCATATCCGGTATTTTTACCAAAATATTTAACGACTCGAGCCTTAGTCTGAATCTCCGATAATTCTCAATTAGAGATTATATCGACGTTTAAGAAATTAGGATAGAAAACTGAGGAAAACGCTATCGGATTATAGATTTAGTACCCCTTTGAAGTGCAAAAATGCACTAGCGAAATCATAGAATTTCAATATAAATGCGTAAAGCTTTAACCGTATTCTGAAGAAATGGAATTCTGTAGAAAAGTTGGTTCTCGAATGTATGTACTTTGACAAAGAAAGTGCACAACGTGGATTGAAAAAGTATTATGTACTACTTTATCCGAAGATATTTTCAGACTTTTTTTGAAATCGATTGCGGAAATATGTGAAGAGTATCCGATCTTTGAATTCGGTTAAAAAAAAAAATAAATAAATAAAAATTTTAAAAGGAACGCGGATATATTTGATATCATCCTTAATTTCTCTGACTGCACGATTTTTTCAAAGCTCGGATATATATATATTCTCATCCCGTCGAAATATAAGATAGAAAAATAAAAAAAAAATGATAACAAAGAAAAAACCGATTTCATATATCTTAACAGGATTTACTCCTCGCCCTCGCAGGAGGACCGATGACGTTGCTGAAAATATAAAAATCCGTTTGCATGACGTTAGGTCTTTACAAAACACGTTGATGATCGGATGAACACAGAATCCCTTCGTACACCAATATTCTTAATACAATTTCTAACCACGGTGTCAAGAAAAGTGCAAAAGATCGCGCGATCTCGTCTGAAAGAAACAGGATTTCGTAATTTTATAGGATTGGTACAGGCGGGCTAGATTGAGGGGGAAACAAAAACGAATTCCTTAAATTTGTTGATCCGCATCAGACAGACTATATAACAGATAAAAAAAAAAGAATAGAACGAAAAGAAGTAAGAGAACCTTTTCCGTAACTCTGCAACAAGTTGCGGAGCCTACTCATGCAATTTCAGTCGATTCGATAGTCTCGAAGAAGAAAATATATTTTTTCTTATATAGTCCGACGTTTCAACGTCTGACGTTTCGTAAAAATGAATCAATCATTCGTTGAAAAATTTTGGATCAATTTAGTCAAGTGGTAGGAAAGTAATAATCATTTGAAAAGAATTAAGGTAAAATACGTAAAGTAGTCTCAGAGCTATATGACGTACATACAAACATAGTATGGGAACTGCGGGAATAATATTAAAGTGGCCTTCGTAAATGTGAAATCGATATGTCGCTCAGGTGCAGCGTAGTTAACTGTATTAGGTTGCTTTTACCTATATCGCGTAACCTACGTATGCAAACGTCTAGAGAAAAAATATGCAAGGCGATTTGATTTGAGTCTAGTGAAAAAAGTTCAACTGCAATGATTTTTTTTTTTTTTAAACTTGCTTCAAAATAGGGAATAAAAAAAGGAAGAAATTAACGTTGAGAACAACTGAACTCAAAGCTTACAGGTATGTATGTACATATTTCGAAAATGAGCAACTTTCAGTTGGCTTGTATAAACGTATAACAAGTATAACGTTTAAACTTTTAATATTAAACGCGAGTGTGTCACATGACTGTGGTTAATTTTGTCCACGTCGACAGCTTTCATTGTGGTAAATTAAAATTCGGTTAATTGTTATTGCAATTAAGTGTGTTTGTGTTTGTATGTGTAGACTGGTTAACGGTCAGATTATAATGAAATTATAAATATATATATATATATATATCCTTTGTGGGTAACTTTACAGAGAGATAACTTACGCGGTTAAGTTTGTCGGATAGAAATTTCAATCAATAAATCTCAAAGTAGGTACACACATGGGTAACGTGTTACAGTTACGGGATATCGGGTCCGCGCTACCCAATTCAAACACTCTGATGCATTGAGATTGATTATATCCAGACTTTCTTTTCATTTATTTTACCTCTTATGTATCACTATGATTATTATTATTATTATTATTATTATCATTATTTTTATCATTGATAAATTAGGGACCGTGTCGAAGTTTCAAATTTTTCAAGTTCCGAAAGGTAAAAATTCTGAATTTCAGTATTACCTACTCACAGTTTTTGAAAGAAGTATTTCCCCGAAGGTTTGCATAGTCAATTTGAAACTTAAAATTGGAGGATACTTAAGGTTAAAAATTCCGAAAGCTAAATACCCAAAAGACTGAAAGTCCGAAACTTGAAATCCGCGCATCGAACCTCGTGTGCCCCTTCATTAAATTTTCAGATTCTTGGACTTTCGGAGTTTTGAAATATCTGCATTACGATCTTTCTTAATTCTATTATATTCTGACTTTTAACGTTGCTTTATGTGGATTTACTTTTTTGGCGGGATTTTATTCAAAGGAATTAATCTTAGAAAAGGTTTTTTTTTATTTAAGAAATTTTAATTTTGTCATGTTTTTATTTTTTTTTTTTTGCTCAAAAGAACTCTAACCATGGAAACCATAAATTGGCTTTGCACTAAGTACAGGATATTCTCGATTATACATATCACGATAAGACGAGTAAGGGTTGATATAAAAAGCTACGTCTAATGTATATTGATGAATATTATACGTGACGGGCTTAAGGCTGAAGGGTTTATTGAAACCAGTTGAAATTTCTATTAAAAGTCTTTTGTATTCTCGTACGCGGTTTAAGGGTTCTGTGACGGAATTATCAAACGCCATACCAATACCAATACCAATACCAATAATGGAGTACGCCGTGTGTTATCAAAGCATAAATAACTCGTCATCAAATAATCGAAAATATATCTACCAACAGCTGTACATACATATGCAGAGAAAAGGAATTAAAAAAAAAAATTTTTTTTTGAATCTCTCTTTTTTTTATAAAAAAAAGCTGCCTCGTGTTATCATCGAATATTTTTTAATCAAACAAATACGGGATAGCCTGGAGGCTAATAAACGACATCGACTCTATACTCATACGATTTTGTTTTTTGGTTGTTTTTTTTTTATCTACTATAAAATGAAAGAATAATAATTTAGATATTAAAATTGTTTTTTCGAATATTGTGATAATAATATTGCGAAAAAAAAATAAAAAATATGTATAGTACATATATATATTTTTTTAAATGTTAAAAATCGAAGAAAAAATCACATCCCAGAATCCCATCGAGCTAAAGTAAAATTAGAACAGGTATATACGGTAAAATCTTGTTTATTGATTCAGGGTCGAAATGAATCACTTGTTTTTACACGCAGACGCTTCGTTTGCTAACAACTTGATTTTTACGTTAGTCTGAGTCGAGTGGACTACTCAGAAAAATAAGCAAAAAAAAAAAAACAAAAATATTGAAAACAAGAAGGAGATACAAAAATTGATATTTTATATCGACAATTTCTCGCGACTACAATTTCTATAAAACAACCATATTACAGAATACTTATAATTAACGAGTAGGAGACGGAAACGAACGAGAAATAATGACCGTAATTAGCAAATTAATTACCGACATAAGTGTTACTGTCTAAGAAATATATAGCCACACGTTATACTTGGTTAAATGTTTAATGTAATATTATTTCAATGCAATTCATCACGTTAATATTGCTAATAAACTTAATACCGTTGACTGACAAGTAATCTGCGTCATGAAAGTAAGGGTTCTATATATATAACAGCGTGATTTGACTTTGCAATAATTTCGGTGTGACACTAATTATAAGTATGAACTGCACGTAATTGAATAATTTCATGCATAGAAGAAGTTCGTAGGATGTTAAAATTTTCAGCTTTGTAATTTTCTTCATAATGCTATACGTATATCAGACCTTCTAACCAATTTATACGTAGCATGCAATTAAATACACGCGGTTTATATACAACCAACTTCCACTTCACATTAATTAACAAGCTTTTGTACAATCTTTGTTAATCAAACAGAACGGTCAAGACAATATCTCGTGTATACGTGTATCAGTTAAACCACGGTGTATAATGTCAGCCCAATCAGTAGCTTTCAAACTCTAAAGGGTCGACCCCAAAACCCCTTAAATTATGACGCGATCAAGGCGAAAGTTCGAAACAGTTGAACAAAAATTGACATTTGAGTTGAAAATAATATTTGATGAGGAAAAATTAAGCAAAAAAAAAAAATCTTCCCAGTTAGGCTATGGTTAGAACAAACAACGATAATTATAGAAACGATTAGTTGGCAATGAGCGAACCAAGTGGTTTTTTTCATCAGCAATTGTTGCCTGTGCACACGCTATGCTTTTAGATTAATCATTTATCACATATATTATGAATTAACTTCGTATGTATGTATCCCTACTGATCATGAGTCACATTATAAATGTGGTTAATTTAGATAAGTTTTAAATGGGAACACAGTACCTACCTACTAGCGATATAATAAACGATGGGAGAGTTCGTCGTCGTTTCGTCGTAGTGGTCACAAGGGAGTCACGCAGTCCCAGGACATAAATGAACATATCTATATTTATTTATCTATCAATCTTGATCTATCCGGCGATATATATATATTCGAATATAGAAAAGTAGTATTGCTCGTTTGATTATTATCGATATGAAGTGAGTTGACATCTCGAAATAAAGTGCTTTGGTTGGAAGAGCAAAGCTAATCGAATAATCGTGTATACGCGAACGAGAGTTGGTATGTGTATACGAATGATGAATAATTGATGTATAAGCGAAACGAAAGAGCGACAAATTCGCTTTATTTATTTTATTTATAAGACTTGAAGTCATATATACGAGTCTGAAAATATATTCGGGAATATTATTTTTTGTTCGAAATAGAACAAGATTGAATTTCAGAGTATATACAAGCTTTGCCAGTTGTAGCTGTTCGTTTAAGAAATTCAAGACTTTTAGAGTTTCGAGATTGTAAGAGCTGCGAGGATAATGAAGATGGTCGTTATCCAAGCTGAGTTTAAAATTTTCAAATTAAAGTAGAATTAAATTACTATATTTTACTGTAAGCAGATTTAATCATCCCAACCTAAACTAAACCCATAACTATAGTTCAGACATTTTAATACTTTACTGTATATATTCGTTGATGCATCTTAAATCCGTACGTATCGAAAGCAGGTACATACGTAACCCACCATCAAAGCCATAATAATTATTCCATTTAATTAACTTCTTTCGTAAATATGATTTTCGGTATAAGGGCGCATCTTTTCATCCCTCATTCTCTCATCTCTCTTTCTCTCCCTCTATTCCATTTATATTTTATTTTTTACTTCTATCATTTTCACTCTTTTCGAAACTCCGAACTTTCTTGTCTCTCTATCAATCCTGCTAAGAATTTTTCTTATTTCTTTACCAACCCAGCATCTATTTCACTCGGTTTTTTTGCTCTCGATTTTTCACTCGGTTTTAATTGCTCTCGTTTTACGTTCGTTTTAACCACTACGAAGACTCGCATGTAGTAGACTAATAGCTCTGTACACAATATGTGCATGCGTATATCACCCCGCAAAAATTCATATTGCGAAACTCAATCTGCCAATTGCAAAATTTTCGATGTTACACTCCAGGCGTGAACACGGCGTTGATTAAAATATTGCGTTTTTTTTTTCGTCAATTCAAGCTTTTAGTTAGTCTCACATGAACCGCAAAGTCACGCTTTTTATTTCTAGACCGCAAAGCCATGGTTACATGAACTTTGTTAAAAAAAAAAAAAAAAAAACGATATTTGGCTGTCCGAAAATTTGAATAAATAAATGTTTCCAACCACCGTTCGTTGCCCCCTTAAATATCCTAAATGATAAAATACGATGATGAACCGTCAGAGCTTTACCAATCTTCGCAAGCCCCGTGGAATTCGACTTGAATAACAATTTCATCCTACAGGATTTAAACTCTGTACAATAATTTCTCGTTTGTTCGCTCCGTTTACCATCTCGACGTCTCTCTACAACGGCTCGAATAGAATTTGGTTAACTTACACGAGGTAAAGCAATAAATTTACATCTTCATTCATGTATACGTGTGTATATATAAATGTATGTAATATGCAGAATGTACCAGCTACGATTGTTCAGCCTTTACGGTACTAAAGACACACAACGATTCAAATTTCAATCTAACAAATTTGCTACAATAATTCCTCATTTTTACTTTTACTTCTGGGTAATCTCGGATTTGATGATGCTTCCAGTGTTTAAAATCAAGTCGTTCAAACGGTAAAATGACGTAAAAATTTTTTTGACTAACAAACAGTCATAGAAGGTAATTTTTTTTCTTTGTTTTTATTCGAAAATTTTTCGACTAGCCACGAATTTGAATTCGAATTCTGTTTAACCGAATATTTTCTGTGCCTATACTACGTTCGAATATTTAAAGTAAGTGAAGTATAAGCCGTCTTATACTTCCCGAGTAGTATGTGACTGGTAGATATTAATATTATTTCAATCCACAAATTCTTCCCTCGTGCGTTAATCCGACCGTGTAGCCTACGCTCTTCTCTACCTATACGCCTACGATTATCTAGATTTTCGTATTAGTATACCTACCTACCTACCCAGCTGGCAAAATATACATATATATTTAAAGATAATACGTACCGAGAAGGAGTTAGAAATTCTACACGATACGGTATTACGAAAATTTCTAAAACCCTCCGCAAATCTCTTATGTACGTATCACTTTTGAATTGAATTCAAATATTCATCATATCATGATGTATGAATGTGTTATACTCATCATTTAATCAAAAGATCATTTCTCTGAAAGGGTAGAGAACGTTTAATATGAGATACACTCCTCGCATGATGTGTAGGACACTTTCCTTTCTTATTTTTTTTTTTTTTATTATTTATTCATTTATTTCTTTTATTGTTTTTTACCTAATTAATATTATAACATTATGTTATGAACACTCGAATGAATTCGCCTTACTCATAAATTAACATGGCAAAAAATAAAGATGTATCTGCTGCACACGTGTTTTATTTATTAGATAGTGAAATTGACGTATGCAGGGATATGCTAGCGCGCACTTCGTTTGTATATTGAAAATTGATCATAAAAATCGTAAGTGAAAAGTAACGAGAAATTGAAAAAATAAATAAATAAATAAATACTTTTCCAAAAAAACACGAGCTGCCGTTCATTGGTTGTCGCAGCGGTTCGACCGCAGCTGTGCGAGGAAACGCGGATGGACCGAACCTTTTCCTCGAAAAGCTTTACGTGTATCCGTTACGCGCAGGCGAAATACAACATGACTATGGTTATATCAGTCTAGTCCTCATTTGATGGGGGTTAAAATCCTAGATGTCTTTCACAAACCCTTAAGTTTTTAAGTTCTACAAATTTTCGACGGCATTAGCGCTGCGCTTTTATCCGAGTTTATTACGCGCACCGCGGTTCACCACGGTGATTGAAAGCTCGGTTATGCGCGGTTCGCGTCGTCGTATTGGCGTTGACGACGGCCGAGGCCCGACTGAAGCTGGGGGAGGATGTCGGCGCCGTTGCTCAGTGACGTAGCACCCGGAAAAGCACGAGCTTTTTCTGGGGGCGCGACGGACGTCGACTTATGGGGAACTGGGTCATCCGCAGGAACATCGAAACGAATTCGTAAATTTTCTTTTCCTTTTTTTGAAAAAAAAAAAAGCAAAGAAAAAAAAACAAGCTCTTTTCATCATATTTTTATCAATGCAGATTTTTTTTTTTTTTTTCTTTTTAATGCACTTTTTTGACTAATCATTCGATTTACGTACGTCACATTAATTCCTACATATGATCATTAGCATTGAACGTAATTATTTTTTTTCTTTCTTTAATGTTACAAAATTCGTAATATACTCATTGCACATCGATCACATAAACAGATACAGTTAATTTAACTGATAACTGATGACTATACGGAGAGTAGTAATCGTCCGATAATTACAAATATCAGTTTCAAACCCTTGTTAATATTCGTTGCCTCGGTCTGCCCGGAAAGTGGCGATACGGTAAAAGACCCTTTTTTTTAATTGTAGTATCGTATTCGCTTCTCGCAATGCGCATGCAAATGGATTCGGCGCAATTTGTAAAGGAAAACATATCGCGGATCGGAAAATTCGGATTATTATTCCGCCCATTATACAGTCGAAACAATTGTAATATATAATACAGTATAGTCAACTATAGGAAATCACTACTCGTATCGTAGATGGACCGGGTCCAAGAGATTTTTCCGGAAATCTCGTAGCCTGTAAGAAGCTCGATGCCCGATGAAATTCGCCGAAAGTTTGCTTTTAGGAGAAATGTAAATTCACTAGAAAGATTATATATTTTTTGGGATACTGGCATTAAATATTGGCGTACGCAGCTCTGTGTATAAGGACGACGCAAATCGATGCGACGAAAAGTATAGGACTTTCCACCGCGAGATTATATGTATATATAGAATGGCCGAAATTAAAGCGGATCCTTTCGTTTTTATGAAATATTTTAGTTAACGGAGCATATCGTGTACTAAATATGGCTAAAATATCAATTCGATGAAAGTGGGAGAAGGAAAGGTTGTTGCAAAAAAGGTAAACTTCGAATTTGAAAAGCTGCAGTGTTCGGAGAGATTTTTTTGGTTTCATAAATAAAAAACATAAATTTGAGGATCAAGAGGCGAAGAATAAAGTGTTCAAATCTACTTCGAGGATTTCGAAAAGCCACAAATATCTGAGAATATAAAATAAGACGTCGTATATGTGCGGATGCAGAAAATGGAATTGGCGAAATGATTGCGAAAAAAAAAAAAAATCGTCAAAAATTATTTATATATTTAAAAATTTGTAAATAATTGAATGGTAAGTTCTAAGCAGCGAAGAAAAAAATTGAAATATAATTCAAATCGTAAAGAAGGTAAAAAATGAGCCGGACCCCAAGCGCCGATTATCAGTTATCGACAACACTTCTACGAGAAAAAAAAAAGATGAAATAAAAAAAGAAGATAAAAAAAAAATCGAGTTCGTGACCCGGAGGATGGGGATGACGACACAAAGAGGACTATTCAAATCTGCTTGGGGTGAGTGCCAAAAAGCCAGAAAAATCTTTGCGGTAAAATGAGATGTATTCAACCGCAGCTTCCTCATACGACAGGTTTCACTATCATTTTCGTGATAATAAATATAAAAAGATAATTTTTAAACTCATCTTATATGCGATTCATTAGATTCGAAAATTTACGTCGCGTGAAAATACGTAAAAATAAAAGATAAAACGAAATTAGGAACTTTTACTTAATGTTTTAGACCGTGTAGGATTTATAGATGTGATACTGTTATAACAGTATAACCCGCATAGTGACTTTGACCAAAATCTGAACGATGAACGACGTTATCAACGCTATAGCAGACAACGGGGTCGAAATATTCCCGTTAATCGCAAGTCCCTCACGGACCCTTTCGTCGCCCTTTTCAGTGACCAAACCCTTCCTGTAGTCTCTTGGCTAACCGGTGAAAATTAGCGTGTCGACGAACCCCATTCGGGGAGACAAGACGATCCCTGCTTCTTGACAGCCGACGAATTTCATATTCCAAGTCATACCGTATCTAGTGAAGGGTTCGCAATTTCTTGAGCACGTCGATTAGAGGGTCCGGGAAAATTAAATCGCAAATGAATTTTATTTGCAAACTATGCGAACGACGAAGACGACGGCTTTTGAATTTCAAAAATTCATACGTACTTTTTTCTCTCATTTTTCCTCTTCTCCTTAAAGTATGCAACTGCTGCAACCCTTCCGCGTGTAACTTGGCTGTCGATCGACGTAAAGGTATTCATTGCAATATGCTCCGCTGAGAATTGATTTTTTTCTATTTTAAATCGCACTGCGCTAAGCTATGTCAGTTACGTGATAAAAAATTATTGGAATTAAAAAAAAAAAATTAAAAAAAATTAAATTTCTTCCCTACAAGGGCGACTCTGTATGCAGAAATCTCTACTGCCAACCATCGTAAATTTATAATAAAATAAAAATAAATTAACACCTCTGTCTAAACGTCGATTAAAAAACTTTTCATTGGATATGAAAAGTTGAATGAACTTCTGACCTATTCAACCCCGAATCTCCTCGCTAATAACCAGAGCACCTGGAGTCCGTTTCTTGTGTGAGTTTTTTCTAATCTCAACTCGGGAGGGATTTCATATAAGCTTCGAAACGTAATGGTGATTTGTATTGTTACTTTGAGCGATGTTATTTTATAAAAATAATAACGAGAAAAGAATCCCAACTTTATTGTCTTTAGTAAAAGATGAAGAACGAAGATCAGACTTTTATAATATCGTCGTACACCCGGCTCTTAGCTAACAAAGTATAGCAATATTGCATCTACATAGCCTTATAACTTACCCTATATACGTATACGCTACATGGCTTAAGTGTTCGTAAACTCTCTTTGCAACGAAGAGATAAAAAAGTGAAGTAATTAACTAAGTGAATAAAACTATACGAACGTTATTTTCATTAATGATCTTTTAACGAGGCTATGGGACATTACAATTAGCGTTGCTTCGCGATCCCCTCAGACATAAAATTCTATAATATACGTACCTATAATATGCTAAAGTATATATAGACTGCAGATTTGGTTTATTTTCTCTATACTTGATCGAAAATAATGAACTAGTAGTTCGAGGGTAGTTTGAGTCGATCGTTATAGAAAAAAATAAAATAGTTGGATCGAATAATGAAATCAGAGCCATTTGTAATTCATAAATTTCGGAGAGGACCGATTCCTAATTTTATAGCCACGAAGTTCCGTGGGAAGAAAAGAAAAAAGACAAAAAAAAATATATATATATATATATATTTATATACCAAGAAAAAAGTAACCTCACGTGAATTTATCAGTTCCCTGCGTTCGGTTAGCACGATATCGATCTCAACGCGAATGGCCTCTTGTTAAAGGGGTGGAAAACCAGTCAAAGGACACACGCGGACGGACAAAGTGGTGTATAGGTACAGAACCTCTCTCCCACCTCCCCCTCCCCCACCCCAGCACTAGCCAAATTTATCCCGTCACCACAAATATACTTACAAAACCATACATGGACAGATCACTAATCCGTCAAAACAACACCATTTATATTTCTCCATTGAATTTACCATTTAACCGGAATGCCGCACGCGACAAATGGATGTCGTTTCGTGCAGTACACGATATGGTTCAGTAGTAAAGAATAAATGAATAAATATGAAAATACATGACATTTATACGGTCTGATTGACACCGGCAATAGCTAACATTCAATGAATGACAATATGTCGATATTTCAACCATAAGCTACAAACAAATTATCATATTATCGATAATCGATCAGTCGTTATCGCTGGAGATAGATAATCGTAGGATTTCACGGGGTGAAATGATTCACTGATAATATATCAACGACGACGTATGTATCTACCTACTCGTATATAGGTATATATATATATATCTATCTACTCGTCGAGTCTAGGTTATTCTTGAAATACAATTTTCAATCTTGTAATTGAAATTGTCGCGTAAGCCGTAATATGGCTGTTAGGTTTAAATAGACAATTGTCCACGCCACGCTCAAGCTGCTAACCTTAGTTAAGAGTGAGTGGTTGATTGCTTCGATGACGTAATACCTACTGCAACAAATGAGTGTCACATTAATTAAGAATATTTGTGATTCTTTCATTCCTGTTTTATACGTATATGTCCAGTAAACGTGTAACATCAGGGTAGGTCAAATAAAATTTTATTTTGTCGAAAAGCCCTTTCAAAAACTTTTTCTTTATGATCAAATAACAAGCATCGAAAAATCTTAGAGGTCGCTCATCACGATTTTCTATTTTCCATTTAAATAACATTCGAAATATTCTTGTGGTACTTTTAGATTTTCATATCTCAAAAACTAATCTACTTAGAAAGACTCCGTATAGCTACTTTTGTTCGATATTCAACGCTCTACAAAAAAGGTCTCTTGATCTTTTTCGATAAATATAGCTGTTACCAAGTTAGTTATTGGCTATTAATGATAATTAACCATGACTAGCTTGGAAACAGTTAGATTCATCGAAAAAGACCAAAAGATCTTTTTTTTAGAGCGTTAGATTTTGAACAAAAGTAGCCATAGGGAATCCTTCTAAGTAGATTAGTACTTGAGTTATAAGAAGCTCAGATTTTTCGAGACTTGTTATCTGATCATAAAGAACAAGTTTCTGAGAGTACCTTTCGTAAAAACAAAAAAATAGTCGGTTTATTTGTAGATCCCTAGTGTAACATATAAATAATGATATACCGAAGGCAATTAGATATCATTTATTAGTGTGTAAAAGGATCCACCATTTGTCTTTTGGTTTCTGTTCAGAATCGGTACAACTACGTTCTACAGTAATTCAATGTGACGACATTCGGTTCGTTTCTCGTTACAATATGAAACACTAGAATCTAGGTAACGAATAGAGTTAAGGATAAAAGAAGTTTACGTCGTATCAAGTAGTCCCACTTTCCACTTACTTTGACGAAATGTTCTTAGTCGTAGTAGGTACGTACGCCAAATCCAATTAGAAGCTATGTTTAACTTGGACTTTGAAGTTCACTGGTGGAAAAACGTGAAGAATAATAAAACGAAAGAGTCACCTGTGCAAATGCCAATTAGATGTGCTACGTCAGATATGTGCTCATTTACCTCGTTCCAGATCTAGTCCAAAAATACTTCGTTATCTGTTCTCGAAATACGTTATACTTACATCTTTGAAAATTCTCTTCTGCTTTCTGCACTTCTTTTATACAATTATATATTTACCTACTGGATTACGGACTTCATAATTCTTAACCAAGAGTCAAAAGCTTTATCAAGAAGGTTATGGTAGGCTTTGACGAAATATTATATTGACTCAGTCTTTTTATAGCTGATTACTTGAATCTTGAGACATAATTAGAAATTTCGTATACAGTAAAGACTTTATAGACTTTATCAAACACAGATTACCGAATAAAAATGGTTATCGCAGGGTACAGGACGCATCGATTGATCATCGAAAATTTTTGAAATTTGGAGGGAATATTCTAGAACGATGTCATTCCGGAGATAACCAATGATATGCGGATATAAGATCAGTTTTCTATCGCTATGAGCATGTAACATATTTTTTTTCCCTCAAAGTTTAAAAAAATAAATAAAAATCGTTTTGAATTAAAAATTTTTGTGTCTACTAATAATTCAATTCATCGAATGTCATTGCCTTGCCTTGAAATTATATGAATGTAGAATATTACTTCCGAATTTGACGAAGTTTCGATGAACGATGCGATCTGTACTTTATACGATAACTATTTATTTTTTTTTTTCAATGCGATCAATCTATTCAAGGCAAATTTCATAAGATTTGAAATAATTCTGAATTGTGTGTAATAAACAATATTAATTGGTTGTGAAAAAACTGAGTAGATTTAACATTTTCGACACGTCGGGCGCAAAGATCGATTTTGCGCCCGCTTTGTGTGCACAAGATTCAACTTTTCGAACGTTGTATCAAAAGACAAGGTTCGATACACGTGAAAAAGATGGTGAAAGAAAAAGATCGAGAATCAACAGTTTCGAAGTGGTATTGAAATGTACTATTCTTGACGAAGTTACCAGTGATTAAAAAAAGGAATCGTTTCCAAAGTGTGTATATGTATATATATATGTATATATACCTCCTTAACTGTTGTTCAAAAGTGTACTTACTACGAACCACACTCTGTTAGCTTTATTCTAAACCATCCCTTTGTAGCCTAAACAAACAATTGCAGAATCGCTACATGGAACCAGCTTGCGCTGAAACCGTTTCGTGACTTGTGAGATTAAAAAAGTTGGAAACTTTCTACGATTACTGGATCTACTTGGTCACTGCGAATATATACGGTTAAAACGTACCAAAACCCAGAGTGTAGAATACGAAACCACATCTGCCGGTAGGTGATATCATCTGCGATATCGTTTCGATATTTGTTTTTCAAAAAAGAAGTGATTGTTAAGAATTTTGATCGCAGATGTTGTACATTCAAACCTGCACCCTTGACGTAATCCTTGGATAAAAATACATATGCGACTCGTAGTTGTAGTCAACCGTTGAAAAAAATAATTCTAACAAAATTCCGATAAGAGTAAAAATATTTCGACAAACTCGACTTCAGTCATGGCTTCGTGTATCATTTGGTCCTATAACAACGTCTGTTATTCAGACGCGTGAGGGTTGACGAATGAGGGTTCAGACGAGGCGAATTGTAAAAAGAAAATAACAACCGTGTCGTAGCGTTTGTGAAATTTGTTTGAATATAATACGAAAGAATAAGGAGCAGAAAATTTTGTAAAAATCATTTTATTCTCTTCAATAAAATCGCTTTTATCTTTACGTTTCTTCTTCCTTTTTCTATTCGTTCAGACTTCTTTTTATACGGTGACGAAATGCTTCTCGTCATTAACGGAAGAAATAAAGTTAAATGAAGCCCAGCCCTCTTGAGAAAACAATGATAATTTCTCCATTCATTTCAGCATTACCCCCCCGGGTTATACTTACGGACAAAACTTTTCAAGTCAAAGAATAACGTGTAACGATGAAAGCGGAACATTTAACTCGTTAATAGCGCCGGTCGACAGGTGAATATCTTGTCATGAATTTTCAAAATTAATATTGCTAATTGGAGGGTCAAGATTCGACGTTCTATTTTGACAGTGTATCAAATTTATTCTTAAAATTAAGTTTCTCAAATCTATTTCATACGAAAATTTAAATCTTCCCATAAATCGTATCTCAGTTTGATAAAACTCATCTCATTTAACAAAGACTGAATTTAATAGCTCGGTTATTTGTGTCACCAACTGTAAAACAGCGTGATACATAAAAGAACTGCGTTTACGACTCTTGCGGCAATAGTTGTGCCACACCTTTAGCCTTTTTTTTTTTTTTTTTATTATCTTCAATTTTCCCCACTGACTTGCTTCGTTCTTTCTCACTATTTCTCTATTTGGTAATACCATCAGCGGTAGAAATAATTCTTTAGAAAATTGCGAAATAACTTTGATATTAATCTCAACTTCTCGATGCACTTCGACTTCGTGAAACTATGCTCGATGGAAATAATAACAGCAAGGTAACTCACGAGTGTGGGTATATGGGGTATATACATCAGCACTCACCGTCTACCATCACTTACGGAGTACATATCAGCTTTTACAACACAATTCCCAGAGCGTAATATATTATGGAAAATAATTCATAATATCACAACTTTTGTTCCGAACTAAATAAAAATAAAACAATATAATTTCAGCAACAACTATACCTATACCCGAAAATATCCTAACGATTTTCGATTTTCCATCATCATATATACAATAATCATATTTAATATTCAATAAATTCATATATAGCGAGTAGATTTCATAAAATACGATATTGTTTAATTAAAAAACTCACTTTTTGTATAAAAACAGACGAATATCATATTGCAGCAAGGATTCCCACTTCCCATTGAGTTAGTCAATTAAATTATAACCTCCCATGAGTTAAAAAAAAGCAAAATTTCTTCAATCCCTATACTCGAATGTAGATAATCTACAATTTTTAATTAATCATGACGATAAGCCGACGTCCATTCACTTTTCAAATCGATTTCTACAATTTGGAATCAGAATAACCGGACGAAATTGAGTTCAATTCAGCGTGAATGTAAACAGAACGAAGGTATCTCACATCGATGCTCGGTAAAACCAGCTGAAGTTTCCAACTGGGAAATAGTTTAGTACCATCGCCAAGCTCTAACCATATATAACTATACAGATGGATATTAGATTTACATTGTACACGGGTGCAATTCCAGTAGAAGATGCGTTAGACCTCCAAGTGAATTTGCCTACCTACCTACCTACCTACCTACCTGCATACATACTGGTATAGACGTATTGTTCGATTTTACCTGAAACAACATTACTACATAATATAGGTATACATATGTGTATAGTTCGTGCCGAGAACCAATTACCATGTCGGATATAAGCATTTCCGGTTGTAAGCTACAGTTGAATAAATTGGTGATACACGCCCACGCACCTACACAGTATTGAATAGTTTCGTGACGTAATGACCTCGTCTCTAGTTACCTACAGCCTAGATTTTAGATATGTGGGTTTTTTTTTTTTTTTAATATGAATTAACGACGTTTTTAACTCATTGTGTATTATTTTCTACTCCAAAAGTTTAGCGTTGATATAGACTTGAACGATATTAATAGACCAAAATTCATTTTGAATCCGTTTTCTACGTTTTTACATTTATCTTTAAAAATTGTAAAAAATGATTATACAACTATTATTGAAAACTGGTAAATACTTTTTCATAAAAATTGAAAAAATTAACAACGTAATATATATACTAAATACAAAAAAAATTACTCTGACTTCCGAGAAGAACGAAATTTTTGCACGCTTACGAATTACGATATACTGAAGGGATTTATCGGACATTCTGATAAAACCTGGTCTAACAAACAAGTCTCTTTCCTAAGTGGGCGATCCCAACGTTCTTCAATGTTTGCACAAGACTATACTGTAATACGGCCCACTCGCGTACGAAGGATATTGCCCGGAGCCCTGGTCCGCAGAAGCTTCCCATCACAGAAGATTACTAAAAGGACGAAAATCGCTGTCGAAAATCCAGTCGACACACAATAGGTAGAGCTTGTAGTATTTTTTCGAGAAAAATTTATCCCTCGCTATAGTAAATCAAAATAATAATAATAACAATAATAACAATAATAATAATAATAATAATAATAATAGCTTCGTATTCCAAAGACCAATTATTTCAACGCGTTGAATCAAGACGCATCAGAATAAAGTAGATACTGTATATATATATATATATATATATCTGCATAACAACTTGAGATAATTGGCGTTGCTTCCACTTCGCAATTTTCGCTAAATCTGATTTTATTATCGGCCATCATTGTCTTTTTAGAATTGAAAAATTCATAATACAGTTAGAAAAGTTTGAAATTTCGATTTTTTTCAAAACCACGTCTTATGAGTAACTTCGAAAATTTTACTAAATGGAATCTATAAACGCTTTAAGTATAAGTGGCGCATTTACGATCAGTTTTAGTAATAGTCAACTAATAGCCACTTCGGACTCTCGCTCGGCTGGTTTTACCACCAAAGTTTGAGGTCACGAATACAGTCAAGTGCTGACTATGAAAGCCTAGTTTTCCCTACTTGGAACTTCAAACTTACATTAGAAGTGTCTTTGAGTTAACAGCTATCCCTAAACATGCCTCTATAAATCAACAAAGTTCTTTCACACTTATCAACTAATTTATTATCATTTGTATTGCCAATACGTGCGAGCAATCAGATACACAAAGTACATCGAACAACCCAGAATCAGTAGTTCGCTCAATGATTGGTCAGACGCCATACAACGGCAGACCGCATGGTCTTACTATTTACTGCAATTATTTTATGATAAATCATATTTCTTGTCCGAAAGTTATCGATCGTATAAACTCT
This sequence comes from Macrophya annulata, assembly GCA_963924015.1. Lineage (NCBI taxonomy): Eukaryota > Metazoa > Arthropoda > Insecta > Hymenoptera > Tenthredinidae > Macrophya > Macrophya annulata. The sequence continues at coordinate 35,452,280 of OZ001258.1, read as the reverse complement.
TACATTTCGCAATAGAATATAATACAATGAGAAATGATGAGGTAGACATTTCTTGCATATAGCCACGTCGCGAGACACATACCATACGCGAAATAGTTTACATCGTTGGGAAATTGAAATTATAGTTAAACAAGTTTATTGCAAATCTCAAAATCATAGTAGCTCTAGACTAATTGAAGAATTTATAAGTTTAATCGAGCGGAACAAGATTTGAAATTCGCTAGAGGATTTCGTTATTATTTTTATTTTATTTTTATTTTTGTACACAATAGGAGATGATTTATTATAGGATTGAGAATAGCATAAAAGAGTCGTTGCTGGGAAGGATGGGATATCGTCTCTATGCCGAACAATTCTTACTTCCGTAAAGCCTTTCAACAAAATCGGACCCATTCATTCAGTCATTCATTCATTCATTCGTTCATTCGTTCACATGCGGGGATATAGATAACAAGAAGTGCAACGTATAGCTTTTCTATCTCATCAGACAGAATCCCTTTACTGTCCTTCAACATAGAGATTTAATTACTGGTGAGGAATTTCCAATAATCCAATAAAGTCTCGATGCATACACTAACTCTGTCTGCCGCACAACGCGTGAGCAATGGAACTGCCACGACGTAGGTATGTACATACCTACAGTATGTACATAGAAACAGGAAAAAAAAAGTATCCTTCTATTTCGTAATCACTATTCCTAATAACTGGTAAGAGTTTAATAATTTTTAGTAGCACTCAGTAGCTTTGAAGGAATGAATTTTTTTGACGGTATATTCGGATGTAATATGCGAAATATATCTGTTCCTAGATGTGTAGAGGTGGCAGAGTTCAGGCTGTGGTTTTCAATTTTTTAATAAATGTTTGCATCAAATATTTCAGGATTTAACGGATGAGTGAAAAAACGGGCATACGCCAGTTATCGAAAAGCAATTTGGCACGTGGTTCTGACCTCTGCTAAAGCGAATAATCATATTTATTTGTGACGAGTCAATCGACCGAGAATTGTTGTTACAGAAATGAATTCTTCATTCTTTACCTATATAATAATTTTCATCTCTGAAGATAAGAATATTTTAGATCGCTTTTGGCTCGGGTATAAATTTCGGGAGTCAAACGATGAACCTATTTTATATACAGTCGACGAGAACATCAGGAACCAGTATAAAAAAAAAAAAAAATCAGCCCAAAAGCTGGCAACGAAGTTTATTACATTTGATAAGCAAGCGTCTTATTATTTATTCATATCAAACTTCGTTAAAACAAATTATTAACGAATATATGTGACTAGAGAATCAAGGTAATTAAAGTGGAGAGTTGTTTGAGGGAATGGCGCAACATTAATTCAATTTATTCATTAGTCCCCTTGTCGTACTCTCAACACGTTGTCATGTACAAAATCTTGGAAAATTTATACGCCAGAGCAACAGGGTGACATTTTTGAAAAATTAAAAAATAAAAAAAATTTTCACTCACCGGAACACCGAGTAGGTATTTATTTATATCAACGGATTAAAAATCTACTGATGTAACACGATTGTATATATACATAGATAGGTATATACATATATATATATATATGCATCGTTTTATATAAACCTAGAACAAAAACAAGGTAAATATTTCTTTGGAAAACTATAAAAGTGAGTTTCTTTGGCAGTTTGAAACTTTCTCAATCTACTTTAATCGGCTATAAAAAGCGAGCTTATTCAGTCTGATTTTACTACAAGTTTTCTACAAACAAGAGATATACAGATTTGCAAGTGTAAATCGAAAACGGTATTAGCCAGGGTAGAGACTACCGACAACTGCATCACACCACAACAGCGGAGATTTCTGTTTCGAGTTTAACCAAGATCATGCATAATGCATAAATAAATAAATAATTAGATAAGCTACCGACTGGCTAGATACTAAACGTCTGTACCAAACATATTACGGACTGCTTTCGGCTGTATTTCTGAATTTGCAGCATCTCTTTCGCCTCTCGCGGTCATGAGTCAATGACCTTCCGTTCGTTGCCTTAAATAATATTTTTGACAATTATGAAAAATTTATGTTATATTCACGTTATTTCTACACGGTGATTGATCTCCAAATTTTTTAGATTAATTTTAGACTTCTAGTAGTCTAGATTTAAGTTTGGAGAGAATATTGTAAAATGAAGTATGTATATGTGATTTCGGAGCAAACCAATAATATACAGAGATAAAGTAAGTCTCTTCTGGTTATGAGCACGTGACATACATTTTTTATCAACGAATTACGAAAAAATTACTTGAGATAAAAAACTTATGACAATCACTTTTTTTCCGGTACAATCAATCTATGGAAAGCGAGGTTCATAGAATCTCAAATAATATATGAATATTTTTGAAAATACTCGTAATTAGCTTTAAAAAGGAATTGAATCGATAAAATATATATATATATTTTTTTTTTTGTTTACAGCGTATCAGTTATTTGAAAAAAAAAAATTATTTCTGTAAAGTCTATATACCCTGTTAAGATGTGTATCTCTCACCTTGTCATGGAAAATTTGTAACATTTCAAAGACTATTGTTTCGGGCTATAGCACGTCTTGAAAAGAAATAAGACACTTCGTTTCTCCGAGTCCCACTTGTTACTCGGCATGACAGACGGCTGTAAATATTTCAGTGTCTGATAGGAGGCAAAAGCCTTCGTGTGAAATAGGACCACGAGTGAAAAAAATTTTACAGTTAAATTCGGGAGTGTCTATATTTACCGAAACCGATGGATAGCCGAATATCCCCCACGTGTAGATAAACTTTTTTTAGGAAATTCTATATCGTTGCTGCAATTTATGGTACTTTTAAAATTGGCATTCGAACTATACCGAGGACAGTGTAGCGAATGGGAAGTTCTTGGAAGGGTGAAGAATTGCTCGTCACTTTATAGAACGGAAATTGACTCAAGAGAGTGGCGAGGTAATCGAGGAGGAGAAAAAAGGAGTCCTTATTGGATAGAGGCTTTGTACCTCGTAGATTTAGAAAGTTTTCCTGAAGCCCACATCGAGGCAGTAGAACTGGTCATTTTGTAGCCACGAGAGCCGGATTTTGTCGCGTTGAAAAGAGCCCAACACACACGTGTTTCGCCTGGAGTTTCTCCCTTGAGGTCTCGTTAAGGTCGCCTCGCCCTAACCTCCTGTAACCCTAAGCAAACGTAACTCGGTCCCAGCTTAAGCGAAGAACCAGCCACCAGGCAACAGTCAACACCATGGACCATCGAAGACGAAGCGTCTGTTCGCTTGTTCGTTTGAAAGCCATATACTTATACATATGTACATGTACATACATGTACGGAACTTTTTTTTTACGCCTTAGAAAAAACAGAGAGAAAAAGTTGTGATAAAATGTGACATAAGTTGACTTTGGTTCAGTAAACGAGAAATAACGATCAACCAGAGGTCGAAAACTCAAGTATATTTATTTCCGGGTAAAAACCACACGGAATCCAAACGGAAAATATGGAGCAAACAAACCGAGGCGTGAACCAAAATAGCGATGGTGTATCGTCCTGGCATTGTTCACCGAGGGGCAAAGGCCGAAAGGATTTCGTTCAATTCATTCTCGTGGCTCCGGGTATCGTGCTATCCAGAAGGATGAAAACGTGAAAGCAAGCCACCCGAGATGCTATCATCGTCAAAATGGATAGATGCCTTCCTGTAGGTAGAGATTTGTTAAATCCCAATGCCTACAGTGGGAAGGAGGATTCCCGCTGGTCCCAATGGCGGAAACTAACACCTTCTAAGACCGAATGACGGTTGAATGGCTTTAACGTTCTTATTTCGTAAATCCCAAAGTCAAAACCTCGAAAAGCACAATTCTTTATCTATTCAATAGACCCGCCTTTGCCGTGGTGAACTTCCTATCCTGTCGTCGCTACAACAACTCGCCTACTGATAAAATAAGTATCGAATAATCATGCGAAATTTTTTAGACCTTGTAGTTTATAACTCTGAATATAAAATACATCGAGTTTAATCGAGATTTCTCAAAGTTTATAACTTCTTGATGTTCAACTACGCGAAGTAGTCGTGACAACGTTGAGAACAAGCTTCGCCTTCAACCTCCCTGATCGTGTGAGTATCCCACGAAGATTTTCGACCCCTGTAAGGACGTAAAGTTAGCTGATAGTTTGCGCTCCTAGTTAGACTGCCGGAAGGCATCCTGCCTGAAGGATGTGCAGAGAAACTACAGCCACAGGAATGGCATTAACATAAAATACAAACCTACGACCATCGAGAATGTGGTTTCCGAAATTTTTGAGACAAAATTCGAGAGTTTGAAGTGAGAATTTGTGAAAATTTTCATTGTCAGTCTAAAGCCACGTCCAATCACCGTTTGACGAAGTCAAATATATTCCAGGAGAAAAATTTACCGGTACAAATGTCGAAACTAAAATTTATAATAAGTTCGGTTAATTAATCGAAGGGACAATCAAACGATCAGGAACGAAAGTAAGTCTGTAAAGAGAAACTCTTCGCTGTGGTCTTAGGGGTCGATATAAATTGTACGCATGCGCTCTTTTCTCTTCCATATACGATGTAGGTATTAATATTGCAAGGTGCTTCTCGTTCACCGCATCGCATCTTCGTGAAACGTCACTATTCCATATAATGCTATGATTTTCCGCTGCTGCAGGCCAATAAAGGCGAGATGTTTTAAGGATGGATCGATAAATTGATCAAATTTACGTTGAAAATAAATTATTGGTTTTTTTATTAACATATTTTAAACATGGAAGCGAGGTAAAGCTACTTTAAATCCATCTATATTAAATAAGCGATCGCTTACACCCACGTTTCTCAGGATCTCTGACGATCTGATATAACTACCCGGTTAGCTGCGGGATCTACCCCCGAACTCCTTGCTAAGCTACTTTAGAAGTCAAAACAATTTCTAACGATTTAAAACCACTTTCACGGACAAAGAGGATTTTGGTGTTTCAAGATAGTATCTTGGGAGATTTGTGACTTTCATACATTGAGTCAGTCCATGTTCATCAGCTCATCGAATACAACTTTTGAAAAAGTGCACCGATTTAAAAGCAAAAAAATACCGAAATTCATATACTTTAAATATTTCCTGGATTCGGTATTGAATTTCTGTAAAATTAGTCCAGAGACTTGCGAAGAGGAGAGAACCGAGTATTCCGTAGGAAGCTTTTTTGACCCCGTGTGCGTTAAGTTCGTATGTAAAGTCCCCAATTCTGAGTGTAAAACAAACTTGCTCGCACATTGACTTTACGCTTAGAATTCGAGACTTTACACACGAACTTTACGTACACGGGTTCAAAAGATATTATATGCGACTCGGGCGTAAACTTTTTCGTACTCGTGCAAAAAAGTTCACTTTACGCCCTCGTTTCATAAACTTGGAAATGAGGAAATTACTAAACTAAATTTGGAAATGAGACGTGAGCGTGTTTTTTATAGTAGTACGATAAATAGTAAAAAATTTCATTTGAAATGTTTTTTTTGTCTCTAGCAGAAATGGGATGAGAGAAAAAAAATTTTTTCGACTATGTCCACTAATTTTCAAGACGAACGATTATAAATAATTTGAAAAAATGAAGTGTCACATTATTATTCATAGGTGGTTGTCAGTTTTGAGAAAAAGCTGTGCATTTATTTATGCTATAAATCTGTTTAGCATGAGTCAATAAATAAATATTTATAGCATTCTAAATAGTAAATCAAATGAACCCTGGGTAGGTTTATTCCGTAATTTTTATGATAATGTATTCTTGCCATAGTAGAAAAGAAAAAAACGATAAAAAAAAAATAAATAAAAATAAAATAAAATAACCAACCAAGCCTTCCAACTATTGTCAATAAATATCGCTGGGGACTTTGATACACGTCGAGACTAACGCTGACGGGGTAGACTAGACAGCCAAGATAAACAAAGCATTATCTGTCAGAATATAGTTTCCGAGACGTAGATTACACGTCCAATCCAACACGCGAGGATGTATACTATATTTTAAAACCATGACGCAGCTGTAGAAAACGCGTGGTAAAACGATTAATTTTAAACGTTTAAAAGCTCTTGAATCGTAATTATATACGACGATAAAACATTAATCGTACGTCGTCATTGAATGAAAATAAAAAATTATAAATGAAATTCGATAATCCAAATTCTCATCAAATTTTTGACGTTGGTTATCGTCGATCATAAATTTGAGTACTTTAACCGAACATTATTCATTTGTTAATAACACTAATTCTCAGTTTTCCGATGCAATAATCAAAATCCCATTCATTTTGATTGATTTATGTCAATTTCGATCATAACTGGAAAAGCACAACAAGCAATATCAAATAATTGGTCAATCAAGAAGAGCATTGCGGATACCGTTTCAAAAATTAATCTCTCATAATCTCGAAACTAAAAATAAGCCCGGAAAGAGAAATAGGAACCAAAATCGTTGCGATATTACCAATTTTTTAAATTCTCGAATTTATAGTAAAACTTGACTCAACTTTGATCAATACGAGAAGCACCTTATGTTCAATTCTGTAACTCAAATTGCGACAGACCTGTGCTTGACGTAATTTTCAAAAGAAATTTCATTTTTTTTCACATAGCGAAACCTTCCAAGGTAAAACCCTAAATTTAAGAAAGTCACGTGCACATGACAAAATCGTGCAGTAGATACTCAAATATTTCCATTTTCTTTTTTTCACCCAGGAATTTGAAATGAAAGATTTCGTCGTAAGAAGAGGTCAAAGATAGACGTGAGACAGTGTATGATCCTTCTAACATTATCACAAATTCTTATATCTACAATCAAAAGTAAGAATAACTCTGAATAAAATTAAAGACAGCGAATATAATATACATATAGTGAAATGTTTTTCAATCCGTAGATATTACGATTAATTAATTAAGCCCGTTTCTAATCAAACATTCACCTGTGTACACACATACATACATATAGTTCGGTACACATAATCAACTTTAGCCTCAGCTTTAGCAACGGGATCGAGTTAATACAGCAGATATCGATCTGGAAAGCTTTGAACTGGACTGCTGCGTTGCGTGGCATTGCGTTGCGTTGGTTATGGACGATGGTCACCGCGACAAGCTGGACTGATCGAATTGAATACAGTAGATATAGTAATACGTTGTTGGAGATGCTGAGTCGATCATTAATGCGTGTCAAAGTCACCTTTGAAGTTAAGTTGGCCACGAATATTGGTCAAGCGTATTATAGCTAACCATATCAATCCTGGATTATAAATATGAGTATACACATTGGTCTGTACAAAGCCTTTGTCAAAATCGAAGCGTACGCCGTATAGAGTTTAAATGTATTTGTACTCTGCTGAACGGTCAATGACAAAAAATAAAACAGCTAATTGAAGTTGTTCGTAAAGGAAAATACACAAAGAAAAGTAGAGAAAAGAGAAGAAAGGAAGAAAGTAAAAAAACAAAAAAGGGAAGATCTCGACCATACGGTTGGAGTGAAAGGCACAAGGAAGGGAGTCTTAAATTACTGAAAGTTAGCTGCGTTACTTTGAAACTTTTGAAAGTAGTTAGTGTACGTCTACCTCTTGCCAAGTTAGTTTATTCTGGTTGCCAACAAAATGCAGATTATAAGAAAACCATCTGTTCTCTGGTTTAGGTTACACGTATTCTCACTATTTTTATAGCCAATCACTTACACAAAGGTGCCTTAATTAGAACCAAATAAATTTTTTAAACACCAAGACGTATAGGTGCAAGTACTAAATATACCTACTTACAATGATACGAGCATACGATATATAAACGAGCATTATACGAGAAAGACGGAGAAAAATGAAACGTAAGATTCACCAGCTTTCTGAATCGGCAAGACAATTTCGCTCGATGTAATATAGGGAAGTTATTGGAATAGTTCAAGTTCCATTTTATATGAGGGACGATCAGTTGATACCGGCGACTTTTAATTAGATAAAATTATAAGATTCTTCGTTAATACTTTGTTGATGAGACAAAACAAAATTTTTTTTTTTTTAAGTAAAGAAACTGCTTTCAAAGGTATATATACCTACATATGTATATATAAGTATAAGTATACACAAGAATGATTACGTTTCGATTAAAGAGAAAATTCAGCGACAACGACGACTGTGAACAGCGGGGGAACAAATTATATAACTGTTTTAATTACATTTTTTTTATTGTTTTTTTTTTTCTCTCTTCTTATATTTACATTGCAATGCTTTTACATAAAAAGAATTATTTTTCTTTATCTTGTTTTTCTAATTTTTTTTTTTTTTTTTTTGTTTTTTTTCTTCTTCTTTGCCGAGTTTACCGGAGGCACCGAAAATTTTATTCTGGTAAAAATTTAACAAGTCTTTTTCATCGAGGCGGTACAAAGTCTAAAAGTACTGAGAATACTTTCTTTATTATGTTTTCACGTATCTGTTTGTATAAATTTATCCAAATAAATCTGGCTTACTTGAGAAACTCAAGTGTAGATATAGATAAAAGAGACAAAAAAAAAAGGAACAAATTTTTAATGAAAAAAAAAAAAAAAAAAAAAAAATTTTAATTTTAAATTTACTACGCGTGTACAATTTAATTTTCATGAAACTCGCGCTTCGTTGAAAATGATTCTGTTAAATCCAGAAGTTAGCGCAGACTGTGATAAATTTGACAAGAATATTTACGCTCTTGTAAATCCGGATATAGCAGACGAGCGTTAAATGTTTTGCTAAATGAATATAAAATTCCCGAATTTTTTTTTTTTCGGACGAGATACTTACCGAGAAAGTTAGGAATACCAAAACGAGAAACGAAATATTAGGGGGAAAAAATGTATATTTTTCACAAGCACTAATGTTACCAATGATATTCAATCTTCTTCTTCTTCTTCTTCTTCTTCTTCGTATTCTCCTTCTTATTCTTTTTTCCTCCATAAATTATTTTTATACTTCTTCAAGAACGTATATTTGTAATGAATCATTCTAAATCTGAACGAAAGATATGTTTATCCCGGAGTATGATTCGTTTCTATGGGGGTTGGGATAGCGCTAAACCACTAGAGCGTCGATTCTACCGGGCGTCAGGACGTCAAATAACAATTTAAACCGTCTGTCGAACTCAAATTCTAGAGTTGAAAACAGCTCTTCCCAGTCCAACATGTACATAAAACCCCTCAGGAAATCAATGATCGGAATTTATTTTACTTGAAAAATTTTCAATCGGAATAATCGTCAGCCAACTTATATATTTAGGAATAAATATTACCTCTACGTCACTATCCATTTATTTTCACAGCTTAATTATTGATCAAGCGATTGGTATTAAATTTTACCAACTTATTTACTCACCAGTTGAGATTTACGTTTAAGCTTCTGATTCGCTTTGTTTTACGTGAATTTATAAATTCTCGTTTATTTCATTTCCGACGATATTAATTTTCCCAAGCTTTTTGTCTTATTTATACGACTTACTAATTTTAATCAAGAAGAAGCTTTCATCGTATGTATTGTACATACATACCTAAAACGCTCTCAAATTCTCAATTTAAGAATTTTAATTGGTATGTATATTCCTTAACATTTTCTTTTCCTTCTTTCACAAAAATATTTCAGATCATCGATAGATTATTAAATAAACAGAAAAATCATTGTTGTATATGTATATTCCGGTAAAACGCTAAAAGGTAAAGATATTTCCGCATAACCCGAGCTACGTAGCTAAGAGAAGAAAAATTCTTTTGTGATAAATAATGTTTCTCAAGTGATGCTTTCAAGCGTGGAACTTCCAATAAATTGTGTATCGGTGCGGCTGCAATTCTATGTTATATTTATACACATGCATACGTATGTATATGTATAATGTATATACAGTATACATTAAATATAAAATAGCTGACACTTTATGAGCAAACTCATGTTGAAATGGCTATAGAATTTCAATTGACGATCGGTATTTTGTTACAAATTACAGTAAAGCTCTCTTTACGCTGGACTGTCATCAAATTTGCAACTTGATTATACCGTGTCTGTTGCAAGTGCGAAACGTCCATCGATTTCAGTATAAAACTAATAAAATAGTAAAATTCTAAAGTGATTGAATGAAACATAAAACCGCTTTGTAGGTCAGGAAAATCATGCTGCACGAAATATCCGGTTATAAAAAAAAATAAATAAAGACTTGATTAAATATTGCACGTTAATGTAAATTATGCATTAATCAACGCCTGCACTAAGCTGGATTGAAAAAAAAAATATTAATAATAATACAACAGCTCAGTTTTCCGTCTATTTGTTAAATTATCAAACGCCTGACGTGAGTCACGACCTAAGCTAATCTACATCGTGAAATTTCGCTGTCTTAAAAATGATTGAAAAAAAAAAATTGTCATTACCCTCGTGGAGTTAATAAGCTTTCAATTATGAAATAAACTGCATCGTTAGTCTCGGAAAATGATTTACTGCTTGAAATATCCCGTTGTCACATTCAATGCAAAGATGCACCAGTTATGAATGCAGAGTTGGGTCAACTGTCCGCTCCAGAACAACTGGCGTAGTTTGTCAGTGAAGAAAAAAAAGCTTTTCCCGAGGAATGGACAAATAAACGGGGGCGTATTACGTCAGCAGAACAACGTCGCGTAGAGGTGTAGTTGCTAAAGCCTCTAAAACCAGGATACTTTAAAAGTTTGCTAGTTATAAATTCGACTGTTTCGGAATGTTGATGAAGCAAGCTTCTCCGAAATGGAAACGTCATATAACGTCACTTGAGAAATAAAAAACCAGATTGAAAGAAAAAAAACCATCTTCATAAAGTAAATGCATCAGTTTTAGAAATCTCAACTTAATTTTCGGCTATGTGCTTTCGAAAAAACTTACTTTTCAGGTTCTCCTATTATTGCGAATGGGCGAAAGTTTCTCCTCGCGATTTATAATCCACGAGAAATTCGTGAGACAAAAACCTTTTCAGATTGAATCCCCCGATCATGTTGAGAACTTAGTTAGTCGAGGGATGTAGCGCTTTCGTTGAACGCATCTTTCGAGCTGAAACTTCCAATTACTACAAAGCTAGGAACAAATACAGTCAAACGAACGAAGAACAAAGGACCGAACTTTGACTTGACCCTCGTTACGTATCTCGACCATGATACCTAGCTGTTTCATTTGAAGGGTAAGATTAGTGAATCCAGTGTCAAAATCAATGAGACAAATGCAGCCATCCATTCGTCCAGAGTAAAGGTCTTCACCATTTTTTGCGATAAAATTAAATAAAAAAAGCGTGGAGAAGTTTCCCAATAGACAAATAGCTAAGTAAGTAGCTGAGCGACCACCGAACGTCGGTTTTTACAATTATAAAACAGGAATATCGCTCACTGCCATAAATTAATATCATCTAAGCCCAAAAACCAAAGTGGAAAGTAGATTCTTCATCATCTATCTTAGTTAGTTACTGTCAGTTCAAATCCTCCGAACAAAACGAGACACAATAAAGTACGGAGTGCCCGATTTCGGTATGTAACGTAAATGATCACTCGCTGGCTATTCATAAGAAATCAAAAGCTCTTTCGTGGGCGAAGTAAAATCTTGTGTCAGCGGTGGGATAGGATCTTTGGAAATTGGGTCAAGCTTTACTAGCTGAACATCTACGTTTCTAAACCACCTTTCACTCTCGATAATACCTAAGAAGTGTTTTCCCTTTGTTTAGTTGTCCATAGGCTGGTACTTTTTCCTGATTCTCATTTCTCATTCTACGTCTTCGTATTTGGATTACTGCAGACAGCAAACAGACTGATAGTGGTGCAGGAAAGCCGGAGGACTAACATCTACCACCTTCTGTCTGGTATGATTCTAACGGATAGAAATGACGGTGGATAAAGGGTAGCGGAGACAGGAGGCTAAAAAGAGGGTAGAGGCAGCAATAGCAGCAGCAGCAGCAGTAGCAGCAGCAGGGATGAAAGCAACAGGCAGCCAATCAATAACGTGCCGTCCTCCCAGGGTGCGACTTCACTAACTTCTACTACGCAGGGAGCTTTGAGGTCAGGGTTGTTCAATATTCGAGATTTGAGAAAGTCCCTCGCCGGGTCTTTAAACTGGAAAATATCTTTTTAGCACCCGTTTATTTTGACTGTAATAGACAAATTAGCCCCCCGAGGTTGATATTTCGCGAGATTTTAATCGATAAACTATTAACAAAAATCGAGGAGATAAATAATTACACCTATACCACCAATACCGATATTTTATAGGCTCGATCAAAGCGCGGTAAACTCGGAGTGAATCGAGAGAGAAAAAAGATAAAAGAAATAAAGATAAAACGACTTTGTTACGCACGAGGGTGACAGCTGTCAAAAACAATTTAAACCGCGACAGTCCTACACCGTATTAAAACCAACCAACCAACCATTTAAAATTAGGCGAATTGGATACGGAAGGATCACATTGCAGTATAAAATGCGTATAATAGCAATTGGGAAAGAGAGATTTGACCAAGCCATAAACGCTTAAATATATTTAACAATTTGTTACGAAACTTGTCAAGAGTTTCACTAATCTCCATAATATATTGAGGACATAATTACTGTAGTGCAAATCCATGGTTTGTTTGGGTAACACCACAGATAACAAGAGGCGAGGTTGAAGGGTTAATTAAGGGTTCACCCAACTCGTGGGACAACGTCTATCAATTTTCGGTCAAAGTTTCACCAGAATTAAAACTAGATGTCATGTTATTTTGACCTACACTACATATGCTTGGGTACACGAAGACAGAGTAAAATTTGATAGTAAATTGGAATATGATAATATTTTATATCAGAATAAAAGATCCGTTGAGGTTGAACTACCGAAGAAATTTGGTACAACGAATTCATTGAAAGAAATTTCCGACGAGATTGAACAATTTTTTATTTATTTATTTATTTTTTTTTGTTTTGTTTTGTTTCTCTTGTCAAGAGTTTTAGAAAATAAGGAACAATGTGTAGCAAGAAAAACGCTTCAAACTCATAAATTGATCAGGATATCGAATTATTATCGGATAATATATCCAGAGACGAACTCAAAGGCTTTACGACAACGTTGTGAAAATTTTATGCTTTTAAATTTCACGAATGACGCTTAACGCGGCGTCGAACAATAAGTAATGAAAAGCTGAAGCACAAAAGCTTCGTAACACAATGGCAGGGGGTATAGGTATCGGCTTCCGTTGAATGAAAAGTTATTTTAACAATAATGAAAATATCGATGTGATATTCAAGCGGATAGAAATTTGTATGTGCAATGCCTAAAAATTTTGACCACAAACGGAAAAAACAAAAAAAAAAAATAAATAAATAACCATAGTTCAATGTTTTACTCCTATTTTAAACGAAAATTAGTGTTCAAATTGTTTCCCCAAAATTATTTCCAATGGAAATAACGATCCATTGACAAATTAAATGCAATATGTTTTTGTAACTAAGTTCAGTTAGACACATACAAATATTCAAAAGAAAAGGTAAAATTAAGGTCTTGATTTTTTTTCTTTGCTACTCTTCAATTCTCCATGTGGTATTCTCGAAGCGGTTAATTATCAGAACAAAAGAAAAAGAAGAATTGCTGTACCAGTAAAAGCTTCACTTGTCCTTTATTGTCTCGGTGGATCCTCATGGGCCTGTAAAAATTGGATACGAAATCCGTTTGAACGTACGAACGGAAGAGCAGCAAGGAATAATTAAAATTCTATACGAATGAAAGTGAACGGTAAAATTACATCGTGAGAATGAGTGCGACGTATGAAAGGCATGCATGAATCGAAAATATGTATAGGGAGAGAAAAACAAACACCAAAAAATTAAAGATAAAAAATGAAATGAAAAACGTACGGGAACTGGTAACAAAATTTCAATCACTTATTCTCGAAGTCAAATATACATAACAGCTTGCTGAAACATTAAACCTACATTACGGAATACTGGGTGTTTACAATTCACACATCCCACGCGCAACGACGCGACGTCTACTTGCTTAGTAAGTACAGCTTTGTCATGAATAAAAAAGAAAAAATGACGGAAACCGTAGGCGGAAATAACAAACATTACCGTGGTAAAGGGGTATCACACAGTTTCCGAGTTCGAACGGTCAAAAAAAAAAAATAAATAAAAATAACCTTCCGCATTGTAAATCCAACAAGGAACGAAGTAGGTTGGTTCGCGTCGTATCCTAATGACGTTTTTTTTCTGAGATGCTGTAACGCGCAGGGCGAACAAAATGTCATTAGTTTATTATAACTGGAAACCCTGGCTCAAAATTGGTACATCTATAATAAAATTACCAATCCGAAGGCTTTTCAAACGGTTGAAATTCGAAAAGTCCAATAGATCGTAGAGTAAAAAACTTCACTACCATGTGCTAAGGCCGATCCCTGCTCTATATTTAGTGGTCCAATTGCTTCCCAGAGATTTATACGATTGCAAAACTACAGAAAGTAACGCTCGGTATGGTACGATTGGTTCGTGTAAGGTCAATAACGGATTGAATGTTCGGTATAGCCACTCGAACGAATCCATATGATCATTACGTTCTGGACCACTGTGCTATGGAATTAGAAACTTTTCGAATTTAGATGTGTCCCTTTTTCAAAAGTTACCTTCATGGATTGATATCGATACTTTATTGACAAGAAATTTAGCTTCTGTGAAGATATTATAAAGCCGAGTAGGTAATCGATTAAAACTATTCTTTCTATTTTGTTTTTTTTTTTTTTTTTTTCCAAAAATGATCAACAGTAAATTTACTCACCAAAAGTTAGCAGCGAACGTCGAGTCGTCTTTTCTGGAATTTCATGAGGTCTGGTAAGTCATCACTCTAGGAGAATTTACTTGGTCAATCGTAGCTGTAAATTCTTGGTAACATCTCGTGAACAAATGATGATCTGAAACCTAAAGCTGGAAATAGCTCGTCCCTGATGTTTGGACAAATTGTATCTCACATGATTGGTATAACGTGTGAAAAATTGTGTAAACTAATATTTTATACGGAAAGTCAAGTCCATTTTGTCAAATGAAAAATGGTACGAGCAGACTTTCGTGTTTGCTATATGGTAAATGGAGTTGAATGATATTTATGTATGTGGATGTCGCCGTACAGACTACTGTTACTTCAGTACGAGTATCACCCTTATCAGGATTACTCATTCGTATAAATTTTACACTTCGAAAACACTGCAGAGTATCATGGTCAGGTAATAATGGTAAAATCTATCTATCAAATCTATCAACTCTTTTAGAATTATACTTACATGCACATCTAGCAAGTTACGGTCAATACAGACATCATGTTGTTGGTTGAAACTTACCTGAAACAGATAAAAAAAATTGAGCTTGATTATTATCAGCTATTTTAATATATATGAAATAATTGTACACCAGATTACGAATGGAATTAAACGTTCGGAAATTTCTCAATCGATCAATTTTCGACATGCATCAAATAGCATTTTTCAATGCTTGTATATCATGTGTGAATCTCTCTAAGCTTCGCCTTAAACGACACAAGGTTTGGACCAAGTTCCTTCGGTTACTGGCAAGTCGTAGGGTAGAGAGTGCTTCGAAACGAGGAAGTTTCCGAGAACTTACCGACTCTACCATCAAAGCTCCGATAACAGAAAAAAAGCTTTTCTTCTATACCGACCAGTCGGTAAGTAAGATCTCCCTGAGCTTTCCCATTTACCGAAAGCTCATCCGAAAGCTCTGGGTTTTGTGTTATCAAGGTAAATCAACGCGTTCCTTTATCCAACTGAGACCAGATGGCGGTACGTTGGAATATGTATTGAATTTTTTGTATAATACCTATTCAGAGGTTCAATGTACTTTAATGCAGCGAGGCCAAGATAGGTTCTATGCATTTAAAAGCTATTTCGTATTCGGAGGGTACTATACGGAGTCATAAGAGAATTGATCCCAGGTTATCCAAACAATGAAAAAGATTAATTTTCTATGCATCGACTCTGTGCAGAATATTCCGATTAATTTTACGATACTAGAAACTGGGGAAAGCTCAACTTCACTCTTTCGCTATCCACGGCTATATTTACCCAATTTGAAACGCCGTCATTGTGGTATACACATTTTTTTTTTTTGCCTTTTGCCTTTTGCCTTTTTTCTTTCATTTATTTTTGTTATAATCAACGTATCTGCTAGTAACATGAACAACAGGTTGGATAACGCGTTCGTACAAAATTATATCCTCGGTGGTTATTATTATACACGAGTTTGAAGTCTCAGATTTCAATAACATTTTCCGGATATCTATTCTTGAATAATTGCAATACGTAACGAGAATTAAACTCTGGTATTAGGGTCTTTGTAATGCTTTTATAACGTGTTTATTTTTAACTCAAACCTTTCAGATCCCAACCCGATTACTTATCCGTGTAATGTTTCAATTTAAGTTTATAAAATTGTCAGGTAAAATACGGTTGCCGTTTTCTTTTCACAGCTAGTAGCTAATTATATAAAATTATACAACACATGCCTGCCAGTACAGCATAAAATTTCAACCTCAACCCCGTTGCCAGTTTCGGTCTAACGTTCTACGTCGATAACTTAGTTTTACTTACACCCACACCCACCCACCCACCCACACACACACACACACTCAATGTCTTATTCTCGGTAAATTCTGCACGCAAACAGACGTATAGAGAATAAGAAAAGAAATCATGAGAAAGTGGAAAAGTTTTTTTTTTTTCTAGAAAGTTTTGAAATAAGAAATTTTCCAACGGTTAAATTCAGCTCGATTTCCTTCTCAAAACCAAAAAAAAAAAAAAAATGACGTACAAAATTATGGAGTGAATTGTACGTTGTGTTTATCATGATCAATCGATATATATTTAACTTTGTAAACTCTGCAGAAATGATAGACAGACTGACTGGTCTCAGGGGAAGACGAAAATTGAAGTTATTATGCATCATATTTGATGAAATTTCGAGTTACGTAACAGAGTAAAGAAGTAGCCACCGAACCTCGAAACTGAGCAAAAGTTTTGAAGCACCGTTTAACCCGTCGAAAAGTATCTGTAGACTTCAAAATCTGATAGAGAAGATTTGCCAGTAAAAGCATTTCGATATAAGAGTAGGTACGAAGACAGGCTTTGATATATGAAATATGATAGAAAATGTGATGTGTAGACGGGGAGGAGAGGGGGAAAAAAAAAGTTCCTTTTCACTGGTGTAATATTCGCAGCTTTCAGAAATCAATATTATCTGTACAAAGCTTGAGTGGAACGTGACAGAAGAGCGACATAAACGAAGCCCGTGTATTCAGATCAAAACACGCGTACGAGATCAGGGTTAAAAATATATTACCCCAGATTTAAAGAGCATTAATATAATTCTCTCTAAACGATCCCCATACAGATGTTATCCATTCACAGTTAAAACGTAACAAGTCCCTTTTTAAATTACTACATCTTATTCATCTTGAATTCTTTTGTTTTTCACAGATGTTTCACAAGGTCCAAAAAGCAATAAATATCAAGACAGATCCGCAATTAAAATGCTCCCCTTGGAGTGGTTTCAGCTCATCTTCTATGTCGCAAGTACAAAAGATATAACGCAAACATCATCTGCAGCTGAAGTAGTACTACTCAGTTCAAAGATGGCCATTCTGAAACATACCTAGTAATGAGAAGACGAACATTAGCCAAACGAGCAGCACTTTATTTGACGGTAAGGGGTTAGTAGAGAAAATTTCTTATGTTATAGTCACGGATTATTATAACCACCCTTGAGTTACGAGCTGATCTTTTTCTTTTTTTTTTTCAATTATTTCTTGTTTTTTAGTTTTTTGGTTTTTATATCCGAATACAATGCACTCTTGGCTCGTTTATAACCGTACCTCTTTTTCAACGTCATTTTAGTATTTTTTATTCATTTTTTCTTGTTTCTGTGCCAAGTACTTGAACCATAAAGTTAATTACCTGCTTTATTCATTATGCGATGCACAATCGTGCAAATGTGACCTGAATCATTAAATCTCATGAAATTTGGTAAACATTAATACTTATACAGATCTTGGTAAAACAGTAGGTATATATTTTGCAGAAAATCTCTGTCTAATTAGAATTTAAATAATTCAGAAGTTGAACTTCGGATTCTCGAATTATATAACTTGAACTCTGATCCTAGAAGTTTTCCGATCTAAGATGAGTGAAGAAGAGTTCATCCAACTCCTGAATAACAAAAACTAGAGTAATTAGGTATTTGTCATTATAAGGATTCGAACTGCATGGATTACGTTGAACCGAATTTCATCACACCTCATACGTGTAGGTATGACTGACTAACAATAGGCCAAATATAATAGAGAAAATTTATACGCACTGCGGACGGAATGTTATTTTCTTTTAGTTCCTTTTAATAAGAACCACACAGTTATGAGCCCCCACAACTGATCGATATCAGCTCCTATAACTGCATTGCAGGCGCTCATCCTGAACTTAACTTGCCATATTAAGGGAGCACACATACCTTGAAGGAGAGTATTTTTTAAGGAACATTATGTCACTAAAGCATTTTTCGATAACCCAATTCTGTCACAGTAGGTCATCATTCTTTTGAAGTATGATCAAATCAAAGTCGCGATTTACGAGACATCGCCAGTTCTCGAAGTTAGATGTACCTACAGCTGCTGATCTTAGATAATAGAATTATAACGTCCAGAAAATTTTTTTATTTGTTAGTAAATTGTCTGAAAAATTACAGAATTAGAATGAACGGTGGTCTGCCGGTGTGAAAATTTCGTCCGCTCTTTAATCCAGATTCAATATTTTTTTTAATTCTCTTCGAGCACCGCAGCTTTCATGTATTGTGATGCCTGGATGAATTTGGAATTGTGTTTAATGAATAGGGGATTGAATGAGGCACTGAAAGGGATTGAAACTACGTTGCAATTAGAGAGTTTAAATTTAATGAAAACTTAGACAATTGCATCTGCGTTAAATACTGGTGTGTGTATAGACAGACATATATCCGTGTATGTATGTATGTACATACAATGTATTTCAATCTTTTGTATCAAAGAGTGTCAAGATTGGGATGTAACAAGTTCAAAGGTTGAGAAGCAATAATGGAAATGAAAACCAAGCCAGGTCCGTCAGAGTGGTTTTGCATGTAATACCCTGGAATATAACCACCGAATGTTAACACTCTAGTCGAAACGGCAGCATTGATCGTACGTAATTATGTCAGTAAATAGAAAAAGACAGAGTCTATATCCCGAGTACGCGGATGATCGCGCATGCACAAGAGCGTGATGATATTGACGCGAGATGTCAGTTTCAGGACAGGTCGAACTTGTTACGTTATACCCGGAGAACTCCACGTGTCATGATAAATTTTACCACGAAATAGAGAGGCACTGACAACGTGGATAACTACGAGAGGATAACCACTTTGAAATCCGTATTTCGTTGAAGCTTAAAAAACCAAAAATGAAAAAATGAAAAAAAAAAACCATAAATGAAATCTGTTGCTCCCCCGTGTGATCTGACAGTTCGATCGATTCTAGATAATGAAACAAGATAACTCAGCGAATGAGTATGTTCATCAGCGTTTGATGCACATCTTTTGCTTTACTTTCAATTCAAATCAGTGAAATAACTATAAGATACCTACTTAGAGAATAAAAACAGAAGTAATCAAGACCAGTTATTGGAGCCAATCCGACCTTATCAATGATCTCATTTGACACTCGGAAGAATATCGAAAAAGGTCTTTTTCACTTCCGACAATCATGAGATACATTCTTTACCTCTTTTCGTCCTATCCACCACACGGATCGTATACAGTCTTAGTATTTGCCGTGTTACAGGTATATGAGCCACATTCTTACCACGGTAAATTTCTTGTCCAAAAATCATATAACGTTCAATATAGTGATGGTGACAATAGATTTGCCGGTAGTATGCAGAGGTTAATATACGGTAAAGTGGTTCGTGCCCGGCTGCCCGAGGAAAAGAGGCAATTCATCTATATACGTATATATTTTCAGTAGGGAAGGTATATGTATAGTGCAGGGTCCACCGTATAAATTTTTATTTTTTTTTTTTTTTCATTTTTATGAAAATGGAAGCACAAAAGAAGTAATTAGATAATCTTTTTTGTCGTAAAAATATTCATAATTTAGTTAACAGTATAGCTCATAGAAATTTTTCACGCAAATTGTGAACCTTTCCTTTCGTTCCAGTACAAGAGCTACGCCCTCGGAGTTATTTAAAAAATTTACATCTCTCTCAGTATATTAATAGTAACAGGTCAACCTTTATTTTTCACCTAACCCAGTGGACGGGCACGCAGGTAAAATAAGTTCAGGAAAATTGTATAAAGCGTTAAAGCACAGTTTTTATGAATTTATACCTACGCGTTTTTGACATCAAAAGAAAAACTTACGCCACGACAAATGAGAGCTACATAAATTGCCGTCTTTGTACCTTTCCATTCTGCACGTACCTACCATGGACTGAAAATTACCGGTAATCGTCGTTTACGATCTACAAGCACGCGGCATGAACTTAATGATGATTTGCAGTAGCAAAAAATTGCAAAAAGTAATAGAATTTGAAAAAAAACTACACCGATACTTGGAGAGATTGAACGGGTGAGGGTAAAACGGATTCGGCACTAAATCCTTCATACATACATGCATAACAGAACATCCAGGATCGCTAAAGGTGGACTGAAAGCTTCTGGGAACCTGTTCACTATGGACACCTTTTCGTTGGGAAGACAATACCCCGGTTTAGCTTGGCACATGTAAAGATATCCTAAAAGATAACGGAATCATCTGAATGAGGGAAGGATTTTGAATTGTGAAAAGTTTATTCGGAGTTTCTGTGTTTGACGAGATTTTGTGCTCTCGAGTCGTTACGGTATGAAACTGAAACTTACGTTATGAGATAACTTTCGACAGTTAAACCGTCGTTGTCACATGACCTTGACTTGTAATTCAAAGGGTTAATTACTTTGTAGTTCTATATCATAATCTTGAAAACTACGAGGGACTTTTTCAAGAATTGATGGATTGCAAAACTTGTAAAAAAAAAAAAAAAAAAAAAAAAAAAAGCGAACACCGGTTTCGACATCTTAATTTCTCGGATTATGACAAGCCTTTACATATATTGAATTTTTGACAGCAAAACGACAGAGGAAATACCTATCACGGATTCAAAATATATAAAATGAAAAGCTTTCCTTGCTGCAGGCCTATCATATTATTAAGATATTAAAGCCAATGGAGGTGTTTCTATTTATTTATTTATTTATTTATTTCAATAAGATTTTAGCGAGTTTTGAAGTTTGAAAAAAAATTATTTGCATCATTTATTTGGAGGGCTGTTACACTTGTCGGGCTGATTCAATTTTTTAATCGATCCTTGTCATAAACCTACCTGCATATACATATATTCACCATTATAATGTAACAGGGGATTAATAAGCCAACATGGATTTTCCATCGAGGAAGACCGTAACAAAGCTCAAAGCCCTATTGAAACGCATGATTCTGTAGAAACCTTCTTCAACCACCAAATTATTACTTATAAGATTTGAACCTGTCATATTTTTTTCAGAAATTGATATGAAAAAAAAAAGATAAAAAAGCTTTGAATATAACTACTTGAAAAATTCGTACCTATTATGTAAAATATTTATTAGAATTGTAGTTGGCGTTTTGTGCTTAAAAGAATGTCTGCAGTAATTTATAACGTTTATCGAACCATAAGAGAAAGGAATAAAACAAAGTAAATAAAATATTTTCAAATTGAATTTCAGTTTCAAATATAACAGAAGATTGTCAGGATGCTTTCCTTGTTGATTGTTGTTGGAAATGAGTAAAGTTTTGATCTACGGTATACTAAGATCAGTCTTAATACAATACGGTAGGACTGTAGAGTTAATAAACTGGTCCCAACGAAATTATCCCAGGCCATTCGTATCCGCGAATCGTTCGCAATGGTCGAATAAAAATGCGAATCTAATTTTTGAAGTTGAGTTATCGTATAAATCTCATCTGCCCGTTTACACGCGACTTTTATATCCTCGTACAAAATGGAAAAACGAATACGAAGACGACGACGACGATGGTAGGTAGGTAGGTAGGTAGGTAGTAGAATCCAAAGAAAATTGAAGAGAATTGTATTTACTTTAAAGAGTGCTACGCACCTCTCTCAAGCTCACAGCTCTCTCTCTCTCTCTCTCTCTCTCTCTCTCTCTCTCTCTCTCTCTCTCTCTCTCTCTCTCTCTCTCTCTCTCTCTCTCTCTCTCTCTCTGTCTCGATCTCGTGGGGAAAAAAACACAATTTTAAAACGTAACAAAAGACTTAAACAGACAATCGCACCAACTGTATCGATTCTCGTTTGCCCCGTAGGGAATCAAGAAAATCGCCAGAGTGATGCGTCACTACCTAATTTCCTAATGGCAACTAATACATACGTTTATCCTTTCCCAAACTACATCTACTTGTGCATAATTTCAATACTATATCGATTATAGCTGAAGGTTAATTTTTGTATCAGATATAAATTGCCAAGAGCTTTTATGATTACGAAAATTTACTCGTAGCAGTAAATTGCCATCGGTATAAAGATAATAATAATAATAAACTGTTCCTTCTGTCTCTATCGACAAAATTTTTTGAGATTTTCTAAAATTCATCTCCGCGTATAAAAACTAAATGTCGATTATCGCTCGGTTTCTGCGGATTGATCGATGGAGTATAAATTTTTTTCAGGACGTGACGCAGATGTGGTAGTAGCTAGCTGAGTAGCTGAACCGTGAAGTTGCCGCTGTCAATCTTACCGGTGATTTTTAACGACTGAAGTCATCTCAAGATTTCCGATATCTATCAATATGATTGGTAGAATAAATTTCCGTTGAGATTAAAAACCTTGGGAATTGACGAGTAAAACTCTGCCAAAAAAAAAAAAAAATAAATAAAGATTACACAGACGAGATGCGATGCTAAATATACATTTTTACCTCATTCCTATAAAATTCTGTTTTCTCTATTCTGTATTTTTATATTTTTTTATTTTTTTTTTTATTCTTTTTTTATACCGTCTCGCCGCTTCTAAAAATCCGTCAGACTTTATCCTGTTTACTAAAAATATAATATGAACAGAAATCAAGATAAAATTTTATGGAAAATTTGAAGATCATAGCGTTGATGAAATAATCCGCAAATATCTACCGAGTCATAAAATTGGCTCAAGATATTCATCAGATGAACTTCGTACTCGAGTGCCCAAAACCCTAAATGCCCATCAAACTCTGACTTCAGACGCATACACAAGATCAAATAATCTGAGTCTGAACTCGAAAACCGCCAGAGGACTTTATGATGCTTCGAGGTTTTGCATGGAAAGAATATTTTCACCATTCCTAAAATAATTTCAACTTTAATTTCGAATTATAAGAAGTCAGAGATCGGGAACAACGTTTCAGGATCAGTCGAAGAATTTTAAATTTTCCATATTATTATCTATCGGATTCAATTCCAAGAGATCACATTAGATCAATTAGTGTGTATTGTATGTACGTGGATATTGTTAGTAAAACTGAGTAGTTCCTACCTCGTCAGATCCCATTGCCATGAGAAAAGTAATCCCCCTTTAATTCCAGAGAACGAATTTCTGCTGATAATAAATGTCTCCCATTTATAATTCAATGTCTTTACCGAATCGTACAGCTGAAGGATTCGAGATATGTATAAGTTAAATGACTTTGTGATGGGTAGAAGTGGGAGTAAAAGGCCCTGATAAAGGCCACTGTAAATCATACGCCTAATCCTTTTCGCCACATTGCTAAACGATATTCTTCACATAGCCATTGACTTGATTTAATACGAAATGAAAATTGATAGTAGATTAGGGAAATGTATTCTATTGTGTTATCGGTCTGCTGTCAATTCGAATAAAAACAAATCGATAATGGAATTAATTTACTAAATTTGCAAGTTTACTCGCACAACGTATGTACCTACGTTGAATCACATAACATGCGTAATGACTAATGAAAATTGAATCAGTTCATTTCAAGCCTCTAATCAGAGAATCAAATCTCTGATTTCACGATTGATACAACAGAAGAGAACGGAATAGAATAAGTTTATTGATATTCTGGGATATATAGTCCCTGAAGAGGAAATAACAATTCAATTGACGAGAAGTAATCGAATAACGATCGACCAGAGGCTTTGAAGATGATTAATGTCGATCGTGAAGAGTGACTTGGTAATGTTTCAATTAGTTACATTATGTTCAACGATTGTATATGTATAAAGGATAGGAATTTGCGTTGAATTTGAAAATTCTGTGAATCGACAGTTTAGAAAAGACAAAAGATAGAACTGTTCTTCAATTTTCTAATACTGAAGTTGTATGCGGTTTATGAATACTATCGGAAAAGTGCCTTGAACCTTTCTTGAATGTGTGCAACTATAATACATATAGAGCTATATATTCACGATATTGATTTATCCCGTGGCAGGTATACACCATATAAAATTCCGGCAGCACCTACAAGCTATGAATTCTCTCTAATACGACCAATACGTTATATAGGATAACTCCTTCTTTAATAAACCGCAACGTTTCTGTCAAGGTAAAGCACGGGGATTAAAAACTTGTAAATTCTGAGCTTGCAAGCTTATCTGAGATTCACGTTCGCGAATTGTATAAATATGTCCATTTCCATTGAGACAATCGTATTAAGTATTAATCGCGATTATAAAAATTGAAAAAAATTAAGCAAATATTCTTACAAAATAATTGGAATAAATATTGAAAGCTCAATCCTTCATAGTATTGAAAATAAAATATATTAAAATATTGAAAAGAAATGTCAGATGTTGCACAAAAACGATTCAAGTAAAGCCAGGCGATAAATACTATTCTTGAAATCAATTGCACTCCTCCTTATTCAACCAGTCGATCATGGAAAAAAAATTGAAAATATACGATCGAGCTTTCCTTAAAGAGAATGTTCGACATCTCTCGAGTCCCGATAACTTGAAGGAGGAAGACTACGCCCATGCCTCAACTCGCGTTCGTAAACCAGCGTAAGAAATCCAATGACCGAAAACACCGATCCACACGGTTTAGATGTCGAAAAATAATTCAGAAAAACTGCTTTTATTGACAGTTAGTCTGTCAAAATAGTAGGTAGATAAATATTGTAAAATTTTTTTTTTGAAGCTAAGCTAAATACACAGTGACAAGAAACACTGGAGGTAGAATAAATCCTATTAAAACTTGCGTTGCCAAGCGATTTTCCAACGCGGTGTACCTATACCTGTTTTGCGACGTAGGTGCAGACTACAAGCTCTAACTTCAGGCAAAGTAGGTACATATAAAACAACAAATAAGCTCAAACCGTATGACGCTCACTACGCCGATCGATTCTCTACAATTTCCTATAATTTAATAGAAATTACTATTCTGATGTTTCTACATCAATCAAGGGTTTACCAGCTAATGAAGAAAATTACAACTGTACCTTGTGAACGTGAACTCAGGCTTTAGGAGCATTCAGAATCAGAGCTTATTACCAAAAAAAAAAACAATGAATTTAAAAAGTAAAGCAAAAAAATTATAAGATAGCAAAATGGCAAAGCTTTTAAGCTCTGAACTTTCGCTATATTTATATTTAATCTGCAGCAGTTGGTTATCTTCTAATCCATATAGCTGGATAATATAATATCTTGCAAATCGATACACGACGTGCAGAAATCGACCTTCGAGTAATTTGAATTCATTTTCACACCGCTATAAATTATTGGGAATTTTGAAAGCAAGGTAATGAGCGTGTAACCATAGCAGAGGTGGATCGTATGCGAAGCTGTCAGAACGATTGATCTGTGATATTCGACCGGACCTAACCCTCCGAGTTTTTGATGGTCCCGATATCACCAGAAACTTGCAAAATCGAAAGGTTGTAATACGTCACAGTTTCCGACTAAAGAAGTATAAACACCCATCCAATGGACAATTTTTCCTCATCTATTGGTATCAGTTTGAAAAATTATATATATTATTATTTTAAAATATCCAAGTTAAAATAGAAGAAAAATTCAATCAAGCAGAAATTTCGCTGAGTAAAGTAAAGGCTTACAAAGTGGAATAATAACATCGAAAACTTTCACCTCAATAAGCAAAGGCTTCTTCCGAAAAAAATAAAAAATTTTAAACGCTTTGTATGGTTTGAAATCATATTTTCCTATAAAAATTTACACTTTAGTTTAAAACACTTTTCTGTCATTTTTTTTTTTTTTTTTCTCTCCGCAGGCTTTTGAAACATTTCCACCACGTTATGCGATGAATTTTTTTTCAATATATATACTCGGAAAATTTCATATTGTGAAGAATATTTTTTGTTTTTTTACTTATAAAACTGTAAATTTAATCGTTTACAAAAATTGGTCACTGGATCATATTCGTTTAATCATAGTCTCGCTGAAGAAATGGCATGACATTGAATTCATAGTAAATTTACAGCGGGAGTTAAAAAAGTTTTGCTGCAAGTTTGAACTAGAAATAAAGTTTACCAACGATGAACTTGTTCTTTGAAATAAACCATCGTTACAGGAAGATTGGTATTGTTTTACAAAAGCAGTTCATTTAAATTAAGTGAAGTCTTGCCTTTCATTAAGTTTGTCTTTTAATGATAATCAAATCTGAACTTTAACTGTGGCTGTTGCTGTAAGAACGATTCAAAACTCACGTAACTCGTTTCGTAAAATCTTATTAAAACTAAGCTGAAGGTCTCTTGTGGATTTTCTCGAACGTGAACAGCGACCAGAGTCAAGACCAAGATGCACGCAGGTACATACATACATAAGTGTGTTTTATAAAATCATAAATTGCATTTAGCTTCTTCCCTTTCTACAAGAAAATCCATCTCATACTACAAGTATTATGAACTCTTTGCAACCAACGTTTAATTTCCCATTTCTAACGAACAGCAGATAAACAATTCCAGAGAAAAACGTTTTCATGAAAATCTCTTGTACGCGTGTATCCGATAACTCGTGAAACAAAAAAAAATCAATAAAGAAAATGAAAACCATCTATCTTCAGAGTATCTTATGTTGTCTATCAGACATTTGATATTCTTATTGTAATAAAATACTGGCGAGCTTTTAACTAAATCGGATCCTCATTTCGCACAGGGAATCTCATACAAATATACTAACTTGTAAAGTGATATGTCACGTTGAGTGGAGTTCATAAGTTCTCATCGTTCTTCTTGCGTGTATTATTTTTCAAAAAATGTGATCAAAAACAACAGATTTTAAAGTTTCACAAAAAATTACATAATGCGAAAATATATTGCGAGCTTTCGCTCTGTGCTGATTGAAAATGCAACAGACGACTGAAAATGGGTTTCTTCTTCTTCGTCTCTGAGAAAAATACAGTTTTCATGGCCAGTCTCGAGTCCAGGATTCTCTTAAATTTTCAGAACCTCCGATTTTCGATTACTTAGAGTTAGATTCGACAAATAAACGCTGAAGGTAGACTTTGTATCCATACCTTTTTTTCCCACGACCTTTTGCAGCACTTTTCAAACACGGCTAAAATATTTGAACCTTTTGTCGTCTCCAAAGATCAAAGTAGGTATTATTAATTCACAGAGTACTTGTAGGTACTTAATATTGTTTACGCACCGTTCAAACCGCACCATTAATCGTTGAGGAAAGGACATGATACAAGTTAGTAGTTATATTCTGTTTCGTGTGGAATCGTTTCCGTTTACCTTGCATTCTAGAAGGACCATTTCTAGGACACATAGTTAACTTACCTTCTACAGTGACTTGGAGCAACTGGCCAACTTCTCCTTGTCCTGAGAATTATAGCAGGTCTAGCACTTCCGACTACAGGGGCTGAAGTTCTTCCCTGATTCCGTTTACTACCCCAAAGATGACCCTGGGCCCCAGGTCCCGTTCCTTGAATGCCAGGATGTGGTCCACTTTCGCTACAAGCCCTCCGAGAGAAGAGTTCGCGTTTTCTTTCGTCGCACTTCATTGTTAATACGTAGTTTTTTATTTTTTTATTTTATTTTTTATAATTACTTATACAACAGCTCGATAATAAATTGAATTGTATTTCGTAATAATTGTTCACTTCAAAATTGACACGTTACCAAAATTCGCTTCAAGGCCACAGAGTCACGAATGAATATAGAAACTTTTATGATTTATTTCATCTCCATATGGCGTCGAAATTGCCAAGTAATAGCGCGATAAAAAAAATATGTAATAAAATAAAAAATGCTTGATGATGTATCGGGGCGATTAATCACCGGCCTTATACCAGCTATATGGGTATGGTTAAATATTTTCGCAAAATATTAGGCTACAGAATATAGGTATAGCTATAATATTATAATATAGGTATATATGTACAAGGTGTAGTAGAAAAATAGATTCAATTATATATTTATCAAGAAGATGAACGAATGTTAATTATATCTTTCACAAATTATACTCACTTTACTTTAAGCCGCACTTAACTTGTTTCGATAGTTTCAGCAATAAACAGTCTCACAATTTCTTATACTATAAATGTGTGCGCGAATCAGTTCATTCAATTGGAAAATTATTCAATATCCCCATACGTTATATTTCATTACGCTAAAATTACGTACAATCGTGTAGATAATCAAGTTACGATAAAAAATTCAATGTTCATACTGTATTAATCAGATTTCTCATCAGTTTCGTATAGAACTCCAATATAAACACAGTGATGTGAAACAACCTCACCACGGTAAAAATATTGTTCTAGAATGTACCAAATACAGTTTCATCACTCTTTTAGGCTTAAATTATTCGCAAAAAATTCTTTCGAAATGCCTAGGGGAGGGTTTATCGTTCCTGTAGACACATATTTCCACATTGAAGAAAAAAAAAAATACACCGAATTATTCGTATCATCTAATTAAACGATCCTGAATTATCATTTCCAGTAGTAGGTACAGTTCAGCTTAACATCGTATTGTTTATACCGAATTAGGTAACTTGGTTTGAAATTCGTTTGAACCCCAACTCTGAAAACGAATAGGGGCTTTTAGTTACGAGTAGTGAGTCAAAGTAAGGGAGTGCGGGGCTGTTCGATCCTCGCATAATGGAATTTGTGAAAGCATTGAATTCGCGTAGACACCTGACCTTGCAATCTACCCCTCGTGAACAAGGGGTGACAAATCTTTACCACAATAGCATTACGCAACGTCCCTCATTAGTGTTGTAACTAACGGGTCTTGATGCCAGACACGTATATTATTTATCTCAGATATAATCTTGTTTCAGTTAAACGTAACGACTGACGTTTTACTACAATCTATACGTAATGAAAAATAATTCGAAAATGACAACCTTAGAGTTTAAATTGGGTTACTTTTCCCTGCCCCGAATAGATAAGAAAAAATTTACACCAATGTTTAAAAAAAAATTAAAAAATTAAAAGGAATAAAATCAGGAAACCGGTTGACCTGTGGACCAACCCGAAAACTTCCCGCTGAGTTAAATACGCTACAATTAATTGATACTATTGTGTTTATAATAAAATAAAGAAGGTTATAAGTATAATTAGTTTTCCGTATACAAATCTTTTTTTCTTCAATTTCTATTCTTCGAATAACTTTGAAAGTACTCGACCGATCGATTCCAAAATCTAATCAGATCTAAGTCTTGATGAACCCTTTCGATCGCCGCAACAATCATTCAAATCGGTTAATTCGTTCCAAAGGTATCGTACGACAAAAAGAGAAATTTTTGTCGTGCATTATCTTTTATACCAATCGTTCGATTTTGTTGAATCATACGGCGGTTCAAAGGGCTATCCAAGAGCTAAGTCTGATCAAGTTTTGAGACTAATCGCACGAACAGTTTAGGAGTTATGCGCTAAAAAACATGAATAAAAATTGTTTTTTAATTTTTATTTCCCAAATAACTTTGAAACTACTCGACCGATCGACTCCAAAATCTAATCTGATCTAAGTCTTGATAAACCTTTTCGATCGCCATAAGAACCATTCCAATCGATCGATTCGTTCTAACGATATCGTACGACAAAAATTTGTTTACACACACATACATACGGACGTCCATCCAAAAATAGTCAGAATAGCTTCCTAGGACCCAGAAACGTCGAGGTCTGATGAAAACTCGATTTTCAAAAATCGGACCGAAACCAATAACTTCCATTTTTTATGAAAATTTTCAATTTTCATTGCGGGAAGTTAAAAAAAATTCTTTGAAGATATAATGCGCCAATATAATCAATAACGTATCAAGTAACCGTAGCGGCAAAGATTGACTGAAAATATGAGCATTTAAGCGATACTGATAAAGAATTCCTAAGGTAAAGTACTCGTTGAAAATTAATTAAAATTTAGTAATTGAGAGATGAAAATTAATAACCCAACTGGGAAACCGGAAGGCTTCAATTTTAAAGGAAAGACACAATATTGTATATCAAGTTTCCCTGTATTTTCTCGGTACGTAAAGTAAAATCAGACATTTTTCATTCGACAAATACTGCAATACGTTATGTTAACGTTGTTATCTAAAAGTGATATTTTTTTATGTAAATAAATAACGCTGTTATCTTCGAAGATTTATTTATCTTGCATATATGAGATACTGGCAATAAAAAATGCAGTTTGTTAAGTTATTTAAATAATTTATGTTGCCAACGTTTATTGGTTAGAAAAATTCTCGATATTGAACAAAACGTCATCCTTGTTACTGGCAAAGTCACTTCAAAACACCTCGAAATATCCAATCAGAAGTTGTGACACTTGACTTTGTTTCGCGAAGGGCTTTAAGGATTCTTTGAGCATCAATTTATAACAACTGTACAATTTTCTACCACCAAAACTGAAACCTTACAAATACAATTTGTGTCTTTTAGACGGTCTTGATCCCCCGACCTGAATAAAAAGAACCGCTAAACGATTGATGAATCTTATTTAGGCAATACCCTGCCTACTAATTGACGATCGAAGAAGCCATCGACGTGATCTCCGATTATAACGATCGGCCAAAACTATAAAACTTTTACCGATATAATTTCGTGAATAAAGTCTGTTTCGTCGTTAATTTTATCGCGGAGTGTAGTTTTCCACCAGAATATTATTATAGGCTTTTCACTCTATATAACGACGAGTAAAGCTATATGCATTGAACTGTCGGTGTGCATTCTTAACTCAGGGTAATTGGCAACCCAGATAAATCCAACTAATTTTGTATAGTGAATCAGTCACACGTGAAACAATGATCTCGTTATCTCAGCCAGCAGACGCCAGAAAGGCCTGACATATAATTCAAGATATTCTGTGGAAATTCTGAGATAAACAGTAATTCTCAATGAGAATTCTCACCGACTCCATAATCCGACAATGAAATTTTCAATTACCGAAAACTGTACTAAAAAAGAAGAAAAAAAAAAAAAAAAAAAAGCAATAAAAGATTTGTCGAACTCGGGTCAAAATGGACCGAAATAGATCGCGTCATGTAGCACTGCATTAGCTTAGGCTGGGGTTAGGACGGTGGATATATTTTAGCTTTTTCAACGGTGCTCTGAAAGGTGGAAAAAATCCTCTTAACGTCATTCTATGATAGGACTGTCTGTTGTCTCTGTATTTGAGACTGGTAAGCGGTGAAGAAATCGATGTGCTACAAAGGGTTATAGATACGAGATGGCTATAGCTACAGGGGTTGCAAATCGACTGTGTAATCGTAAACGAACTTGTTAAACTATTCAAAATTATCTTATTGCATAAATTCGAATGGCTTAATTTGTTGTTCGATGTAATTACGTATACCTGGGTTATAATAGAGGCAAGTAAAACGGGAAATTCTGTCTCGTTGATATCTATTATAACAAATCGGATTCCTTCCGAGATACAAACAAGTTATAAATTATGATCTTTCGAGTATACACCGTAAGACAGAAATATATACCTCTTCAAAAGATTATTTCAATTACATTAGAGATAAGATGATGAGATAAAGAATGCAAAAAGCCTTCGTCTCGTATTCAAATGGGACAACAAGATTTGTTATACGAGTTTTAAAAATGCAACAACACGTCTCACGAGAGTTGTGAATTTATAAGCTCCGGAAGATAAGAGGTTTTGGATACTAGGATCAAAGAGAAAAAGAGATATTAACAGTATTTTCAGATTCTATAAGTTTTCACATGTAGATGAAATTCGGTCGTTAATAAATTCGTGGTCGTGGTCAAATATCTCTTTCATAATTACGCAGGGCAAGTTGTTAGTTGATTATAGTATAGGATGTCTAGACATTGATTTCACAGGCATCTATAGGGAATCGATTCCTTTGAATCTCCTTGGTTTCAATTAAATTCAATATTCAACACAGCCAGAGACCTTCCGTAATTGTTTCCAATGCCAGTTTAGTTTCTGACGAGTTTTGATTGGTTACCCTAAAGGCTTCCAAGGGTAATAAGTATTATTACAACCGCAAGTTTAGGTGAGAGGATTGGCTTAAATTTTCAACCAACAAATACCAACAAAGGATTGATTTCAAAAATACTGTTGAGTATGGTTTTAGTAGGATTCGTGTAAGCTCTGAACCAGCCGAAAAAGATAAATTGATGAAGGTTTGAAGTATCGGGTATGTATTAGTGGAAGGAATTGAAGACCCAACGCCATTTTGAAAATTAAGGTTTTCCAGTAGATGTTTACTACGAGGCACCTTTCCCATTCCCAAAAAGGCTCTTGGCTCGTAATTATATTATCCCTGGTCATGAAACGAAATCATCTTCGTGGGAGAAATGGTTTAATTTCTAAAGGATAAGGGCCACAAGTATCGTCAAGGACAGACCTGGATAGGTCTTTGAATACACTACTGCGAATATTCGAGCTGCTCGTTTTCAAACATCCCTAGAGAGAGTCTAAGGTAAGGAAATGACAAAAAGTGAAATCTCTGACACAGTCCTGACCGTAACGTCGTGCCCTCATCGAAGTAGAATTTGAAAAAAAAAAAAAACTGATAACGATATGGTAATAATTTTTTTTCCATTCCTCACAAAAATCCTCAAGCCATGAAGATTGCGAAAAATTTAACTCTTGCGATTAAAGGGCATAAACTTTTTTTGTTTATTTGTGACAATTTGTGGGTTTTTTACGTTTATTTCTCTGCAAAGAGCAGAGATTTTTTCGCCCCCTTTTTGTAGTTTTCAACAAAATAACGTCAAAATTGATATAAGGTTTTAGATTTTATTCACCAATTCTTTTTAAACCACCCTGTGCATCGCCGCGTATCTTTGTACAGTCTTTTATAAACCGATCCGTTGCACCAATATTCTTTCTACCCTTTCCTTTCCCGGGAATAAATTACCCGCAGATTTAATTACGATTCCATCGGGAAATCAGAGATTAAGTCT
Organism: Macrophya annulata; assembly: GCA_963924015.1. NCBI lineage: Eukaryota > Metazoa > Arthropoda > Insecta > Hymenoptera > Tenthredinidae > Macrophya > Macrophya annulata. The sequence goes on along the minus strand of OZ001258.1, from coordinate 35,418,840 downwards.
TGATCCTATTTGCTAAAGCTAACGAACTTTTTTTTTTTTTTACTTCTTTTCACATTTCTTTACGGCTGTTTTTCTTACAAAAATTAATCTCTTTTCTCTGTGTCAGATATTCATCTTCGAGTCATTTTTCCTAAGCATCAAATCAGTCTTAAGGTTAATCGATTCACCACTTTCCTCCGTATTAGATTTTCCCAAAATTTTTTTGATGAGACAAAATTCAATTTTTAGGAGAAAAAATTGTGCCACCTTTAATTCCACTAAAGACAAAAATAAGATGTCAATCTTCTGGAGCGAATTTTCGATCTTTCAAATTAGTATTTTTACTCTCTTTTCACTATTGTAAAGAATTGCACAATTTTTTCAGAACTTAAAGAGGAACAAAAAACTCAGAAAGTAGGTATATGTGGGGCATTCCATGTCACCTCGACCAACGTTTGACCTTTACATTTTTTGTTTTCTCTCAAATTAATTCATGTAATAGTAGTACTCAAAAAATTCCCATCTTTTTTTTTTTTTTTTTTTCGACGTATACTTTATCAGTTATGGCGGTTCAAAAAATTTTCAATTTCGACCCATTTGTAAAATCTGAAAAATCACCAAGAATTCTATAGTTTATTTAGAATTTTTTGGCGCAAGAACCATAATGGGACGAGACCTCCTTCTAGGCCTTTTTGGGCTTGAAACATCTATAATTCACTCCAATCATGAAGATCCCTGAGGAGAATATCTTATCGTTATATTTGGCAAGTTTTTGGTTTGCGAGGATTTTCTTATCGTAGGAACTGAGAAAAAAAAATAATAATAATCATACCATCTTTTCGGTTTTTGAAAATACTTGTTAGCATTCAAAGAATCCAAACTTAGAAAATATATAGCAATTGACTATTCGAGTGGTTCTATAATATTATCTGTCATATGGAAATTATTTAGGAAGTCTATAATAAGCAAGGTAAGAGATTTACACGGTTGAAGTGCATTATAGATGTTTTAAGCCCAAAACGACCTAGAAGGAGGTGCAACAAAAAATTTTAAATAAAATATGGAATTTTTGGTAATTTTTTCAGATTTTACAAATGGGTCGAAATTGAAAATTTTTTGAACCGCCATAACTCATGAAGTATGCGTTGAAGAAAAAAAAAATAAAAAAATAAAGATGGGCATTTTTTGAGTACTACTATTACATGAATTAATTTGAGAGGAAACAAAAAATGTGAGGGTCAAACATTGGTCGAGGTGACATGGAATACCTCATATAGTTTTTGAAAAAAATAATATCTACAGAACGCTCGCGGCTTGGTCTATAGAATGATAATACAGATACACGTATGTGGTGCTGAATCTTCATATGTACCTGTGCCTAGACGTTATAAAGAAAAAAGTTCGGAACAACATCCACAAAAGTGCTGGATAAGTCGTCATTGTGTGATGCTCTATCCGGGTTTCACTACGGCAAAGTCATTTACTCTAATTCTACACATTTTCGTATGTATAGGTCAGACGGAGGTGTAATGTCACTCTCGGGTAAAAGTGGTATAACATGGCTAAGTAATAAAATTCATACGCGGAGTGCGACCGCGACACTACAGGCACTACAACACTACGAGTTCGTCGTCAGTAAATGGATTCTGTTTATGTGTAAGTTCATGGTAGAACATTTTCCCTAGAGTAGGATAGGTACTCATCGCGTAGTGCTCGCGTGACATTAAGATGCCTCTTCTTGAAATATTTTTAAAACCCAAAAAAAAAAAAAAAAAACAACTAACCAACAAAAAAAAATAGGCGAGAATTATTTAGCTCAAAAATTTTTTAGAGTGAAAATTCACTCCTCAAGAAGGAAAGTCGTGTCACTCTTAATTCCATACCAAAAAAAAAAGATCGAGATTTCACTCTCGAGGAGCCAATTTTCACGCTTTTCATTCTCTCTTTTGGAAAGCTGGAACGATTATCACTCCCCAATATTTAGACTTTCGTCATTCGACCATTGATTAATATCGATGTTTACACACTATTTTCATATGAACATTTTAATCTCTTGAACTTGATCCCGTGATATCGGTGTGATTGAATATGAATTGAATAAATTCGATCGGGAGATTGTAACGAATATAAAAAATTTCTAGCCCCTTATTCTTGATTCTTGAGAAAAGTTTGCTTTTGAGTCGTGCCTAGCGTACGTGGAATATTCAATCAAATACCGTTGTTACTTCTATTTACGAATTTTCAAACCCAAGGCGATGGAAAATTCAAGAACGATCCTCACGGTATTGCGTATTTTCTATACGTCGGGAAATCTGACTTTAAAGGACGCGAGGTATAGCGCGGAAATATAAGGGTGACTGTGAGGGTAAGTTAAAGAGGAGGGTAGGTTAAAAGAGGGAGGAAACGCGAAACGTGTGACCCAAAACTAGAGGAAGCCCTGGTCGACTCTAGAGCATTATTTATATGTTTTCTTTTCCACGAACTGTTACGAGCTTTCTGTATGCCTGCGGGATTCAACTTTTCCTGCACTAGGTTAGATACGTAAAGGCTGGTTCTTTTATTTCCTGATGTTGTCAGCCGCTGAGATTTCCTGGCGTTTAGCTAAACATTTAATGTCAGATAAAAATTTTACAATAATTCCATAGGGTCGAGAATAATTCAGGTTTTTTCAACTTCCCGCAATGAAAATTGAAAATTCTCATAAAGAAGGGGAGTTATTGGTTTCGGCCCGATTCTCGAAAATCGAGTTTTCATCAGATCTCGACGTTTTGGGGGGTCCTAGGAAGCTATTCTGACTATTTTTCGATGGACGTCCGTATATGTGTGTGTGTGTAAACAAATTTTTGTCGTACGATATCTTTAGAACGAATCGACCGATTGGAATGGTTCTTGCGGCCATCGAAAGGGTTTATCAATACTTAGATCTGATTAGATTTTGGAGTCGATCAGTCGAGTAGTTTCGAAGTTATTTGAGAAATAAATATCAAAAAATAATTTTTTTTCATATTTTTAGCGCATAACTCCTAAACTGTTCGTGCGATTAGTCTCAAAACTTGATCAGAATTAGTTCTTGAATAGCCCTTTCGATCGCCGTAAGATTCATCAAAATCTAACGATTGGTTTAAAAGATATTACACGACAAAAATTTCTCTTTTTGTCGTACGATACCTTTGGAATGAATTAACCGATTTGAATGATTCTTGCAGCGATCGAAAGGGTTCATCAAGACGTAGATCTGATTAGATTTTGGAATCGATCGGTCGAGTAGTTTCAAAGTTATTCGAAGAATAGAAATTGAAGAAAAAAAGATTTGTATACGGAAAACTAATCATATTCATAACCTTCTTTAATTTATCATAAACACAATAGTATCAATTAATTGTAACGTATTTAACACAGCGGGAAGTTTTCGGGTTGGACCACAGGTCAACCGGTTTCCTGATTTTTTTTCTTGTTTTTCAGTACGTCTATTTCTCGCAAGATCTTGCAATTAGTGCTAATTTGTTTTTTACAATAATCGACACTGATTAGGTAATTCTGAAATTAGTGATAACGGAATTAGCCTCTCCGCCACTTGGGAAATTCGATCGCAAATTAGTGCGATTCAAATATATTTTTTTTCGTGGAATCTGGAGTGTGAAGTCTTGAATCTTTTCTGTGAAATTTAGCTAAGAAATGTAATCAAGTCACTCAGAGTTCATCTGTAGATTATTATGTTGAATGAAAATAAATGAAAACTTAATTAATAATAATAATTTTTAAAAAATTCTTTAAAATTACTCTCAATGTATAATTCGCTCAATAATCTACCGAATAATCTCCCCTACTTTAGACGATAGGCTCGTCAAGATTCTTCTGACAATTTTCACGACAAATAACTGCTTAATTATGAAATTAGACATTAATATCAATATCGTTAATAAATTTGGAAATCACAACGATTCATAATCCGGTATATTTAATCTAAACGTTAAACAAAACAGCTATAAAAATTCGATTCTAAAACTTCAAATCTTCCCACTCAAATTTCGTACAAAATTTATAAATTAAATTCGTCTAACCAATATCGTAGATTGAAACGTCGTAGAGAGCTGCAGGCTTCAATAACGGTTTAAAATTTAAGTGGAAAAAATGTGACCAAGCTTAGGTTTTGTAACTGGTGTAAACACCATTAGGGCCATTATTTCTGCCTCTTGTTTGTTTATTATTGTTATTAATTATTTGTTTTTTTAAACAATCGCGGTACAACGCCGATCGAAGTAACCCCATGGTGCGTAATAATTATGGTTATGTAAGTGTCGTTAATCAACAGCTTTACCTCGAGTCCTTTCTTCGTCGAAATATTATAGGTATACGCGTAAGTAAGTACCATTATTTTGGGACGTTTATTGTGCTAGAATTTGGCGGATATTTGAGACAAAGAGACATCGATACCATCGATCGATCGAAAATTCAACGTCTAAGGGGTAGGGGTAGGTTTTAGAGGAGCTTGATTCTCGCCAAACTCCCGTAAAACAATTTGTATGTAAATTCTGGTCTTGTTCAGATGCTAATACGTCAACTTATGGAGCTACAAACCCCGAAACTCTCCACGTATACAATACGTATGTACGTATTTCTACGTGAATGTGACGATATACATCTGCTCTGCCAGACATTTATACCCACGTCAGCTAACGCATAGATATCTATGTACCACCATCAATAGTTTATAACAACAACATGGCTACAAGAAGCTACAAATGTCAACCGATAATTTACGATATTACTTAATCGTATATCTAATTAAATTTGATCTATGTAAGTGAAATATTAATCTCGCGCGATATTAACGATAGATTATTACACGCAAATTTAACCTAAACACATGATTCTGGATGGATGGATCCTACTGACGATGTTAATCGGCTTTAACGAAGTGGAGATATAGAAATTGAACGCTCAAATTTTAGTAGGTAATATTTGCACAAAGTCAGCCTTCAAAGGCTAAGGCTTTGATTGGAATTAGTTGAATAAATTTACTTTGGAAACGTGATAAAGATAGAGAGTATATATATATATATATATATATATATATATATATATATATATATATATATATATATATTATATATATATTTGAATGCCAGTGCGAGGTTAGAAAAACTTAATTGGAATTGAAAGCGATTGAGATTCGGAACTGTTTCCATTTCTTATTTTACATTTTCTGTCAATTTGGGACTTGAAAGTTCATTGAACAATATTTTTTATAGTAGATTACATCATTTTAACTGCTCGCTATGAATATTGAATATTTAAAAAAAAAAAATCAGGAAACCGGTTGACCTGTGGGCCAATTCGAAAACTTCCCGCTGTGTTAAATACGCTACAATTAATTGATACTATTGTGTTTATAATGAATTAAAGAAAGTTATAAGTATAATTAGTTTTCCGTGTACAAATCTTTTTTACTTTCATTTCTATTCTTCGAATAACTTTGAAACTACTCAACCGATCGATTCCAAAATCTAATCAGATCTAAGTCTTGATAAACCCTTTCGATCGCCGCAACAATCATTCAAATCGGATAATTCGTTCCAAAGGTATCGTACGACAAAAAGACAAATTTTTGTCGTGCATTATCTTTTGTACCAATCGTTCGATTTTGATGAATCTTACGGCGATCGAAAGGGCTATCCAAGAGCTAAGTCTGATCAAGTTTTGAGACTAATCGCACGAACAGTTTAAGAGTTATGCGCTAAAAACATGAAAAAAAAATGTTTTCTAATTTTTATTTCTCAAATAACTTTGAAACTAGTCGACCGATCGACTCCAAAATCTAATCTGATCTAAGTCTTGATAAACCCTTTCGATCGCCGCAAGAACCATTCCAATCGGTCGATTCGTTCTAAGGATATCGTACGACAAAAACTGGTTTACACACACACACACATACGGACGTCCATCCAAAAATAGTCAGAATAGCTTCGTAGGATCCCAAAACGTCGAGATCTGATGAAAACTCAATTTTCGAAAATCGGACCAAAACCAATAACTTCCCTTTTTTATGAAAATTTTCAATTTTCATTGCGGGAAGTTAAAAATATAAGTTATTGGTTTCATGTTATTAAGAAAAATGAGCATCTCGCAAGGTTTTTTGGATCGTTTATCACAAATACATAACCATCAATATAACTAAAACGAACTATTCGTATTACTTGAATAGATTTGAATAATTGCTTATCGCGAAATGAATCCGGCGCGGGAAGATCCAGACCCTGGCCCATCAAGTTCCGCCGACTCACCTGCTGGTTCAGTATACACCTATGCTCGAGATGAAAATGTCAATTAAAACAAAAGCAATGGGTCTTTGTTTTCTTGTTATTATTATAAAGCAGAAATCAAAGAGACAGATCGACGAAGACAGATTTGAAAATGAGGGAGCTGGTAAAAGGGGATCCGTGGGTAAAAATTTTCGAGAACTACCGGATATTTGCAAGACGGATAATGACACGCAGCAACTCGAAAGATTGATCACGCGCAAATATTGATTCATTAAATAATTAGAAACGGTACGTTTTGGATATATACATATATATTATGTATATATAGGTATATATATTTTTTGTTTTTTATTATAATTTTAGCACGTATCAGACAACAGCCAATTTATGGATACCTGAGGAAGAGAGCTGAGGTTTCATTCAAGATGTGATTGATGGGATGTTAAATAAAATTAATATTAATGTATCTTTCTGGGAAATGCTATTATTTAATAATTAAATAAAGGTACACTTATATGTATATATATATATCTCGAAGAACGATGTTCAAAACCGAAGTAAATAAATCGATTAACAAATTAGAGATAATTACAGAATATTGAGAAATCGATTTCACGTCACATACTGTAGAGGAACCCGAGACAAAATAAGAGACCATTTTTGGTTAGTTAGTGAAAAAAATCGAATCGGATAAATGAATTTTCGGATTGAGGCTGGATTATGGTAGGAAAAATTTACTTTAAAACACGCGGCAATATTTTGAGTGGAAAACATTAAAATACAGACGAAATTACGATTTTTCACATCACTGTTAAAGTCGAGCTAAAAATTAATCCAATTAAAATAAAATTGATTCATACTCATTATGAATACTCTCGGAATTGAACTGAGCTCTGAATTTCCATTGAAATTATATTCGTTTCATTATTTTTTTTTTAACAAAAATCTAAGGAAAAATATTTCACCCTTACCGAACTACAGAGATCTGATAAATAAATTCTGCATCGTTTGATACCGAAGAATGATCAAGTATCGAGTACAGGAAATTCTGCATCCTGAACGAAGCGCGTGCTGTTCAGTGACTGTGTAGGTTTTAATGAGATTATACAAACCACAGGTTGGGCGTGAATACAAGGGATGAAATTTATTGTTCTCAAATGGAATTGGGAAAAGTTTATCGAAGTAAACTTCACCTAGAATGGTATATAAGTCGGCTTTACCTGTAAGGATAGAAATTTACGGAATTATTAACTAAAAAAAACTCTCAAAAAGCAATTACTTAATTACGATTACTTTCTCTTTAGTTTTCTAAATTTTTTTTTTTTTTTTTTGTTTTTTTTGTTTCACCTCTTTTTACGGTTTTTTGGTTTCTTCGAGACTCTGTCTAAATAACTGAAATTGGTAATGTCGTGGAATTAATTTCTCCTCAATGCCCAACAGCTCAAAGACTTTTGGCTTTGATCTCACACCACAATCCCGAGATTCACCCAGTCTGTCCATTCGAAAAACAAAAGCGTTTTGTTAATTCCCATGCTACACATGTCCTCTGCCAGCCGAGGCTTTGAAGTTTCGTACTGAGGGTAGATATCGTGAAATCAAAAATACGTGACGATGCTTACGGTACGGTATATCATTTTTTTCTTTCTTCTTTTAACATTGAAATCAACGCTACATCTAATTTCTTTCCTTTTCAGTAATTCGTAAAAAAACAAAAAACAAAATGAGAAAAAAATATCATCGGTAACCTCGTTTTATAATCATGATCCGTTATTTAAGATCGTTTAGGTATTCACAGCCGGTAATACAATTATTCCTTTTGAAAGTAACTTTTTCACGGTCCAATGATAATAAATTCGTTATAAGGTAACCGGTCGAAATCTCTCAGGAGCAGAGCGTAGTCCTTTGGTACGTATCTACTAAGGTGCTCACTTAAAGACGAACACCCGAACGATAAGTTTCCCTTTTCTCTCCTATTTTTGAGGCAATATTTTCAAGGATACAGAATATAACAAGAAAAATAAATGACTCCTCTCTCTATATCTCTCTGTGCTCAGCCGTCGTACCTATGTATAAAACACTGCGATGTACAAATGGGAAAAATAAATAAATAAATAAATCAAACCAGCACTCATACCCTTGTGGTGACATAAATCGAAATATTGTAGCCTCTTCTTGCTACTTGGGACTCTAGTTTCTCAAGAAATATAAACTGGATAAAAACATACGAGTAAAGGTATATTTTCAACGAGGTTTTCTTTATGGGAGTGTTTCTAAATCGAGAAATACGATCAAGTCATTATTATACTCATACTCATCATTTGATTCAGGTATTATTAGGATATAGATATGGGTGTGTATGGTAAATTTGACTGACGTTAAAATAATATATCTATTTATATAATAGACAATATTAGAACACGCGATAACCATTCATTGGCATAATATTTGGAGATTTAATTTGAATAGAAAAGGACAGGAAATTTGGTAAGGGAGTGGACAGTTTGATAAATAACAATTAAATAGGTATGTATGTATGTGCTATACATATCTATAATCCTAAAAATAGTAAATCGATCATGACGTAACGAGTCGATTGACCGAAACATTATGGAAAGCAAAAGAAAATTGGCTTGCTAAATATTCAGACGAATTTATTTATTTTTTGTTTTTTTTTTTTTTTTTTTATTTTTTTCTTTTCTCATTTCTTCGAACCCAAACTTGATCTCGTTTTATATATGATTGTACATTGGAATTGCTTCTCAGATTTAATACCACTCGGATTTCTTCCTCGATTCCGCATGCTTTGTCCGATTTTCCCAATGAAATTCCTCCTTTTTTCTTTATCTTTTTTTTTTTTTTTTCTTCGCTTTATTTTTATGGCTTTGGAAAATTTAAGACTTTTCCATTGTCTACGGGAAGGGGGGAATTTATCGCTGTTCCTGATATCTCGAAATAAAAGCCTTTATTATAACATATGAATTTTTTTATATGTACGAACCCATAACCATCATTTTTTATTTCTATTATTATTTTATTTTTACACTTTCAAAATTTTTGTCAAGTTGACTTTTATATCCAACTTAGAGTGCCTTATCCATCAGATACTATCATCATCTCTGAATAATCCGTGTTAAATAATATTTGTACACGAATTATAATTTTTTTTTTTTTTTTTTTTTCAAATTTGACACTTTCCTGTATTCGATATCACTTCAGTGTCACTTGGAATCTTATTTCTTAGACCAAGAATTTCGACTTAGTACGCTTATCAATCCCGATACATTAACATCCGTTGACTCGAATTAATCATTTATAAATAAATTGAATTGAGTCTGAGCTGATGGCCAATCATCATAAATACAAAGTTATAATTAAAACACGTTTACATAGTTTAAAAGACAATATACTGACGCATTATACTATATAAGTAAAATAATCAATTTGACACGTGACGCTAAGCGCAATATAGATAGTATATCGCATGTGCGGATCCCCGTTCGTAAATTGACAGCATTAATTTATGCGTAATTTCCGACGAGTTTATCTGTAGCTGACGTTAAAGTTCAACACAAAATTATATACCCTATATAATTTATAGGCATATATGTATAACCTACGACTATAATATATATATATATAGGTACATGTAACGTTACACACGCATACATATACGCCGTACACACAACGATGAACAAACTGAACACCAAATAGGCATAATTATATAGATTTGAGGTAAACCGCAGACGTAGGTATATACGTACATCCATACATACATCTTTACCGCAGTAAACTATTACATAGAGTCTCTGATTATATGTAGAATATAAAGTTTTAAACATGTTATTAATGTATAAACTACACGAGCATAAAGTGAGCGGGATTTGAGACGTGCGAGAGGTTCACCCCTTAATGTTACTACGGATAATCCAGTTTGCATGCGTTTCCAGCGCCGAAAGGTTATCTCAGTAGTTATTAAGGAGGGTTATTAATGTGAGGACGTCATACCAACATCCCACTTCTAATTCAGGTACAAGATAAAAATTTCTTATGTATGTGCCCACTGAGGGAGATCGTTAATATAATGATGTAAGAATTTCAATGGTTCCACCCACTGATTCGATAGGAAATAATGAAAAAAAAAAAGACAAATTTTTAAGCCAAACTTTGAACCCTCTATCTCAATTGGAAGGGGTGCCTGTAGAGACAAACATTTTCTCGTTTAAATAATATTGGATATATCCACTTTTCTGTTAATAATTTCTTACAGTGTCTAGTGAACGGTTGAAAAATCGCATATCCACACTAGTTTTTTGTACTTCGATATAAGTACATGAAAAAAAAAAAAACAGGATACCCGTAAACAGTCGTGCTAATGAAAAGTGTCCCATCTGCATTTTTCACATCTTGAGAAAAACTAGTTCGGATATTTTTTCTATTTGGTTTATAAAAAAACTTTTCAGACGAAAATTGTTCACCGTCTCACTCTCTATAAAAAAGTTTCTATAAATAAATGACGTCAAGTTGTTAGTTTGTTCGTAAATTTTATCAATAATTGAATAGATTTGTCGGAATTGGGACACTTTTCCTTGGCAGGGTAGTAGCCTTCGTCACAAAACCATAAATTGTCACCTAGCCGGAACACAAAATCGAAAATCTTGCTAACAAGAAAAAAGAATCATGTACAAACTATTACTCCATTGAATCCAACCACTCTTCGCCAACCTATTCTGACATGCATGGCAGACATGATTCGGGGCCGAGTCGAAGTTCCGAACGGCCAAACGGTTAGGAATTAATTTTAGACAATTTCAAATTTTCAGAAACGTTAAAGTTCAGGATACCAAAATTCGTAAAGATCAGAATGCAGACGGGTCAGAATTCAGAAAGTTCAAAACTCCGAATCTCCAAGAATCCGAAAATTTAATGAAGTGGCTCCAGGGTTCAGACTTCGAAATTTCGAACTTTTGGTGTTCTTCGATTAGAAGTTTTTGAAATCAAATATACAGACTTCCAAGAAAATACCCTTTCCAAAATCTGTAAGTCGATAATATTAAAAATCGGAATTTTTACCCTCGGGAACTCTTACCGGACCCCCATGATTCAACGTACATGTATTAGTACCTAAATAGGAGAAAGTGGGGCAAAACGGGCACCTCGGCTGAATATAAGAATCGGGGGCAGAACGGACCCCGTTTCAAGTTTCTTAGAGACTTGCTTCAGTTTTCTAATGTTACTTACACAACCAAAGTACGAAAAATAAGTGAAATTGTTCATGTGCTGAAGCTAATGCTGATGATATCTGCCCTCGATTCTCAATTTCAGTCGAGTTGCCCGTTTTCCCCCATGCTTGTCTTGCCCCACTCTCCCCTACTTTTTTTTTTTTTGTTTGACTATAGAGAAACTCATAAATAATTTGTACATGTATTTCATATTCTATTCATGTGCGAGGTCATTCATCGAGGTTCACTGGCCCTTAGATCCAATTAACCGATCGAAGCTATCTTCACGATGCAAAAGGTAATCATACGATAATAAAAAACCAATCTGAGTCACTATAAGTGTTTACGACTGTGCGATGATTCGAGCAATAAATCGGTATTTGAGTACGTATGTATGTAAGTACCTATCATTTTATTTACCTCATCTTGCACTGGTCTGAACATTGAACACTCGATCAGATAATCGGCACAATTTTATTTATTTTTTTTTTTTCTTCGAAATATCATAATTTTAAATCAATCCATTAAAGAATTTCATCTCGTTTGATAAGAAGTAAAATTTTATCTACGAAATTGATTGATCAAAAGAAAATTGACTCGAAACAAATAAAGTTTCAATTTGTTTTCGATTCGGTCTATGATTTCGTACCGTCTTCTTCCTAGCTGCATTTCGAAATGCATCATGGTAATGCAAATTACACTTGAAAATCTATACAGTAATCTATACGTAAATATATACTTATATAGGTATCTACGTGAGAATCCGTAGCACTACAGTTCACATACTAACGACCATTGAATGCCCCAGAATGCCACTTCCTTGGTAAAATTTTATAGGAAAGTCACGTTTTGATATTGGCTATAGAAATCGTTTTGAAACTATAAATTTTATCGATAAAATTTTAATTTTATCACGTATATTATACCTACGCATATGTATGTATGTATGTACATACATACATACATACATACATACATATGTATCTATAATCTACATAGGTATTTTAAATCGCTAGCCTGGTGCGTAAACGGAGATAAAAGTTTCTCTTCAATTTTATTCAGGCCTTCAGGGCAGATCGCAAATATGTCACCACGAACCGAGGATGAAATCGCATTTCAGAACATCAGCTTCAACACTATTTTCTCGTTTATATTTTTTCACTACGATAACCCATAAACATCTACATGTTCTCAACTCTCTCTCTCTTCCTCTCTTTCTCTCCGATGATGTGAAGTTTCTTTGTAATAAAAAAAAAAAAAAAAAAAAAAAAAAAAAAACAAAGGCAAAGTTTCCATCACGATCAAATCGCGTTTCATCCTGACTATAGAAATATACAAATTTTCTTTCAATTTTTTGCAATTTAAACTCCAAATATTGCTTCTTTTTATTTCTTAACCATCGAGAATAACCAATTTACGGTTAGAAAATGACGAATTTTTTATCAAAGGAGTTTTACCACCATGCAGATATGGTTCTGTAAAAACGATTCGATATTTTTTCGCACTCCACAAACGTCGATAAATATTTTTTACATACCTGTCTAGGTATTGTATCGCATTTGAGATAGTTAATGACGTTCTATCACGTGAATTAACTTACAATATCATGACCTATTCTTCGACGTTCGATTTTCAAATGGTATATTGGAAAATCCAAACGTTTGCCACATCATTTCCGCGCCCGTTATCTTTAGGTGTGTAATATGTGCACATATAAGTGTATGTGTGACGGCCACTACTCGAAGACAATTTACCGTCAGAAATTGAGTTACCAACGATGGTGAAATTTCTAAATTTACCTCCATCTGAGAAGCGAATTTAGTTGAACACAATAACCCACCCTTATTCCCACTCTCTACATGATTTTTTTGATTTTTTTTTTTGTTCTATATTCTTTATTCTTTTTTTTCAAAGCATCGAAAGAACAGCGGGAACTAGCAAGGGCTGTATAGTTATAGTATACCCGCCTATCTCGAGGGTAGATTCATTGAACTGTCCCAAACGTGCTGAAGGTCTCGAGGAGCATAACGGGAATTTAATAGCAACGAAGACCTAAACCACGCACCCTTCTTGAACAAATAATAATCATTATTTCCGAGATAAAAGCCGATGATAAATTGACCCAGAAAGCAGGCAGCCGGTATACGTATGTACGTACATACATACATACATAAATGCACGTTTATAAATCATGAAAATAAATATATGTAGGTATGTAAAGTATGGTCTTCTGTATGCCTCCTCCGAAATACGACAGATCTCAAGTCCAGACATAACACGTAAGGGTTGTGCTTGACACATGCTAAGAAAAAAAAAGAAAAAATAAAGAAAAAAGAAAAAATGTGTTACGCTATTTTTTGAATAGAAGATAAAAAAGACTGAGAAAAAAAGAATTAAAAAAAAATTGATATAATTTCTGCTTTTTTATTTGACAAAGTCTCTGACTAGCGTCTGCGCTTTGCCAACTCTCATTGGCAGCTTGCGCACGAGGATCAATGAGCAATTATTGGAAAGCTGATAAATACCTCATTATGGGAGAGAGAGTCTCGGCCAAAACAGGATATCAAATTTTTTTTACGTGGTATTTGCCAACTGATCCATTGGTTACTTCCTATACATTTGCCGAAGGTCAGATATAGTAGACAGACGTAACGAGTTTTGATATAGCCTAAGGTTCGGTCAAAAAAATTGTCCCTTCCTATACTGATCGATAATATAATCAGTTACACCTTATTGATTATTAAATTTTATTAAAGTTTAAGCTAGTTTTGAGAGAGTACGAACGCTTAGGTGAAAACTTTGATCAAACCCTAAGCTCCAAAATCCAGGTGAGGAAATTGCTTCGATGAATTTATAATAAAACTTTCCAACATTATTTATACGTCTCTGCATCAAAGTACATATTATTTACTATTCATAATATTTTGTCCAATAATAATTTGTGGCAATCATTTTTGCAAAAAAAATTTCAACTTACTCAAAGACTGTATATGTATATTATACATATAGGTACAGTACAATCCAATTTAGCTAAGCATATTTGTCGAAGACTTTGGCAAAGAAACGATTTAAGCGTATTGAAATTTTCCATTATAACTTTATACCAAATTAGAATTTGGTACGTGATCTGCAACAACGCGCAACTAGGAAGAATCTTGAAATAGTTTTGGAGTCATACTGTAAGACTGAGAGGTTAAAATAAATTAGATATTAACCATTTTTTAACTTCCCGCAATGAAAATTGAAAATTTTCATAAAGAAGGGAAGTTATTGGTTTCGGTCCGATTTTAGAAAATCGAGTTTTCATCAGACCTCGACGTTTTGGGGTCCTAGGAAGCTATTCCGACTATTTTTGGATGGACATCCGTATGTGTGTGTGTGTGTGTAAACAAATTTTTGTCGTACGATATCTTTAGAACGAATCGACCAATTTGAATGGTTCTTATGGCGATCGAAAGGGTTTATCAAGACTTAGATCTGATTAGATTTTGGAGTCGATCGGTCGAGTAGTTCCAAAGTTATTTGAGAAATAAAAATTAAAAAACAATTTTTTTTCATGTTTTTAGCGCATAACTCCTAAACTGTTCGTGCGATTAGTCTCAAAACTTAATCAGACTTAGGTCTTGGATAGCCCTTTCGATCGCTGTGAGATTCATCAAAATCGATTAATTGGTTCAAAAGATATTGCACGACAAAAATTTCTCTTTTTGTCGTACGATACCTTTGGAACGAATTAACCGATTTGAATGATTGTTGCGGCGATCGAAAGGGTTCATCAAGACTTAGATCTGATTAGATTTTGAAATCGATCGGTCGAGTAGTTTCAAAGTTATTCGAAGAATAGAAATTGAAGAAAAAAAAGATTTGTATTCGGAAAACTAATTATATCTATAACCTCCTTTAATTTATTACAAACACAATAGTATCGATTAATTGTAACGTATTTAACACAGCGAGAAGTTTTCGGGTTGGCCCACAGGTCAACCGGTTTCCTGATTTTTTTTTTCTTCTTTCCTTTTGCCATTAGAGAATCCATAAATAATGAACAGTATGAACAAAAGAACTCCACTTTTTTGCAACAGACACGACCACAGGCTCATTCAAATCGGTCGAATCCTTCTTCCCGGGCTTTAGGATACACGTAATAATTATTCAAATGGTAAAAGACTCACCATTTCGTAACCGGCAATGATAAAATCTTTGAAAATTTCGTGGATCACAAACACATATACATAGGTGTTGAAAAATGCTATAAAACGATTCTGTGAGTGCAGATGAAACGGATTTCTAAATTGAAGAGAATTTTTTTTATTTATTTTTATTTTTTTCTTCAATCCGACGTTTTCCGCAATGATGGAATCTAATAAGCACTCCGCTATGCGATCGTGCCTTATAAACGTATACAATATGTAGGTATACAAAGGCTGGTATAAAAATACAAGAATAAAAAAGAGCATTGAGTCTTAAAAGTTATACCACACAAAGTTTGAATTGGCAACGTACCAGAACTTGGCTTTCTTCCTTTTGAAAACTTATCTTGGCTCAAGTTAGATAGATAGATAGGTAGGTAAAGCCAGGTGAAAGAAAAGATTATCACCTAGTTTTTGCCACTTGACAGATGGTTCCTTGTGCAGGAAATAATTATTCAACATTTATTCAAAGTGTTGAAAAACTTCTGATCGCTTAAAAAGTTTTTCTTTACGAATAAGAAACAAAAAAAAAAAAAAAAACTAAATGAAACAAGAACAAAAATAGAAAGAAATATTACCGCAGTTTTACCCAAGTTTTCATAATCCTTTTTACGAGAAAATTAACACAGACTGATAATAGATTAGATAATAATTTTTTCGATTTTATACACAATGCATTAAACTCTGGATAACGACTCGTTTGTCGACATTGCCCCGATTAATTATTCTAAAGCCAGGTATGGCCAAGCTATATATGCTGTAGAAGCCGAGGAGTTCATTATCAAGCCATAAGCAATCTGGCCCAGGATGCAAATGCGGACCTGTCTAGGGAGGTGAAACTCAAAGTCTATTATTCAGAAGATCCTAATAGTGTGATTAAATTTATGATTGGAAGAACGGAACAAATTTGTTAATAGATTTATAAAGTAAATTAGAGAAGAAAAAAATTTTGACTTTTATTAGTGTATGTACGTTAGGGTGAGCCAAAAAAACTAACCTATCGCAGTTATGGCTTCAAATAAGCCTATATACTGAGGAAAAAATTCTCCCATTCGGAAAAATTTTTAGCTTAATTTTAAAAGGTGTCGCTTGCCATTTGAAATTTTCCATTTGAATAACACATGAAACAAATTTTTTTCACTAAAATTATTATAACTTTTGAACCATTTGAGATAAAAAAATTGGCGCTAGCATATTCTTGTAGGGCATTAAGTTTCCTAAAAAAAAGTCACGGGAGTCGAAATTCTAAACCCAATAATTCGTATACTTACGGGCCATGAAAGTCTAAAATAAACAGAATATTACGGATTTAGAGCTTTTTTTTTATCAAAAATGTCAATTAAAATTAGATGAAGTCAGTAAAAAATGTAATTTACATACTAAGTTCATGAATTAAATAGTTTTAACTTTTTTATTTGTAATTTATTGCATTTTTAGTCATTAAGTTTTTTTTTGTAATCATTAATAAAAATTTCTTTATTACAATTTATTTTGGACTTTTATGGCCCGTAAGTATATGAATTATTGGGTTTAGAATTTCGACTCCCATGACTTTTTTTTAGGAAATTTAATGCCCTACAAGAATATTCTAGCGCCAATTTTTCATCTCAAACGGTTCAAAAGTTATAATATTTTTAGTGAAAGAAAAATTTTTTATGTGTTATTTAAATGGGAATTTTCAAATGGCCAGCGACACCTTTTAAAATTGAGCTAAAAATTTTTCCTAACGGGAGAATTTTTTTCTCAGTATATAGGCTTATTTGAAACCATAACTACGATAGGTTAGTTTTTTTGGCTCACCCTAATGTACGTAACATACGTTTTAGGGATGCAAAAAATTTCTGTTAATGTTAATTTACTCGGGATATACTGCAGTGTTTTTACATTAGTGAAATTGGTCTCATTTTTTAGAAAGAAAAAAAATATCATCGTACCTACCTAGTGGATTTGAAAAGTTTAAAACATATGAAATATGAGAAAGTAGGAAAATGGGGAAACCAGGAACCCTATGCGTTCGCCTATCTCAAGGGAAATGATTTTACTATTCAAAACTCTCTGACTATGATATTATACT
Source organism: Macrophya annulata (assembly GCA_963924015.1). Lineage (NCBI taxonomy): Eukaryota > Metazoa > Arthropoda > Insecta > Hymenoptera > Tenthredinidae > Macrophya > Macrophya annulata. Next base: position 35,401,115 of record OZ001258.1, on the reverse strand, counting down.
ACAGTTTGCTCAACTTTCTATTGCTCTATCACGAGTCTAGTCCTTCGGGACCACCCCCGATATGTTATATTGTGATTGGCAATAATTTTGCCAATTTTCCACAGAAACTACTGTTTACCGTTTGACACGCCAACGCTTTGACCAACTCCGTGAAATTGAACTTCCAACTCTCTCTTTCTCTATTTCTCTCTGTTTTCTAGTATAATGCATAGAAATCCCCGTGAAATTATACTACGAGAACAATCAAAATAGCAATTCAATCCCTGGAGAACAATAATTTATTTTATAAAGAGAATATGATCTATATACATCATCCTCGATTATTAAAGTCAAGGAAATTTATAACGACTTTAATAATTGTACCCGGATAACAATCGTAAATTTTAATTTCATATTTAATTTCCCATAATCCTACACGCGTGATAATAAAAAAATTTTACTATTGATCGGTCGAATAATGATTTCGTTAAATATATAATACTGAAATTTCACCGCGGGAGTTTAATATCGTCTATTTTTATATACGTCAAGTAAGATAATATGGTAATCCAGAAACCGGAAGCTTTGAATTCGCTATCTAACCTGAAATACGTAATCCTAGAGAGGTCAGATCGGGGATAGATTTTCGATGAATCTCTGATAATTATTATTGGTTAACTTCGTCTTCAGACCGTATTTATATATTAACTACACTCATGTACACGCACACATCTATGTACACATAACGGTAACTTACTTACGAGCTTTACTAATTGGTTCATATAACATCTCCCCGTATAATCTGACGATGAGACCTCGTTGAGATCCTGGATCGATTCGCAATCTCAATATGTACAGAGAGATTGGATCGTTATCGATATGGGAATAAAACCATCTAGAGACTCCGATTTCGAATGAACGCAGCGCAATTATTCAACCAAGTGTATACAGATACTATAATTCATCTGAAGCATGCATATGCAAATTTATTATACCGGGTGTAGATAAATATACTAGACCGTTTCAAAAAAATCGATTATTTTTCATTTTCAAAGAGTTAGTCAAAAATATTGTTCCTAATGACGATAAAAAAATGATGTCAAAGTTTGAGCTCTTAATATTAATATTAAGAGGTGCCTCATCGCGAGTTTCTATTTCCCATTTAAATAACATGGGAAATGATCTTGTGGAACTTTTCGATTTTTATATCTTGAAAATTAATCTACTTAGAAATATTCTGCATGAATGCTGTTGTTCAAAATTGTACGCTCCACAAAAAAGGTCTCTTGGTCTTTTTCGATGAATCCAACTGTTTCCAAGTTCGTCATGATTAATTTCCATTAATAACCAATACACCAACTTGGAAATAGCTAGATTTATCGAAAAAGAACAAGAGACCTTTTTTGTAGAACGTTCAATTAACTACAAAAATATGTTCTGGTCTTATCAGTACACTAATGCGTTGACGAGTTATAAAATTCCAAGGTTTAAAAAAAAAATTTCCCATGTTATTTAGATGGGAAATAGAAAATCGCGATAAGGGACCTCTTAATATTAAAATTAAGAGCTTAAACTTTGACAGCATTTTTTGTTTCGTCATTTGGAACAATATTTTTGACTTGCTCTTTGAAAATGAAAAATAGTCGATTTTTTTGAAGCAGTCTAATATACTGTACATACATATAGTAAAAAACGAGAAACTTTTTTCCATTCCTTAGTTCTTAATCTTCACGAGTATTAAAATGGAAAAGGACTTTCTCACAGTACGCGGTATAATACGTCTTCGTCAAAGTTTTGAAAAACTTTTCCGGTTTATTATACTTTTCACATGAACCGCAAACGTACACTATAAATATGGAGTGTGGAAAAATACTCGACACTGTTACATAATAATGTAAATAACGATAATAATAAATCATCCAACGTTACATCTCAATGGACTTTTTACCCAAGTCGCGATCTGATTGTAATATCGATCCACTTGAAGCACAGATAAGAATCAAGCACCGTTGAAGAGAAACTGTCAAATTGTGCTTATGAATATATTATTAGTCAGGATTGAAATTTTTTTTGTATAAAAAATCTCATCTGCTGATGTGAGCATAAATCGTATAATACATAAGTAATGGTGTAACCGATTTGAATGAAACGTCAGTGTATGTAATTATTTGAATATCTATTTTACTGAGAAAACACAAAGATAAATCAAGATTTTGAAAAGATTGAATTTTCATAAAATATTACATTTTTAATCCATGCTTAGATTTTTTGGATTTATTTTACAGATTTCGTTCCTGTAATTGACTTGCAGTTGAAAATTGGAATATCGATAATCGTTCATCAAGTATCGAACCTGATGTGAGTTTGTTTACTCAAATGAAAAGGATAAATATTAGCGATTTTGAAACCTATACTTCGTACCAACTACCCTTTCCGTTTCGCAACTGTAAAAAGAAGAAAACAAACAGAAAGACAAGAAAAAAAAAAAAACGATTCTACCAGGAAATTCAACACCCATCTCCCTCGCTAAATCGTGAGGTCCTTCCATTTCACTCCCTTTTATTTACCGCCGTTTCGCTTCCTTCTCCCATTTCGTTTTCCTTTTTTTTTTATTCATTTATTTAGTTTCAGGATAATCATCTAAGATTTACTGCGGCTATAGATCTACCATTCCTATGGCGATCTTTGAAAGTAAATATACTTTGAACTTTTTGAACTTTGAATTAAAAATTAACAATATAGAATTGTTCGATATAAAAATGACAGAGAGGCTTTTTAATTAGAAAATGATTAAACGAATACAAAAAAAAAGAGGTTAGGGCATCATCAGACGTTTCTACCATATTGCTCATTTACAGTTTTTTTTTTTTTTACTATAATGTTACATATTTATTCCATCTCCAAATTCATACGTACATATGTACAAATAAATGTATTTGCAAGTCAACAGCTAGAAGAAAATATAATATCTCACTAAATTCAGTCGCCCGTCAGACGACGACGACATTATGACACGATGAATTTTTTTTTTTTTATGCGTGGGTACACCCTTCTTATACCATATTATACGAATGCAAACAATTCTCGTCAAAAGTGTACTACATATTTTTTTTTTCCCCATATTTCATCTACGGGGGATAAATCGCGATGAGAAGCTTTCAACAAAAACGAATACCTCTACGTCTAACCGTGCAATCTTTTTTTCGTAACGTAGGTAGGTACATTACACGTCACTCGCATAGGATGTTGCTGTTTAAATTTCAACGTTGATTATAGCCAACCTTTTAGTTAAAAGCTTCTAAGAACTTTTCAAAATTAAGTTTCTACGTACCGTCAAAAAACGAAAAACGCTTGACGACGTTCCGGTCGCTTTTTCAACCTCTCAAAATCACCTATCCAGTTACATCGGATCCAGCGATAATCGGTTTTATTTAAACGACTCGTTTTTCACGAAACCTTCGAGTTTTACGAGCGCGTTTATGAGGGGAAAGAATAATTAAAGTAATCAATAATATCTCTCTCTTCCTCGTATCTTTTCTCTTCTTTAATATTTTTTTTGTCTTCTTTCCATCTGTTATACAGATTTCCCCTTTTTTTTTTTTAATATTTTCATACCACTACGTATAATATAAACTGCACAGAATTCTAAAAAATAAAAAAATAAATAAAAATAAAAAACACTCGGGACTTGCAGCCCATTTTTCGAATACAATCTACAAATTACAAAACCTTTAACCTCGTTTGTACGAACGAACCCATTCAAGCAGAATTGAAATCTCAAAGTGCATGTACGAGTAGTTCAGCCAGCTGGGAGACCACCATCAGACGATGGAAATGAGACCATTCGAACATATCGGAGCCGTGTTCAGGATAGCTATTGCTACGAATTCGCATTTGCAATACTTACTTCTCACGTATAGGTAAAACATGATCGTTTTGTAATGCACAATGCAATTATCATTGCCACGCGATTTCGGAAGCATCGATAACGCCTCTTCTATACTTAAAAATAATTAGAAAATATCTCTCAAGGGATAAGCTGTTCTTTATTTTTTTGTTTTTTCTTTTAAAATTTGAGAGAACGAGAGAGATAAGTGAGAACGCAATTAGAAATGAGTTTGAAAAAATTGAAAGACCTCCATCGATCGATAGTAAATTAATCTTCGAATGAAAAAAAGAAATATAGCTTTAGGCAACTGCTAATAGTAAGAAAAAATCGGCGTATAATTATCTTTTTTGAATTCTGTTCCATTCAATTTTATTAATAATTTTTTTTGTTTTTAATTTCTACCGTTGGAAAGATTCTAAGTACGGATTATCAAACTTAAATTTTAGTGAGAAAATTGAAAATATTTTCACAAAATGAATCTTGAAACTACGTGGATTATAACTTCAAACGCGATGTATTACAGAGAAGATTACCGTTTCTTAAATCCGGCTTAGTTTAGTATATTGTACAACTATTCTTAACTGTCCATAAAATTTGAAACACGTCAAAGGATGCGAAATATGAAAATCCCTTACTATCAAATAGCTTGTAAATTTTATGTGTGTTGAACAAATACCGATTCATCTTTCCCCACGATTAAAACCATGTACATGATATGATATCATGAAAATATTTGACATTTAGATCGATAGATTATACATATGTATGTATATATGTATATATATATATTTTTTTTTTCAAGTACCTACTCCAACCGGTGGGAGATTAAAATTCATCAGTATTTGTAAATCTTTACGTGTTGAACCGCATCGCTGTAATTTTGAATAATATTTAGCAAAATTACAGTACGAATATTCATTTATACAAATTCACAAGACACAGATAAACTGGCCAATTGATTTCTGGAAATAAAGACGTAATGCAGTTTTATGAAGAAAATAATTTTAAATCAAAAAAAAGTAAACTTTATTCTGAACTATATATCAGATATATAGAGATCCATCTTGTCGAAAAGTTTCCTATCTTTCTACTCTGCCAAAACCCATGGGTCGAACCCTAACTTTCCCACTTACCACCGACAATTTCTTCTTTCCAATTACTTTTCACGTCACAATCCGGATATCCATTAGCGACAGAAAGTTTGTACAATCTATAAATGTCGAATGAATTATGCTGGACGCGTTATGGCGTTTAAGAAGAGAATGAAAGGTACTTATAAAAAAAAAAAAAACGAAAAAAAAATTAGCCAAGATCGAAACGAACTAAAAATTTGAAAAAGTGAATTAAGATTTTAGCTGACAGTGATAAGAAAATTTTTAAAACGGATTAGAACAGCAGCTTTCTTACGTTCATTCCGTCAGAAAAACTAAGAGTAAAGAGCTTTCTTCTAATCCCAAGCTTTCTGATCATGTCAAACGAATTTTGAGTCAATCTATAAATTTATGCATATAATTAGATACGCGCTTGTAATTCATATCGAAACCGAACTCAATTAACGGAAGTTAATTGAAACGTCTTTGATAACCTAGTATCGAAATTCCTGTTCAATATGCAACACGTAAAGGGCACGAAGTTTATATACACACGTATAACCCTTCGAATTAGATATACCGTTAATTTCCGATGATTCCTGGATTCGTAAACGATTAAAAAGATCCGAGATCTTCGTAATTAAAAAGGGTTTCCTTGTTCGGATGAAGGATTATAAAATTGATGAAAATACCGGAAAGAATATGGGGAGTTCCATGTCAACTCAACCAATGATTTGCCCTCACCATTTTTTTCTCGCATTACGATTTTTCATACAATTCTCATATCTCAAAAACAGCTCTCTTAAATTTTCTCAAATTTTTTTCTCCAAAAATCTTTTAAAACTTCAAACTTGGATAAAAGAATTTTGACGAAATTTACGTGAAAGTATCTCTTCTTGATAGATATTTTTGAGCATTTCCTAGACCCATTCGTATTGATGTTATTCTTCTTACGTCAAGTTCGAATAGATTGATTGACAATTGAGTGAGTGAAAAAAATGATAACTGACGTAGGTATAGCCCGAGACACTCTCTCTCTCTCTCTCTGCGACCTTTCGCTGTTTTACTAAACTTAGAAAAAATTTCTTGTTGTGATCAGGCTCCCGTGTACTTACGGTCGGATACCTACGTCAAAAGGAACCACGAAATGACGGGGCAAAAAAATAGAACGACGTGATCTTTTAGAGATAGGGATACAACTTTCTAAAATTCTCAGTTACCACAGAGAAGAAAAAGCCAAAACGGCCGGGCAGACATCGACTCATATCCTTATTTTTGTTCAGTATAACAATTGAGATATTTTTTTAAAATTCTGTTGAATTATTAGTCTGTTTATGACTGTATTGAATGAAGAAAATAAAAATCCTGTGTTTTATAGAAACAAAAAGGTAAGAAACTATCCTAACAATTTTTAGCTTCCCGCAATGAAAATTGAAAATTTTCATAAAAAAGGGAAGTCATTGATTTGGGTCCGATTCTCGAAAATCGAATTTTCATCAGATCTCGACGTTTCGGAATCCTAGGAAGCTATTCCGACTATTTTTGGATGGACGTCCATATATGTGTGTGCGTGTAAACAAATTTTTGTCGTACGATATCTTTAGAACGAATCGACCGATTGGAATGGTTTTTATAGCGATCGAAAGGGTTTATCAAGACTTAGATCTGACTAGATTTTGGAGTCGATCGGTCGAGTAGTTTCAAAGTTATTTGAGAAATAAAAATTAGAAAACAATTGTTTTTCATGTTTTAAGCGCATAACTCCTAAACTGTTTGTGCGATTAGTCTCAAAACTTGATCAGACTTAGCTCTTGGATAGCCCTTACGATCGCCGTAAGATTCATCAAAATCGAACGATTGGTTTAAAAGATATTGCACGACAAGAATTTCTCTATTTGTCGTACGATACCTTTGGAACAAATTAACCGATTTGAATGATTGTTGCGGCGATCGGAAGGGTTCATCAAGACTTAGATCTGCTTAGATTTTGGAATCGATCGGTCGAGTAGTTTCAAAGTTATTCGAAGAATAGAAATTGAAGAAAAAAATATTTGTATAGGGAAAACTAATTATACTTATAACCTTCTTTAATTTATTATAAACACAATAGTATCAATTAATTGTAACGTATTTAACACAGCGGGATGTTTTCGGGTTGGCCCACAAGTCAACCGGTTTCCTGATTTTTTTTTTTCTGTATTTGACAAGATTCGTATTTTTGGTATGGACATAACGTGAAAGGGCTTATGTTAGCTATAAGGGTGCAGGATTTAGAAAGATGAATTGGAATTTAGAATACATTCAGATACAAGGAGATTACACATCCATAACGTGAACGTCAAGGTAAACAGTTTCGTTCGGAAATCGAAAGAGGATTTGAAATATCATTGCCAAATCCTAAAAAAAAAAGTTTATAGATTCTCCACCGAAGTCCTATAAGATATACGTATACTTATACCTAAATGCACACGTATACGATCGTGGATTCAGCTGAAACGATCAATGAATTTCCTTTGATAATAGAACGTGGTTAGTCTATAAAAAATTATAAAAAAAATTTTTTTAAATAATCGAATATATTCGTTTTATGTTGAAATGAAAATTTTCTTAAAACAACATAAAGAAGATAAACTCTGTCTTCGTATATTGACGAATAAGTAGCAAGTTTATGAATGAATTGAGTAACGACGTCTATAACATCAGCGAAAATCCATATAAACGATATATAACGCAGGGCAATTTTGTAGAAAATTTAAGCCAGTCCAATTTCTGTAGTAATTTTTATTTTTTCCCTAACTTTGATCAAATTTTTTTTACTCTCTCTCTTTCTCTCTTTCCTTGTAGGAAATTGTAATTTTGAAGAATAAAAAACAGAACAAAAAAAAAATCGAAAGAAAAACGACTTTGTGTTATCTCGTTTCCCGTCATACCCGAAACGTCTACTACCTCGTGTAATTTCAATTCTATCAAAACGTCTGCAGACTGAATACCAATTTATTACATTTCGTCGTCAAGCTTTAAATTAATTAAACATGAATTTTCCGCTTTTATTTTTCTTCTTCCTTTTTTTTTTTGTTCCCTCGGTACGACGACAGGTTCTCTTCGTTTCTGACAACTCAAGCTCCCCAACGCTGTTTATAATTTTACAAGCGTGTTACCATCAGTAATAATGACAGCTTGGAAGCTCAACACCCAAAACTTTACCGGTCTGAGGTCCGGTTTTGTTTCCAGCTTACGCATAATTACGGTTAACATTAATTACCTCGAGGCGCCGTTGACGTGTTAAAGGAAGGAAATAGGCAGCACTGCCAGTTTATGGACGCGATGTTAATCACGTTTACCCTGCACAATTTCCAATACTGTGTATATACTCTCAGTCAGTTCAACGCGACAACGTCGATAAAACATAACGCAATACTTACTACGACTAAAACTTCCCTTATGTTCATAATCTGTAATAAAATAGATTTTCTTTCAGTCTAATTAACCTTCTAATTAATCTTGAGAAAGTATGCAGCATAAACTTTTCTCTAAAAGTTAAAATTCTCTGCCCATCAATGAATAAACAGAAAGTCCGGCTGCTTGACCCAACGCGACGTCCAAAATATGAGGAGAATTAACTTCAGTCAACCGGCTATACTCGCGTGTCAGCAACAGCTTGCGTGCTGCCACCAAGCTGCGGTGAGTAAGTTGCCATTTTGCCATTAAGTTCAGAAGTTTCAGTTGTTTGCTAAATGAGTAAACTTGTTGTTATAGGATCATCAATATTAACGAGAGATTAATGCACCCGATAAGACTTGGTTGTCCGCTGCAAAATGCATTCAGAAAATTCATAGATAGAGGTATGAGGTATAAGCCATTCTGATTCCTGTTTCATCGGATCATCTCCAGTATTGCTCAATTGCAAAATGAATTAGAGGGATTAATGTAGAGGAAAGGGTAAACACAAGGTGTCTACCTAGTACAAAATGACAATTTCTATATCAGTGTCTACGGATGTCTTCATGGGACATCGAGCAAACTAATCAGCTGTGCAAAACCGACCTTTAGAGTTCAGAGTTTAGAGGATGTGAAACTTTACCGTTTGCTAGAGTAAAATAGGTAAGCCGTAATTGTAACGTTGTATTGAAAATTCTCTAAACTTTTACAAGCTTGGAGGGTTATTAAATTTAAACGGATCAAATCCACTTTACATCGTAGGAAAGTTTATCGCTCACTATGCGGAAGTATAATACCCAAGTATGTAAGGAACATACCTACTTGTTATCCAACGTACAACACCAACCCCGCCGATATCTATTTAACCTTTACAAACTACTCTCAAGGGGGATGCAGTGCAGCACCTTCGTTACTCACGAGAGAAAAGGTTCACAAAGGTTACCAACTCTTTTTACGACATGATATGGCTGAGTTTTTAGCCATGCAGCTGAAGTAATACCGGCATCGGATTCGTCGAAGGACTCGATTTTTCACGCTTCATAAATATTTATACATATGTATGTATATTATTCACGTGGGTGCAGTCTTACGTATATTCATAGTACATGCCGTAATCGATTTACACGTCTATAAGTACATGAATCAGGATACTGCGAAGGCACAGCTTCTTCTTTCCCAGCTCAAGAAACTTGGAGAGTTTCGAAAGGGCGTAATATTTCTGAAAATTTCTTGACTTTGGGTTCGGATAGGATAGGCAACATTCTACATTACGTATCCCAACAGTCCTTCGCAGTCCCTTTTCTCTGAAAACCCCAAGGACTTTTAGAACATTTATATACCTGTAGGTATGCTCGTATAAGTATACAACGTGGGCTAGAAATGAAAGAGCAAAAAATTTATTCCGGAATAAAAAATGATTCGCATTTAAATTTTGCGATAGGGTCGAAAAGTTCGTTTTCACATTTTATTTAATTTTCTTCAAGTTTTTTTTTTCAATCGAATCACATTTTATTCACGATGCAATAAGTCCAAAGAAATTTTCGGTTGTGGATAACGATAAAACTAATCAGTTATTTTCCCTCGTTCGGATTTGAGAAGCCGATACTTACTTGATACTTACCTGGATGATGCCAGTGATAGTAAAAGTACGTTTGATGTCGTTGAAACGAAATCGTGGCTTTTTTTGTTCCCATTTTGTGAATGGTAATTATATTTAGATGAATAAGGTATATTCTGATTGTCGGAACACCGAGTGTAGATAAGCGTATAGGTAGATGTATATACCTGGGTACACATGCAGGGTGCGGGTTTGGTGTATGCGTGTAAACACCCCGGTCCAACTCAGCCCTGACAAATTGTTGGTTCCAACGCGATTCCTTGGTGATTCCTATTTCACCCAGCTTATTCCGGTTCCGTGAGAAACATTTCACATCGCTTAAAATGTTACCGATAAAACGAGGGGAAGAAGAAAAAAAATAAAGCAAGGAGAAAAAGACGAAAAGAAAGAAGACGCAAAGAGGGAGGTTAATAAAGGATAGAAAAGGAGAAGAAAAAACCAAGACACGATTGGCAATTCGAGCAGAAACGATTATGAGTATTTTCTGCTTTTTATCTCGTTTCCTACAATGCTCATTCGTGCTGTAAGCCGCAATGGAATACCACGAGCCCTAAAGCTCTTCGATCGAAAATATATAGAGTAAAAAATACGTCTGTGTGTATAATTGAACCCTTGAAAAATATAAAGCGTGTATAAGTCAATTCTTCTTTTTAAATTATAAAATGTGCGTAAAATTTTTATTTAATTTTTTTTCCGAAGCGATGTTGACAAAAACAAAAAAAAAAAAAATCCATTTTTATAATTCTTCTATCTCTGCCCGCAGGGTCAGCCTCAACTTCACTTGTTTAATGTTTACAAAATTCGTAGAGGGTTGATATTTTTCCATATACCTACCTACATATCGCAACGAAAATCTGACCGTCTAATTTAATTTACGTACCGCGTGATCTCCCTCAGGTCTTGACAGGGAACGGTACTTCGAAAACTCATTTTAGGCACGTCCCATCGTACGTATAACTCCGACAGAGCTGCTAACCGTGGTAAAGCGAGAAACGAGGAAACCACCTGCAGCACTAGAATTCTACGGGGATTCAGCATCGAAATTTATACTACATTGAATTACAATAAATCTTTAGAATATTCCCAATGAAAATCTCATCCCTAATTAAATTATCATTTAATTTCATTTTTAATAACAATAATTGAAGAATAAATTTGCGAATCATGATCTCTTTTGTGCAAAAAAATAAAAATATATATATGTGTAGAAATAATTTGTACGTGTTCTGACCATTCGATATTCCTGAATTCAAAGCCTGACGAATGTTCACGCTCTGTCTGCATTGCTAAACGAGGCAACTACCGGATCGATAATTACGTCGATAAAGAGTAATCGAAGTAGAAATTTCGACTAGTGCCGTGACCACTTTTCTCTAGTCTGGAATTACGCTATCCTCTATTACGAGACTTGGGTTGAACAGGCGTGGCGTTCAAATTAACTATTTGACGTAGAAAAAAGGGAAGAGAGAGTATGAAAGTGAAGCAATCAGTCTCGTAAGTGGCGACTTGATGAGGTTTACTTTTTCTCTTTCGTTTTCTTTTTCATTTTCTATTTCTTACTGAATTAAGACGATTTTTAGAAATTTACTGTCCCAATCTCATACATACGTCTTTCAACTTTTGATACTTTAAACTTGTCGATATGACCGAGAATGGTTAGTTATAAATTTGCATTACTTGAAACTTTTCATACTTTTCTTAAGGAACGAAGAAAATTTCTAGATGAAAAAAGTGGACGACTCCATACTCCGTTGGTCACAGTTTATTACCGAAAAAATTGCCTACGTGTTGCTCACCACCTGCAAAAAAATACCTGAAAAACTTTTACCGAACTAAAAAAAAAATAAAAAAAAAAAGCTCACCAACATTGTTGAGAAAGTTTGTAATTTTCTTCTCTCTCTTTTTACAAACAGTGAATCTGAGTAAAGACGAAAAGCTTTCGAACTCAAAAAGAACTTTGAAAATCTTGACGATCTTTTCCTCTTTATATTTATTTACTTTTATCAATTTTTTATTATTTTTCCTTGGAACTAAGCAACAAATTGTAGATATAGCAGACGCTGGAATTATGAAAAATCACCTGATTAAGTTGATTGGTAAAGTTAATTGAATAAGAGGGTATGACAGGTGGATTTTTTTTTTCTCTCTTTCTCGGTTAAGAATGGTCTTTGAGAAAAAGATAGGGAGGGAAAGAGAAAGAAAGCATTGTTTTAGGAATAATTTAAAAGAAAAATGACTACGAAATGAAATGTATTCAAATCGTTTTGTTTACCTCGAAGCAGCAGCACGTGTTGAGATGGGAGAAGCTGCAGAGATAATTAAAACTAATTTCTCAAGTTTTCTCGCGAAAAAGATGAAGAAGAAGAAAAAGAAAAAGAAAATTCCGCATTAATTTATGAAAATTTTCTTAATATTGAGATAAATTCAAAGTTGAATTTTCAATAATATATACCTACACTGTAATGAATATAGATTTTTAATGCTTACCCTCTCCAATGAATCGTTAAAATAAGACTGAAATTTACTGAACAAAAAAACAAAACAAAAACGAAAAAAACCGTAATAATATATTGTGTACCAAGGGCGTAAAGTGGGTTTTTTTAAACCGAGTGTGGAGTTTGCAGTACGACTCGGAGGCGAGTTAGCACGAGCCGAAGACAAGTGCGCTTGTGAGTTGAAGACGAGTACTGCAACCACACGAAGTTAAAAAGTCCGCTTAGCCCTTGGTGAACACCATATTTTTTGTAACGTATAATTTTTTGCGATTTCTTGATATTAAGTGGGACTGATGTGACCGTTTTATAAAATGACCACTACGTACTTATTAGATGTCATCTCAATTATTAATAATTTTCTTAAAAATATTGAAAAATATTTTAGCAAAAAAAAACTTAAAAACGTCCGCTACTCGAGTATAAGCGGACAAAAAAAAATTTGAAAACGCCCGCTACTCGAGTGGCGGGCAAAAAAAATTAAAAAAACGTTCGCTGCTTGTCGTGGCCGGTGTTTTTAATTTTTTTTTTTTTTTTTTGCTCGCCGGTCTGAAAAGGGTCACTTTCGACCTGCTATTAGGTAAAAAAAAACGCGAAAATCGTGCATGCGTTACAAAAAAACAGTATTTTTCATAATAGTTTTAATCGCCTTACAAACCCAAGTAACTGAAATATCATCAGGTATCATAAGAATTTGGGCTGTCAGTCGAAAATTAAAATTCGATTTTATCTCTCGTAGAAGTAAATGTTTGAATTGAACCTTTCATGCGTATAATTTGAACGTAGGATCCTATAAATTTCAGATTTTTCCATCTCACTATTTCTGATATCATTCGTCGAGTTTATCGGGTATACCTTGAGATGTTTCTTTCGTGAAGATTCGTTGAAGTTATAAAAAGTAATATTTCTACGAAAAGCAACACTTTTTTTTTTTCAATTAAAAAGGTAATAACAATCTGGTCCAGAGAATTTCTCTACCAGACTGTAAAGACTGTAAAATATTTTTCTAATGAGATAAAACCGGGTGAAGTGTCGTAGAGACATGAATTGCTAAGAGCTAAACAAATCCCAAGCTTTACCCCATCCCCAAAAACCACTTTCGCAAATCAGTGCGTCAGAAGGCTCGTTTATCTCAGATGTCTGAGCGATACAATTATCGTATTACTTTTATACGGCGAAAAAGTGTGAACCAAGACGGGGCAAGGTACAAGAGATGAGACGAGAGGAAAAGCGCTATTACGCCGCCCGTGCCGCAAGGGAAAATGTACTTCGAAGCCCTGCTTACATTATCTTGTATCGCCACGGAAACATCCCGTTTATGTACGCACGACTGCGTTAAGCTTTCGTGAATAGTTTACATCGCTTTATACGTTAAACAACTTAAGAGCTATGTCAAATCCGCTCCAGAAAATCAGTACCAGGGGCAAAAATGAACAACAGGACTACCATTTTAAGTGACCGAGTTAAACATATCGATAATTGAAATTGGATAGTGATGTAAAAATTTGACTCCCTTTACATGATACTATATTTTTTCCCATTTTTATGTAAGTATGTACCTTACCTGTCGATCAAAATTCGACATTCTATCATTCATAGAGTTTATAGTCAATAAAATGAATTGCTATGAATACTCTATAACGTCGTAGTGAATATGGGTAAAGGGTGAAGCCTGGTAAAATGAAGAGAGTAGCGTTTCGGGAAATAAAAATAAAGAAAGAAAATATTATCAAAATCTTGAGGCAAATATTCTCGGAACGGGTTCATTAAAGTCCGCATTGTATTATCATGTTAATTTTTGGGGTGAAATTCATTGTCAGAAACGTGCAAAAATAAAAATGCTAAGTTGCTGGTTTGAGAATGTCTCGGTGAAGGAAGTTTCACATTATTCAACGTTCATTTATTACAATCAATGTTATTTTCACAATTTTTTAAAACACCCAGACGGGTTAAAAAAAGAAAGTCGAACAAACAAACGAAACGTCCAATTTTTTTTTTTTGACAAAGACACGCGACTAGTCCAGTCCAATGTTCATCAAGCTTGAAGAGCTGATCTCGTTTCTTCCTTCTTTGATTCCCCATGCGAAACTCTCTGCTCTTTTAATGATTAATTAAAATGAACTTTTTCCGTAACTCTGAATGCCAAAATGATTCCAAATGGTCGTTGAACATTCCCTTTTTTAGAATCGCTACTTTACCTGTGCAACGTGCCATAAACGGAAGCGTTCTTTCTTCATTAACTAAAAGGAAAAAAAAGACCCCTTTGGCTAACCAAACTGTCTAAGTATCTTAAAATGGGTGTGCCTTGGAATTTCATAGGGTTAAAGAATATGAAAAGATTTGTTTTTTTATTTTGTGAAATTTTAAACCAGATGAAAAATATGTCTAGACTGAAATTCGCGATCGGAGCCAGTAGACAAGAGCACAGAGAACCATCGAGATGTGACATTCGGCTAAAAGTGATAACGAGATGTTCTAGTGAGTGAATGCGAACTCAAACTACTCATTAAATTGAGTACAGCTCATTTTCGAGAGAATTCTAGAGATGAAGTCGAAGAAGAAATGTCTTCGTCGCCTTAACGGTTCGTAAGATTTTGAAGCAAAGCTAAATAAGCTCCTTGGGGTATCTTTCTGAGGTTAATAAAAAAAACATCTTAGTAAAAAATATATACTTATATATCCGCAACCGCAAGTTTTGGTAAGAATATCACAAAGCTGATTGCTGGGAGACGAAGGAGAGAGAGTGAGAAATTGAACGGCTTGATGCTTTTACAAAAATTCCTTTTTCCAAATATTTTTAATGTAAGATACCTACCGGAGAGTTTGACACCTGTAAGATTAATTTAATTGGTAATTAACACTCGGGTAGAGAAGAGGATCGACTAAGGCTTATTCAATTAGGGAATCTCCAAGGTGATCAGTGTGGCATCCACATGTACGATACCTTATACCAACTATCAGCGGAATTTGAACGATGAAAATTGGTGAATTGTAAACCACCTCACGAATGAACTTCATCAAATTTCACCGCGCAAACGAGCATCCTGTTTCTTCCAGGATGAACAAAACCCACCTTGACACACCTCCAATCCCGGTTCAAATTTAATACGTTGCCAAGCGACAGAATTTTTTATCCCTTTTTTCTCTCCGCTATATTCTTCATCTTTTTACTCGCATCTGGTATATCGACATGAGAATAGAAACAAAAAAAATAGACCAAGAAAATTTTGCGGTTCGACAGCTTTACAAATAAGAGGAAACAGGTAGGTGTTTCATATCTGTCATAAAAATCTATAACCATCTCAACATTGGATATCTACGCACTATCAGATAACGACACCCTGCACTGTCACTGGAACGAAATAAAACTAAAAATAAAAATTTGTGGTACATTTCAAAACCTTTATTTATTCATTTAAACAGTTTTTTATCCTCAGCTGTAAAGGCGCGTAAAAAAAATATCAAAGGATTCATTATTTGTCTAATTTTTATAGCAGTGCTGTTGTTTTTTTCTTTTTTTTTTTTTTTTCGTTTTTTGTTCTCTTTTTCTATACCTCTCTTCTTTTTTATCTTGCCTTTTTAAATCCAGAACCATCTGAACAAAGCAAAAATATATTTCAATTTCGAGCACTTCAATATTTTTTTCATTATTTTAATTTCACTCGGTATAATTGTGGAATAACAACGCTGTATACCACACCTACATGCGGCCATACGTATATACGAGAAGTTTTTTTTTTTGTTTTTTTATCTTTTTTCCAAAATGGTATATTTTGGTGATGTTTTGATTGTGGACGAACGGTAAAGATCAATATTCAAGATCCATTCAACAAATACGAAGAATCCAATTGAGAGAAAATTCAAAACGATAAATATTATCCAAAGATTTTTCAATCCTCTATTTCTTCGTGTTATACCTATAACCAACTGTGTACGATAACTGACATAATTCGTGCATGAAAAGTAGTTAATTCATGGATATATGAATACCTACTTAAAAACTCAGCTGTAGGTTATAGGTACGTTTTTTTCTTAAATATATATAAAACCAGGTTTTAATTCATGTTTAAAAATAATTGGATGCTGCGCGGAGCGATATTCGGACTCGTTTGCAATGGATTCACTGCAAAAACAGGAAAAAAAAAAAATTCAAAAGAAAAAAAAAAATAGCTAAATACAATATTTTGTTAGCAGAGAAAAGTACAGGAAAACAACCCCAGAGCTCGCAATATGCAGAAGACCTATTACACCCTTCGTATTGACGAAGAGGTCGAAACTATTCCATCATGCCGTTATGTATGATGTATGTATGCATATACCTATGTATGGATGTATGTATGTACCTACTATCCAACTACAATGTGATTATTATTGATTTGAAATAATGTATTAAGCCTAGGTAAATATTGGGCGATGTACCCGTAAAACGACGCGTCGTTTCAACAAGCGTAAATATTGGTTTTCGATAAATGCAAGAAAAATATATAGGTACATACTATATATAGCTTAGCTATATTCAAGCGTTTACCCATATCTTACATAATTGGGGAAAACAAAAAGATAAAGAAAAATCATTTCTGTTTCTTCTCGTTGGATATTTCCCCAAGTGAATTTTTCATTAATTTATATTTTATTTTTTGGTTCCTATTTGATTTTTTTTTTTTTTTGTTTTTTTCTCCAGCAAACTACATCTCGATCTATTCAATCGTTGGCTTGGATATTGGCCGACTCATCATTCATTACCCTTTTTATTGCTGGCAAAGACACGCGCGTCTGACGAGTGGCGTGGCTTTACTACTTGGCCGGAAAGAGAAAGAGAAAGAGAGACAGAGAGAGAGAAATTGAGAAGGCAAAAGGAAGTGAAATGAAATGAAATGAAATAAGGGTAGGATTTCGTTAAGACAACCTCCCTCATATCCGTTTCCGAACGATTCCACCAGACCAGACCATAACGTAGTTTTTTTTTTTTTTTTCTTTTTTCTTATTGTCGTTCAAGATATTCCCTTTATTATTTCGTTTTCAATAAAAATTCAAACAGCCAGCTATCGGCGGTCTCTCGTATACATACGAAATTATTTTTCGATCTATTCAAATTCAGACGTATGGCATATAATACAAATTTTAATTTTTTTTTTTTTTTTTTTTTTAATTTTTCTTAAATTACGGTAAGAGATAATTTCCACAATTACTCTGTCCTTTCACACTTCTATTCTTTTTCTACATGATATAAGTATTCTATTTCCTTATTATTATTATTTTATTTTTATTTTTTTACTCAATTTAAAAGGCAATTTAAACCACGTTAAGTAATGGTCTCAGCGTAGCGGGACGGTACGGAATAAATGAATGAATGAATGAATGAATGAACGAACGACCAAGTGGATCAGTAATCATGTTAATTAAAACATATACTTTAAGGAACAATTAATATTCTCAAGATAGAATAAAAAAAAATGAATAAATACCCCAAATATAGACAAAAATAAAAACTCTGGCTAAAAAATGATCAAATAATCGAGAACTATGCATTCTATAGGATTTAAATAAAAAGTTTTCTTTAACAAAATATGAAACTCGTATTACACTTGATTTTCTCTATAACTATAATAATCCTACGAACGGAAGATTCGGCGCCCTTATAAGTAATAACGATTAACCCTTCGTGGTCATCGCGGTTCAAAATGATCCGAACTTGAACTTTGAAGGTAAATATCGTTTTGTTCCCAAAATAAATACCTTTTTTGGAACAGACATTATATTACTATTTTTTTCCCAAAAGTACCATATCTCACGAGTATATCCACTATAATTTCACTTGAAAATATTAAAAAATTCAAAAAGTTATGATTTTTTAAGTTAAAAAAAGTATCTTTTTTGCGCATTGACAGATTTACGACTGATTTTTTTCTAATATGTTACCATTTGAATTTTGATATACCGACTTTTGCTACAAATTCTAAAATGTTCAAAGTGTTTCCCAATATTTTTTCGGTTTCGATTGGACCGATAGTTTTCAGGCGGTAACCGTTTAAAAATGGGCTTGGATAAATATTTAATCCGGATGTGACTAGCTTAATTAAAATCGGAGATGTGGCCACGAAAGGTTAATAAATATGAAATCTTTAGCCGGAATTCATTTCCAAGTAATAATTCTGTTCTGCAAATGTTCAATATGTGTGTACAAATATACATACATACATACATACGTATATGTAATACCTAAGCGAAAGAATTTTCGCTGAATAAACACACGGTTTTGAATATAAAAGAGTGCGGAAATCTGGTTCATAAATTTTCTGGTAAAAGAAAAGCGCAAGATCCGTCCAAAAAAACAAGAGAATTTTATTTTTTGTTTCTTTCTTTCTACTTTGTTTTTTTTTTTTTTTTTTTTTATTTCTTTTTCTACCTTATTCAATCTTTATTCAAGCGGAAACACGCAAATGTTCCGCGACGACCATAACGACTTAGCACGTCGTACTGAACGACGCCAAAACCTCACTTAGCTTAGAAATCTGCTATTTTTTTAACTCTCTCTTACTCTTTGTGTCGTGAACTTTGTGTCTGTCTCTCACAAGAGGCCTGATAAGCGTAAGGTTAAAAAATGAAAAAAAACAAAATAAAAAAACAAAATGTAAATTCTCATTGACCAAAGAGCCACGACATAAGTATCCGTCTATGTTCTCATACACAAATGAGCTTAGCTTAGTATAAGCCTGTAATAAATTTTTTTGTTTAAACCTTACCACTTCGTCAGTAACAAAATTTCTGACCTCCCCCATTCCTCGGACTTCTCAACAAATGTCGGCTTGACACGCGATCCGGTAATACACCCTTTGTATTTACACAAAGAATCGATCTACGTTCTACGCAATTATATATATGCATATGTACGTATTCATGAAACCAAGTGACATATATAAGGTTGAATAATTAAGAGAGAACGAGGTGACTCGTAACTTGCGGTAAAAGACTTGTTAATGTCCCGTCTTAGACATATCGTTAAATAAGCACCAAAACCGATTTTCAGATCTACGTATTAAAGAGATTGTAAAAAACAAAAATAAATTAATTAAAAAAATTAAAAAATGGGGAAAAGCATTGTGAGATTATTTTTTAATTTTTTAATTAGACCTCGATCGTTGTTTCGAATAATTCGTTGTTAAAATTCACACGATACTACTCATCGTTCGGTATATATATATATCTATATATATAAATTTTTTTTAATTAAAATTACTAACCTCTCGTGTCCCCTTTATGCCCTTACAGTTTACGCTTATTTCTCACAACAGTAAATTCGGTTTTAAGTGGGTCTCGTGGCGAGTGTTTACCCTGACATTACACGATCGTACAAAACCAACAAATGTCTACCACTCGACTGTGCCTTAATTCTCACCAAAATAAAATTCCAAATCCGAAAATTACCATCGACATTTTCATTCTGCGATTAATAACGATCGATAAAAATTTCAACCATATGTCACAAAATTTATAACTATAATATTGTAGCCATATATTTGATTTTTTTTTCTTTATTTTATTCTTTTGACCCTCACAATTCTCTCCTAAAATTGACGCTCTCTCGTACCGATTTTCACTTACGGACCAATTTTATATCCCTATTTTTTTTTTATACATATATATATATATATATATATATATATATATATATATATATATATATATATATATATATATATATATATATATATAGATGGTCAGCGTCCATATCCCTGGACAAATTACTATTTCATCAACACTGAAGGATAAAACTCTGCACAGAATTTGAATCCTTTATTTTTGAATAAGGTTTACCGCATAACAATTTAATGAACCTGGAAAAACATTTGTCGAATGATTCAGGTACCTTAATCGTATTTTAACGCATCAAATGAAGCAGAATTATTGACACTAAAATCGTGCGGATTATACCATTGTGACTTCACGTTACAATTCGGATGAATTAAACCCCCTGAACCCTCTAACCTACTCATCTTGTATGGATATTTAACCAGCGAGTTACAAACCTCTTTGAAACTGTGAGTAAACCGAAATAATAATTATTAAGGGCTACAGCTAAGCTCTGATCGTTGGTCGTCACGGTTCTTTTGACGAGGGTTAAAATTAACTGTTAAAAAAAAAAAAAAAAAATAATCCGAATGAGGCTTTGGTACTTTAACGGTGACATAAAAGAAAATTTATATAAAAATCTGATCGGTTTTATCGTTTTGCAAATCGTTTTCAATGACGATTCGCGACTCCCATTTTTATCTGAACACTTGATTAATCGTTCTTTTCACTATTCGGTGAACGTCTCTCATTGTCAGAGAACCAAGAACCGAAGAGCCAGCTCCCAGCTCAGCCCAACCCGAAGGCAAAAGCCTACTTAGTTCGGGATTGGAAGAATGAGTGATTCTTCGAGAGCCTTGCGTGACTGATTTAATATTCTTTGAGGAAGAAAAGATTCCTTTTCCTAGTCCTGTTTTTTTTTTTTTTTTTTCTTCCCCCACTTTCTTCTTAAATACCAAGAAGCACATCGCAGATCGTAAGAAACCGAATGATAAAAAGTTTGCTGACTCGTTTAATATTTTTCTGTTGATCAAATATCGCAAAGGAGGATAAATATTCGTAGAGATTTGAAGAAACGTGAGCTTTCGATAGAGAGCGAATATTTAATGAGCAAAACCGCGATTACCCGATCGTTATAATTAACTAATTACCAAATACCTGGGTCGAGACGATTCAGAGCTGTTTTTTAAACGCGAAATTCAAAGTCGCGATGCATAAGTATACGGTAACGAGTTAAGCAATTAAAAATGTTTGAACAAAACGCAATTAAACTTGGAAACGTGCATACGTAGATATACATACATACATAACTTGTACATACGTCAAGCTAATTGGAGAAGTAATTGCGAGTTTGTGCGGAGTAACAATCAAGTAATGAGTGATAAATACGAGAAAATAAAAATAAAACCGTATATCTTGAGCGTGAGAAGATTTTCACAGAAATAAAATAGCCACATGTATTGGTTTACCCATATTTGATATTAAAATTTTTTCCTAGGGATCAAATAGCGACGATGGGACCATGAAAAGGACAAAAACCTTCTATCCTTCAATTTCTCAAACTCAACACTCAAGTAGAGTAACACTGCCTGAAGATATTCCCAAGATAACAATGAAGCCTAAAGGCAGAAGAGGAGTAAAAAAGAAGAATGAGAACTAAAGTTCGTACGGGTCAAAGTTGAGGATAATTCAGAGCATAAAAAACAACAAGTCAAACTACAGTAGATTCAATAAAAAAAAAGAATAATAAAAAAACGTAAAAGTAAAATTACCAACAGTCACGAATAGCAATCCCAAGATATCGTTCGCTATGAACCTGATTTACCACCCACTCGGATGTACCTAGCCTAGAACAATGCAGTTTTAACGTTTCTCTGCTTCTTAACGACGTCTACATTATAGAGCACTTCGTACGATCTTCAAAATATATATAAGAGTCGTAATTTTTTTGTGTTAGTTTAAGAACCGAACCCGGTATCGCATCGTTAAATAAGATACGAGTACAGATCAACTTGGATTACCTTTCTGTCAAAAGTAACATTTATCGCTGTCACGGGACCCATGTGAGAACATACATACAACCTATAATGTATGTATATATGTAACGTTGAAATGTGATAAATTCTATAAGGGTGTCAGGAATATATACCTTTATGGTGGGTACAAATAAAAATAAATTATCCAACTGAGCATTGATATTCAACCGTTGAAAGAGTTTGCAAAAAAAAACAAAAAAATAGAAAAAAAAAACAAATTCCATTACGCCAGAGAACGTACTATCTGCACACGATGATACATTATATTGCAGACTATGCTAAAAGCGATGCGAATCGTGTCACAGATTCAGTAGACCAGCGCCTTTCAAATAAGGAAAAGAAAATATATGAAAGAAGGACTCATGAATGTGAGACTCTATTCGCTATTCGACTACTTACATAGACATATATGCAGAGATGTATTACATGAGTTCGAAAATGACAACAAAAATCCGTCCAGACAGACTACCAGATAAAATTTGGAGGAAAAAAAAAAATGAAAAATTAAACATTTTTCTATTTTTAAACCGTATGAATGGAAAATTTTGACTGCAATTATACATCAGCGCGTGGTTACCTCGATTCGTTAACGTGATCGATGGATGGATGGATGGTTCTTAGATAGAACTCTACAAAAACAATAAGATCATAGTGTTAAAATAAATTATTTTTAAAATAGGTATAATTCTCGGTCAAATGTTGCCGACTTTTAATAATAATTCAAAAACTTCGTGACCTTATTTTTTTACCGCAAATCTCATCTGGGAATCTAATCTCTCTGCATAAAGCTACTTTGAAACAGACTGATAATTAAAATTTATATATATCATATAATTTTAATTATTATTATTTACTTATTTTCCTTTGCGAAATCTAGTAGGTACACAATTATATCGATATGGTAAGCTGTCTAAGCTGTTTTTTTATTTCTTTTTCACTTTCACAATTTAATTTTTTTCGTACTAAAAAATCACTATTTTTAATGCACCAAAAATTTCGTGCTAAACTTTTTAAAGATTTATTTTTAATTAAGCTTAATTTGAATTCGTGAGGAAAGGGTTGGTCAATATTTAGGTCACTGATACGGGGGTTGATATAGAGTTACCCTTTCCGTGACACACCGCAACCACTTGTAACTCGTTGATAATTTTTACTGTACTTATATATATATTTTTTCAGAGATTACAGGATGATCCCGTTATTAAATTATCAACGTATAACCTCACGTAAAAGTTATAGTTTTCATTTTAAAAACTTCTTGCTTGCTTTGATTCAGGTCACGTTATATACCGATCGATTTTAGCACCAAGAATACTAAAATGAACTTTTGCACCCGCTCACTTTTTCACTATTTCATTAATCCGCACGATTATATTTTTTTATCATTTATATAGATACATTCTTAAATACGAAAAATAAAAAAAAAATTATTTCGATATAATCTGACGTCCTGGTCCTTTGCCAAGAGCTCAATCCAGTCTTCAACTTAACTACAATCGTCAGACAGGCAAATTTCATCCAAATTACATCACGTCACATATTTGTAAAATGACTATTTTTAACAGGCATTTTATTAAGACACTTAATCTTTTTTTATTAAAAACAAAAAACAAAAAACAAAAAAAAAAAATGAAAATTAAGCAAATAAATAATCGTACATAATTTATTTATACAATTGCACTTTATCACTCTTCAATATCTTTGTTAATTTAGAACTGAATGATTTAAATACTGATTGAATTTCACCAATCTCAAAGCATTTCGAAACAGCGTAAAATTTGGAAAATTTGCAAAAACCTACAGCGCGGTATTTAGCGCAATTTCACACGTGCCACAATAGCCGCAAGACGGTATACTGGCAAGGAGCGAAATCCAACAAGCTTCGCGACAAAATGTTGTGCCGCGACTGATCACAACAAAGCTTAAGCTCGAGGACACGCGGAGCTTTTCTCCCGATTGGACACAGCGCTATCTTTCTAAGGGATGATTAATCGCTATCCCATAGCCAGCCGGTAAGTTAGAATACGTTTTTAAACTTCAGAGCTTTAGATACTTTCCTTTGATATACGTAGGATAAGGAAGAGCTCGGAAATAGGTCCACAGTATTTCGACGATGACAAAACTTTGTGAAAAAAGTTTCTTCTAAAAGCTTTAAAGCTTTGTCAACGGTCGGTAAGAAAGGTAATTTTTTTTAAAAGCTCAACGCCAGAGTTTAGTCTCTTTAGATAAATACTGAAGTTAGTAATCTCGTCGATAAGTTAGTAGACTTTGTCTGCAAGCTTTCATCGATCGTAAAATACGCTGCTTTATTGGTAACGGAGGGATGTAACAAGGAATAAGCACCGCTAGTATGTTTTGAGGACTTCCTGGTCATCAGGTTATTGAATTTCGCCGATAATATTTAGAATTTGTGGGTTGAATTTGGGTCGAGAAATTGTATTTATACAATTTGGAACTCAGTGTAATATATATGTGAGATTTGAGGATTTGATGAAAGTTCAAAGTGGAAGATATATGTACAGTAGAATTTCAAAGCAATGCCGGCAGAGCATCAAAGCAGTTCTGAAGAACCCTTCAATAAACGGAATATAACTTTGAGAATGTTCCGTTAATCAATCGAGCAAGCATTCCCAAAGTTGGGGTAAAGGAGAGCAACTTTAATCGGCATAAAATAAAAAAATAAAATCACCCAAGTGAGATATCTTAGTACCCCATATCACGTACCTATCTCAGTATTTCTTCATTCTACAACCTTTGATTCATTAATATTATATCAGTGTAAAGAAACATCTTCAACCTTACGCTAAATTCCTACCCCTGAGTTGATCTTTTGTTCACTGAAGAAAATTTCTCATTACATATTCCGGACTGATTATCTTAAGGGAAAATAAACACCTTAAAAAGGAATGATTTTGCAAGTCTTTAAATATCAATCAGCAAAATTATTTACAAAATTCTACAAATTTATATAAGATTTTTATTATTCTGTCGAAACATGATTAAGTGAAAATAATAAATACACTTGTCGTAAAGTCTTGGATTTCACATTTTTTGGTCTTCAATTTTTCGGAAAATAAAGATCTATGGAATGAAGAGGCAACTTTTTAATAAGGCTGAGTCAAAATTTCAATACAAACGTTCAAAATTACGAATTCATTTTAGACAATTTCGAATTTTCACAAGCGTTAAAGTTCAGAATATTAAAATTGGGAAAGATCGTATTGTGCAGCTAGCTCAAAACTCCGGAAGCCCAAGAATCCGAAAATTTAATGGAGTAGTCAATTTCAAGTTTCGGAGTTTCCGTTCTTCAGCTTTTAGAATCTTGAACTCACAGTCTTTTTCGATTTTCATTTTCATACTCTTTCTACAAACTAAACCAGTAATATTAAAATTCGGAACTTCTACCTAGCCTATTTTTGAAATTGTAAAACTACGAGTGTCTGAGAAATTCGATCTTTCACTTGATTCTGTTTTCGAGAAATCTTATTGGGAGAACATTATTCGGTATCAAAATATTCCCAAAGGATAAAAATCTCTGAAGTTGAAAAAATTTCATCAAATATCCATCTGTTTTAGAAATAATCCTCGAAGATGAGCCCATATAACACATCGCCAGCTTATATCCATGTTTCAAAGTTAGCTAACATCAACGTCAATATAAGCCCGAGGGTGAGTACGCGACTGGATTATGGAAGTAGTTGAGAAAAGTTAAGAACTTACCTAAGGGCAGGCCAATCCGCGTCAGTGGTAGTAGTAGGTGCCGATGTGCTGCGATTCGGAAGACTAAGACGAGGTCCTATGCGAAGTGTCATGGGACGTCTTCTTCTAAGTGTGTAATCTGCGAAAAAAAATAATATTAAAAACTCATAGATTATTAAGTTTTCTCAAAATTTGATACAATCATTTTGAAATTATAATATCGACGCACGTATTCCGTGATTGTAGAATTTCAAAAAAATTTTTTGTAAAATTTCAACTAAGAGAAAACTCTGCATCACATTCGCATCGAATCGGGTTATAAAACCCTTGAGGCGCGTCAGTAGGTACGAGACAGAAAAATTCGAGGGTATAATCTTTGGAAGCAAAAAATGTTGCTCCAGGCAGACATGATATTCCGAAAGAGCCGGGACTGCCAAAAGGATAGAAAGTTCCCCATATTTGATATTATTAAAGTATATATACCACAGCAAATAAAAGGGCTAATTTCACGAGTTGGATGGATACTTGGAATTCTGAGAAAAAAAAAAGGAAAAAAGAAAAAAGAAGAAGAAAGAAAAAAAAAAGAAAAACGTAAGCCGCTTATATCAGCAATAACTCAATCCCGTAGAGTTGACGGAAATGTCAGGATGGGAAATGAAGAAAATAGTTTATCGAAACGAAAGAGAAAGTTAAAAATTTCTTAGTACTTAAAACTATAGATAAATCCTATTTCCATGAGCATTGGAGGTTCTAATATAAATAAAAAAAATTTCCAATCACACCGATTCGAATCATCCATCAAACGAAAGTCTAATTAAAAAAATCATCACATCCTTTCTTCCGACTTGGACCCAGCAGGAAGCTAATCTTAGCCTCCTCTGCTAATCACGATCCGATAACTAATATCTAGTAATTAGAATGTACAATAATTAGCGCATGGTCGTTAACGTGCCATGATTAATGTCCTGCGGTATTCATAGATTAGAAGTCATTGTCCAGGGTCGAAACTATCAAATTGTAACTAATTATTCCGATAAGTCGACCTACCACGTGAGGTATGGTCGATCTGATAAAACCGTAAGTAACGAAACCATAAAGTGTAAGGAATGAAGAAAATTCTAATACCGAACAATTACGACTGTATACGATATTCAGAATACAATATGAGTGTGACTTTAAATTTGCATATGCATGTGAAACGGGAGAACAAAGTTAGTAACAATTTCGCGAAGTATATATCCCCATCATCGCTATCCATATACAGAAATTTGTAACCTTTTTGCTGATAGGGTATCTAGTTTAACAAATTTGGGTACGAAAATCGGAATCGCAAATTAGTGTTTGTCGGGTAGGATTGTAGAATAGATATCTCGCGTTACATTGGACATTCTATTCGTCGGAAGTCTGTTTCCATAGGACCGTAGTTTCAGATTCAGAATGAATTAGGATGTAATGGGATATTTTTTTTTATGACTAACAAGAAGGACGTAATAATCGAAATGGAGTAGCAGTACCGAGGATGGAATTCAACATAAAATAAAAACAATTACTCTGTCGTATTATACTTTATAAGAAAAAAACTGATAGATAATATAATCAAGATAATCGAAGTGTTAAATTTCAGATGCAATTCCATGCGGTTGTAATCAAATTCCTTGTCAAATACACGATGAAAATTTGTCAAAAAAGATGAAAATACGTCGCCTGGATACCCCTACTGAGAAAATGGAAAACTAATTAAAGTCTGAGTAACTTCAAACTCATTTTGACTTCTGTTTGAACCTTTGGCGTCAACACGTCCCGTTTAACGTAGGCGTTTAATTTGACAAATATGAGACTATATAATACGATCCCTGTACAGAAATCATAACAATATACGGTATTACTGGCGGCAGCATTCGTCGAGCTATCGTAGATTGTGTTTTCATCCCAAAACTCCCAAAAGGGTATATGTAATATCATTACGCTGAATCTATCAGAATGATATGAATGTAGATTTTTTTTTCTCATTCTATGTCTCTTCTTTTATTTATTATATTTAATGCAATTTTCGGAGAGTCAGCCACTCGCATCGGCCATACGTATAAACCATATTGTCTACGGCCAACTGTTGCTTCCGAGTAACCCAAATTTATGGTAATAAAATACATGAAATATGTAAATAGATCCTCTGTACCGTAATGTTTTATAATTCTCGTTTTCCACTGTACCTAGTATACAGCAAAAATGAACTTTTACCTTTTTAACACGTTTTTCAAAGAATAAAAGTACCTAAACAAAAATGAAATATCACACAGTATAATATACTCGACCTCTCTATCTCTATCAGCATTTTTATATAAAAGTGTTCCCATATCCGCGTATACCATACGAAAAAATTATGGGTAATAAAATCTGATTCCTAAGTATAAGAAAAAATATTTATTTAAATTATAGCTTATCAAATAATTTAATACCACAATTTAAATCGAGGTTAGAACTTGGAACAAACAATAAAGAATCCCAAATCATGTATCGAGTGTTCATCCTCCTCCTGCCATCCTCAAAAACCTCTTAACTTTGACGTCAAGCTGACGTCAGAAGTTATAAACTACAACCACTATCTAATACCCGGTATATATAGATGTGTACAAGGTAAAGGTACAGAGAGAATATGTCCATCACTTGTCTACGGTAGAAATTTGGTACATAATTTATCTGTTAAATGGTCTTTTTAGACGGTTATATTACTAACAACATGAATAAAATATAATCGTTCCTTTGATTACAGAGGAAAAAAAAGAAACGAACAAAATTGATATTACAAACGTCAGAAGTTTGGTATATGTATATAGCACCAATTTCTGAACAGAGAGAATTCAAGGTAGGGAAAATTTAAGGAGTTTTAATAATTCATGATTTGAATTACAAACATCATTGCTTAATTGAAATTTTTTTGGAAAATTATTTGCAACAATATAATTATACGTCAAATTACGACTATATTAATTGATACTTAGGGTTGACTAATTGATAAGCCAATGCTTTAGTTTATTATTAATAGAAAAAGAAAGATCGATTTAAAGCAACAGAGAAATCGAAAGCTGAATGGACCCGATGGATTAATTGGCTGATATAAACAAGGTATGTATCTCAATTTTATAAAAATTTTAAATATAAAAACTGACCCATGTCCAAACATGCAAAACAGCGGAAATTGGTAACGAGTATAGCGATAAGCGTGGGTTTATCAAAGGAAGTAATCAACAGAACCGTGCAACGAGCAATAAAATGATTAGAAAAAAATCGTTATCTATTTTCACACTAGCGAAAATTTTTTTCATGAAATTGTAGAAACCGTTTGCAGTAGAATCATTCGATGCTTTTTGATCGATTAACAGCTCTGTGAATCGGACGTATACTAGAGCCGTACAAAAGTCAGGATATAAAGTTAAGCCTTGGTGGACGAAGTGAAATGAACTGAATTGAATAGATAAAAGATTATCACAAAATTAGAGAAGAGTTTTGTAAGATCCGATCGCTAAACGTGAATGAAAACAACGGATCCGTAAGTATCTTTTTTTTTTTTTTTATTATCGTTTTTCACTTTCGTCTTGACACGATAGCGAGCATCCCTTTAACGGATGTGACGTCTGTCCCCGTACCATAATCGTAAAATTACTCAGCTGAGGCTCCGAAACTGTCGTACACGTTATAGATGCTAAGAAATTGGCTTTTTGATCCTGCGCAGCTGTTAAAAGGAAAAAAAAAATTTCTTAAATTTTCAATTCTTCGGGATTTTTAAAACCTTTTAAAATCAAAATGTCAAACACTTTCGTTCTCAAAGGGAGACAGTTTGACGTGGCACCTGCGATTCCCGTTCATTTTTTCTTATCACTTATGGATTCACTACAGAATTCCACATATCCATATATCAAGAGGAATAAAAAAAATAAATATAAATAACAGGATTCCAATCTCATAGAAAGATTTTTACGGTCTACGAAACTGAGATCAGTAAGACGTAAAAAAAAAAAAAAAAAAACCTCTCAAATATTCACAGATACATTATAAGGATGCTCAATATTCATTCATACGCATATTTCTTTTCTTTTTTTTCTTTTTCTTCATCCTTTCATAAGGGTGAATTTTACTGAGGAAACGTTCTCCACTTTCATCTATATTATCCGCATAGCAAAAGGCATTATATAATGTTCTGAAGATGAAACAGAAAATTTGGGATACCAGTTTATTGATTAGAACCATGAAACTCCGATCACTTCGCCATATTCCTCGTAACTTCGACGTCTATTAGGTTGAAATTCGACAATGTTCGGTCCACATTCAATTAACCGCGATGATTCCATTGACAAAATGGCCACATACATGTAACATACCTTTCTCTATTGACTACACGTATATACGGAAATAATTAGCGTGATGTTGAATATCGGAGTTGGATATTCACAGATAGTTATAGACTATGAAATAATGTCGTATATATGAATATGAATATGATACTGGCGTGCGGGATGAAATTTAAGAAGGAGATATGAGGAGAAAAAATATTTTTGAATTAAGAGTGACTTTGAGCTCTTCAATCTTCCGACTTTGCCAAAGTTCATGCTCTATTTTATTTACTAACCCTGCGTGCACGCAGACGTTTCGATAAATCGTGCAGACCCGGCTCAGAGATAAAACCCAGAGATAGCGGACAAGCGGACAATATTTTTGTTCGAAGAAAATATTGCTCACCCAGTGGATGGCTTAATGATTTACTGAATCCTGAATTACTGAAATTTTATTACATACTTTGGCTAGTCAGATATAAATTATTTTTCTTTAACAAAAATTATTAATTCAGATTTAAAAATGGGGACCGAGTTGAAGTTGCAAATTTTCGTGGAAATTACAAATTCGTTTAACACTATGTCAAATTTTTAAAAACGTTAAAGTTTAGAATATTAAATTTTGAAAGGTTCAAAAGTCCAAGAGAATCTTCGGTGTTTTTTATGATTTGAAGTTTTTTAAATCAACTAGGTATGCAGAGTTCCCATGGAAATATTCTTTCTGTAGAAAACTGTAAGTCAGTAACATTAAAATTATGAATTATAACCATTCGAGACTTTGAAAATCCGAAATTTCAGGTCGATTTAATTTGGTAAATTTCATGATTACTACAACAGCTGTGTACAAAATAAAATTTTCACATAGGATTCTTTTTGGGTAATATGAAAAGCTATTCGAGCATCTCGACGATTTTCAATCTTAAACTCGTTCGCGTCACCGAATCGAATTTACCGAGGATACCTCTCTCTTTCGTAAACATATACCTAGACGTGTACACAAACTTCTAACACACAAGTTTAATATCTCTCAAACTACCTTATTTCGTTTATAGTTTGATATAGCTGCGGTACCCACAAGCTGTATTAGTAACAAAGAAATGCTGTACGTATCCAAGTTAGTACTTGCAACGAAATCGACGATAATTTTGAAAAATTTAAAATAAATTCGAACACATTAATGACTCTTTCTGATCAGGTATCTTATACTCTGAAATTAGTTAAATCAGATGATACCTACTCAATGAAAAATTCATGTAATATCAATTTTTGCTGCCTGCACCAGTGATGCAAGATTCTGTGAATTTGAATAAATTGCAGGAATGATTCAATTTTGACCAACAAAGAAAAATATATAAGCAATGACATGGAAACAATTGCTTTTTATTTCCTGACGATTAGATAGATGAACTGTTTTCCAATTGGTCAAATGTGTACCCTTGTTGCGCCTTTCTTGAGGGCAGGGTACTTGTGACGGTCTCGATCAAGATTCTAAGTCGATATCTCAGATTGGTTTGATAATTTTTTGTATAAAAGTACATGACGAAAAACGTAATCGTAATTTTGTTTCAGAATTTTTAGACCCAACGTATATCTGAAGTATGATTTAAAAACTTGGAAAAAACAAAAAACCCACTTTGTAAAATCTGAAAAAAATTCAGAAAAATCTTATGAAATATAACAAAATTTTTTACACCTATTTGAAGATGGAGATTTCATAACTTCAAAAGATGAATAAGGAAAATTGAAAATTAAAAAATTATTATTATTCCATTGCATTTTTGACATCAGAATGAACATAAAAGCTCATTATAATATGGGCGGAAAAATGTCTATTTAGAGAGTTGCAGGAAATCAAAAATATCAGGATAATATTTATAAATATAAATTTGAAAATATAAATATCATCCTGATATTTTTGAATCCCTGTAACTCTCTAAATAGACATTTTTCGGCCCGTATTATAATGAGCTTTTACGTTCATTCTAATATGCAATGCAATAATAATAATTTTTGAATTTTTTATTTACCTTATTTATCTGTTGAAGTTATGAAATCTCCATCTTCAAATAGGTGTCAAAAATTTTGTTATATTTCACAAGATTCATCAAAATTTTTTCAGATTTTACAAAGTGGATTTTTTTTTTTTTTTTTCAATTTTTTAAATCATACTCCAGATACGCTGGATCGAAAAATTCTGAAAAAACTTACGATTGCATTTTTCGTCATGTACTTTTATACAAAAAATTATGAAACCAATCTAAGACATCGACTTAGAATCTTGATCAAGATATCATGGAATGCCCCATATATGTATATGAGTGAGGGCATAATACAATGGTACACCTTTTGACGAATTGGAAAATGGCTATAGATTCGCAAACTTGTGTTCAACCGTAACTGCATACAGACAGTTGTCGCCGTAACGTGACAAGCAACGACATGTGATCGAATTCTGTTAAACGGAAGAAAATAAAAGAAAAAAAAAAGAAAGAAAAAAAAACACTTTTTGCTACAAGCTAGATATAGGTATTGGTATATTTAGACAATTTGCCACGAGATGTGAAGAGGGTCGTATAATACAAGGAATAAGAACCAGACTATCACGATATATATCACATGGGGTAAAAAAAAAGTAACAAAATATATTATATAGTAAAAATATGTTGCAAAAAAAAATTCTGAACTTTCATATCCGCTGTACCTACCATGACACGCTGTACTATAATATACCTAGACAAAAATCTTACCATTAGCAGAACAGAGTGAATTTCTGCCTTGAAAAACGTGAGGTGATAGATATTGGTGAGGATTAGTTGGCGTCGTCGGCGACGTCGGTGTCGTCGGCGACGTAGGGCTAGGAACCGACGTAGCCATCCATTGAGGTACGTCATCACGAGTGTCAGACTCCTCCGAGGTTATCCCGGGCAGCTCCTTCGTAACTCGGACCTCTATGCCAGCCGTCTGAAATCATATATAATAATATTCTTTGGTGATGATCCTGGAGCACAAAGAAACTACCCCCATACCTTATCCCTGAATATATACAGATATAAACGCGACGCGTTGATCGACGGTCTAAAAATGAAAAAAACTTTTCAAATTTCCAATTTCCAATTATGTATTATGTTTACTTGAGAGAATTTTCTGAATGAATCTCTCTAATGTCGATGCAACGAAGACCCTTTTTTTTTTTACTTTTCATCACCTACGGTGATATAAGAAAAGTATTGGTTTTGATCGAAAAGCGACTTTTGCTCATTTCAATGAATCTTCACGTTTTTGACCCTCTAGAATCGGAAAAACAAGTTTTTGGAAAGACGTCGGTCTGTCTGTCGGCCTGTTCGACAAACTCGTGCGGTGATCTCGGAAAGGGCTTGATGAAAAAATTTTTAATTCATAGGACTTTACAACCAAATGATGGGAATAAAAAATTGTCATGTCTCGTTTAATTTGAACTTCCGGTTCTACCGGAAATGAATCGATTTTTGCTGTTTTACCGA
Organism: Macrophya annulata; assembly: GCA_963924015.1. Lineage (NCBI taxonomy): Eukaryota > Metazoa > Arthropoda > Insecta > Hymenoptera > Tenthredinidae > Macrophya > Macrophya annulata. The sequence continues at coordinate 35,367,476 of OZ001258.1, read as the reverse complement.
CAAACCTGTACTTTTTTCTCTGTATTACCTTTCTAAATGACAGAATATTTTTCCGAGTTGAGAATTTTATATATAGGGCATTCCTTGCCAATGACACCAAAAAAATTGTAAATATACCCAGATCGAATTAGAATGAATGCACTGTATAAAGTTGTATGTCAATATATAGGGCATTCTTTTATATAAAATTTTCAATTTGAATCTTTTTTTCGATTTTTCATTACTTTTTTATACTTTTTCTTCCTCTGACAAATCCATACTTTTGTTTCTTCTTGATGAAAAGTACCCCGAAAAACTGATTTTCCAATTTGTTTTTTTTTGTTTTTTATTTGTGAATTACATTCCGAAGCTAAAAAATCGTTTTCTTTTTTTCCTTGTACGTAAATTCGGTTTGAATGACGAGGGTAACTTTGTACAGTTATGGCCAGGCTTCATATCAATACAATTTTGATTGACTGAATCAGTACAATATCATTGCCGGAGTTTGAATTGACAAAAGGTCAAGACTGCGGCTATACATCGAGTTATATATACATACCTAGATACATCCAAGTATAATACCACGGAGGTAAATGCCTAGAAAATTATCTGACTGTATAAAATTTTACTACATATAGGTAGGTATGTAGCCGCACGGTATGTAAAAGTTTTATTCAACAGAAAAGTAAGATCTGAGTTCAGATGCAGAATGATCGATGAAAAGTATCTTAGTAAGACATATTTGGTATTTAGATCGAGTTTTGAACCGATTTTACAATTTTTATATACCTTATTTAACTTGTAAGAAAATGTAAGGAGACGAGACTCTATAAGGAGATAATCAACTGTTCATGCGTTTACGTTAATAGAAGTAAACTGCCACACTAATTGGGAAAGCATAATTGGACTCTGCAAACCGTGCAGAGTTGTCAGTCGCAGTTCTTTGACGATAAATTTCTTTTGGTAAAAAGGAAGTTAACAATCCAGGATATTTATAGTGGAACTGCGTAGGTACTTGGCGATTTCCTAATTTAACAGAATATGTAGCTTGGAAATAATTTTTTTGCAAATCACTGAATACGGGACTGGGTTGAAGTTCCAAATTTAAAAAAATTCCGAACGGTGAAAATTCCAAATTTGAATTTCAATATTGCCAAGTCACAAGTTTGGGATAGGGTATTTCCCCGAAAGTCTGCGTAGTTGATTTAAAAAACTTCGTCCTGAATGAATTCCTAATTTTCACCTTTCGAGAAAAAATTTTTTCTCCAAGTATCTTTTATCTGAATTATATTATTGAGAACTAGAAAAAAACTGACGTCTCTAAGATTAAATAGGCCACTATTAAAAATAAAAAAATTTGTCTCAATAATGGTATTTCATTTTACCCCGGGTTCCCCTACAGTGACCATATTTTTACTTACCTCATCGGAAATATGGGCACTTTCACGCATTTTAAAAGAAATTAAATAATTTAAAAAATTTTTAAAAGTAAAAACTTTTTTTTCTTTCAAAAGTATGTTAAATGAATAAACTTAATTATAGGAAAATGCTTATATACGGCCTCATACCCTTAGAAAGATATAAAATTTGACTTCGAACCTTAAAATGGCCATATTAGTTTGAGAGATTAAATCCAGTTCAAATACGATCCCATGGTCATCCTACTCTGAAAATCTAAAGTCCTAATGAAAAAGTTCTCAGCTTTTCGATGGGATTTTCAAAATAATTTTATTGTTTGCTAAACCTTGGAGAAAAAATACCTTTTTTTTTATACGAAAAAACGTATTCTTCCAAAAATGGATTTCATATTCAAGAAAAACTAGGCTTTTTCACACTAGAAACATGTCGAGTCATATATGTTTTTCCGACTCTACAGAAAGGGCTGAAATTTCGAAACAAAGCGAAGATGCAAAAATTGATTAACGTGTATCTCGTGAACGGTGCGACCTAATAAAGGTCTTGAATTTTTTTTTTTTTGGATCTGATCACTTACCTATATTTGCAGAATTGCCCGTGTACACCCCCTTTAAAAGCATAGAAGATACACAGAACAAGCAACTGGTATCGAAATGTACCGATAGTTATCACTATAATGTATCATGTTTAACAAAAATCGATACCACTCGTCCTTTTTACTGATTGTTACTATAAACATACGCTGACGTAGTATAAAAAATAAGAAACGAGTAGTATAAGGATTAGGAATCATAATATACTATGGAAAATTTACGCGGACGTTTCCAATCCATTATCATCATTTGTTTATGTATCGGCTATAACACACTGTGCTATTCTCTCTTGTCATGTGGTAACAATATTATAGATATATATACACTACGTCCTGACCACATACCTTTATTCACTGGATGCAGTTTTCAATTTAGCAAATGTACGAAAACAATATTTTTATTTTTTATTTTTTTTTTACGTAGGTATACGTCTAATTGTGAAATTGGAAAAACAAAAAAATTCGGACACCACTTCCCCGATGATGCTTTAATCAAATTTATTTCAACGAGACTGAATACATAAAATTTCCCCATATGTATATATGTAGATATATAGGTATATGTATGGGCCATACTCTCAATTTCCTTCAATACAATTTTAGCAATTTATTCGGTCCTAATCAATTCGAGTTACCAACTTCCAAAATCACTTATCGAGCGACCAAGTATTATAAGTAAGTATATGTATAGCTACTAGAATTCTTTATTCCCGACGTCGACAAGTATTCTTTGATTCTCTTCCAAAATTCTTGTTTTCTACCATTCTCTGCCTGGACACATCTTGGCGCTATACCTACTCACCGTCAGAGTAAAACGAGAATCAAAACTTCAGCAGCGAAAGAGCCCTCAGAATACAGAAGGTATCCGAGTTCTTGGTTCTATTGGAAATCTTTCCTAAGTGATATAAGATGTGATTTCTCGATTCTGAGGTCCCTAAGTAGACAAAAATTTCATCCATTTCATAGCTATTTAATTCGTCAAATATCCGCAATAGTATATTGTGTACCAAGGGCGGAAAGTAGGCGATTGTACTGACGAGTGTGAAAGTTGTCATCCGAGCGAAGCGAGGGTGACAATCACACGAGTCAGAATCGCCTTTTCGCCCGTGATGCACACGATATTTTTTATCCTATACTTTCACCGAAAGTTTGCTTTGGAATGCACGTAAAAACGAACCGAAAATAGTTTTATTTTCCGTTCTAGTGCGGTAAAGTCTGTTCGCGTGCAGTTTAATGAAACTTTCCACCCTAGAGTTCACTTCATCGCAATAAAGCGTAAAAAAACCACTTTCCGCCCGGTTTTCATGCACGTAATAGCATACTTTCGGTCCAGGCAGGACAAAAAGCACTTTACCGCCCGAGAGTTCACTTTACCGTCCGAGGACGGTAAAGTGCTACTTTCAGCACGGTTTACATGCATGTAATAGCATACTTTCAGTGCAAGTAGGACAAAAAATATTATCCCTTTCTATCTCGCGTTCGATTTGCAAATTCAATGACACAAATTGAGAATAATTCCCATCAGTAAAAGCATTCCATAATTATATCCTATGATTTCACCTTACGCCATGGATTGTAATTCCAGTCTGTTAAATAGCGAGTATTACACAGGACCGTATTTTCACACCTTAACGACCCTTTTCGATTACCTGTCAATATTATGCTGTCAACATTCAGTATTCAGTTCGACGAAATTGAAGTAGAACGTATTGAAGGTGGTACCTACGTTAGCTGCGTTAGCTAGAACTACCATAATCGGAATCGGCTCTGATCATTCGGAATCGAATCTCCGTCAGACAGTTCCAAACTGATTGTCAGTGATTTTTCAACTTTCGCTATACCTACACCTATGCACAAACGTATAGATAGACTAGCGACAGTGATTCATGAAGGAAAAATTCACCACCCTTCGTAAATGTTTAACGCAATTTTCCAGCTCTTAAACTTAAGCAAATTTTATTGTGTTTCTGTGTATCAAAACTTTGAATCAGTTTTCCGCAATATCCATGAAAAAATGATTTAGGTAGCCAAAAGATTACCGTTTCTATCTTTAATTTTATGCTTTTTTTCTTGTTTTTTTTACAAATTTTAGGGTAAATTGTAAATCGTATATCATTTTTCAGTAGAAGTAGGAGTTTTTCGGAAGTAGGTATAAGTATGAGCAACAATAACGTGCGGGATATTGCCAAAAGTTTCACGTTCTCGAAAGATTAGCGTAAATTCTTTTCTTTATTTTCTTATTTTTTATTTTTGCGTGACATTTATAACTACAATTATCTCATGTAATGTTATAGATAATTTGATATTAATTATTCGCACCTCGGTGAGTTTTAGGCTAGCTGATACGAATGGAAGAATTAGAAAAAAATGAACCGACACATGAAAATTCAATTACACCAATATGTAGAAATTTCTTCGCATAAACTATAACAACAGAGTATAAAATCTTTCACAAACAGCCCCCCACCGTGCAACAAAAACAAAAAAAATGGTCCATAAACACCGAGATGCGTCAGATTCTAAACACCGAAAGTTCCCCCCAGGCGTAAGAATGAGAAATGTAAAATCCTTGGAATTGTGAGATAAGCTTTGGATCATTGTGAGAAAGTAAAAGCTGTAAAAAGAAAAAGTGAGAGAGAGAAAAAAAAATATGATCCCTGAGTCTGCATATTTTGTGTAAAATTATCTTCGCGGGTCGAGGTGGCCGTGGAGAGAAATTGGGTGGGAATTCAGCGGATGGAGACTCATCATTGATTTTGAGTAGTAATATCGCTTCGTGGTCAGATTGTTATGGTCGAGGTGTACAAATTCTGTTGTTACAGATATAAATAGTTTCTAAAGTTATTTTGATACAGCCGAATTGAGCCAAGTATAGCCGCGAAGTTTGTCCAAACGCCTACGCCAATATTGATTACAAATATCCGGTAGAACATCCGGTGGAGATGGAAATGCTATCGTCCGATAAGGAAGTAAATTATACCGTTACGAATGAAGCGAAAAGAGCTTAGAAACAAAAAAATTCTTTTTTCGTTTTTGTTTCTTTTTTTTTTCACAATTACATATATGACAGTCCCGATTACGCCACAGGGTGTAACATACGTCATTTACCTCAAGTTTTCAGCAAAGAGATAATTTTCGTTCTCTATCTCATGACCTTAAACACGAGAAATAAGAGGATTTTGTTCATTGCAATACGTAGAAACGTATCGTGTCCTGTTTTGGCAATATATTAATAAATTTTGAACGATAAAATTGAGTACCTACATTTTCAAAATACATATTAGTAAAAATTTCCAGACCTTTCACGATCGCAGATACCCACATTGTACAAAGCCCGTAATTTTTCCTTATCGCCATTCATGTTTTTGGGTTTTGTAAAACACGTGAGATTGATATTTAATCAACTCCCATATCTCTATCAGCGATTAATTTCACATGTGAACAGGTATTGTATTTTTCTCTAGCTGTCTGCAAGCCTTCGTTTATTATAATGATTAACGATTGAGCTTGATAATTGCTAAGGTTTTCCTACTACTAGACAATATCAGTAAATGGCATCTGTCATTCCCACATATAAAGCCACAAAACTGGCCTTTTCGTTCTCAATTCATCGTAACAATATTTCACTTCTTCATCCTCATATGTACGCCCATAGACGCGAAACGTACAAGATGATAAATAAAATGTATTATTTATCATCAATCATACAACAGACATATGAGGGTGCAGTGTAAAGGAGCGTGAAAAACTGTTCAAAGTATAGGTATCTGAAATTTAAATCGGTACAATTTTTTATTCACCAGACAAGTAGATGTGCAGATTCTGCGGACACAATTAACGACGTGGTTATATGAAACTTCTGATTTTTAGCTGAGGTATTTATTGGTAAAGAAAGTTTACGATTGTTTTCCTAGATTGTATTGGTCTAGATTATAAATTGAACAGTTACCGATTCGTATTTGAAAATGTAAGAAAAAAGTGTTCGTAGGATTTATTTTGTATATAGGTATAATAATATCTGAGGATTAATTTCTTGTATTAATCAGGGCGTAGTATAATATAGTAGGCACAGTTACTAAGACGAATTGAACACTTCAAAAACAGGAAAGTAAACTTGAAGTCGGTAAAGGTCTGGAGTTTGATATTTACGAGGTAAAATACCGGCCATACTCCTTAAACTTGAGCTGACACTGGCAAAGGACTAAATACTTAAAGTTTTAATTGTATATCGATCAATAGAGTGTTATTTCTTAAAAAAAAATTTTAAATCCTCTCTTTCAACCCGGATTTTGTAATTATCACGAAATACCTAAAAACAAAAATAAAATGAAACAAAAAGAAACAAAAAATATAAATAAATAAATAAATAAATAAAAAATACTTGACCGAATATCCGAGCTTATATATATACTTTTTATAAATAATTACGGTAGTTAAAAAAGTTCGATTAATAACCTTGGGAGTGACGAATTAAAAATTTTTTCATAAATCTTGAACGACAAGATACGAATATTCAATCTTCGTACGATCATAAGTTTGGCGCATAGAAAGAAAAATGTTTGAAATTTCTTGACTGTCAGATTTTGATACGCACGTGTATGTATGTACATACATACCTACCTAATATACGTATATACAATATTGATGTCAAATATGTCGTCATTACAAGCTGGTTGATAAGGCAACTTTGTAGACTGAAAAGTTTCAACGAAATTGAATGAAATTGAGCAGAAAGAAAATTGCCTAAAGCTCGCGGTATCAAAGTAAATCAATATAAGATTTTACCTATATCTATAACGTGGGAGTACATTCGTAATAGGATATAAGTACCACCTTATATACCACCATAATGAATATATCCGACATGGTCGATAGAACATAAGAACCATGGAACAATTCCTTAGAATAAAAGTACTAGATAGGTATGCTTAAATTTACTTACGAGCAATTAGAAGTACCATAGTCATAATTAGCGACATGAAAAGTGAGCTCGCTTTAACAGCTGATTGCTTTTAAACGACTAAATAAGATGGAAAGATGGGAGTCTGACGAAAATAAAGAACGTTTCTCGGGTTTCAAATAGAGACCCTATATGTATGGGTGTGCTCAAATTTACTTCCAAATATAATTAGAAATGAATTTTTATAATTAGTGACATGACGAGTCGACGCACTTCAACAGCTAATAATTTCTAAACGAATAAAGTTGACGAGATGGGTATTCACCCAGAGAAAAGAACGTTTCTCGAACTCCAAATAGAGACCCTATATATGTATGAGTGTGCTGAAATTTACTAACGAGTAATTAGAGATAAATTTTTATAATTAACGATGCATGTAGAATTTTGAAATGGGATCCTATGTTTATAATATAGTAAATACGATCTCAGATTCTTATAAAATGAGACTGGAAAGTTAAACTTTATTGTAAAACATTGAAAAGCAAAAGACTGTATTGGATTTAAAAACCACGACTAAGAAATAAAATAAAAAATAGCAAAGTTTTTCGACATAGGAATTCTTCTTTCTTGAATATTTCTGTAGCGGGTTACAAAAAAGCTCGTTTGCATTCCTCAAGATTGGCGATTGTTGGTTTAGAAGATCTTGCGGAAAAGAGAAATCATGGATTTATTTTACAGATGAGGGAAAATAAATATTCTAAAAGAGAGACGACGATGTGAAACGAAGGGGGATTTGAGATCTGATGAATTATAATTCGAATCTTTAAAAAATATATAAATAAAAAATAATAATAATAATAATAATTTTTACGAGTGAATAAACGCAAAGACTTTCACTTTCAATGGCTAATCGAATGAAAAAATAAATCTTTTCGACTCTGGAGGCTAACAGCTGATACGTAACTGGAAAGAATCGTTTTATTTGGTAATATGAAAAGATGAAAGAGATCGGATAGGGAAAAATATCAAAACAAAATTTGAATTTTGAAACATGAATGAATAACCGTTCTTTGTTATTTCTCTTTTTATATATATATATATCGTATACGAATCTCAGGCTGCAGATTTTGATTAGAATATTGAAAAAAGGTAAAAAGTTCATTACGATAAAATGATATTGAAAATATTTGTGAAATTTTAAATCAATGAGAAAAAGAAAGACCAGTAGAGAAAGACCAGACTTTTTTGAAAAATTTAAGCAACATCGATTTCACACACAATTCTCCGAAAATAAGCCTGCGTCAGTGAAAAAAGCATCACAAACAAGGCATGAAGAGAAAAAGAAAAAAAATGGGATCTTTGAAGGTATAAAAACAAAGGTTCAATTGAAGCTTTTATAAAAGATTTAACGAAAGGGATAATTAAATAGCGGAGATGATTGCCCGAAAAACAACCGATACACCCTAAAAGCTAAAAGGGACGAGTGAAAACGTAGAAACAGAGACAACGGCTGCCGAATGCTGTAAAATAAAAAGAAAGGCTGATATCTTTGTTTCAACCATTTCAAATTTTCTAAAAGTTTCATAATTATTTTATAATGATAGTCGATTTATATATCGAGCCGATAACAACGTGTCGTTGTAAATTAGACGCCTCGTAGAATGAGGCGGCAAAGTATAAGGAAAAAGTAGGACTAAAAGCTCGTCGCTATAAAGCGCGCAGTGTGACGTGAGCAATAGAAGCGATAAAATTGAAATCCGTCAAGCACAGTCTTCCATTTCAGCAGGCGTCACGACGCCGACATTCCAGAGGTCCAAATGTTTAATCTATCAAAAAAAAAAAAATAAAATAACTCACGAGAACGAAACGTGCGTAAGAGAGGTGAAAAAAATCGGAGATAAACGTGTATCTCGATCTCATTCAAAGCACAGTAAACGTTGGAATTAGACGTCGACGTCGTTTTTCTATTACACCTAACGCCGTTAATTCTAATTTGCGAAAAATAGCTTCTAAACAACATCACAGTCAAACTATGAGATTACAGACGGTAAATCTAATGGGCACAATCACTCAAGAGAAAGAGAAGAAAGAAAAGTAAAGTAAAAAAAGTAAATATATCGGATATTTGATCTCGAGGGATTGGAGGGAAATTATTTTACCTGAAAGTCCTATTCTCCCTTTCGTATAGCAACAGTCAGTCTTATATCATTACCGCTTGTTCCTTCTTCGTGCTTAAAGCGAATAATGATAGGATAAAAATCCGCACCTCAATTCGATACATCAAAAATCTAGACAGTACCTTCTTTCCTCTAACGAGAAACAATATCCAGACATTATTCAGTTCAAGGATCAAGGACAAGTATCTTTTACAGCGTAACTATGAGGTAGGTGGGTATATGAAAGATCGGAAAACGGAGTAAATGAGCTTTCATTCTGAAAAATTTTTCAAATCTTCCTGATGAATGTAGCGTCGTATTTAAAACGGATATAAATCCAACAGGATTATCGACTGTAAAAGTGAAATCGAAAATTCAAAATATGATAAATTTCTTATCTAAACTGAGGAGTTTGTTATTTTCAAGTAATTGGGAGGACTGGCAAAGAAAAATTGGAGGAAAAAAAAATACGGAATGATCATATCTTTGAAGTACATACCGCGGACAATGGGAATCCCTTAGCCTTTTGAGACGTAGATATATATACATATAGGTAGGTATATCAAATCCTCGAAAATATATTTTTCCAAGTAATATCCTCGCGGCTTGAGTGTTGAAAAAGTTTTTTCATTGCTCAGCTAGAGTTACGTGAACACATACAATACATACATCTATGTTCATTCATGTTCAATCCACGTGGATTATAACGAGATTTATTACTTTTTTACTAGGTTATTTAACCTCAGGTCTTAAATCTTATGAGTAAGATGAAGATAAGGGATTACGATAATAATAATGTGGTTAGAATTCACGAAACACTGTACAATTATTCGTGCAGAGATAAGAAAAATGATGAATTAGTGTAACGCGATGGTAGTTAATTCAATGGCGTTTAATTTTGTTAAAACGATTCTGAACATGTGCATAGAGCAATCATAAATTAAGAAAATTTGGAGTATTTTTTTAACTTCCCGGAATGAAAATTAAAAATTTTCATAAAAAAGGGAAGTTATTGGTTTCGGTCCGATTTTCGGAAAATCGAGTTTTCATCAGATCTCGACGTTTTGAGGTCCCAGGAAGCTATTCTGACTATTTTTGGATGGACGTCCGTATGTGTGTGTGTGTGTAAACAAATTTTTGTCGTACGATATCTTTAGAACGAATCGACCGATTGGAATGGTTCTTATGGCGATCGAAAGGGTTTATCAAGACTTAGATCTGATTAGATTTTGGAGTCGATCAGTCGAGTAGTTTCAAAGTTATTTGAGAAATAAAAATTAAAAAACAATTTTTTTTCATGTTTTTTGCGCATAACTCCTAAACTGTTCGTGCGATTAGTCTCAAAACTTAATCAGACTTAGGTCTTGGATAGCCCTTTCGATCGCTGTAAGATTCATCAAAATCGATTGATTGGTTCAAAAGATATTGCACGACAAAAATTTCTCTTTTTGTCGTACGATTCCTTTGGAACGAATTAACCGATTTGAATGATTGTTGCGGCGATCGAAAGGGTCCGTCAAGACTTAGATTTGATTAGATTTTGGAATCGATCGGTCGAGTAGTTTCAAAGTTATTCGAAGAATAGAAATTGAAGAAAAAAAAGATTTGTATAGGGAAAACTAATTATACTGATAACCTTCTTTAATTTATTATAAACACAATATAGTATCAAATAATTGTAACGTATTTAACACAGCGGGAAGTTTTCGGGTTGGTCCACGGGTCAACCAGTTTCCTGATTTTTTTTAATTAGTTTTACAAATTTCTTCGCAATTCTTTTGAACCTCCTTCGGAGTTTAAAAATCCCCCTTTTAGTCTGTTGGGTTAAATTTTATCCACACTTCGATTGAGTCCGATTTTTCTTCTGAACAATTTGAGCTAATAATTATTCAGTCAAAGTCCAGTTCACCCCGAATGAAGTGATGAAAATTGTGTCGATATTTCAACGTAAAGAATCTCTGATTTCATAACCGCACCGTCTTATTTGAAGTAATATCATTCGTCTGTGTGTATCGGAGCGTCAAGTACCTACTGAATACAAAAATAATTCGGGTCACTTTTCTTTGTGGCCTTGAAAAATGTCTAGACGGTAAAAAGAAAAAGGAATTAAGTTACGTCAGAGTACTGATGGGTGGGTGTTATGTATAGAGAAAATCCTGGATTAGAAATCAGTTGATTGAAATTTAAAAGAAAGAAATTTTAATTAAATAAAAACCGCGATGTCTGGCCACCCTAACGAATTCATACGAATCAGTCAGTTGGTACACAGGCATAGGCCTTTGTTGACACTCAATTTTCGTTCACATATGTACTGGTATAGACTATAACGACAAATTCACGTTACGTACTGTTGTTTCAAGGTAAAAGTGAAAATATACAATACTTCAGTAGGATGAATTTTGCGCGTGGTAAAACCTCGAACGTCAAAGGCTTATCCAAATCCCGAATCGTTTTTAATTTACAAGGCTGGTGGTGGTGGGTGCTGTGAGGTTAATTAAACAGGAAACGAAAGATCTCTTAATTAATATATCAATTTTATGATTATGATTATCATTTGATTAAATTTAGCAATCTATGCATGTATATATATACATTTATTTCACTCAAATACCGAATTGCGATTATAACAGATAAAACGATCGTAAAGAAAATAGTATTTTATCACGTAACTTTTCATTATCGGTCATAAATTAAATATCGAATAGCTTTTTTCGGTGAAAGTTAAATGAGATGTGGGATTTTTTATGCCCATCGTTTTAGTGTAAGATCCTGGAAATTAAAATTATTTTTTATATCTTTTTTTCGACCTGTTCTCCGGATACTAGAGGCTCGAAAAGGTGATTTGTTGAAACGAGTTAAAGACATTTTTTGACGCAGAATTGATGTTCCAAATTTTAAAATTCCCGGGAGGTAAAATATCCGAAATTTAATATTTTCGAGGCACAATTTCAAAAACTTCAAATCGAAAAATACAGAAGATTGAAAATTCCGAAAGCTAAAGATCCGGAAGACCAAAACTCCGGAACTTGAAATGGAGCGTCGTCGAATTTCTGAATTTTAATATTCTGAAGCCGAACGTTTCAGAAAATTCAAAATCGTCTCAAATGAATTCGTAGTTTTTCATGACCATCCGGAACTTTAAAATTTCGAAACTTTGTTCAGACCCCCATTTTTCGACTTGAACCAAATTTTTTTTCAATCACAAAACGCCGCTAATTAATGAAAAGATCATTGCCAAAATGAAATAGCAATTACTGCGATAAGCATGGAACTATTTTCTATTAATTCTATGAACCTTACTTCTTGCTTGAAATAATTTCCTCGTAAATCAGGTCATACGATATACTATGTACCTTCCCCACGTGAGCCTTACTAATTAGACATCAGGCACCAACCTTGACAATCACCAACACCCTGACCTTTTACGTCCTAAAGTTTCAATGAGATATTTCCTGCGAGTCCTGTAGCCGATTTACTTTTGGTCGTAGTCCGTGTCTAAAACGGAAAGTAGGCTAATAACAGGAAGGAAAGCTTTTCAACACTACGAAAGGGCGACGTTGAAGTAACAGGGGACATACAACTACGTCTGTGATTCTTGATATTCAAACATTGCCTTTCGCTTTTCCGTCTCTCGTTTTGAAACACCCAGGGGATTTCAACCCGAGAAAAACACCCCGGAGAAAGCAGAGGGCACTGGAACCCAAGGACTTTGTGTAAATCCATCCAAGTTGATATACCTACACGTCTACCTCTACCCTACCAACCATCCTACATTATACCTACGCAGACTAGCTGCCTGTTGGTTCGTACGGAGATCCGTGGAGAGACTTAAAAAGGAAGCACCTCGACTGTACGTATGTACATACGTATGTATATGTATGCACATGGGTATATCCTACATGATACGTGTATATTCATGTACCCACTATTGTGTCTACTCTACACGTTTACGATTTTTTTTTTTTTTTTTCTTTTTGGTTGTCTACTCGGTTTATTAAAATTCAGGAGAATTGAGGGGGACAAGAGAGATGAATTGAGCTTAACCCTTTTCTCCTGAGATTGGTCGGAATATTCTCGTTTCATGTATTATATAATTCGAGAAATTTTGAACATGAAACGTCCCGAGAGTGAAGCTTTCGAGGTTAGCATCCGAACAATGAGACAGAATCTACGCATTTCATAATTATTCGTGACTTTCTATAGTTATAATTTTTTGCATTATCAAAAATAGACGATGAATTCATTATTTTAGTTTCCACCAGTACGAGATGAAAATTTATTCATTTCATGTAATATTATGACAAAATAAATCTCCATCTGTTTCGATTCTTTCGTATAAAAAGTATTGTTGAACTTGAATATCACCTCGAATGAGATAACCATCGACTATTTCATTCGATTTGAATATTTTTGAACCACTTATTTGCCTATCTAGTTAGCCGTAGTACATTTTTTCTTTCGTTATTCTCTTAAACTACATTTTACGACTTAACCCTTCATTTTATTTTATTTAAATATTTCTTTCTCTCATCGATCCCTTCAATTTTTGCCTAAGTACCCACTACGTGCAAACTCATACACCTGTGGCTATGAAAACAACATGTTTATGTCACGCCTCCTCTGTGTACGATGTAATCACTTGCTTGTACATACTGTAGTGAATAAATATTCCTTGGCGAACGAAGTTGCGAAGGTGAGGGAAAGCTGCTTTATTTTGTTATTTTTCGTTTATTTTCATTTTTTTTTTTTTTTTTTTGTTTTTTGTTTTCCTTTTTCTTCGATTATTCAATTATTTATTCATTACCTTGTACCGGAACGGAACGAAAAGAAATATATAAAAATTTGATGCGAAATGAGTGAGTCGTTGATCGGATAAAGGTGATAATAATAGAATTGGCACCAGCCCTCTTTTGTGGAACGTCGAAAAAGCGTAAAGAATTCATTATATTTGTGGTTTTGTCATTATAGGTATATGTATATATTTACCTACCTCGATTCGTGATATTTTCTGAGCCTATCAACGACGAGTCGTCACGGACTGAGAAAGGAAAAAAAATAAAATAAATAAATGAATAAGAACAAGACTGAAACTTTTCAGGGAAAACTGAGGAAGAGGAAAAAAAAAGTAAAAAAGAAAAACGGTGAATGAGAAAAGGGAGGAAAAGGAAGCTCTAAGATCGATTCAGTGCGCGTAAAATGTTTCTTCTTCTTTTTCTTCTTCTTCCTTTTTTATTTATTCGTTTTTTTTTTTTTCTTTATTTTTCGGTATTTATTTTTTGTTTTTCTTTTTTCTCTCCCCTTTCTCTCATTCTTTTTTTTTTTACTCTTTGAAGCAATCTGATGCTGAAATCAGAAAGAATTCCGGAGAACGAGAGGCTGTACAGACTCAAGAAAAAAAAAAGAAAAAAAAAAAAAATGATCATGATTTATTTCGAAAACAGTAAAATACGTTTATTTACCATATTAGGTAAAAATAATGTATGTAATATACGCTAGAGGCGTTGTGACGTAGTACATACCTACATATCTCAAAGACAAATAAAATCCACGATTTTATACATTAGCCTTAACCGTTAAATTAAACAAGAAACAAAAATAATGATTTACTTTGATCTTTGTGATAATAAAGAAAAGGGAAGAACAGGCTTCTTTAGCAACGTTAATTATCTAAATGTTCACCAGTTTATACTTTTTGATAAGAAAATAATTTACAAAATAATTATCCCTCTTTATAATTTATACTTATTGATAATCTAACGCCGTTTTATATCTCATTCTTCGTTTTTACTTACAGTTAACTGTTGCGATTATACTAAATCCCTTTATACAAGATTTCAAACTTTAGGAATCGAATGCGAGCGGGTATCTTTCTATACCTATACAGTAAACGGTGTGACACCTGTGGCGTCGAAAACTTCCTACAACCTTTATCCATTCAGTGTTCAAAGAAACTAGACGACCTCCGCTCTCATTCTTTCTTTATTTCTTTCTCGGATCACTAATCTTTAAATTGAAAATCTAGATTCTACTACCTACGAAGTGTTTCGGTTTCAAAAAATTACCCTACCCTATACTCAGCTAATGCTATTATAGAGACAAAGTATGTATATATACCTACCTACCTACTTATGAAACAGATTAAAGATCTTTCCATATAGATATATACGTAATGGATAATTACGAGCTGTAGTATAACCTAAAGTGTATAATAATTTATCGAAGATGAAAGTATAACGCGAACTTTCTATATACTATTTGAGTGTATAGAAATGATGGTATAAAGATACATATTTCAAATGACTGCAAAGTGAGAATAGAATTAAAAGTTAACGTATGAAGTTGTTAACGAGCATTAGGTATACTGCTTTACAGTTGTGCAGAAAACTTTTAACTTTATCGTGTATTGAAAGCCGGAGAGAGTATCCCCATTGTTAAAATCGTATACTTGTTATATTAAACCCTATATGTATAGCCATTATTGAACGGCTTTGTGAGATAAATCGGGAACACGATATAAAATATAATTGCAAAAAAGACATTTTGTAATATGTGTGTAAGACAAAATTAAATTAAAATTAAAATTTTAAATGTATAATTAAATGACTGTGATATATTATGATGAAATGAATCAATGGATTTGATAATAATTCGATTAAAGAATAAAAGAAAACTGAAGAAATAGAAAGAAAAAAATTCATTTTGTAGAAAATTTGTTAATAAAAGAAAAGAAAAAAAAATTATATTTGCTATGAATATAATAAATCTGCACGTAAAAATAATGAAAACTTGTTTTTATGTCAGTTGAAATTGAAGCGGATATAATATAGGAATCCGAGTTTAATATTAAATGATATATATATATAATATAAAATCAAGTTTCAAACAGACAAAACTTTTTTATATATCCCTATATCTATAGTTTAAATATCACGGATTGAAATAATCCGATCGCAATTCTCCAACGGTATATCAATTTCGTTTCATTTATTCGTCGCTCATGGTTTCGTATATATGTATATGTACTGGCTCTCAATTCCACACCAATCCGGTTTTTTTTTTTTTTTTTTTTTTTTTTTTTTATAGCAACGCGACCTTCGGTATTCCGTGACGATACGAGAATACAACGTAATATCATTAAAAAAAAAGTAATAAAAGAAGAAAAAAAAAAAAAAAATGGTACGTGCAACAGATGGCACATGTGAAAATCCACAGAAAAGAGAAATAAAAAAATAAAATAAAAAAAAAAACACAAACAAACAAATCGACACAGCTGATTGGCATGCAGGGCAAGTTTCTCTCTCAAAGCAAACTCTCGGAGTATAGGTATATAAAGTTTGGAGAGAAAAAAAAAATTCAATCTCTATCCCTAACTTCAAGTCAATCTGAGAGAGAAAAAAATAAATAAATAAAAACCACAAAATTAGTTTCACGCTGTCTATATGTATGTATAGTATAAATATATACATATATACTCGATCATTTTCGCAACCGCGTTCTTCTTTCAAAAGATTTTTTTTGTTTTTTGTTTTTTTCTGTTTTTCATGAATCGTGCGTGCTTTGAGAACGTAATAAACTTTCTGGCGAAGACACGAAAATTGGTAAAATTTCTACGTTATTACTATCGGATAGATTATCATCTCCTCCTTGAGAAACGTATCCTGCATTAAAATCTATATACCGAACTTTGCAGATTTTTTTTAGTCTCATTTTTCTCACAATACAATTTTATCGAATTCCGTTTATTGGCATCTTCTGTTTCGAGTATAAAACTTGATTATCACGTTCATATTCAGTTGAGGGACAAATATAAGAAAAAAAAAAAATACAAAAAATAAATAAATTAAACAAAAAAAAAAATACCGTATCAAAGATTATTCAAATTCCCATTCAACATCGCGTATATAAATGTAATCTAATTCACCCTCGTGTGTAAACCTACCCACCTAGATGTATACATAGTGGCAAAGCGGAACTCTGCAGGATAGCCTATACCACTTTTGACAATGAAAATGTTGTGGCCTATGAGGCAGCAGCAACTGGCCCAGATATTTACACGGGAATTTCATACGGAATCCCGCATATATATACAGAGATTAACGTATACATAACGCAACGTTATCACGCACGTGCGTAATCTATACCGCATCAATGATATCCCGTATATAATACAAAATTCGTTCATTCTGTGTTGATCGGAAATATTTCCGATAATTTTTTTTTTTATTAACCGAATAAATTTTACTTCAAACATCTTTCAGGCATGGATAATTTTTAATTTCTACGTTTCGTGAGATTTTGAATTTTCATTTATTTTTTTGTCTATTTTTATTTATTTATTTTCTTATTTTCTTCTTTCTTCTTTATCCCCAGATGATTTTTCCAACGATCACAAACACCCCGAGATAAGTAGATATATTATATACACGTATTATAGGTACAAGTTTTATTTATAGTATACAAAGGGCAATCCTTCTCCACCCCTATTGCGCAAGGCACATAAAAATTTCCTCCCAAGGTCATTAATTTATTTATTTTTTTTTTATTTTCTTTTATCATACACACAATATATCCTCCCAGCGAAACGTGCAAGTCGCATTTTTATTTTCTTCTTTATTTTTTCAAGTTTTTTTTTTTTTTATTTTGAAAATACACGCAGCTTTTACCCACGCTAAAAGCCTTGCTCTATTCTATGTATATACATATCCATAGTACATACCTACCTTGCAGCTTATGTAAATAAATTGCAAATTCGAATCACGCATGAATTAATAAAGTGAATGAAATTTATACCTCAAAAGCCAATTTTGAATATAATTTGAAGATTATCCATTCATAATACATATATACACATATATATATATATATATATATATATATATATATATATATATATATATATATATATATATATATATATATATATATATATATATATATGTATATATACACCTATATGAGTGTAATATATGGACACCAGGTTGTATGTACCTCGAGCTCCAGTTCACATTGGCAACAAACTACATATAAGGTAGGTAGGTAGGTCGTAGGTAGCTCTGTGCACGGGTCAACCAGTTTGCAGCATCGTTAGCCGTTTCTGCGTGGGTTTAACAACGACCACGTACAAGCATTATAACATACCGAACGATACCGCACGATGTTACGGTGCGAGAATATCAAAGTTTTCTAGCGTTTTCACCACCCATAATATTCTGCTGATGAGAATTACATATCATAAAATTATAAAAATTACGAATTATTAATTGACTGGTTAAAATAAATTTCATTTCTGTGATTTCCTCTTATTTTTCTTTTGTTTTAAGCATTTTTTGTCTTCTTTCTTTTATTTTACCCGTGAAAAAGTTTTACAGATTTTAATATATACGTTTTTTTTTTTTTTTTTTTTTTTTCAACACAATCATTCTAATTTTTTAATTTCCCGTAAATCAAGCCGAAACTTCGCGCGACCTTGACCGTCAAAGGATACCCTGACGGATTAGCGGGCTTAACGGCGAGAACAAACAGTTTTAAATTTCACGAAGGTATGGGCTACGCGCTATAAGCTACACAAACGGCCGACGGTCGCGTCGGTTTATCGAAACCTTAATTAAACACCATTAATTTACTCTGACAACGGTTGAATTTAGGCAACAAATCTTGTAATAAGATTCGATAATACACATGTGTGTATGTGTGAAAGCGTTTCTTTGAAAAAAAAAAAAAAAAAAAACCAAAATCAAATAAAAATTGATGAAAAAAAATTCTAAAAACCGTTGAATAATTTATAAATACATGAATAAATTTTTTTCTTGTTTTTTCTTGCAATCCTTCAAATATGTACACGCGATGCGATGATTTTCGTACCTCCATAATATTATAACGACACTATGATCGAGAGTTCTTCTTTAATAATATAGGACAAAGTTTTTACCGGTCAAAGTGGGCGTGAGGGACACATCTGGCGAAGTGAAGTTCTTTATTTTTTTATTTTTATTTTTTTTTTAAATTGCTTTCTATTTACGCTTAATTGATTGCGTCGACAAGCTGGTTTTAATATCTATGGCGGTACCTGATTTTTTTGTTCATTATCACAAAACATGCCAACCAAAACCAGAAAAAACATCAAATAAACAAAAAAAAATTCATTAACTCTCTCAATACCAGCTCAACAGCACAGCTAATGAAATTTAATTCATACACTTAACTGCGTGTATATAGATAATCGTTTTCAACATATCAATCACACGTCAATGAACTCCAGACGCTTTTGCTGGAACAGGGGACTTCTTTTTCTAGTTTTTTTTTTTTTTTTTTTTTTTTTTTTACATATTGGTTGTTGAAAATCATTTTCAATACATCTGCACCACATATATATTTGAAATTTCTATATACTCTCAGTGTTAAGTTTGTTAATTAATATACACATACCTACCTATAGGTACGAGTAAATATAAAATTATTTTAGTATACTCAACATCGTACCGCAATATAGTAAAGTGCAGTGATATTATTTTTTTATTTTTTGATATATTTTTCATTTTTATGAATATCATATATTTGAATGTAAAATAATGTGAGATGATGACAGGGTGGAAAACTCCTGCAGCATCTGTCGAAAACAGTTTTTTTTTTTTGCTGACGTGAGACAATCTGAATACATATAAAATCTGTAAAATGTTAATTCTGTATATCCGTCCAGAAAAATTGTTATGATATTCAACAATTCAACAACATCTGTAGGTAGCTAGATTTTCAATTCGCATGATTCATTTTAATATTAATAATAATAATAATAATAATAATAATAATAATAACGCTTCAATGTTTGCCTGTCAATTAACGGGAACAATGAACGGAGTAAATAACCACATTGATTAATTCATGTAATCATGTAAAGTGATTATTGAATAAATTTAACTGGATAATCCGTAAACATATAATATACATATATTTATATATATATATATATGTATATGTATACGTACGAAACAAATAGTATAATTATCTTAGATTTTGGGTTATGAAACGTGACAATTCGTTTCTCTTTATAGAGCCTTGTTTTATCGGATTATTAAAATTGATGAGAGTTATTGAAGATATTTGTATCTCTAAAATGTATAGATATATATTATCTTGTAAAGAGACTTGAGGATCCATGTTGAAGTAAAGGACTAATTTTATAAGCTAAATAATCAAAGACGTATACAAGAAAGAAGGAAATTGGGTTATTCTAATAATCAATTTGAAATCAGATTATTGCTTCTTCTTTCATACGGTTTTTTCTTTATTAACGATATACGATATTGCAAATTCGTATGTAGATATTAGAGTGTGTCTCGTTTCGGAGCAATATACTAGCTTTTTATTTTTTATTTTCATTTTTTCTTTTCACTGTCACCTGAAAATCCTTTAGAATAAGAATGAAAAGAACTTTTTTACGAAAGGGTAGTGCTAAAAACGAATTTTATAAGACGTGATTTTTTTTTTACTTTTCATCTTAAGAAGAAAAGTATTGGATTCGGCTGGTATAAATGACTGTGTCCGATTTTGACGAATCTTCACGTTTCAAGACCTCTACAATTTGTTCACTCGATAATCTCAAACGGAACAAACTCCCTCTATGATCTCAGGAGCGGCTCGATAGAAAGATTCGAGTTTTGGCATGTCGTTTCTGTAAGTTGGAAGGATGAACCTTTTTGACATCTTATTTCAATCTGACTTTCGGATCGACCGGAAGTGAAAAAGACTTCCAATTTTTGACTGGAAACTTGAAGTTTTCTAGATAAAAATTGAAGGATATCTTCACCCTGAATCCAAACATGTTCTACAGTCAGAATAGTTCAATTATTGAATTTATTAATGATAAAGGACTTGATAAGCGAAATTGAGCATGTTGTTGTTTTTCGTGTACTGGAAGGAAGAATTTCTTCAATATTTGTGAAATTTGCGGAATATTCACAAGTAGGCATAATTTTTCAATTTCAAGTAACAATCAGGATAATATCGCGTTAGTAATGACATAAGCTCGTATAAGCACAAAAAAAAAAATTTCTACGGATATGTTAACAAGATTTTATATGAAAATAAATATCATCATAATCCACAAACGTATTTATCTCTCCATTGATTTCATACACATACATATTTATGCGATGATTTTACATATAAAATTGTAGACAAAATTTTTAGAATTCCTGAATGTAAATTATGTAACAAAAAATTGTCGAATAAAAAATTCTAGGCGAATAGATTCGCCGCTTGTTTTTTTGTTTTTAATTAGTATTGCCTAGCCGGCACTCTTTTCATGATTCGAAATTTTTCAGAATACTATTTTATATAGAATTTAATTCACTACAAAACGTGCCATTTGAATTGTTCTGATAAATTCAATAGTTCAGTCGAATGACAAACGGTCGAAGGTGATTTTCAAAGCTCGTGTAACTTGTGTAATTTGGGTAATATAATTTCTATGAAATCGTAGTCTGAAAAATTATACACCATCAAACCCGGATGAGTAATGTCGATTGAAAAATCAAAAAAAAAAAACATATGGTTTCCCACTATTTCGAAATACGATTTCAGGGCTATCCTTTCACGAAAATTTCTTTTATCCCATATTCTATGGGATTTTTTGATATACGAGGTCTCCTCTTATATGAATCGTGATTCGGTAACGAACAGCAGAGGCAACTTCATTAACGTTACGTAATTTTTCCTATAATATAGAAAAGGGAAGAATTTTCAAACGTATATATTTAACCAATAATTGTAAGCAAGTAAGAAGCTATACAGGATCAAGGGAATAATTATTATATTCAGAGTTACGTGAATTGTCGGTCCCTCAGTTTACGAACTTCGCATCTTCCCCAATTCAATTTATTTATTCATTCGCTTTTTTTATTATTTTTTTATTCTTATTATTATTTCCTTCATTTTTAGGTCAATTTCGTAAGACACGTCGTCTTTGAATGTGAGTCACAAGAAAGAGGCCATAAACTACTCCCAAAATTTTTCTTCTCGACGGAAGGGTTTTCTTACTTCTCTCACTCGCCAACAGTAGAAATCTATGGGGCATTCCATGACATCTCGATCAAGATTCTAAGTCGATGTCTAAGATTGGTTTGATAATTTTTTGTATAAAAGTACATGACGAAAAACGCAATCGTAATTTTTTTCAAAATTTTTTGACCCAGCGTATATCTGAAGAATGATTTAAAAACTTGAAAAAACAAAAAACCCACTTTGTAAAATTTGAAAAAATTCAGAAAAATCTTATGAAATATAACAAAATTTTTTACACCTATTTGAAGATGGAGATTTCATAACTTCAAAAGATAAATAAGGAAAATTAAAAATTGAAAAATTATTATTATTCCATTGCATTTTTCACATCAGAATGAACATAAAAGCTCATTATAATATGGGCGGAAAAATGTCTATTTAGAGAGTTACAGGGAATCAAAAATATCAGGATAATATTTATAAATATAAATTTGAAAATATAAATATCATCCTGATATTTTTGAATCCCTGTAACTCTCTAAGTAGACATTTTTCGGCCCATATTATAATGAACTTTTATGTTCATTCTAATATGCAATGGAATAATAATAATTTTTTAATTTTTAATTTTTCTTATTCATCTTTTGAAGATATGAAATCTCCATCTTCAAATAGGAGTCAAAAATTTTGTTATATTTCATAAGATTTTTCTGAATTTTTTCAGATTTTACAAAGTGGGTTTTTTTTTTTTCAAGTTTTTAAATCATGATTCAGATATACGCTGGGTCGAAAAATTCTGAAAAAAAATTACGATTGCGTTTTTCGTCGTGTACTTTTATACAAAAAATTATGAAACCAATCTGAGACATCGACTTAGAATCTTGATGGAGATGTCATGGAATGCCCCCTATACTAAATAATCTATCCTAAATTTCAGGTACGTAAGTTGTTGGTACTATATTCACCACTATGACAAAACCCTTTCACGCAAGACTCTAAAACCTAGGGACCTCGAGCTCTGGTCAATCGTAAATTTTTTTTCAGACCACTTCGACTGATTGTATCGCGGATGGTTAAAAAAGCATAAAAGTAAGAAACTCGAGGAAAGTAGCAATTTTCAGATAATGACGCGGGTCGAAGAATCTATTAGGTCAGAAAGGTGAACTTAAAGGAAAAAAAAAAAAAAAAAAAACTAACAAGAATCACATTATACGGTCGATTCAGAGGGAAAAAAAAAACGATACAAGAGTTCTTGAGGCATACTTTTATAGACATTTTTCTTTCTTTTTCGTCATACCATTCTTGAAAATTAAAATCTGAAATTTTTTATATAGAAAAACGGTACATTTGAGTCGTATAATTTCTAAACATTATACATTATTATTTCGTATTGTTGAACCAGTCCTATGGTCAAAATACTCTCTGGATCTAAACTCTGAGTATACTTCACTGTATCTATACTTACTTGAGCTTGCAGAAAGAATAAAAAAAAATTGGTTAGTAGAATTAACCGATTTTGTTACAAATCATAACTAAATACAAAAATTACAATACGATATGTGAGGTCAAAAGTGTAACGAATTTTTTTTTGCCATTTCTTTTAATCATGATTTCCAGCCATGTTTGAATCTATAAATACGATCCTTCGCAAATATGATCAGGGAAACTTCTGAAGCCAAACTGACCTTTAGGACGGAAAACTGCATCTACGTAACAATAATCAATGAACATCCAACGGTGCTGAATAAATCCACCTGCTGCGATCAAGTAAGAATATCTTGATTCTTGGTTAGAACGCAAAGACGAGAGACTGAGGCGAGTAAAACATGTGGAAGGTAATTTGAAGCTCAACTTGTCGACAAGCTAAATAAACGACGAAAAAAAAAAAATCTTGATTGCTTATTTGCCAGTCAATTTTTATTTTTGTTATTTTTCTTTTCGTATTTCTTATCATATTTTTTTTTTTATCTTTAGTTTTTGGTTTATTCTTTTATCTCTCGGTATTTTTTCACTACGCATCTGTTCTTGTTTTACAGGAATTAAACATATATGCGTCATCTCGATACACGTATATAATAATTTTAAATTAGAATCTTCATTCAATTTTCTTTGCTAATTAGTTTTCAAGCTTACGATTAGAGAGATTATATCTCTCTTGATTAAGGTGTCTAAACGTGACGTTAATTCTTAACGTGCACGAGATATCATCTCATAAAAAGTATATACATCCATAATATTTCTCAACCCCTTTATACGGGAAGGGATTTCTTGACGTAGGTAATTTTCTAGCCAAAACTAAAGTTTTCATCATCGCCGTTTAGTCCAACCTGCGTATAAGCGTATAATTAACAAAAACTACGCAAATGCCTCGGTAAATGTCTAACGAGAGATCCCCAGTCATGTAAATTACCCTCATCGCTGTATACCTACCTACCTCGTGGAATAACTCAAGTGACAACCTATATGTTACACATATGTATAAAACGGCTGCGCGAGAAGAGATATTATTAGATTTACTATTGAAAAAAATATTATAATTACTCGAAGTATGACTAAAAAGTGCAGTGTGAATTTTAAATAGAAAAAAAAAAAATGTTATTTTTTTTTCAAACTGCAGTTTTAAAAATGTTTGCTTCAATTCTTTTTTTTTTTTCTTTCTTTGATTATTTTTTATTTCACGTATATAGTATAAGGGGAATTAAAATCTCTTCCTCATAAAAGTTCACCTAGTATGTATGTCAAGGAGATTAAAAGCTGTGTATGTATAGCGGAGGCTTTCATTAATTTTTATTTTATATATACACGATACGAAGTATTTTATATCGCGATATGTCAAGACACAAAATTTAATATTTTTTGAAGAATACAAAATAAGAAAAAAAATAAAAAAATGCAACTGAAATTTTTGAGGATTTGAAATGAACTCGAAAGACTTGAGAGTAAAAGAGAGAAAGAGTATACCTTTGATACATACATAATACCAAACGAGAACTACAGGTAGACGTGTAATAGAGTCATAGAGAAGGTCTTTATTCTACAAGAAAACAATGAACATCTCTCGTTAGTTAACAGAATAGACACGAATCTTTATTGTCAAAACGTGATGAACCAGTTTCCTCTTTATCTTCATCTTTATCTTTACCTTCATCTCCTCGAGTGAAAATTTTCTAAGACACTTTGTCTGACGAGTAAATATACAGCAATCTCGTTATTGTACTCTGTAGTAATACTGCAGGTTTGTATATGATTGTTGAAGAAATTGCGAGATGACACGAGGAAGATGAAGAAGGGGATTACATGTAATAGATATATATACACGTGTAGTGTACACGAAAGATTCATGTACGACGAAAGGGTGAAGTTCTGAAGTAAATCCCCTGCCGAATATATCCCTCCCAAGTCGAGAGTATTGTTTACTTATTATTATTATTCAAACCTTGTAGAATGTTATAATAATGGGGAACCCTCGTGTTACGTGCTTTGATTTTCGCACGTTTCGTAGATAATAAAGTAGCGTAAACCACGAGTTATTAAACTCTTTGTAGAAGACTTTGTGTGTGCCGACGTAATCACAGCTGAAGCGTACAGCCAAGCTGAAAGGGCCGAGGGCTGTTTTGAGTGGTTATGATTTTTTAACTTTAAACCATTCTTCTTTAAAGCGGTCGACAACAGCTGTTATAGAGTTCGTACAAATTCTATGTATGTATATACGTATTACGTATACATATAACGCGGGATCAAAATAATAAAAATAAATTGTGAAGATCGGATAATCCCCGAAATTAATGAAAAACTTTTTTTTCCCTCTAATTGATAATTTTGCTAACGACAATTGAGTCATTAATATTATTCTATATTAAAGAAACCAAATCTTTGGAAAAAGAAGCATCGTAAAAAACCTTTTTTTTTTTTCTTTTCATCTTCTCTCTTTGCAATTCCGTATGATTATACAGATTTACAAAATTAATTAAATTTTTGATTTTCTATAGACACTTCAATGCCAGACGCACCGCAATTACGCAATAGAATATCGCTTTCTATTGCACAAAATTCAATAAAAACAATACCTATCATGTCACAGAATCTCTATATAACATCTGGATTGAATCCAATAATGTGTTTAAGGTTCTGTGTACATACAAAGAAAATGCCAATCGCCGTTACGGAGCTGTGGTTTAGTTACACAACAAATTGTTACGTTGAGAACTAATCAACCTGCGCCTTATTCCTTGATAATGAAATACGCGTAGGTGTAATCCACGAGGCTTATTTTTATCTTTTCAGAATATATACCTGTGTACTTAACATCGCTATAATTATATGTAAGTTCGCTTTTTCTTTACATACATTGGCAAAAAAAATTTTTTCAAACGGATCGAAAATTTTTTAAACTAAATATGAAATTCAATTGAAACGCATACAGAACTAAATGACTATTTATAAATATACATATAGGCATAGAGATTAAATATTATTTCTTCAGTTTATTAATGGACTTTAATACTTCAGTTTCCGAGATAAAACTGCCCCCAGGGAAAATTCAGGATTAAGACCCCACTTGCAGAGTGAAGAATTTTTTAACAAAGGTATTTTCTGTAGGTAACAAAATATATATACATATATATATATATATATACAGGGTGTTTATTTGAAAAGTTTCCACCTCAATATCTCAAGAACCAGAAAATCTTTTCGAACGCGGTTTGCGGGTGGTTAAAAGATATCGAGGAGAAAAAAGCATGGTGTAGTATCATTTTCAATGAGTGAAGATGTCAAGGCTACAAGAAGATCAACTCTGTTGGAAACCTATATTTTTTTTGTTTTATGTAATTTTATTATACCTCAAAAATCAAACGACTTTCGTATATAGGTATACAACATTTTTTGATGAGACACCAACTTTTTATGATATTCATTTGAACAACTTAGAGGTTTTTCAACTTAGCACATTTCACCTCTAAACTATACATATCAAGTTTGGAGGAAAAATTGCAAAAGGCGAAAAGTGTGTAATTTTCTGCGAAGAGTCTTGGAGAATATTCATTCAGAATTTTTTATTTTTTTTTAACAATTTCTTAATTTTTTTCACGCAGTTAAAGAAATTAACTGCAATAAAAAATTATATACGAAAAAATTCTGCAATTATTTTCCAAAATTTTTTGTCTCTTACAATTTTTCTCCAAATTTGATAGTTTAATAGAGGTGAAAGAATATAGGTTTTCATTCAAAAAAAAGAAACAACTTGACGTCTCTACCTACTGAAAATGATTTTGTACTTCCCGCAAATCGCGATCGAAAATCTTTTCTGGTTATCGAGATATTGAGATGAAAGATTTTCAAGTGAACACCCCGTATATATTTTCATCACACAGAATTTTCACAAAATTAAGAAAACGGAAGTAGGAGAGAGAGAGAAAAAGAAAAAAAAAACCTCATTTATAATAAATTTTGAAAATGAGGTTTAATCTATTTTAGGATATTAAATTTTTGAATCCTATAACTTGTTTATCATTTCATTAAGATTATTTGTGGGAAAAATCAAACCTAAGATCCTTGTAACTTATATTACCGCGTATGTATGTACATACGTACACATACGTAGTTCTAAATGAAAAATCGAGCAGATTTCGTTATATAGGCAGGTTATATTTTCAAAGGTAAATAAAAAACAGATACCTATACACATAACCGCCTTTATCAGACAGCTTTTGAAATATAAAACCAATATTTAAATTTATATTCGATATTTGCTTGGACATGAACGAGTTCTGCTTTCAAACAATGTCTACATGCTAATCTCTCTATGATAGGTATGTATACCTATAGAAGAATCGCAATAGACTTGATTCAATTTTTATTTTTATTTTTCATAAATTGCCGAGAGTATTCGTAAAAATAAAAACACGTCTGTGATACACAAGTTTACATTTTCTTTCTATGTTTCTTTTTACAATTTTTACCAATGGCGATTACAGTCTCAATTACCTTGGACTGTTATTGATTAACCCAAATTGACATCGCCTCATACCAAACGCTATCACTAAATCTGCTTGATCGTAGGAGAAGACTGATTAATATTTTCTATCAACAATTTATCCCGAGGAGTTCATCTAGGAGCGGTGATGACGGCCAATATGAATAAGGCAAAGCGTATATATGTATAGGGTATCCGCTATATTACCTACAGAAAGTATATATGTAGTGGCGAGTCAGATAAAGGCTGGGTCTGTGCAAAGCTAGTCCGAGAAAAGTAAAGAAACCAAAAAATAAGGACCAAAACGTAGAAAGTTAGATATTTTTTTGTTATTATTTTACTAATATTTTTCTTCATCTTCTCGTAGCTTATATCCGTTTTACTCGAGCTTAATTTCCATTCCTACATCAATTTGCTGAAAGATAAATGAATAACTTAATGGCAATATCATATTTTGTACATCCGAATATTCGGTCGTTCGATAATTTTCGATGCAATAATTTCACTCGTTCCATATATGATCCCGCTATGTAAGCTGTTCAATATTTCATACTATAAACCTCAACCCTAACACTTCAAAGTATAAGTTCTAGGCTAAGGGATGGGCACAAATTTCCCTAATAATTTATTACCCCCCTTTGTGAACGAGCTATATATAATACGGGACGTTTTGAATTGACTAAAAATCCTCGTATTTCAATAACCACATCACCATCTACACATCCATAAATACAATTTGGATTTGAGTATATAGAACGAATGAGATAAGGAATACAATTTCATATTCTAAACCCTCGTCACGTATAATCTCTAGAGAAGCTGTAGGATTCTGACGTAGCGTAAAATGCAATCTTGGTGTTAAAGTGGGTAAAAATATCGTAAAAATATATATCATTTATTTTTTATCAACACCGCGGTGGATTCAGCAAAGCGAGAAATTTAGTTCTACAGAAAATACTGTGCAAATAGTTGTGCCGGGTTAGAACGTCTAGCTGTTTGTAAATAGTTTAAACAAGAAACCCAGAGTGGGTAGGTAGGTAGGTACTACAAACGTCGACCAACAATGCCAATCTCAAAGGGTTGCAGGGTGTGGGTACAGGACCGTGTCACAAATGGTTGCATACTTAATTTTCCCTTTAGGTCTTCTGCTAATAATAATTACAGGTTTAATCATCAGCAGCATGAAGTATTTAATATCGTTTAATTTTCTTTCGAATTATTTATACTTGTAAGATCTAGTGAGAAAAAAGAATCAATAATTTTCCACCGTTTTGAGACGGTTGAAAGTTATAATATTAATAAATAAAGTGAAGAACCAGCCATCGTGTATCTCGGTGCAACAATTTCAAAGTTATTTAGTCTCCATAATGGATGCAGGACGAAACGTTTCGTTCATGGGGTAGCCAACCAGCAACTAAAGTACCCAACTACTCGCCACGGCCCACGCTTGCTAGTAATTAGATTGTTCACTAATGGGAGGAACAGAGATGCAAATAAACTTCTACGAAGAGAAAACACAAACTCTACTATCACTTGGTCATAGTTTGAACAAGGCATATTCTCCTTCTCTCATTCTATTGTCAATTTCGGGGTATTAGACTAGAAAAATGAATTAGCTAAGGTATACACATCTGTAGTATACTTAATTATTGGAATGTCATGAAATCGAGTTAATGGGAAGGTAATTACATCGCGGAATTAAAGCAAGACTATGTAAGGGTGAGACTTGGCTGTTGAGGAGGAATAAGAAGAAGGGTTTCGTAGTATTCGCGCTTATGCCTATTCGGGTTTACGTGTCAAAGACGTTAGTAGACACAAAGCAGTCGGGTTACTACAGGGTAGATATCAAAATCAGAATTCAACGAAGGTATTTCACTCTCAGTGTTCTCTCGACTGAGATTATTCTCTGTACCTCGATTGCCTCAACAGGTATGTATGTATGTATGTGTGTACCTACCTACCTACCTTATACTACCTTCGCGGCTTTCAAATGTATTCTATTATATACCGGATTTCATTCACTCGGCTTCGATCATCAACCGACTATAATTACACATTGTTACATTAATCCACATGAATAATTACGAACTTACAAATAGGAGGAAAATATGAAGAAAATAAATTCCCGATTTCCAATAAGTTTTTTCTGTTTTTTTTTTCTCATCTTTCATTCTTCGACGGTGAATAATAGCGGGGATATTATTTTAATATCCAGAAAATGACGAATGTATGTATGTATGTATGTATGTATGTATATAATACATAGCCAGATATATTCGACGAAAGATCTTCTAGGACACCGTAAATTGAAAAAAAAAAAGTCCGCTGTATGCATATAATGAGAAAATAAAAATAAGAAAATATAATTAAAAAAAAAAAAAAAAATACTTGAAAGGTTTTATTATTTGCGTATAGTAGGTGGAGGGGGTATTTTATTCTTCAAAGCTTATGATATACATATATATACGTAAAAACAACAATATTTTTCTTTACTGATTTTTTTACGTGGCCTGCAGCGTGGAGTTGTAAATTTTTCGATTCTTTTCAAACATATATAGAGATACATATTATATA
The DNA here is from genome assembly GCA_963924015.1 of Macrophya annulata. Taxonomy (NCBI): domain Eukaryota; kingdom Metazoa; phylum Arthropoda; class Insecta; order Hymenoptera; family Tenthredinidae; genus Macrophya; species Macrophya annulata. Next base: position 35,336,886 of record OZ001258.1, on the reverse strand, counting down.
TATACCTAAATACATACCTATATATATAGTGCGGTATATACCTACGAGTCAATTTTTAAAATACCAAACTGTGTGTAGTCACAATGTTATTCAGGAATTCTATTGCATTGAAAATGTTTCAATCATAATTCTGCGGACCCACATGATTTTGAAAAATCGATTTTCAAAACGAGTAAATTCCAATCACCGTTTTTTTTTTTTTTTCGCTGTAAGGGTAATTCTACTAATTGTTAAGGGCCTGTCCATAGAATACGTACTCAACGAGAGAGGAGGGGGACATATAGCTTAGCGTTACGATATGTGACGGAGGGGGAGACGTGGATCAGAGTAAACGTGACGTCACATAAATACATCAATTTCATTTATATTCCGTCAACAACCATAACTTTTTTTTTTCATTTTTATGAAATGTATGGAATGGCGTAATAGTTAAAAAAAAAAAAAAAAAAAAAAAGGAGAGGAGTGGGGCTGGGGCTGGGGTATCGTGATGTGATTATAGCCAGGGAGATCTACAAAAATATGACGAACCACGACAAGGGGGGAGAAGGGGGTCGGGATGCTGGGATTTAGCATGACGTACGTATTTTATGGACGACCCCTAAACAGGTTTTGGGATCTCAACATCGCAGATTCTCTCTCAACTTTATAGACACCTTAATAACAATAATAATAATAATAATAAATAATAATAAATAATGATAAATACTAATAAATACTAATAATAAAACTCACGTGTTGCATTTGACGGAAGATGCTACCGGTTAAAATTTCCCATACCAAAGTACAAACACGAGTGAAAATGAACAGCGAGCCCACTGTCAAAGATACTTTCTTCTCTTTTCGACACAAATTGAACAAAGAAATAAAGAAAATAATAAAATAATATTTTGCTTTTTGTTTTTGTTTTTTTTTTTTTTTTTGATCTTTTTTTCGAATTTGTTCAGAGCCCAGCTGTTGTACAGTTGTATATCACACTTTTATTCACTTGCCGACACACACACACACACATACACTTGTATTTTTATTTTTATTTTTCTATTTTCTTACGTTCTTAAAGAATATTTCATTAAGTTACGTCTCTTTTCTTAGACATTGTTTACGCACGATGTTCATAATCACAGCGAGCCCCGCAGTTAGGAAAAAGAAATATGAATTTTAATAAAACAGCATGAGATTATTATTCAATCGGTAATATTCATATGAATGATGCACTTAATTTAATGTTCATTAGTCTTTGTGTGTGTGTGTTTTTTTTTAATGATTGTTACGAAGAAATAAATAAAAAATAACAAATAAACGAACTTTTTAAATATTATTATCGTTAGAAAGTGATTCAGCTGAATTCATGATATGTAATAATCCGTTAGGATATAATGAGAAATGTATGTCTTTAGTAGGTAAAACTGTAGTAAGTAGCTATATAAATAGCTAAAAAACGAAAGAAAAAAAAAATCAAACAACTGAAAAGAAGAAACAAAAGAGTTAAGATTGTTAAACGTGAGAAATTATTTTAAATTAGCTAATTTAATTAAACTCGTTAATCCGGAATTTAATTTAATTTAAACGAAATAAATTTTGTAATAAAGAAAACATTTACAGGGACGAGAAAATGAGGTAGGTATTTGTTGATGATCAAGGTACACAGATCTATATACCGCTTCAAGGATTAAAAGTATAACACTTAATTTTATCACACTATAACATCATATTAAAAATAATTTATAAACACAACTGTACGTATATTATAAAGATTTGAGTTAATGTCATGTTTACATAATAAATTTTTGTAATTAGAAATTAAAAAAACGTCTGTTACTTTCAATTTTCATTCACGGGACAAGCTGAGCCGCGGACTAAACGAAACTAACGACCGTCCGGACCGAACGACTAAGTAGTACTGACGCTGGAGTAAAGAACGCGCGTGTAGACCAGCAACTTGAATCGCGATACTAAAGTCCGGTATGAACGGAGCGAATCAACAGGATTACAAATTTCATTATACTTGTACTAAAAATATTCCAATTCATGAAAAAATGATTAATTAATATAAAAGAAGAAAGAAAAAAATAATACGACAAATTAAAAGTTTTTTACATCGGATTCGATTTGATATTACGACTCGCGATTCAACTCTATGAACGTTAAACAATTAATACGGTGGTATTTGACGACGCTATTCATAATCATCTGCATAGTAGATAGAATTGTCATTATTATCGCTTATAATGATAAACGTGTATTATATTTATTTGAAATATATATAAATCCCGAATAATTATAGTTATATCTAGATATAGCAGGAAGGAACTTTTGTAACTGACATTTTCGCACCGGGAATATCACGAACTTGAAATGAACTAGTCAACCGTGAATAATATAGGTTTGCTAGATGCCTACATCCCGTGTGTTAACCGAAGCGTTCGTAAATTGTTAGAATATTTCTGGGCTACTGATCACTTGACTTGGTCATTTTGCGATCACTTTTCTGCACCGAGATTTTCCTTGTCTTATTAGCTATCATATAAAGAAACATTTCATCGATTTTTCGATTTTTAATTTTTCAAATTTGCTTTATCATTGGAATTAAATATCTTTCTAAAATTAGTTGTCGTTATATTTACACCCTACGAGGAATTGAGATAAGATCAGTTATAAATTTTCGGGAAGAAGTCTATCAGCCTGACAAAATTGAATTGCTCTTGTAATTTAAAGTAAAATATACTTTAGGCGAGAGGGGTAAAGACATTAGTCAAACATCAACGATGAGAAACAAGTTTTCGGTAAATTTACTTGACAAAATTAGTCTTCGCAGATCCCCGTAGATAATGGAAAATAAATTAGCAAGTCAATTGGTAAGACGCGATCTATATACACGTTAATGTTTACGAACGCTTGATGGCAATGCCAAATCTCGTAAGAATTACCAAGTATCTTTCACCCCACGGTTTTTACGTCCGACTTCACTGTTTAAACAACTAAAGAAAAACAGATCAATGACACTTTATGTTCGAATTCAGACTGATAGCACTCGTAAATATAAAACAAACGGCTTTTAAATTCCGCTAATAGCCTACTTCATGCGATACTCAAAACATCGAAAATATCTCGAACCAACTCGAAAATAACACCAAATAACCGGAACTTGTGTCTATGTTCACGGCAGTGTATACTCCGCGTGCACATGGCTATTCCAAACGCTTATTTGAGGTTCTGTTACTGTATTTGAACATCACACGTTTTTTGTTTATCATTTGATTTTATAATACTGTTACCAAGTATCATAAAGACGTTTAAAACTTTGACTAAAAAGTGAGTATATTTAAGAAAATAGATAAGTTATAATCGATTTATGTAAAGATTTGTTTTAAAGGTTATGTGCACGTTGGCATTTCACATCGTGTTGAATATTTAAAAAATTAATGACAAAATTGCGAAGGGAGAAAATACCTTAGCTTGTTACACTTCATTTTATTAAACTGATTTATTATAATTTCAGGTGAAAAAAAATAGAAACAAAAATTATAAAAATGAAACGTAAAGAGAAGGAAACTGTAGAGATTGAAACAAAAGTAAAGAAGATTAAGAAGTCTGTAAATTTTTCACCCAAAGTAAGCGTCAAAGAAATCTCTAATGAAAAAGTAAAGAAGTTGAAAGTTGGTGAGAAAAAAGACGTCAAAGAGAAGAAGGGTAAATTTCAAAAACCTACCATAGCAAAGAAAGCCGAAAAGCTAGAAAAAACTCAGAAACTTGTTAAGATAATTAAAAAAAAAGTAGCACAAGGACAAGACTGTAAATCTAAAAATGGTAGTGCAAATGAAACAGAAAAACCAGATTGGTTGGAGTTTAAAAAGCAAAAAAAAGAACTCAGAGAAAAACGAAGGGCCAAAAGATTGACAGACGCTTACGATGTAACTGTGAAGGCAAAAAAACTGGGTGAAAAATTACGCAGAGCAGATTGTTCGAAAGAAAAACGTGAACAGATTACAACGGAGTTATACGAATTGCTTAAAGGACAATTCAATAAAATTGTATTTTCACATGACATGGCTAGGATTGTTCAATGGCAACTAAAATACTGCACACCTGAGATAAGAGAATCAATTGTTACCGAATTAAAGCAGAGTATCGTTCTAATGTTACAGTCAAAATACGCTAAGAATTGTATCAAGACAATATTATCATATGGAACAGATAAAATTAGAGCCATGATAATTGCTGCCTGTAATGGAAACGTTGTTAAACTTGTGAGCCATACTTTAGCTGCACCAATCATAGAGCTTGCTTATTCATCTTGGGCAACTGATAAGGACAAAACATACTTTAAACAAGAATTTTACGGAGATATGTACAAGCAAGCTAAAGATGATGAAGTTAAAACGCTTGCCGACGTATATAAATCTTCTGAAGATATGAAATCGGCGACTTTGTCTGCTGTTAAAGGAAATCTAGTAAAGATTTTAAATAAGAAGTTGATCAACACCTCACTTGTACATTCCGTGCTATTGGAATTTTTGAAAAATTGTACAAAAGAAGACAGAGATGAGATGATAGTTATGATTAGAAGTTTAATCTTTGAATTATCTCAGACAAAAGACGGCGCTGAAGTGGCAATGATTTGCTTACGGCACGGGACTAATAAGGATAAAAAAATAGCTATGAAAGCTTTGAAAGATCAGGTTAAAAATGTAGCGACAAATGAACATGGTTACATGGTGTTGATAGCTCTGTTTGATTGCATAGATGACACTGTTCTCATCAAGAAAATGATACTATCAGAATTACAGAAGGATCTGACTGAGATTACGTTGAATGATCACGGAAGAAGCGTCATTTTGTATCTTGTTGCAAGGAGAGATCCTCGATATTTTCATCCAAAAGCTGTGGAGCAACTTAAACAAGGAAATGATAACGCTACAAGTAAAAAGCCGTCTGATATACGAGCCAAAGAACTACTTGACGCAATTATTGATAAGTTTTCAGAAACTATTGCCACAGATGCAGCAACGTGGTTATCAAATAATTCTATTTCAATGGTTACATTAGCAGTCTTGAAGGCACGAGGCGGAGAAAAGTTTAAAAAAGCGTACGAAGCTATTGCGGATTATATAACAAACCCAGAATCCGTAATAACTGAAGGTGAAACGCAGCACAAGGTTGTTGAATATGCCGGGCTTCATATGATGCTCAAAAAGTTGATACAGAATGATAAGACCCTTATTGAAAATGGGAAATCAACCTTTGGCGAAATATTAATTGAAAAATTAGACGCAGAGGTAATTAAGCGTTGGATCGAACTCAACAGAGGCTGCTTTTTATTGATAACACTAATCGAAAATAGCTCTGAGTCAACTTCGAGCAACTTAATAGCCAAGTTGAAACCCCTGACCAAGACTTTGAAATCGAAAAAGACACCAGGAGCATCAATATTGTTGAAAAAACTGAAATAATTTATTTACAGACCTTATCTGTTAATGTAATATTAAATAGTATTGGATGAATAACAGACACTACTTGTTTCTTAAGGCTTACATATCATTTGTAATAATGTAAGCGACACAAAATTGTATAAATATAACATCTGATTTATACTGAACCGTTTCGTTATTTGGTATATTAGATATATATAATGAAACTCTAATTTCTTTGCTAGTGTTAATTCAGAAATTCCTACGAGATTCGTTGATGGGATAGATTAAAACATAAAAAATTTTATTTACAAATTTGTTGACCAAAGATATGGTGAAAGAATATTGAAAGGAAGTTAGAGGGTGTTTTTAACACTAAGATAATCTCAGTTTGAAATTGATTTATTAAATTTTTGCTGCAATATATAAATAAGTAGGCTAAGTTACACATATAATATTACTATAAGAGTAACCATGATGCAGTAGTCACGTTAAAACGTAAATTCATCAGGCTCTGCAACATCACTGTTAAACTATCTAACTGAAAATATAAACTAAAAATAATTTTATGTTACCTATGAAAAATTTTTTTGAATTTTTTTTCATCCGAACGGAGAAGAAAATTGGCACAAATGAAACCTTCATGAAAAAAAAAAAAAAAATTAAGAAAATATCAGCTAGAATTAAGTTATATTGAATTTTTTTTTTCAAATTTATTTATTTTTTTGATTTCGTTATTTAAGTTAATGCTATAATTATATGAATATATTATTACCGGCTCGCGATATCTATTTAAAAGTTCAATTCCTATTTTATGTTGCCGTACCATTCGTAGCAAAATGTAATGCCTCTATTTTTTATATTTTTTTACTAATTCAAACAAACATATTACCAAGTTCTAGACCATTAGAAACAAGATACTTTGATCCGTTTCCTGTGACACGAAGATTGCATGCGCTCAAAGAGCTAAATATCCAAGTTCTTTACCGAAACGGGAACGAAAATTTATCATCAAAATGTTCCAGAGACGTACAAACAAATACTCAAATTTCACTTATACATCGAAATGATGGAATTAGTGGTTCACGAAAATCCAAAGTTTATTAACACAGTCTTTGCTGAGTTTTGTCTTACGAGCCGAAAGTTACTAGTCCATAAATTAGTCGACCCTAATTAGTAATTGCAATTGCCCCAGTTGCCTAGAGTTTCAACATATCTCTAATGTCGACTACCCTAGAACGAATTTCAGGCTGATTATCCTTAGATAGTTCTGGCAATAGCTCTTTGAATAAGGAAATTAACTTATCCAATTCCACAGTGTTATTTGTATCACGCAATTTTCTAGATATTGTGAAAATTATGTTCAGAGCCTCCTTTCGTATCCTTGTGTACTTGGATATACCTGAAATTCAAGAAAATAATACAATGTGTACCCATTATTTGATAATTGTTAATGAAATGGTACGAAATTATTAGGTAGCTTGTAACAATAGTTATTCAAATTTTATTACATATTTTCTTTAAAAATTATCGCCCATACCTAAAGAATTCCTTAATATCTTGTTTATAGTCCCACAGATTGATGCCAACATTTCTTTATCCTCTGGGCTCGTGATGTTGCTGTCTATTTTTATTAACAGTAATTTGTCAACAAAAAGGCTCAGGGCACCCAAAATTGCCACCTGTACCGGTCTTATACTGTTTGGCAGTGTCTCGTAGCAGTGGGTCACAAATTGAATACAATATTTATCTGGAACATACGCAACAAAATATTTAAAAACAGATAATAAAACAGAAACAAAAAAATATATATATATATATATATATATATATATATATATATATATATATATATATATATATATATATATATATATATATATATATATTCTTTTGTATTCCAACTGAAGATGAGGATACAGTTTTTTTTTCTACCAGAAAAGGATTTCAATTTCCATTAACGTATTAATACCTTGGGTTTCCTTTGTGGAAGGCCATGCCTTTCCAAGTGTTTCGTACACAGTTTCTTGTAACTTCATATTCATTTCCCTTTTCTTAGAATTTTCTTCAGCAGAGTTATCCTCGTCTTCGTCTTGTTTGTTTGATAGCTACAAAAAGATGAGGAAGTAATAAAAAAGAAAGTTAGAATCTACGTTGATAACTAGTTGTGAGCGTTTTGTGATTTCTTCAAAATTAGAGCAACTTACTTTCAAAAGAATTTCTTGTGCTATGTCGTACACCTGTGTAAATCGATCTATATCCAATTCATGTAAAACATCAGAAAATGCTTTTAATGCATGTCGACGATATTCCGCTGCTTCCTTTTTACTCTCTTTATATAATGCATCCAAGGCTGATTCAACAAGCTCATCAGTTTTTTCGATAGTCTCTCTATGCAACAATGATATATAAAATTTTAAGATGACAGATTACTATACTCTAAACTTCAATTACATTGATAATAAGAACCTATACATAAGCAATCGTATCAATGCTGACATAGATCTAATTTTTGTTTTTTAAATAAAACAACTTATCATAAATTGGATCTATAGCTACCAAATTTAATTTGAGAGTAATTAAGAAATTAAGCAACCCACTTGCTGTTGCATGTTAAAGTTGCCAGCGCATTTAGGAGTCGTTCTTTACCATTCCAAGTTCTTCCTTGTAAACCGTTTGTTAAAATTTTTAGCAAATTATTTCTCGCCTCAGTTTCTATACCAGCACCTAGTTTTGCTGCAACTGTGGCAACAGCATTTGCAGCCTGTGCTTTAGTCGTCCACGAAGCTGATTCCAAGGCTGTATTCAAAGTACTTATTATAATAGTCAAGTTCTGTTTGATACCAGTTTCGGTACCAGGTGATATCTCTCCCCAAAGATCTGTCCACAATTCGATTGTATTCTCAGTCTCTGAAATAAATATAATGATCAATGTCAGGATACAGAGGTAGCATAACTTGACGAAACAATTTCACATTTGTTACATAATGAATACAAACCTGGAGTTTTTTCAGCATGCATAGCAAAGAACGTTAGTGGTATAACGATGTCTGAATAATTCTTCAGAATTTCCTGATTGTGATTATTCATAGATTGTAACGTTTGACCAATTGCTAATCTGATCGCATCATCTGTAAAACATTTCATCCCATAAAAATCAATTGGATAACTGTTAGATAAAATTTAAATTGAGGGTCCGTACCTTCTCTCTCCATGTACCAGGTATTTAACATTGTAAACAACTTTTCCAGACTAGATTCTTTCGCAGATCCAACAACATGCCCAATAGTAACTGCGTTGTTTTTTCTCACTGCTGTATTTCGGTCTGTTAAACCATTGACTAAAGCAGCCAATAGTTTACCTGTGTTTATCACATCAAATTTATTAATAAGATCCACATTATTTAGATAAATCCATGGATATGAGGTCAATAACACGTATCGTCTCACTAACCAGCATAGGGTTGCAGTTCCTGCTTCAAGTGACTACAAAGAAGTATCAAGAAATGCGAGCAAGCAACCTTGGTCCCAAGCCCTATACTAGATTTTATTAAATCTATCACTTTAGGCATTAGTTCCTTCAGGATGGGACCGTCAATGTATTGAATACACTACAAACAAAAATGAGACATTAGGTATTACAAAGATTCTGGTAAAGATGTAAAAACAACTCAAACATACAGTACATCGTTTCAGAAAGACTGTTTGATCTACCTTGGTCATAGTTTCAGTTGTATAATGACTTTTAGCAGCACTAGCTCTGACGCTGTCGATAACTCCTTGTGCTTCTGAATTTGCACCAAATCTGGTACTTAGTTGTGTGAGCTTAGGGCTCTCCAGTTCACCTGTTGCAGTTAAAAGTGCCGGTATCAAACTCTCCAGTGATGGTTTGAGGAGTTTTCCAGCTGCAGTTACAAGCTGCGATATAGTTTGCAAAGATATCGCCCTGATTGAACCCACAGTGTGAATAATACCAATATTTATCAGTACTGGTAGCACTGCTTGGAGAACTTCTTCTCCTGCCTTGCCGTAAGAGGCATCGCAATTCTTTACTGTGACCTAAATTCAAATAATTTGTGTTTTATTCTTTGTTTTGTAATTTTGTATTCAGATATAGGTAATATCTTCAGAAACAAGCTATTCGGAATTAACTCATAAAAAAAAAATTTTAATTATATCTATTCTTACCTTGCTAAGAATTTTTGTTGTATTAGTTGCAGCAAGTCTTGTGCCCTCATGGACGTCATCCATCACTCTGAATAACTGTTTCCATAATTCAGCTCCGCAATCTGATAAATTGATAGGAGCATTAGACCTCAAAAGATCTGCCAGTGCAAGGCAACAGCTAATTCTTACTCTCCATTGGTCGTTCGTTAAGTTGACCTGTATGTCTTGCAATATTTCTTTGTGATATAGCTCAACCTGGTAGAGAAATAAAAACGATAAAGGTACAATGAACGTAAGACGTGGTATAAGTTCTGCAATTTGGTATAATCAAAAAGATTTATAGCAAAGAAAAACCTTGTTCAACTTACAGCCTTATGTGTCGAAGGCACAATTGCGTGCCAAATGCTGGCCATGCTTTGCTGGATCTTTGGAGTTGGATCAAACTGGTATCGATACAATCTTGGAACAATATTTGGCAAATACTTGTTCAATTCGTCGCTGGCTAGTGTTGCTATAGCTGAAAATCCAAATGCTGCTCCTTTCTTTGATGTCCAAACGGCGTTGTGGTTGGCCAAGTGCATGAATCGGTACACTAACTCAGGCTGATTTAAGTCCGAAGCAAGCGAGCATATCTCGCGATACGTCGATAGATTCCCTCTGCACACACGTTAGGTGTTGAGTATTATTATTATTTATAATTAATTCGGTATTCTGTCATCATTATCGATATATTTATTTACCCAGTCGGACTTTTTCCAAGCAAACCCTCTTCAAATAGTTTAGTGTCACTTGTTACTTGCGTCACAGTCTTTCGGCCTTGCATTAACTGTTCTAATAAATTAGACACCAATGCTTTACGATCGCTTTCTTCACTACTGTCGTATACCAGTCCCAGACCCTTTGATGCAATGTCTTGAACAATGTCTGTTACAAAAGACAATAAGAAATCATTGTAGTTAATCAGTTATTTTAATACGTCAAGAATAACTGAGACATTGAAAGTACTTTGATCAAACTATCTTCAACAAAAAAGTACCCAATTGAATTAAATGGTAATTTCAATGTTTACATTTATACTTAATTATCTATACGTTTTGCAATAGGATATACCATTGTTCTCAGACAGGAAATCCATGAATGCATTTTGAATCGTAGATAGTCTTTCCAGGACTGGAGCTCTTTCAGCATTGTGTTTGAGCAACGCGAGTAGCCAAATACATACAGCCTAATAAATAAAACGTTAATTAGAAGTGATTGAGAATTGTACAAGATTGAATAGTGTGTGATAATTTCAACAATACTGAAGTGGTAAGCTGCGTAAATCATGTTTGTAGTTTATTTTATGAATTTAAATCACCTGTCTTGAGTTTGGATGCGGACTAAGAGCTAATTTGAATAACTCTTCTAATAACCATGCGAGTAAATCGTCGCTTTCTTTAGTAAAAGCAACTTTGTGTTCGCTTGGCAGTGTGTTCCAAGCATCTCTTGCTTCCGGTGATGCTTGACCCTGAACGCAGCAGACTAAAGATTCTCCGACGGTTAGATGGACCTCAACATCTTTAGTCTGTGATATAAGATACAGAAAATATTTTTTAAATTAATTTGATACACCAATTGGCAGCCATTATTGAATATGTAAAAATTAACTTCATGGAAAGGTTGGAAAATTTACTAGCATTTGTGGCTAAAGAATGTTCATATTATTCAAGTAATACTTGCCTCCTTTGCCATGTCGACAAATTTTTGAACGATTGACTTTGTGTGCGGAAACTCTTCGCCAATGCACAGAAAACCCAAAGATAGAGCCGCTTTTTCCTTCACCTAAGGCAATGTTGAAAAAATAAAGCATTGAATGAGTGAAATCAGTTATGCTTATTGTCTGTGACATTGAAATTCGACAAAAGCCGTGAGCGAGGAGAAAACGGATTCTGTTCGTGTTCAGAAGTCTATTCGCAGTTGCTAATTTCAAGGATTTATTAGATTAGTATGAGAAATAAATTGAACAACAAACCTTAGAAGACATTTTAACGTTGTTGAGAATGCCAAACAACTTAGTCACTAAAGCTGCCTTGTTTGGCTCGTCTCCATCGTCAGCAGGCATAGGCAAGGATAACGTTTTTCCCAGTAATCCTATTCCTTCGCTAGCTGCTCCAACGAGCATAGCATTATTATCGCTCAAAAATGTGTCTAGAAAATAGATGAGAGTTATTTGTTTGTTTAAAAGTCTTTTTTGATAGTAGAAGAATAAAGTATACTTACAGATTAACTTAGTTGCATTAATGTAACTTTCCCAGTTAAGTAATTCAGTTTTATTCTCATTTCTTCGCAGCATCAGTTTCCTCTCCATCATATATGATAATGCTAGTATCGCCCCGTGCTGAGTTTCTAACATCTTATTTCGAGTCACATTGATCATCTCAGCTACTTGCTTTTCAAACTCTCCACTGGGAATATGAGCTGCTACAACTCCGTAAATTTTTGCAGCTAATTCCCTGATATCTTCTTTCGTTGAAGTTAGTAAATTTCTGATCCACGGTAACTCGCTCTCATAACGCGACGTTGTTTCAACTGGTATCGTACCAACTACCTCCAAGAAAGCAGTGAGTGGAACTAGACCTAAAGAAAAAAATTATTATAATTTCAAAGACTTGGTGAAAAAATTTCGCTTTATTATATCAATTAATGAAAACCTCATAAAATAGCTTGATTTGGGTAGTGTTACACTTTTGATCGTAATACCTGCAGTTACTTGACTGAGGAGCAAAATTATGTCCAGATAATTGTTGAGAGGCTCAGGTCGTGTTTGGAATAGATTCTTTAAATATGATCCAATTAAGGGGCTATACTCTGATGGGTGTTGGATGGGCTCATTGTATGATGAAATTTCAGCACATTTTGCCAGACAGAGCCGTAAGTACGTAATAATCTATCAGACAAAATGAGTATTTTACTTGAATGGAAAAATTGGATGTTAATCCACAAGAAAAGTTTGAATACAATTCCGTAACTCATAAATTCCATAAGATAATATCAGCGTTAGATACTTAAAACTGAGAGATCATATGATCTAATACCTCAGTAAATGTGGTAACATTGTAGGGTAATGTTTTACTGCCAATGCTGACCGTTCCAGTAGAGTTGCTGAGCCTTGCTTGCATTTTAGCATAAATATATGTTACAAGTTTGGGAAAGTCTGGCAGAAACACTTTCTTAGAAAAATCCTTTTCACGTTCATTTTTATGAGCAGTACCGTACAATGCTTTTATAGCTTCTGTATTTACTTCATCTTTAGTATCGCCAGATGCTAACAATAACAGGTACCGTGAAGGAGCATCATCTGGTGGAAATACCGTCGCCGCATAATGTACAGCAACAAATCTATCAAAATATTAAACATCTTTATCAAACATTTATTGTAAACTTTACTAGCAATCAATTTCCAGCATAAATTTTCTTCTCAAGATATCTTGACTACTTGATATTAATGATAAAAATATTCATTTTATTCTTCACAGCTAAAGTTTCACCTGACGCTTGATTCAGCTGACTCAATATGGATAGATAGTAAAGCGTTCATCATAGCAATAGTGTTCTCTTCTTCCTTTTGAAGTACATATGCCGGCGTCATACTGAGCAGAGCGTCTCTTATGGATTGTCTCAACTCAGTGTCAGTCTGAAATAAGTATCGTGCCTAATAACTTGACGATAAGAATAAGCGTTATCCGAGTTGTTAATAGATCTTTGATTTGGCTATCGTTTTCCACCATTACATTACTTACCGATGCCAAAGTATCAAAAAAGTGTTGCAGCATGCTCAAGTCTTTATTAACAAGACCTTGAGAGTTATTTGGAATCCTTTGCCCAAGTTGTCCAATTACAGTATAAGCCATTGCTTTGTGCGCAGGGTCGCCTTCGGATATCAATTTTCTCATTCCGTTTAGAATCACACCAGCTACTCGTACCAGTTGCGCAAGATTACATCTGCGCAATGTTTAAAATTAGATTGTTATAAAAAAAATTACCTTTTGGAAAATGTTAATGCAGCTTACTGTTGTACAATGTTTGATGTGAACTGAAGAGCCAATGATTTAAGTTTCGGATTCGTATTACTTCCATAGAGTGAATCGAATACAACCTAATGATAAATAAAACGTAATTAAGTGAATTATCTAGGTTGAAGGAAAGATGATTCGTATTAATATCTTACCTGAATGCAAGGTGGAATAATAAAACCAGCCCTGGTTACACGACAAAGATAGTGTAGTAGCTTTAGACGAATTCTTGTGCTAGCTGGAAGTCTCTTCATTTCTGGTTTCACCTCTTTTTGAGTTGCCAGAGCATCGGTACCCAAGAACAAGGTATATAACGGTGCAGCTAGCTGCATCGACCCCCAATCCAAGGTACTGAAATTAATTAGACAAATTTCTGAGATTTTTTCTTTCATGATTTTGATCATTGAGTGTTTTTCACAGAGTATTCAAACTCATGGTAAGATAAGAGGCAAGAAAGACGTGTTAGTTTTCTTACCCAACAATTTTTTTTAGCTCAAGATCAGCCATATTAGCAACGCTAAATCTCGTATCAGCTGCAGCAACGATTAAATGTATGAGGATATCAGCATCGGCAAAAAATCCACCCGCAAGAAATTTAACTATGCCCAATTTGGTCTGTTCGAGTTGTTCAGCGGTAGGCGGATTCTCACCTATTACTCTCTTAAATGCATAATCACTAAGACCAGCTGGCACTGGAAACTGAGACCAATCAATGGGCTGACCTGATTGTTGATTCTCTGTTTGGCCAACCGATCTGTTATCATAAAATATCTGCGTAAGTTTTACATTAAGTACTATCCACAAAATATTGATAATCAACAAACAGATTGTGAATTCATGTGATTTTTTCATCTTTAAATAGCTTTACAGCAATGGGAAAAGGTAAATCAAGATCTTGGTGAATTTTATTTAATTGAGAATCAAGTAGCCAATGAATTTCGCATTGTTCTCTTCCTGTTTTTTTCATCTTTTTCTGTTTCTTTTAATAAGCAAAGTACCTTGAAAGATATATACCAAGTTTTAGAGCAGAAACTGATGTTATTGATATATTTACCCATATGGCAGTAGCAGAACATCAAGCATGAAATTAATCAATTGCTTTGCGACATAAGGTTTATCTTGAAGTCCGAGTAGAGAAGCTCTTTTGTCGCTATCCAGTGGAATATGTATGTAACCCAATGCCGGCATTATAATCAGCATCAAACTGAAAATTTTAAATTGTTGAATAGCTCAAATGCTGAATCATTAATCATACCTCAATCCGAACCGATAAAAAATCTCACCTATCTTGATGAGACAGTGGCTTTCCCTCAATGGCATTCAAAACACTCGGTATCAATTCGCCTTGTTTGGTGATCTCCATCCTTGGGTATCCCAGTTTTATATAGATAATGGTGAAGTTCTGAAGGAAAATAAAACAATTTGTTGATCACACGCTCAGCAATGTGAAACTATTTTTTTTCCAAAACGTGTGCAAATTCTATTCTCTAGATGTTCCAAGAGCATGAATATTGACTTTTCAATATGAATATGCTATCTAGGTAATTTTAGCGTACAATAACAAAAGAGCTCGCAGCTGGGTCTTGATACTGCAATAACAGTGCTTCGACAGGAAGTTGGACCAGGGGTCGACTCTTCACCCTTCGATTAATATGGATCAAAAGCTCCATAACTTTCTTACGAACGCCCTCCTGAGCGCTCGATAATTTGAGGAGCACAGGAGGCAGGAACTTGCATACAGATGCCTGTAGTTGTTCATCTGTTTCCGCTGATCCCAAGCGGAGAAATACCCGCTCCAATAAAACTATGAAATTGAAGAATTATCAGAGATTGATAATTTCGAAAAATTCAATTCGACATTGATAATATGAAATATGCACCGGCGATCTATTCTACGATATAGTCTACTATAATATTAAAAAAATACACGGCATAAGGGATAAGTATGGTAAATTTGATTTTATTATTTTTAAAGTATGAACAGGAATAAATGTACACATTGATAAGACAGATGTATGGAATAATGAATGATAACATGTTATTTCAGGTATAAAAATCATATGATAGAAATAGGGATAAGCAAGTGCTTGTATGTTAATGTTCATTCTTTCAGAAATTGAATTACATCATGGCAAGAGATAAAGAGAGAGAAAGAGTCAAGGTGTCAATGGGTTTCATGTAATAATTAACGTGTTATTCTGAAGTTTTCAGATTCACGTATTATTAGGATATCAGTATTTGGAAGGAGGTTCGCAATTAGTGTGACGTTGTAAATTCGAATTCGAACGCAGCCTTTATTAAAAATTAAGGGCGTGAAGTTGCCTTTTTACATGGCGGCGTGACATTTGACTTTTCTTTGTATGCTATAAAATAGATGTTAAATTTGATTTCTGAAATGGCAAATTCATAAATCCATAGCTTAATTATTAGCTAACGATATGACAGGTGTCATAACGTGATTACTCTCTTAAATACAGTACAAAAAAAATTTTTTTCCAAGCAACTTACTCAGCTCGTCTGTGGCCGCTGCCATTTTGGAACTGTGTGTGAGAAAACGAATGACATGTCAAGAATACAATATCGGAAACTCCGTAGCTGCGTTGATTATTAATTAGTCAAATCATAATGGTCTCAAAAAATCATTCTTTTTACACAAATACTCGCGTGATTACATGAACAATGTACAATTGTAGACAAACTACTAAACTAATAGGGCACTAATTTCGGTGATTATGAAAAGTACCAGAGTGAGGTTATGTAAGAAACACCTCGTACGCGACACTTTCGATGAAAGACTATCCGGCATTGGATTCGGTACGACAGGATTTTTTCGAAGTTCCGGACAATGAGTCTAGAAAAAATTCAACAAACTAAAGTTTCAAAATTATTTCAATAATAAACTTCACTTACATCGATAATCCCATTTATTACTCTAACCACAAGTTCCTTCATGGTTTTAGCCGCTTTTATACCACATAGCATCGCCGTTTTTGTGTAATAGCAGTCTGCTATCTGTCTATATTCGCTGCAAATTAGAGCATCTAACAGTTATTCAAATTATAAAGTTCTTTATATTCTCTAATGCAGATTTGATCAGCTCTATCTATAGATTAAATACAATGCTTCATCGTTATCCTCTTGGATTGAATTTAACGAATTTTGTTTCATTTCATTTTTTCGTTCCTATCTATCCACAGAATTTTGTTTTTATTTAAATTCATACGTGCACAGTTCGTTATGGTTCATATTTTCTGTCCAATCAGCTGGACCAGCACAATCAATATACTCGGTGTGAAGCTCATGAAAACATGTTAGGTAATTGTGATAGCCTGTCAAAAAAGTATTCACGTCTAATGTAAAGGTTCTACAATATGTAATTAGAGAAAATGGTTCAGGCTTTATATTGAAGAATCTTTCCACATTTAGAAAACATACTTTTTGCATAATCTGACTCCGTGCATAGTTTAACGCTGAGTACACGAAGTCCTGCAATAAGTTGCATATACAGATGATCTCGAGGCAAAGGTGTACAAGTTTGCATAAACGAATCAATTGAGTCCAAATTACCAGCAATTCTCCTATATGTTAAAATTGTGTTTAAAAATTATTCTGTTATCTGTATGATCATTTGATGCTTGGATAAACAAGGTGAAAAAGTGCCAATGAAACTAGTTTGGTATTGATTTATTTGTACATCTATGTCATGTGTTTACTAGCATTGGTAATAAAGACCGTTTCCGTTCTGAATAATGTAGCGATGATGAGTGATGTGGGTCAGATTGTATACCTACAAACCTACAAAGATTCTCCAGGTCTTTATACGATGCAATAAGCAGTAGGCTTTCGGGATTGGTCACTTGTAGTTTAGCTAAGTAAGTCATTAGTTGATTTTCATCACATTTCATTGTTTGGCGAGTAGCTGAAAGATTTTTGTTTTTGTGATTTAGCATAAGATTAAAACTGAAAAATTTGTAATTTTTGTGAAATATAATTTATTTACAACAATAAACTTCTCACAAGTATGCACATCCATGATATGAGATTTACAATTTACTTGTGTTTGTCGCAGTGTCAGAAAGATTTTCTGCTCTTACGGGAAAGTTTAAATCATTTTCGTCATCTTCATCACCAACAAGCGGACCGTAGTCGCCGTCGTAACCATTATCTTCATTGGCATAAAATTGTATAATATCATCTTGGCAAACTGTTACCGTTAGCTGCGTTGTGAGTATCAGAAAGAGCGCAAATATTTTTACGCCATATTTGTATAAGATCACAACTTCCATCTAACACCTTTTGATGCGTGTATAGATTTTGGTCGATTCAGCGTTATTAGATTGATAATAAATGCTCAAGAGTTTAAGCGATTCAAAAATTGCCGCCATTGCGATATTCTCTCGAAAGACACGCCTGAAGTTGTCCGAAAACAATTGACCGATTATCATCAATTGTTGTGTGAGCGTAGCCCGTCGTCTGCTAAATTTAGGTTTTAAAAATGGACGATTGCCCTAGTTTTGGGTGCGAATGCGCAGGAGCTAATAAACGAAAGCAGCCAGAATGACCTTCAAGCGCGTAAATAGAGGTCAAATTTGAAATAATACATTGTTTGTACTATCGCTTATGGATCATTTCGACTTGGAGTTGTTTTTCGAATATTTCGTAGCTGTAAGGAATTGATAGACCTTATCGAACAGTTTCGATAAGCCGGTTGTGTGTGTCATACGAAGGTCCAAAATTAAATCGTATGTTCCATAATTTATACACCTTTTAAATTGTACTTTTCATTTTTTTAATGTCTTGCTTGCCTTGATGATTTTCTCAAACATAACATTCCCGATTAATAATTGAAATTACTTTCTTATATTTCTGTATAATCGATCAGTTATTTCAAATTTGAATATATTTTCGACAGTAAGGTTAACTTCAGATTAAACAGTCTTTCCATTAACAATACCTAATCTTAATGTATTGTATCAATTTAAATATGATGTAGAAATCTCATTGTTACATACATGTCACATATTATTTGTTGTTAAAATACCTGCGGAGTTATTAATTATTTTATCATACATGCGTTTACTTTTTCGTTATACCTATGCTAATACGAAAAACCATTTTAGAATCACGTTGATTAAATGTTTTTATAATATTTACTCATACTTGTAACAAAAAAACAAAACAAAAAATCCACCATTACACTGTACTTTAATTTTCTGCAAATTATATCTCATTTTGTTCAAGTAGACATATACCTTATACTCGTTATTTAAAATATTATAACATTGTCAAATACGAAGATAATTATAATCAAAATGAACCTAGTACACTCTTTCGATTGGTGTTTACACATAGGTATATTAATTTCACATCTTCTAAGCGAATCAACTTCAAACTTTATGGTGCGATTAAAATGTTAAAAGTTGAATTACATTTCTGAATAAATAACAAACAAACAACCACATCTAACAGGTACTATTCTTTTTCCAAATACACCTTAATAAATAAATATAATGGAACCTCTGAACTCGAGTGTTATTTTTTTGAGTTTTAAATGTTGTGAATTCATTTCTTTTTGTATGCGTATAATTCTCAAACACCACATTGGGGTTCCATAAACTAAAGACAACTTTACTTGCTTTAGAATTTTTATACACTGCTAAAAAAAGAATTTTGTTTTGAAATCAGTTTTCTAATTATTTTCAATTCTTATATCTTTTACAAAGTCCAAGGGTTACCTTGGACCAGCGCCAATTGCAAAAATAAATTTTATGAAGGGACGACAATTTATTACAATTTAACGAGTCCAATGAGCTCCAGAGCGGTGTTTGTGATGTAATTTTAAAGTGTGATCTATTTCACTGTAGAACCTGCTGCATGTTGTGCTTAAACGCGTCAAAGCTTTCTCATTTGGAATTTATCCAAGAGCCATAGAAAAGTTGTGTAAAATTGTTATTTTTTTATTCAATTGTATTTTATTCGCTGTGTAGAATGACCTTTATACCTTATAGGATCAACCTCTTGGCTGATTATATCTTTTAATATCTTTAACAAAGTTGTCTGTTACAATCCCTTCCGAACTTGGTCCAAAGAAATTACATTCCACTGTTTGTAATCAGTAATATAAATTACGTTATGTTAGATCTACGCGTGTCCATTGACCTTTTATCACATGTTTATCAATTGAAGATCACATGGCTCTAATCTAATGAACATAAAATTATTCCTTATTCACCCTTTCACTAGTGCAGAGTTTGTTATTCTTAGTTAAGCAGGCACCAAAACGTCTTTGTGTAAAATAATAACTTTTTATGAATCTGGAATTTTTATTACATTAGTTACGTTAATAAATTAAAATCATACATGTATGTAATACAGTAATTATTAGTTATAGTATTCGTATTTAGATTGGCATAATAAAATGATCGATGAAAACATTTAAAACTTCGTTTTAATAACTTACAAATTTCTACTCCGAATTCACAGTGTCTTGTATCTGTTACATGTATACCCTGTATGTTCACTCTGTTATGTTTAGAATTGAACCTTTGACTTTGATAACGGTTTTGTTTTAAATTCAAGGTGAAACAAGACGACCTATTATCCTTACATTTGATTTGTGCTGATTTCGTAGTCACAGCAAGCATTTGCTAATGAATTGTATGTGAAGTGAAATCAGATTAGATTTGTTAAATTTGATTTTGATTATATAAAAAATAAAGAGAATTCTGTTTTTGTTAAAAAGATCTGGTTGTAATATTGTAAATAGAGTTTACAGTATGTTATTGTGTCGATGAATTATTTCAATGAAGGAAAACAAAGTGAAGAGGATCTGAAAAACCGACAAAAAATTTTTAAACCTCAGTAAACTGTAGCTTCTTATGTTATGTAGTGTCGGAATGGACTCGTTGGCTGCATTAAGACATTTGATTCAAAACTCAACAAAGATGCTTTTCAGGAGACTAGCGTATTTCATTGAACGGGTTTATAAATGCAACTGCTTTAGATTACTCTGGGTTTATGTAAGTCTTAGAAGATATTAAAAAACTAGTATTATTATTTATAAATAATAACTAACTCGATGATAAATGAAACAAATAAATCCTTCTCAAGATAATATGATAGTAACTAACTTTTGTTATTCATGCATTCGTGCCAAAGTCTCATGTAAATTTTTTTTATTATATCAATGACGTACTAATTTTAATCATTCCTTGGGAGATCATACTCTGTATTGAAAGAATCTAGCTCCGATCAGTTACCCTTCACAGTTGTGGTTGAAACTATATCCCATTAGGTACCTATAAATCAATTACCATATTATTATAATTATGGCTTTAATACATACCAAATAATATCAAATTATCAGGGATTTATTAATATTGGCTCATACTCTTCGTATCAATTCAATCTAGGTAAACGCCTCTGGACCATCTATAATTCTTGCTTGTATTGCTTATACCTATATCAACGATGATCGTTCTAATTGTTTTACAGTGTGTTGATTAGGTGCAGACGGAAATATTTAAACACGTGTCTCTTTTATGCCTAGAGTAATGAAGCTTTCATAATTTACTTTATTCTTTTCAATAATAATATCACATTACTTCAAAAAAAGAAAAATACAACCACTCATTTAAGCCAGCGCCTATTAATAACTGCTCTTCAATCCAGTAAAAGTAAGATTGTTGTAATTTCCGTTTAGTTGAATCTAAAGATGTAACATAAGTAGCAGACTATTTTATGAGAAGCTACTACCTTTATGAATGTTCATGTAGCAGAACTAGAGTAACTCAATACTTTGTTTTTTATTTCACATCGCTACTGGATGTATTGTCTTGATAGTTTATATTAAGGATGCACGTTCCCTTAATGTCTACTTGTTTCGTTTAACGCGTAAGTACTCATCAAACTCACATTTCACTACGATTTTATTAAACATAAAACACTAATAATTTATGTGCACACTATTCTGGTAGATTTAAGTTGAAGTCTGTTGCGGTAAACTCAGCCTTGTCTGTTAATTTGTTTATTATTTATTTATTTTTATCGTAAATTATGATACAGTTACCATAAGCATTGCAAATACTGAAGAGTACACGAAAGGCTGGCTCTTATAATAACTAGTGACATATTCAACAAGTCATTTTCACATGTTTCTTCATGTATTTCATGTTTATTATGTTAATAAGAAATGGGACTATTGCTTTCTCCATTTGTACATTGAGTTCGGTGTGGGTAAAAAATATAGGTGTCCTCGCAACTTAATTAATTTAAATGGTAAATATTTTAGCTATTTATCAGGAGAATGGACAAGGGCAAAGAAACAGTCAAGAACTTGTCTGAGGGACAGCTAAGAGTTCTTACTCTCAATAATGGGGAACATCAAGATGGGACCCTCTATCGAATGCGTAAAGGTATACATACTGAAAATGATAAAATTATCAGAAACTATATTCGCAAATATAATAGAATTAATGTTTTTGAACTGCTGATTGAAGCATCGCTTCTTTGATAATAGGTTGGCAAGCGGAATTTAGACTCGGACCATCTTTACTTGGTAAAAGTGTCAATATTTTTACCAATCATCCGCTCATAATCAACCAAACGTTTGAAAGAGATTCCTATTACCAATTAACATGGGCCAAGGATTCTGCCACCTTGACTCTCGCATTAGCAGGATCATTCCATTACTATGTAACAGATAACAGGTAAATAGTTTTAGATCTATATGGAACAAATGTTCTTAATCGAATATCTACAGGCATAAGATTGTCATGTTCCATATTTAACTGGCAATTGATTGAAATCTGATTTTTTATTAAGTGAGGAAAGCAGCGGAGCTCCAATTGCTTCTGGATATTTGCTAGTAGATCCTGAACTACGTGTGGGAAATGATAAAGATATTCTTCCGTTGGATTGTGTTCAATGTCAAACTGTACTAGCGAAAAGTTTGGGGCCGTTTTCAACTTGGGAGAGCAAGCTATTAGTTTCTAAAAACTCTGGATTCAATATGATTCATTTTTCGCCAATTCAGGTATACTTTTAATGTACATCAATATCGAGAAGCAATATTAATACTGTTATTCTTCACGCTTTTAACATTCACAAATATTCTATATCTGAATCGAAAATCAAATATTCATTTTACTTCATTTAGGAACTTGGAGCATCAAGATCATCATACAGTTTGAGTAATCAATTGAAACTTAATCCTTCATTCGACAACGATGATAAGGAAACTACCTTCGAAGATGTCGAAGAGCTGATTGCCAAAATGCGAAATGAGTGGAATGTAAGATTTTCGTTACAATGAATTTCACATTAGTAACCATACATATTAATTAAAATTGAAAATCTAATACATATTCTTTCAATCCATTTCATATATTATACAGGTACTCAGCATTTGCGACATTGTCTTGAATCATACAGCAAATGAAAGCTCATTCCTAGTTCAGCAGCCAGAATGTACCTACAATTGTCTGAATACTCCTCACTTACGTCCAGCGTATATTCTGGACGCCATGTTATTTGAATTGACCATTCAGGTCGCAGCTGGAGAATGGGAGTTTAGAGGCATTCCTACCGTTGTAGAAACCGAAGACCATCTAAACGTAAGGCTATCTGCATAATAAATGATCAAATATTTGCTTTGGAGTGATTCAGTTTTCATATAGGTACAATAAATTCATTGTGATAATGTGTTTACAGTCAATCAGACATGCATTGCATACCCATTTCCTACCATTGGTAAAAATATATGAAATGTATGTATTGGACATCAATGAAACGGTGGCAGAATTTTTGAGCTTGGCTCGAAACGAGGTGCCGCAAGAAGCGATTGAAGATAATGCTAAAGATACTATTTCGTTAATAAGAGATCCACAATTCAGGAGGCTGAAGGCTACAATAGATATGCAACTTGCTTTACAAATTTATAACGTATACAGGTACGATATACAATTCTATTACATGAGGCTTTTATTGCACTATTTAGAATGCTGAACATGAACAATTATATCAAACTATTGCAGTTATCGAATAATGTGGTCGATGTCTTATTAGACTGATTTATGCGTACATCTATCATTACAGAGCTAATTGTTTCGATGAAGAAACACGTCTAAAACAATCTGCGCAGGAGCTGAAATTGAAACTAGAGGAACTCAACACAACTGTTATTAATGAAATACAGAACCATTTGAATGCTGCAATTGAGAATACTATAGCTAACATTCGATACTTCAGAGTGCAATCAGACGGACCTCAACAGAAAGAAGTCAGCGAAAGAAATCCACTTGTTCCAAGGTATATTAATTACAAATGTTGCTGGAATAAATATTATTACCTTTATTATCGTGTATTAGATACTGACTATATCATCTATCATGACTAATAAATCACTGACATAAATATACATCATTTCACAGATACTTCACGGATTATGGAACACCCACATCTCTAGCTGATCGAGAATCAATAATGTATTCAGACATGGGATGTTATCTGATGGCACACAATGGATGGGTAATGAATAGCGATCCTCTCAAGAACTTTGCTGATCCAGATTCCACTGTTTACTTACGTCGAGAGCTCATTGCCTGGGGCGATAGTGTAAAGCTTAGGTATGTTTATGGGACCATTTTATTCCCTCTAAAACACACTGGGATTTTAATTCTCGAATGCATTTACTTATGATAGAAATTGTCACGCTTAAATTAACAAAAAAATGAAAATGTATTCAAAAATCTGAACATGGCACGCAGCTAAATTAATTCCCAATATTTTTTGCATTGTGTGATCGGAAGTGAAACATGGTTTCTTTATGCTAGGTATGGAAACTCTCCTGAAGATAGCCCATTCCTCTGGCAACACATGACAAAGTATGTTGAACAAACAGCAAAAATTTTTGATGGCATCAGATTGGACAATTGTCACTCAACTCCAATTCCAGTTGCTGAGGTAGTTCATACCATTTCATAGATATCCATGTATACTTTATCGTACTTTGTAATTATTAGCTCATTATATACTCCTTAATTTTTGTTCATCTCTTTCTCAGTATCTGCTAGATGTTGCTCGTAGAGTAAATCCAGATTTATACGTCGTTGCTGAACTGTTTACAAATTCTGATCAAAAGGACAACATCTTTGTAAATCGTCTTGGTATTACATCGCTGATCAGAGGTATGTGCAGATTTTGATTACTATTACGAAGATGTTATAAATATGGTAATAAATCCATACGAAAATCACCATTAGATTTTGATATTTCATAAGTTTTTATCTCCGAACAGAGGCCATGTCTGCATGGGATAGCCACGAAGAGGGAAGACTGGTATATAGATACGGAGGTGATCCAGTTGGAGCATTTTTGCAACCAAGACAACGTCCTTTAGTACCAAGCATCGCCCATGCTTTATTCATGGATTTAACTCACGACAACCCAAGTCCAGTTGAAAAACGCAGTGTATTTGATTTGTTGCCTAGCGCAGCTCTTGTATCTATGGCGTGTTGCGCCAGCGGTAGTAATCGTGGATACGACGAATTAGTGCCACATCAAGTGAGCAAGAACCTTTTTTTTTTTCATAAATATTAAATCGTCAGCAGCTTCACAATAAAATAAATTCACTTTAATTTGAAGATATTTTAGCTACTTGATTCAGCAATATTTAATATTGCTTGTACACATTCCAGATTCATGTCGTCGATGAAACCAGACCATACACATCTTGGACGGACGATGATGAACTAGCTGAAAATAATCTGGCTCTTGTAGGCTCGAAAAGTGGGATAATTGCGGCTAAAAAAGCTTTGAACGATCTACATTATTCACTTGGAAAGGAAAACTTCTCCCAGGTAAGCGACTCGTACTTATTTTCGATATTAATCATTTTTATACTTAATTTATTTGTAAGATTGTAGAAGTGACTTATTCTGGTACCTTTCGGTAGATATTGTTTCAATTTTGTAAACACATGCGTATTTACTTGATAATATAGGTATTTGTTGATCAAATGGATCCTGACATAGTAGCGGTAACTAGGCATTCACCCAATACCCACGAAAGTGTTGTCCTCGTTGCATTCACTGCATTCAAACACCCGGATCCGAATGCGAGTGATCTCAGAAGACACATTAAGCCTCTTCGAGTTGAGGGAGTTATTGATGAGATTGTGTTGGAAGCATCTCTATCTTACGCTGGTTCCAAGTGAGTAAAATATAAACTCTTTCCTGGCTCTAAGTTGGATATAAGCTCTTTCCTGGTATATCTTGCCATTTTTAAATACAATTAATGTCTCTCGTAATCTCAAAATATTTATTATAAATTGTTGTTATTGATACTACATGTTAATTGTATTCTAGAAATGGGACATCACCATTCCGTCATCCAGAGAAGTATAGTCAGGCTGAAGATGTCATAAATGGTCTGGCCGAATACGCTTTAGATATTAAAGAACACGTTCAAATTTGTGATTCGACAATCCTAGAAAAAGTCGACTCTGGTGACCCGAAAATCACGCAGCTTAATTTTGTCAACTTCCAGCCTGGATCTATAGTAGCGATTCGGTAGGGTGACTTTTCTCGTTGATTCAAAGATATCTATTTATAAAGACAATCGGATTAAGAAGCCAGTTACTTAAATGTTATGCGTTTCATTTTATAGCGTGTCACTGCACGCCAATATTAAACCGGCACTGGACAAACTTCAGAATACTGTTCAAACAATTACCTCAACTGAAAATTCTGATTTACGTGTCATTGTCTCTCGATTGGAGCTCACAGATCTCAATATAGCGCTTTATCGTTGCGATCGAGAAGAACGAGAGGAAAGTTCTGGAGCTTTTGGTGTTTATGATATTCCAGGATATGGTCCTCTGG
Source organism: Macrophya annulata (assembly GCA_963924015.1). Classification (NCBI taxonomy): domain Eukaryota; kingdom Metazoa; phylum Arthropoda; class Insecta; order Hymenoptera; family Tenthredinidae; genus Macrophya; species Macrophya annulata. Next base: position 35,310,382 of record OZ001258.1, on the reverse strand, counting down.
TTTATGCTGGAGTCCAAGGTAAATGAAGTTGTTGTGGAAAATGTGCCACTGCATCTAATTATCTCTCGTCTTTATCATCCATTATGTATATTTTAATTATCTACGATTTGTCATTAAAAAACACTCAATGTTTCAGGTTTCATCTCATTGCTCTCTGAGATTCGTCCGAATAATGATCTTGGACATCCAATGTGCGCAAACCTTAGGCAGGGTAACTGGATGATAGGTATAGACCAATATTAATCATTTTTCTTTTTATATTTAGTAATTTGGAAAGTCATTTTGATCATTTTCCACGTTTTAAATTGAATTATTCACCCAGGAAGCTTAACCAGCTTGATATAATATCTTGATTCTTGTGTTCGGAAATGGAGTTCGAACTCGTTATTCTATATCATATAAATAGAATATATCTGATCTTTTCAGACTATGTTTGGCAAAGGCTTAAAAATGAGGAGGGGACAAAGGCCCTCGGTGAATGGATTGAGAAAGCTGTAGAACCGTTCGAAGTAATCCCACGATACTTGGTACCAAGCTATTTTGATGTTATTATAACGAACATTTACATGACTTTGTTGGATCAATCCTACGCACTCATGTCTAGGTAAGAATATTTCAAAAACATAGAATTTTTGTTAAGAATCCCAATATTTTCTGAACAGAAATTGCGTTTGATTAATAACTGTTCTATAGGATGAGAATCTGGTAATTGAAAAAAAAAAAAGACACGATATTGAATATTTGTTATGTGTTTCATCCACTTATCCAAAACATGTATCTAAAACAAGGAATTCCTATTTCAGTTTCGTTCAGAATGGTTCAACGTTCACAAAATTAATGTCTTTGACTTCCGTTCAAATTGCTGGTGTAGTAAAATCGGCACAGCTGCCTGATTTATCACCGAACTTGACCCCGCCTAAGCCAAAAGTCAAGGAGACTGATAATTCGACCATACAATTGTGTGCAACACTAAGTGCGGGTTTGCCACACTTCACTGTTGGGTATATGCGAAACTGGGGAAGAGATACATTCATTGCGTTGAGAGGGTTATTACTTTTAACTGGAAGACACCAAGAGGCAAGATATATTATTTTGGGATACGGTGCAACACTGAGACATGGTCTTATCCCTAATTTGCTTGACGGAGGAAAGAACTCAAGGTTTGTTCAAACTATCTCAGTTATTTTTGGAATTTTTCCTTCATCATGAAGCTGTATATCAAATTTGAATGTCTTCTGGTATTAGATATAATTGCCGAGATGCTGTTTGGTGGTGGCTGTATACTATCCAAAATTACGTTGAAGAGGTCCCAGATGGCATTAAGATTCTTAAAGACACAGTTTCTCGACTTTACCCAACAGATGATTCACCCGCTTTACCTGCTGGACAAGTGGTATGTTATTGATCAGGGATTTTATTTCTAAATGAACGATTTTGGAAATACAATCTTCAAATCTTACTATCAGGTAATTTGATCATTTGAAATATTCGCTTCTTAGGATCAACCATTGCATGACGTTATGCACGAAGCTCTTGCGGTACATTTCCAAGGATTGTGCTTCCGAGAACGTAATGCTGGTAAAAAAATTGACGAGCAAATGGTGGACCGCGGCTTCAACAATCAAATTGGAGTTCACCCAGAGACTGGATTCATTTTTGGTGGAAATGACGCCAATTGTGGTACCTGGATGGACAAAATGGGATCTTCAGAAAAAGCTGGGAACAAGGGTAAACCTGCTACTCCGAGGGATGGAACTGCGGTCGAATTAGTTGGACTGAGCAAAAGCATTCTCACATTCTTGGCAGAGTTGTACAGGCAGAATCTGTTCCCTTATGGAAGTGTTCAAAGGAAAAACCGAGATGGTGAATAACTGTTTGCTCATTAAAATTGTATAAAAAATCGAAATAAGATTAACTTTCACGTTTCAAACTCCTAGGGACTGTTGTGACATGGAGCTATAAGCAATGGGCTGACAGAATCAAAGCAAACTTTGAAGAACATTTCTATATCAATGAAAAACCGACGAATGGAGAGCTGAAACCAGAACTAATTCATCGTCGTGGTATCTATAAAGATACTTTTGGCGCTACACAACCATGGGCTGATTACCAACTCCGTCCTAACTATCCCGTCACTATGGTAGCTGTAAGTATTTATTAATTATTAATAATTCATTATGATAATACCGTTTTAGAATAATTCAGTCTTAAATCAAACTTTCCTTATCTAGGCTCCGGAATTATTCGATCCTCATCATGCCTGGACAGCGATAAAGCTAGCTGAGGAAGTATTGCTGGGACCATTAGGAATGAAGACTTTAGACCCTGCGGATTGGGCATACGACGGTTATTATGACAATTCTAACAATTCAAATGATACAAAGCTAGCACATGGATGGAATTATCACCAGGGGCCAGTAAGTGGACAAAATTATAGAAATTTAATGAAATAATTTTTGTACAAGTTTTGTAGACAATTATTTAATATTACAACGATTAATACTGAAAACCTGAGTACAATGCGTTGTATTCTTGATATTGATACGAGTATGTTCTCTGCAGGAATGGGTCTGGCCATTAGGATATTTCCTCAGGGCCCGTCTTTATTTTGCTCCATTGGTTGGAGGAGAGGAAGAACTTCGTCGAACTATTGAATCTACTGAAGCCATTGTATCTCGTCATTTGGTTGAAGCGTCGACAAATCATTGGCGAGGACTTCCAGAATTGACGAACAAAGACGGCGCGTATTGCCGTGATAGCTGCCGTACACAAGGGTGGAGTGCTTCGGCTATAATCGAGGTAATTATTTTACACATCGATTGATATCTGAATATATTAAATGGCGATTGATTGTACAATATATTGATTTTCGATTTATTAGGTACTCTATGATTTGGAAAAGCTTAAACAAGGATTACCATCTATTGGAAAAAATCAATCAAACTGATATAATTTTGCGTGTGTTCACCACCGCCACTTACACTTAGGGTATTTGAAGCTAGCTAAGGATCGTATAGTAGGAGTTAAAAAAATCCAAGAGAGTACTTGTACCGATGAAGATACTGTTGTAGACGCACTTTGCACGGAGACACACGCATATGTTACTCCACCAATAGATTTAGTGCAAGCACATTTACCGCACACTATAAATTTTGGGATAATTTCCGAAACTGAAAGATATTCAAATGGAGGATCGATTACTGATGTAACTATTGAAAATGCAGACACGCAAAAACACGCGAAAATAAAACCTAGTACATCAGTTAGTATGAATCTTCCACTTTCTAATTATAAAAAAAATTTGGAAATAATTCACGTTGCGGATGATACATCTTACTCGAGAAAGTCGAGTTCTGAAATTATTCACGAAGCTGCGCAGTTTATATATGGTGATAAAATGTATTCGGATGATTTTGAATATCCATCAAGTCAATATGCATCAAAGAAAATTCATATGCGGCATCGGAATGACCAAGTAATTGATGCTAATATAGATCAAATTAGAGATTCGCTGTGCTCTGACTTCCAAGTTCACGTAACATGTGCCGATGTTCCCAAATCACGTCCAGTTGATCACATATATGAAGAAATAGGATTAATTGCAGAGTCCCCAAGTATGTCGAAATATGATATCTTGGATTACTATGAAAAATATAGTCCAACAACAGCCAAAATGTTAATAGACACGCTGTTTCTTCCTGGACACAAAATTTGCAAAATTTGTGCAGCAATAAAAAAAAGTGTTATATACAGCGATCGTTTAATAAAATTTAATGAACCACTTCATGCCAAAGAAGTAACATTATTTCAAATAGAAAATTCTCTTTATTTTAAATATACTCGGAACACGTGTTATTCTAATTTCCGGCGATTTATTAATGATCACGATTCAGTAAATTTTCTACCTATCTATAATACAGTGAAGCCAAATACTTGTGGAATATTTTATTCAAATAATTCTTCGATAGATGTGTTTGACCTGAAATCTACTTTGGAGCCAACCATACAAATAGCAGATAGAACTTTTCGAGGATTAGCTAATACCGAATTATATCATAGAAATGCAAATCATTTTTTAAGTCGCATATCTGCGAATGGCTTCGCCCCTATGGTATTTAATAATAATCAAAATAACTTCTTGAAAAAAATTAAGAGCATTGGCTATGAAACAGATTTAAACAACTGGATAAATTATCGCAAGGATGTAGTAAAACTGCGTAATTCAAAGACAAATGAATTGCCTTTATCAGTTATTGAACCGCATCCTGATAGATCTAGCTTGTTATTACTTGAGCCATTGTTGCTTATGCCAGAGATATCAAATCCTAGAAAAAAACAAGCTAAGAATCGTATAACACATTCTGAACATTTAAAAATAGTACGAATGATGATCGCCTATACATTAGCATTTTTTCTGTTGGCAATTGTTACGTTTTATATAATATATTTTAGTTAAGCTAAGCATATTTTATACGTACTGTTTAATTATTACATCAATTTTTTTTTTTAGAAATTTACAATCGGACTGCAAAATATGATTCTGTAATCTATGGTCTACATAGCATGGTGCAATTATTATTATTTTTTTTTTTGTTGCCAAAACGAAACGGAGATATGAAAAACTGTTTCAACAAAAAATTTCAATTGCACAAATTTTCTGATAAACATTTAATATTACATTATTGAAAATTCGAATTAAATTCATATTACATGCCGATGTTATTTTATTATAAAAGTATTTTTTATTTAATATATTAATGCAATCTATTTTCCATATCGAACAGCCAAATAGACAAATCTGCTTTTTATTAATCTTGAATTGCATAAGTTGATGGTTTATGCCACTAACATGTGTTTAACAGTTTAACCATGATTGCTTATGCTTTACTCTAATCATATTACTGTGGTGAACAGTTTAATTTTATTATTAATATAACTAGATCATTGATAACTTTATGTTTGTCAGATAATATGCATTAGGTAGAATTATACATATATTGAATGTAGGGCATATTTTTAATTTTTAAGTAAAAAATTTCAATTGGATATTCAAAAACCAAAAAAAAAAAAAACAGACTTATTAATATTCTACCCTTACCCGTGTAATCAGCAATGTTAAATTTGTACCAAAAATATGTTCTGATGCGATAACAATGTTAAAAAAAAAAATAATAAAAAAAAAAAAGAAAAAAACAATAATATAACATAGATTTAAGTGTGAGAAAATAGTAGGTGATTGTATATCTTACGTTGTAGAATCTTATACTTATTTTTTATGATTGAAATGAATCGTCAAGACTGTGTTTACACGTAGTGGTTCTGGGAAATAAGGGAGTAGTTAATATTCATAAAAAGCTTAATTTACACATTTGTTCAAACAAAATGTTTTCAATAAAATGCACAATAATATTTCAACTGTTAATTATGATTATTATTATTATTATTATTATTATTATTGACCTGTGGTATACAGTGAAAATATATACATGCTTGTACCAGCCTCTCACACTCTATTCTTTATACTGAATCCTAGTTGAAATGATCATGCTTTCTATACTAGGATACAGGGAAGCGGCACAACAATTAACTGCCAGTTAGGAATCATTAATTCCTTAGGCAGTTAGTACAGATGTTGATATAGCTGATATAGATATCAATGTTTAATACCCCTTGAGGAAAGCAGATATTATATACTACGACGATAACTTTAGCATTTCCTGTATCTTTTTTTGTTTTAGAGAAAACATGACTCTATATAAATTCAGCATTACATAGTAGAATATTTAACGATATATAATAATTATATTACACATCTTTTAACAAGACAATATTACAGTATTTTGTTATTAAATTAATTTGAACTTCAGCGATTTAAATTATTTCTTACTGAAAATTGAGTATGAATGTATAATACGAAATTATGATTTACTATACTCTACTATACCATATGAACTAATAAAATAACTATTAAGGGTAATGGAAAATATAGTGGCCAAATTATGACATTCGAATAAAGTAAAATGATTTTACTAGCTAAGAGAATTACATAATTAGCATAGTCTTAATTATCTTATCATTGGAAAACAGAGAATAAAAATAACATGATCATTAGCCTGCCGGGCATTTATATTCCATCTCGACGCAAGCAACACAACAGTATAGAGTCTAATTCTGACAATGAGAATATATACATCATATTGACAACAGATTTCAGCTAATTTTAAACTGTTAGTCTTAACGAGTTTAATATCGAAATTTTATAACACTAGGTGTTTGGCTGCGATGACCTCTACAATAAACGTAAAATTGTTTCCATCAATATAATAAATTACACATTACGCCAGACGTATGTCGCGTGTCTAATGCCATAAGGTCGTAAGTGCCGAAAAACAAAATTTAATTTTTTTAGTGGCAAAATCTTTTTGATGCAATATAAAATCTTTTGGGCATTTCCGCATGAAAAAATTTTTTTTGGCGCTTACGACCTTATTGCATTACTCACGCGATTTATTTATCTTCGCCTAAAAGATGATATAATAGCATAATCACTTTTCTAGAAATCTAAAGATTAGTAAAGGTATTGCTGATATTGACTATAATTTTCTATTATAATTCTACAGCCATAAGAAAAAAATGAGATTATGTTTTAAGATCTTTAGATGAATTTAAATGTATATAGGTATGTATATGCTACCGTTGAAATTACAAATTTCTTCAAGGTATATACATGTTAATTATAGCTGGCTGATAAAAATTTCATGAAGTCTGTGTAGAAAGTGACAAATGTATGTAGATAAACTAAAAGAAAGAGATACACCTATGGATACTAAGGCAAGTCAATTTAGCAATAAAAATAAGATTATCATTCATTTTCAATCATTGAACAATTGGACGTTGTCATTAAGAAGGATTTAATCAGCAATTAAATAAATTTTATATAACTAGTGCATTTAAATGACTATTTTATCAATGTCTTAATTTAATAGACTCTCCAGTTAATTTATGTATAACTTCAATTATTTAAAAAATTTTATGTACCTTTATTCTCGTATTTCTATAATTTCCAGTGCATGCGCATCACCAGTACATAATCCAGGTATTAGACTTTTGTTGAAAACAAAATAATTAGCGAGTCTATGTGTATATACCTTCCTAATATACCTTCGACTATAAATATGACTGAACTTGTGTAAATATTATTATTGGAATGATGAATTCTTTTCATCTAATTAGTTAGCGTAGGAAATATGAATAGTAATTCATGTACCAGAGAGCCTAGACATATTTGTATCTCATAATACGTGTTTTAAGTCATTTCCCTGGATTGTGGATGCAAAGCCACATGTGGTACGGTAAATTTAAGTTTTTATAGTAAGACATAAATGAATCTAAATATCGTCAAACAATCCTCTAGGTGGAGGTCCAACACGATTGCTATTTGAAGTGTACGCAGTTAGATTATCTGTGCTCAAATCGTGATAAATCTCTGCTTGGTATCCCTGATCGTAATGATTATTTGGTACGTAGCGATCATTTTCAAATGGAGTACTAACATAATAGTCTGTAGATTCAACATCACGCAGCAGACCAGCTCTTGCGGACTCTGTAGACTCGTCTCGTCGCAAAGGCCGCACTATGAGACAGTTTTTATAGTTAATTTTTAATGAAACGATCCCATATTATTTACTACATATCTAATGTAATTGATAATCACTTCAAAAATGAAAGTAAACCTTACTATCATAATATAAAATTTCATTTTTCTTTTTACAAAAAATTAATCACACTGCTTCTTAGGATTAGCATTATGTAGAATTATTGAACATAAGCTTAGGCTTACAGAACTAGCTAAAATATTAGGAACTATGAAAGCAATACTTGATTAAAAGACCAGCATTTTTAGCATGCATCAGCTCAGAATACACTTATCAGCAATAGGCAAAGAGGACTAGCAAAATAATATAATATCATGTTGTTTAAAGTTATTCAACATTTATTAAACCAAATACGTATATACAATGATATTTCAACGATATAAGCATAATCTCTAATAAGACTGCCATTTGATTAAATAGTTTACATCAACTAAAGATAAGTGATTGACCGTAATCAATATACTTGTATTCGATTATGCTTTGAGTTGACTACCCAGTATTGTTCAGAAATATTTATACTTCTAATAAAAATAGACACAGATTAAGTAATGACTGTTTATCTACTGATAGGTAAATGTAACGGCATGTCTTATTACACGGAAATGGAATACAATTATCAACTATTCGAACATTGAAATACTGAATATATCACAAATTTGATTGACACAATATCAGCATAGAATAATCACAATTACTTTGTTCATAGCAAACGTAATTGCTCAAGCATCTAATTTTTACATGCAATACAATAATACTATCCAATAAAATACATTATTTATCAATGTATTATTCAAATTTTATGATCAAATAATACGTAGTGAAATAAGCACAAAACTAACGCATATTATGAATAACGAAATATCAAAATCCTAGACAGTTTTATACATACCAGTATCTGTACTTTGTCTTGCTGTTCTATAACGAGATGCTGTTCCTAAGTTATTGAATCTTTCTTGAAACTCCCGTCTGCGACTCATTGAATCTTCGGCACGCTGACGCTTGCGTCTTTCTACAAAAGTACAAACACATGTGAATCGATTTTATTTTTCAAAGAATCTTAAATGTAACATAATATAGCAGTATTAGCGACAATATCTAAACCATTGAAAATAACATTCTTAGATTTACACATACCACGCTTGATGAGTTCACGACCTTCTTCCACAAGATCTGTAGTCAGCTCATCATCACCAAGAAATTGTTGAAAGCCAAGCATCGAAAGTAATCTACTTCCAAGACTGAAGTAAGTCGCCAAACAAAAGGCTAATATTGCCATTGGGAAATACACATTAAAACCATCTGAGATAATCGATATTACATCCATATGGCCCATTACCTATCGACGAAATAAAAAATTTGTGTTATAATATTTGAAAAACGAATCCAGTAAAAAATATCTACTATTAGAATTTTAAAGAATATTCATAATATACCTGTGTATAGTGGGTTTCTAAAATATGCTCTTTAATTATATGGGAATCCATATGAATAAGGCCCAAGAAATTCAGACACATTGGAGGTGTAAGTCGGCAAAGCATCATTCCACTGAATATCAAACTGTACTCATTTGTTTGATGATGCGGGGCCAAATAGTATAAATTTAATACACGAATTTTCAGCACAGTTGAGTAGGCACAATAACAGAGATATGCAATGATCAACGTTGATAGAACCTGGAGATAATTAAATATTCAACATTTAGAAGTAATTACATAGGCTGAGTCAAATAATGAAACTTGCATGAGAAATTTTTCTAATTTGAACAAATTTTTGTTAATAAAAATTGAGGAATCAATGAAAGGACCTCGCACTTGAAAGATGGAAAAATGTAATCGAATTTTTACCTCAATTGTGAAATAATCGTATTCAACTCTTGCCAAATTGACAAATTGTGCAAATAAAGAAAGGACCGGTGATTTATTGAAGAATGTTACTTCCGACCAAACAACAGCTACGGAAAGAGCACCAGCTACAAAAGCAGTTAACTTTTGAGTATAACTTTTGATCATGCATTTCCAATACCATTCTGAAATAATTAAAAAAGTTTTTATTCATGAATTAAATTGTTCAATAATTTAGTTTAACGATTATCTGTCTTATCGATTATCAGAAATTTAAAGTTTAATATTTTTCATAAGTTATCCTACCAACAGTAGGGTTATAAATAAGTCGCAGTGGGAATGGACGGGTAACAGGGAATGTTGGCTTGAATCTTCTATCGTGGCTAGCTTGATTTTTTGCGACATCTTCCAGATGAAATATTTTTTCGATTAAAATTCCCCACTGAGTTTCTGTCCGTTGCAATGTTTGCAAAGATTTAATAGTCTGGAAATATACGAATAAGTAAGTACTATTGAAATCCAAATAATGATTACATTAAATACACTATTTGAAATTGCAACTTCGACTGAAAAACATTTTTCAACAAGTGGCAAGAAACTATTTATAACATACGTGTTTGTGTAGCCGAATCAGAGACTTTTCTGATGGTGAATCTGTAGGAGTATCATCTGGCAATTGCCTCCGATTCATTCTATCTTTTAACTCAGCAGGAACTTTTTGAAATATAGTTTCCAAATTACGATGGAACGGATGACCCACACCGATAGCTATCGACGCTGCTTGCAATGACTGGAGAGATGTATAATGGGTTTAAATATTGTTTTCGAGTCGATTAAAGATCAGAGGGATATTACATTTTGCAGATTATCCTGGAGTCCAAATTACTAGCATAGATTAGTACCTCAAGAACATCATCCACTGTTTCTTCTGCCTCACATTTATCTAAGCTAAGTTTAGCTGCTTTGAAGTAACTGTAATGTAGAGTGTACCCAGGTTTGCTAGCATTCCATAGACCACGGGGAACTTCCACAAGAGCATAACCCAATAGCAAAACGAGTAGGAATAATCCCCAAGTATTTGAGGCAGATGATGCTATAGCTTTTAACTTTTGACTGTAATACATATAATATTGATATACATAATGATATTCTGTTGTATGCTTTTAAAAGAAATCAATTTTTTTGTTTAAAATCTTTTATTTCAATGGTGAATAAATAAAATTTACGAACAACGCACAGAAGAACTAGTTACGAATTCAGTTTCTGATCATCGGCTTAATTAATATAAACCAAATTAGAACATAAATTAGAATAAACTTAATTAATACATAAATTATTTTATTGTTAATGGGTTCAATCAACTTAACTATATATAAAATTGATATCAAAGAGATGTTTATTGTTATCTAACAATAATTACTACAATATGAAGTTATGTTTCAACCAAGCAGTCGATTATTAATTTGAAAGACACAAATTTCATCCAGAAAACACAGGAATAAGTTTAAAAGGGTGTGATCTAGAGCCACTCGTAACTGCATCATCAACATTGTATCTTCTTCTGTTGTACTCATGATAACTCCCGTAGTGAGGCGTCTTCTGATTATACCACCAAGAATTGTCAGCTCTATGCGATTCGTCATAGTTATCATACAAATCATCGGACCATGCATATCTACGAGCTCTTGCAGATATCTTTCTCACATCGTCGCCCGCAGCTTTGGTTTTTTCAGATTGTCCTGATCTGATGCATAATGTATAATAGGTATAGCTTAATAGGGCAATTTTTAAACGCATATTGGAAACTATATACACACGTTTGTGATAGTACTGATCATCTTCTTGAATATATTATAATCGATCGTTAAAATTCATAATCATGTTCAATTTCTTAATCCATAGCATACCTGCCTCGATTTTCCATATATATGCTCTTGTTGGGAGTGATATCTGAAGGATTCTTGATATCAAGTGAATCTGGTGCGCTTCTTTTGGCTAAAACGATGGCAGGATCTAAAAGATCCTGTATGAATAGTTCGGCTTCAATTTTTTCTTTTATCAATGATAGAGGGTCAGTTGTAGACGTGCTTGAGATGCTTGCTGTAGTTGACTCTAGATTAATGTTGAAATCTGTACTTATATTTGATGTTTCTTTTGCCGCATTTAAAAGTACCGTAACTTCTGTAGTATCCGTAGATCCCTGGGTATTAGATGTGGTTGCGGTGGTAGAGGAAGTTATATTAGTAGAATTCAAATCTCTTAAACTTTCCATGTGTTTCAAGGTTTCAGTTTCAGTCAAAGGACTTATATTAACATCACGCTCTGGCGTTTTCGAAGACGAGGTTCCAACTGCTATCATAATTTCAGATGAAGCTGATATTGCAGATGGAAATGATCTGGAATCATCAGTACTTTTATTATTGTTCCGATTTGTTGCTGCAGATGTTCGGTCAAACGTTTCAAAAGCAGATTGTCGTTCTTGCTCCGAGTTAATCGGTACACTGCTAGGAGTTACCAAATTGTCTACAGTAATTTCTGGAGAATGTTTCTTTACGGTATCATCAGAAACAGCTTTTGGAGTACTGGAAACATCATGATTGCCAATATTATCAGACACTAAATGTTGTGTGACTTGTTTAGGTGGCAGGGTGATATTATTTAGTACACTAGTTGATTCGAGCTCTCCTGATTGTTCATATCCTTCTAATGGAATCACTTGTATATGAAACTCTGATTGTGTAATCTCTTCTTGTATCACTACTGGAATATGAATTTCCGTTACTTCTGAGGATATAGATGACGGCACTACTGATGTAGGCAATATGTGGTCAATTTCGACACTAGTTTTCGAGGAATTTGTTGAATCATGATCACTTATGACAGCATCCTGAATTATGGAAATAGTTTTTACGTCAGGAATGAGCTTTACATCAGTCAAATTATTATTACTAATGTTACTGGTAGATGACAAAGTACTCGTGGTTGATGCAACGATGGATTCATCTATCCCTGGAATTACTTTAGTTGAATTGTCAATTCTACCAGATGATTCTGATTGATTATCATCATTAAATGATTTTTGGGATTCTTCCTCTGCGTTATTCAATATCGTCGATGCAGTAGAGGTAAAGGTAACTTCTGATTTCTTCAATGGAATTTTCAAGATATGTGTTCTGTCACTATTTGCGGTCAAGCTGTCTGTGGTTACGGATACATTGTCTTCTTGATGAGTTGATTTATCATCTTTTTTTAGTATGCTAGAAAACTTGTGGTTGCTGTTATCCAAATCAGACTTGAGTGGAATCACAGTTGATACCGTGTCGGAATCACTGTCGGATTTATCAAATGGCTTTTGCTCAGAAAACGAAACCGTGTAGAAAATAAGGAATAAAATGAGGATCCTCATTTTATGAGATAATATACAACTTTGAGGTGAGTTTTTAACGTAGATGTGCTCGGACGCGAATACAACTCTTCAGTGGCATATTATTCTCAACTGACTCAATGATATAGGCCCAATGACACCAGCGCTAACGGTGTTAATGTATGAACAAATTGTGCTAATCATCACTCAGTAAAATAAATATTCTGGAAACCTCTCAATGGCAATAACGGCATAATATGAGCTATTTTAAAAGCCTACTGTACAAACTCAAAACAGTTAATACAAATTATCAAAATTCAGCTGAGGTGAATGAAAATAATGTTTCTATATTTTATCTAATATTACTGGAATATTTTCACGTTTGTAAAATGTACCATTATTATATTTCATTAATATTTCGAGTTCAACTTGTCCTGTGTGGGTTTCAAGGACATATTATTTAGATTTGATACGGGGAACCACTTCCTTTTCTCACAATTCCTGTTGAGTACCTCTTATCTCAAATACAGACGTCCTTAAAGACGCAGTTTACAAATATTTGTACGTATAGAGTTAGTTGCGAAATATCAATAATATAATTTCGTTTGCATGTATAATTTTACATTCAGTATAGTCCGTTTATAAATATTTAGTGGAAAAATACTTTGTCTCTTTACATTCATCCTTACATTTACATAGCAAAGTGTATTTGGTAATTTACTGCCGAAGTAAGTAGGCAAATATAAAGATGAACTCACCCATCGAGATTCAAGCCAGGTTTCAACGCAATATATATTAATAGTATCCCACAAATGAACAAGTAACTGCCGTAATATATGGCGTTATCAATCAATGCAGATTTCAATTTCCCCCTCACAGTAAAATCTCCAGCTTTTATATAAGATTGCATCAATGGAAGTATCAGCCACGTCAAACACTGGGATGTCCAATAAACTATTCTCCACAAGTTTACAAATACATTTTCAGGCACACGAGACCATGGCTCTCGGCAAATTGGGGGTGGCCCAACTGTTTCATTTTCATTTTCATTTGATATTGAGGTGGATGTATTGTGCTTAGTGCATTGTAAATAGACAGTCTGTTGAACAAATGTATACATTAAAAATTAAGCAAGTACAAAACAGAGAAATCTTAAGAAATTTCCAGTAAAATAGAGTCAAATATTGTAACTATCTAAGCTGTAAATCGTGATTGCGCATCACTTTAAAAAGATGATTTTAAATTGCCGAAGAAGCGATTATTTTCCAAATGGAAAGATTTCCTCTAAAAACACTGCGTAAAGAAATCTATGTACTTAAGCATAATATTGTGTTGTATGTAAAAATGTTATTTCGAAAAGAAACAAATTGAACAAAACTTAAGAAGAAGACAAACTATCATCAGCTTACCGATGAAACATCCAAAGGCAGCACGAATATAATCAACAGGGAAAAATACCATGCAATAAGAACGGCTATTGTCACAATAATATGGTGCCGATAGACGTTACCATATCTGTATAACAGTGTTGCTGCCAAACAAAAGGCAAATATCACCTCCGACAGAAGTGGCCCGAGGCTCATTTTGATGCCACTTTTTTTTTTTTTTTTTCGTTTTAAGAAGAAATTTCAATTTTGTACGCTTTGTGTACAGTCTTGATATTTTTCACAACAATTTATTCTACTTTTCTTGGCTTGTTCTAAGCCGAGCGTTTTCCATTTCCCTAATTTTAAGCTCAGCTTCTTTTTGCATATTTTCCAATTTTTCTAAGGTTATTGACTTTAATGGCATTAATTTTGGCTTGCAAAGAATATAGTCAGACTTTTCTTTATCATATAGTATACCCTGCTGTGGTATTACCACGTTTATTTCATTAATCGGATTTTTCACTGGTTCTGACATCTTTCCTAAAATCTTGACAAATCTGTAAAATATTAAACAGCTTCTTCAGCATCTGGTACTTAATATATCAATCTTACAGATAAACAAATCAAAAATACATTTCAAAAAATTGTTCTAATGTGGAGAATCATCAAAATCTTCTTTGTGTTAAAATCACAAGCTGTATCGACGAAGTGAATATTATTTAACTAATAGTAAAATTGCGAGTGCTTTATCAACTGAACTAATTTTTAATACTTATTGTGCAATATCAACCATTAAACATGCCTAAATATTGTGCTAAATTGACAATAATTGGTATCATTGGTTTTATAAGATTTATTAGCAACGTTTTTCTTTTCACAAGAATAGACTTGCGATAATGTAGCAAACAGTTGTAAAATTTGAAATATCATATCTATGTATCTTAAATTCTGATTCTGCAAATAGGACCTTGAATAAATGATAGGTTAGGAATGTGAAGAACTGTACATACATACATGTGCAGAGAAATTGAAATTTAGAAAGTTTATATATTATATGGCTAATTGAAGAAGAATGTATTCTCTGGAATTGAATAAAACATGAGTGGCACGTATTAATAAGATTGAATGTGGTAAGAGGCGTTGAGAGAACAGAAGTAAATTGGTGCGCGATTTTTTGTGAAAACTATTTAACGATAAATTACTATTTGATTATATTGCACAGAAGCAGAATGGTAAAAGATTGTACACTTCGTCATCCGCTTGACTGAGACACGCGTTAGGTTCATTTTATTGCAAAATAATAATAAATATGAAGATTACGAAGAGCAGCATGTGTCAAATGTCAAAGCATATGTATAGGTATATGGATTTGTCAGTGCGGCAAACACAATTGATATTCAGATATTTGATTTTGTATCATAACCTACAATGTCAAGTGTCTCGTTCTTCTAGTACACTTGAATGAATAACAAATTAAACATTACCATTGTTTTCTTTGCTTTAACACAAACGACTTCAATTAAAATCTGCCTACAGACACGCAGACGACGTGTTCTACTACTTATTTTGTGACGTAAATATGTATAGGTATAGGTATGTATATTGACCTCGACAACGCGCCTGCGTTTCATGAACGATATAGGATTGGTCCGCACGATTTAGCGCGAAATTTATCTTCGATTTTTAAAATCTAAATCGTTGACGCATTATCAAAGCCTCAAGCGTTGATTGAATAATTTCAGTCAGCGTTCGAGCATGGTTCGATTCATACTCGCAATGATTTTGGGTAATCAAAGGGCTTGATGTATATGGAATTAAAATGTAGCCCTTTATCGCATTTAAATAATGGTGTAACAAAGATTTCTTCTTAAGCACAAGCTTGTGTAACTTTAAACTTTGAACATGTAGTAATCATACTTTGATAAAATGAATAATAGTCAACAAGATACGATTTTTACATCTCATTTATTCACATTGTTATAAATAACATCTAAATCACTAAAAATTGTAATGCTCTGATCCTTATATTGGCGATTGATGAAATCCACGATTTGCGTAATCGCTTGGTTTCGTGCGCTGTGAGGGTTCTGGGTAGTTTGCTTCTCCAGGTAAGACAGGCTTCTTAGAGCTTATCACACGCCAGCCACCCTTGCGTTCCCAGGTCTATATGGAAATAAATCAGAGATAAAGGTAATCTTTGTACAGGGAAAACGTTGTTGATTGTTTTTCTATTAAGTTGCGGAATGTACGGATACAATGAACATTCAAGCAACCAAAGATTCGCTACAAATGATCACTTTCAAAAACTTCTCAACTTTTCAGAATGTTTTACTAAATGAAACGGACGAATGGTTATAGAATATTTTATAGCCTGCTTCTGTATAACTGTAAAATAAAAAAATATACTGTGAATCATACTATGAATGAAGTTTAAGTACTGAATGGGGGAAATTACTCTTTCGTAATTTTCTCAACTCATGTAAATATAAAATGTTGAATTCTAGGTTTTTAATCGAATTCTTTGACTCAATCAGATTTTCCATATATGTAACAGCCCTGAATTAAATGTAAGGCGTTTAATGTCAATTAGTAAATCTCATTCCCCAATTCAGGGTTCATATTGTATCAATCAATGAAATATTCATAATTTATTAATTGATATTTCCTCACGTTTTGATTATACTTAAAGTAGTAAAACGTTGCATATGCAAGCCCGACCCCAATCAGCAGTTTCCCAGTAATGTAGCGTACGAGTAACGCATTCTCTCTACCCTGAAACAAAATTGATAAAGAAAATCAGTCGAGATTCAAACATTTAAAATTAGTAAACACAAAAGCTCAAACACAGAGTAACTTTCAAAAAAACAAAAAAAAGAGCCACTTTCCTCGTCAATTCTTACCAACGAGGGTGTTAGCGCATCTCCAAACTTGTCTAATGGCGCTCTGTAAAATCTTCTGATTGGATTGAAGTTTTTTTTATATGCTTTTGCTTCATCTATAACCGGTTCATCAGGGGCCAAAACCTGGTCCTTTAACCATTGAGCTCTCCAAGCTCTCTCTTCATCGGTCATACCCAGAAGACGTTCTTGTTCGCGCACCATGCGCCTCGCAATCGCGAACGACTTCACACCACCCGTATCTGATGATGCCATATTTGAAGAGGAGAAGACGCCGGACCTGAATCTGAGGTGAAAACTTAAATTTAAATGTGTATTCGTAGAGATTGTGAATAAATATTGTTATGTAGTTGGAAAACGCGGAGCTAGACTATCAAAACATACTAGTGACGAACATAACCTCAAGGTTTTACTCTGTTTTATTTTATTTTTATGTTAGAAAGGAACGATAATTGTGAATATCTTTATTGTTTGAAAGTGATACTACAATTTTTTGAATGCCGATTGATATAACTAACGATATTGTTTGTTATGAGTGGTTATTATAATATTCGTTGTGACGGTAGAACGATTTGAATGGATTTATGTAACTCTTGACCATCTTATTTTTAGGGTTTTCTAGTATGTAGAAAATATCAGGGTTGAGATGAGAACGTGATTATGATTCTGTTAAGAAGTGTAGAATAATTAAAATTGAAACTATGAAAAGCCAACCTTATTCACTGTCGCAAGGACAAAAATAGTTTACACGGGTATAGTTACGTCATTAGACGTATAGAGTTGGTATAGAGTATGCTTGTATATGTGTATGCATATATCTTGCGATTGCTTCCCTGTTTTCTACGGAAACGAAGTCAATGAAAATGGAAAGCGACTAACTAGACCGCTGGCTGATATCATAGGCAAAGCAACTAATAAGAGAAACGTATGAACAATAATGAGACGTGAAAAATGAACAATTTATGTCAATTCTTTAGCAGAAGTGAGAAAATTGCGCCCGCAAATTAGACGCGCGCTTTCCAAGTTGGCAATGTCGATTGTATGAACAATTTAATTCGATTTATTTTCTTGTAGAGAAAATCATTACTCGAGGGTAAAACATGAACTCTTTGAAAATCTTTATACATATCCTTACGGAAGAGATACATCATCAATGGTTTATCCCTTTACCATTCAATATGAAATATGTATAATTTTTTAAAATCAGCTGTTCTCGTCGCCACCTACATCGTTGTGGATGAACTGAAATTAAATAACCTGGGTGATAGGTCAAAGATGCTGCATGGCACTAATGTCTTATCGGTATAATAATATAATTTGACCTCCTGTGAAATCTCAGTCGCACTCTATTACTTGACATCGATTTAGTAATCTGATACATATGAAATTTTAATACAATTGTGATCATAAGCGTAAGTTTTATATAACATTGTTCACTCTAATAAAAGGCATCTTTAACATTCCATTCCATTTACAGTGTTTATGAACGTTTTATTATCGCACCTAATCCGTAACAGTTTAATCGTACAGAATTATATCATAATAACAATAACTGTATCATCTCAAATATCCCCATTTACATTAAACTGCGTAATTCATTGAACGCAATTCACAATTGCAAGAAAAGAAATCGCAAGTAAATGATTCGATCATTTGTTCAATTTGACATTTAGCATAATAAAAACAATGAAAATTTCGAACTCATTATCAATCAAAACATTACCTGTCGCCATTAGCATATCATGGATAACGTATGTATCCATTTGAAAAATTTTTGATTCGATTAGATTGATCAATTTACCAATTTTACAGTAAATTATCACGAATATTTATAACTTTTCTAAGAATCGTATAACTTATTATACAGTTACTTTACTATTTACAGAATAATAACAATGGAAAGGAACTCTGACATTGGCTCCTCTATGCGAAGCCTAAGAGCTATGTTAGCTACGCATAGAGAACCATCTGAAACAGAACAAGATTTTTGCACATTAAATAATTTGGGTGAGGCTCTGTCCACACTCTCAGAGGTATGTGTATATCATGAATGGAATATGTATGTGTGTACGTGTATATTTTATAATATGTAATGAAAATAAACACAAATATGACAATATTATAATACAATAATTGATCATCTGTTGCGATTATTCACGGTATGAAACAAAAAATCCGCAAATATAACTTTGATTCTACCATATTGAAACACGAACAAAAAAGATGATATAGTATTACAAATAATAGTAAAGAAATTCATTGCAGAAGTTGCTATATGCACACTGAGAGGAAAATCTGTTAAAAATTATCCTCAATTTTCATTTATAGTTAGAATAGCTCTGCAAAATGTTATTCTGATAAAAAAACATTTCAAACAATAGAATGCACTTTGGACCCCATGACTATGAGTCAAGATACGCTTGAGGTGATGCAGATTGTAGAGGATACCTTGTATATCTTTTCAGTGTAGTTTTTATTGTTGACTTCTTGCTGTTATCTAGTTAAGAAATGTAATAAAAGCCTTTCTTCATTGCAGGAACTCGAGTCTTTTGGCCTTCTTACTTCACCCTTGAACGCTAATGAAATACAGTCTATAGAATCTTTGGAAACTACATGTGTGAGATTAATAAATGCGTCCTGGGGCTTGACTCGCAAGCACAGAATACTGATGAGAGTAAACGACCAAGCCAGTGACATACAGCACAGAACTGCAAATGATAATTCTAGCCTCATTGTAAGTTGAAATCCGTTTAATTTGACTCAGTAATTTTATCATTTGAGAATTTTCGATTACATTTTCTCTTTCATGCAGCATTAAGTGAAGAAAAGGTAAGACTATCTATAGGTAAATTCTAAACTAAACTCTATCATTTTATCTAGTCGTAATTTCATTTATTTCTTAGAATTTCTCCTCAACTTTTCACCACTTGATAGGTCTATTTTAATTTCTATGTTTCTTATCAACAGAATCACGTGAAACGACTAAAAGATGATCTAGAAAAAAAACAGCATTTATTAAACGAATCTCAAGAACGAGAAAGAAGACTGAAAGTTAAATGCGAGCTACTGTCTCGGGATTATAAACACGAAAAAGATGAGGTACTATCACATCATTTGACTAAATGCCTTCCCAGATAAACTCATCTTCTATTCCAAACTGGATAATAAAATGTTTACTTTGTTTTGTTTTCTTCATACTCAGGCAGTCAAGTTGCGGAAACAATTACAGTCCAAAGACATTCAGCATGCCCATGAAGTAAAACGCCTTCAGCAAAGCGGACACAAGCTCAGAGACCAGCTGCAAAAATCTGTTGGTAAGAGATTTTCAGCTTTAACTATTATTAAAGAAAAGTCAAAGTATTTGAAATATCTGAATAGGAAATACTCGAAATTTGATAAAGAAGCTACTTTTTCTAGAAAAATATCATTGTTGGCTATTCCTTTCGAATATTAAAACATCAAAATGCAGATCCGGAAAAGAATAGAAAATTTTTATATTTATTTATCAAATCAGAATATCCGTCTGATATTATATTCGTCATTGTTGCTTCTACAGGAACATATGTGCCAAGAGATAAGGCATCTCAGAATATACAGGCTGAACACGAGCGGCAATTGAATATGTATAAGCAAACAATATGCCGTCTAGAAGAAAACAATAGGCAACTTTTACTCGAAAATAATGACCTTAGAGACGCGTTGAATCTTCACTCTGAAGCACTTGATCTACAAGCTGAGGCATCAGGAATTTGGAATGACGCTGATGTCTAGAACTTCAAAGAGGTTTGTATATAATATATTATTTCTTGCTTTATATCACTTTGCTGTGCTGTGATCTTTGTTGTAACTGTATATTTCCAAACCACATGTGGTTTCCGTCGAGTTTATCTGATTGATTTGTCAATTATAGCAGAGTTGTTTCATATCAGGTAAACTCAGAGAATCTTTATTCAATATATTTTATTCTTATATTTTTTTTTTTAAATACCTTGCTGATGTAATTCATTCGTTATACCTAATGTGACGAAGCTTTTATAATTTGTCTTTAGTCATATGGTATTTTAATTGACTAATGCAATGATTAATAATACGGAAATGAAAACAAATAATTCGTATTCCTATAACTTTATTCAAAAGATATACACCTACATATGTATATACCTATATGTGCGTGTAATGTTTGAGTCGGTAGTTGTACAAATGAGTAATAAATATGATTATATTATTGCACGTTCGGATGGTTAAAAATGACACTTATAAATACCAACAAATACAATGATTATATATTACATAAATATATAAATTAATGGTACTTCAAGGCGAAATCGCCAATTTGATAAAATTACTGCATGATTAAACAATTTATACACTGTTCTGCTGAAATTTTTTAGCGAATGTAATAATAGCAAATTTGAAACAAGGTGATTTAGAGTTTTTGGAAACTATCGTATCAGAAAATTTTCATGTAATAAAACGTTCGACAGATTTAATTGGAAATAAGCTATGATAAATAAAGTAATTTTGAATTTGAAATTATCGACTGCTAAACGCTGCTTTACAAATCGAAATATTTACGTGAAATTATTCAAATAACTGAAAATTGAAAGTTATGCAGTAAATAAGAGAAAAATTTATTATAGAGAAGTTATCAAATCGTATAATTATACGAAAATATGCAACAGCTTTGCATTTTATTTCTCAGAGCCAATATCATTGTGAAATATAAAAGTTATGGGTATATTATTTTCGCAAAAGTTTTATCAATTTCTGAATTCTGAAGATCATACTTCTCCGGTTTTCGTTTTAAATTAAAATATTTCAAATTCTAGCTACAATAGCGGATGCAATAATGATAGAATAGAAAAAAAAGCCACTGCTAGTTTTTTGGTGTATGTTGTCTGCAAAATTGCGTCCAGGTTTCGCCGAATTTGATCTCTTAAGTACACAACCGCATTTAGCATTCGGGCAAATGGAATTATGTGAATGAGTATGTTTACCTACGTAATGTATTTCAGAGGGCAGTTTGTTTCTCCTGCTCACAATGAATTTGTTATCTTCAGGAATGTGATCGCCCGACTCATTGTGATAAAGTCGCATTACAGAACTACCATCTGCACATGTGTCAAATACCCCGATCTCCCTACCTACGACATTGACACTAGCGTTAAAAAAAACGTTATTTGAAAGATTGATTTTCCTTCCAAACATTGAAATCTTTCCACCAGTCGGGAAATCAAATGTTGTATTTTTAATCGTAATTTTATCAAAATATTCGAAACTCAAAGAGTCATTGGGTTTCAGCAGGTTAACGGTTATATGTGAATCTATGATCTCGAGATACGTGCCGTTTGAGGAAGAAAATTCTAACACTCGCAGGTTCGAGATCATGACATTTTTCAATTTGAATTCCTTGACTTCTACCATGTTGAAACTTTGATCGAATTCGTCAATGAACGTGTTTTCTATGTGAAAGTGATCCAATTTATCGAATGCCGCAAATGTCGTATGGCCCTCGAATTTCGGTATATTTCCGATGTTCACAAGTTCAATTTGTTTCAAATGTAACGAATATAGAAGCGGGCTAAATTCTAGAGTATTCGTAACGTCTTTAATTATTATTGACGTTAGGGTATGTTCTAGATTCGCTCCCATATAACTGGTCAGATTTACGGAAGCGCAGGAGGAAACGTTCAGCGAACTTATTGGGGGATGTCCGTTGAAAGGTTCTGTGGGTTTGTAAAGCACTTCTAGATCCTGAAACAAAACACCGTTATTTAGTTAATTCCAAGCCTTCTTTAGGCGCCGTAAAAAATCATAATTATTTTACTTATTTATTCATTTATTCATTCATTTTATTCACATTTCGACAATAGATATGCATACCTCATTTCTTCTGCATTCGTATTTCAAAGTATGTCTATTATGACTAAGGACGTACTGACAGTATACTTTCGCACCAGCAAAAAACACGAAAAAAATTACTATTACGGTGATCTTCATCGTATCTTCTTACGTCTCTTACTTCTCACAGAATCTTATTACGTTGCAACGTTATTAACTTATGTCGCCAATTCGTGTATATTAAGTTGTTTTGTGATTTACTTATTTGATTTATAACCACTCGTTGGAACTACCTCCTCCCTCTCTCTTCGTGCAGTTCAGATCAATCAATACACGTGGAAAAATCAAAAAATTATTTCCTTATTGAAAATTTGTGTAAAATCGCGACTTTCAATCGACTGTCCAACTGACTTTTCGACGCCCAGAGCACGATGAGAGGAATAAATATTTTGATACCCGGGCAATTAAGATTCGACTAATCGTATAAATTAAAATGGACAGCTCTTACGGGGCCGCCTTTACAATGACTGACGTGTGCCCTGCAATGGCTACTGAATGTCTACTTCATAGCACATTTGTATCTCATATTAATAACTAAACGCATACCAGTGTAACTCATGTCGTGAATCGGAAGTTTTATATCCGTCTAAAGATAAGTGACAAACCGTATAGAGGATTGAAGCCTGCAAAGAGGTTTTCACGTGACCGCAATTTTCCTTTTCAGCTTACGTAGTCTGCAGGATAAATTGTTCGAAAACTTGACAAATCTCGATCCATAAATTTATATTTAATCATAATAATACGTCATTTGTAGGAAACTCGAAACGTTTGGGAATATTATTAACTGATTGATATTAATTGCGATGGTTCATTTCACAAAGGTTGAAATTTTTTACTTTTTAATTTTTTACAAAGTGGTTAGCTCTGAAGAAGGCTTAGTTACGAATAAATCACTAATCACAAGCTTCAATGAGTTAATTTTTGTATCAATCATTCCTGACGATCCCAAAATTTAATCATCTACCAATTTTTTTTTCGAGTAATATTACTTGAATAGGGGTTTGATTCATCCTGTCTCCTTCTAAATCGTACGGAAAAACTAATTACAATACTAATTTCACATTATCAAAGACACCTTCGTCTTTGAACAGATTCCTTAGTCGTAGTCACAGAATTATTTATTTTTAATTAATTCATAAGATTTCTCGCAAAGCGAGATGTACCTGTATTCATCTAAATAATTTCCCAAATGTATTATGCACTTGATGTTCGGAATAAAGGTAATAA
Organism: Macrophya annulata; assembly: GCA_963924015.1. Classification (NCBI taxonomy): domain Eukaryota; kingdom Metazoa; phylum Arthropoda; class Insecta; order Hymenoptera; family Tenthredinidae; genus Macrophya; species Macrophya annulata. Next base: position 35,286,130 of record OZ001258.1, on the reverse strand, counting down.
CTGCGTAGTATTGTGAGGAGTTAAACAAAAAATTACATTGATGAATAATGCAGGCATTGCGTGCCAATATTACTGCATCCGTTCTTTGCGGTCAATCTACGTGTATATATGTCGCTTAGCAATCTCGTGCAATGTTTCTTATAAAATTAAACGTATAAGGCGATTTGCGATTGTGTATTTTTATGACAAAGAAATAATTGATCACAAATTTTATAGATTTTTCCTTGTCTTTGAATATACTCGGTTCAAACTGAAAATTCAATCGAAAATAAAAACGTTAACGTAATTATAAAAACATAAACACAGACATCGGTGCGCTATTATAATCAGAGCCTTGCCACTCGAAAATGAATGTTCAAACGTTGAAGATAAAACTGTAAAATCATGAATCTATGTTTTATAAATATTCTAGCTGTGATAAGAAAACGTATGCATGTGTACAATACTGAAATGTTTCTATACGTGCGAGTAATATGTTAAAATATTACAAAAACACGGAAAATATTCAAATATTTGCAACCGATATTCACAATTATATATTCTACCAAGTTTCTTACGTCGTCTCACGGAAATTTTTCACCGACACAACCGCAAAACTGTAACCATTTTCCTTTTATGAAGTTCAATCTCTGTCAAACAACTGCTACATATAATTAAAAAAAAAAATAATTTTTTACATTAATTACAGCCGATGCGAATTTATTTAATGTATTTCAAACGTGATCGATCAACCGCAATACTGAATATCGTTCAAATGTAATAACCTGCGTCATTTGGGTGTAACACGTTCGTAGAATGAAATCTAATCGTTTTAATTTTCTTCATATAGCGAAACAACATATACGAAAATGTATCTTCAACATTGCGTAGCAAATTAATTTCTAAGGTATTATATAATTATGAACTCAATATATTAATTTACCGATTACTAAATCGAACACGCCACGTGTTACGTTCGTAATTATTATCGGTTTATAGTTCGGTTTAATTTCAATTAACAATACGCGGTGTCTCCTATAAAGAATGAAGAATGAAATCCCCCATCCGTAATAGAAATGATTCCAACTGGAAATCAAATCATTTATGGACCAAAATTCATATCTGTTTTATCTTTCAATCTATCTTTCAATTTTTTTTTTATCAAACTCTTCTCACCTTCGAGAGGTATTAACCCTGGTATATAAACGTATGGTGCAAATTTGAAAGAAATTTTTTATCATGTCCAGTTTTCTAAATATGTATTAAAATTCGCTTCTGTCGATTCAGTTATACTTCTGTTTTCTGTATGACTTCTATTCGCCTCAAAATCAGAATTATTCGAAATTTTTTTAAAGGCATTCATCTCCAAATTATAAAGGGTATATTTATCCAGATTGGAGAGAGATGCTCTTTGTATATAGTTACATACATATAGTTATTTTTCGTCCATATACGTATGATCATTGATAAGCCGATGTTGTTATTCAAAATAATTGCTCAAATTATAGAGGTGCCATGTAGTCTCGTAACATTCAAGTGATGACTAATGCCTATAACGTTCAATAGTAACATATTACGAGTTTAATTTCATAAGATACTTACCGGTAATGGGACGTTACGCAGATACAAATTATCTGTCGAAAAATCCGAATGACTACACATCATTATCAGCAATACGAGAAGAATTAGTCCACCGGATAGTGATGATGAAGAGTAGACTTTAACTATACGTTTGTTTATTATTTAACAGTTTTTTTTACTCATGATTCTCTTATCATATCGATCAAGAGGGGTTGTTCGAATCTCACGGGGTGAAATATTATACCGTATCTCTTAAGAGTACGACAAGTGTCCCCCGTTCGATACAAACGAAAGGAAAAACAAAAAACTAATTAATACTTCATTTTGAAAAAGAATGCTCTTTATTGAAAGTATAGCAGACTAATTAACATTGATAAAAGTAAATACGAATGTACCTCTTGGAATCTATACGGAGATGACGTCATCCCTCTGTCAGATCTGTAGTATCAATATATAATTTGGATATAAAAAATAAAATAAAATCATATAAAATACACAAATATATAGATACATATAAATAAAGTAAAAAAAAATCTGCGTTAGTTCGGTTTAACCGTGACTTTTGCATATAAATATCTCCCCTAATAATTTCACTGTTATATTTGGGTCGTCGCTTATGTGAATTTTTAATCAACGATATATAAAATAATAATGAAAATAAAAATAAAAAATAATAATAATAATAATAATAATAATAAAATTGTAAAAATCTCTGTAATTTGGGCATGTTTGGGGCCTTTAAAAATTGTACATTTTGTTACTTTTTTGGAATGGCACAGTAATATTTCGTCCGTAAGAACTTCGGACTTTATACTATATTATTATAATAAAATGTGTATAACATATACATATTTTATATCATAGACTACACCTCGGTGTTATCAAATACATCTATATATCCATATTAGCGAAATAATGTCGCTTTCCTTGTCTCAAACATTAGTGCAAAAGTTAGTTTTGTTTTGTTTGGTTTTAGTTATTTGATGCGAAATTGCATATACTAGGGTATAGGCATGGTAAGCTTCCACTAATATAGAGTTAAGGTTACCACAGCTATCCCACGTAATAATAAAATGCAAGTACAGTATTAAAAAATTATTCAAGACTGCTGATTTAATTTATATCATTAACCCTCAGCCCTTATTCTTTCGAAATAATGTAATCAAATTCATCCCCCCCCCCCCCCCCCCACACACACACACACACACACACACACACACACACACACACACACACACACACAACGAGACAAAAAAACAAATCAAAAATAATAAACTGGTAATCTGTGACCAGGTTTACTATTCTCTGGTCCGGTCGGCCTTTCCGGTATTTTGCTGCCGGTGAAAGATATTTGTGATTTGAATTTTGAAGGCCTAAATATTTAGCTTGAGCAATTATCAACGCACATCGAAAATGCACAATATAACAATCATTCCTGTCGCTTTGTACTATATACATGGGCTGTGGATCCAACGTTTATCTCATCCCCCTAACGAAGGGATGGCAACCGAAAACGTGCTGTTCCTTCTCATAAGGCGGGAAGATCGTAACCCGTGCGCACATCACGTGGGTGTCTTTATATATGTATATATGTATCATTTACATCTGTATATACATAATATATTGACAAATAAGACTTTCACAACCTTTTGTGAAAGACTTCTTCTATCGTCGCGCGACGGTCGGGTGCCACGAAAGCCAATGGCACCTTATTCTGTTTATTGGTAATGTTGGTCCGACCTCCGGCAGTCATTAGTCGCCAACATACCTCTTTCTGTGTTTTTGGGTCCGCTTTATTCAAAAAACCGGCAGCTAGGTGGACTGGTGTGTTACCGGCGTAGTTTGCGATGTTAACAGCTCTGTCCCCGTTGTTATGAAGGAGAGCCTGAACCAAGTAATACATGAACGTTATAGTATTGGTCCCTCCGATTTTCCTCACATTCAATGCATGTTTTTTAACTTTCATGATCAATCAACTAGGATAGTGTCAAAATTTACCTGAACCATTCCTAAACAGTATTTGTTAGACATAGCCATGTGCAGCGCCGTATTCCCGTTCTTCTGTTCTCTGATAACTGGGTCGGCACCGTATTCCATCAACAGTTTAACAACCTCGATACTTCCTGTCATATTATGAGCTTCCACTGCTAAGTGAAGAGGTGTCTTACCTGAAAACGATCAGAAACTGTTAACCCAACACTTGATTACATAACCAGAATTTTTTTATCCTAAATTTGAACAGCGGACTAGCCCACAAATTACATATTGATCTTGATCAATGATTTTTAGAGCAAACGTACCCTCGCTGTTTGTTGCGGACAAATTGAAGAGGGTGTGTGATGAGGTCTTTTGTACAGCCAAAAGTTCTTGCAGTACTTTCAGATGACTGTCACCTTGGGCTGCCACTACATGTATTAGGGTATCATTCTGTAATCACGTTCCAATGCGTTATCAACAGTGCGTATAGGTATATATCTATATACTACGAGTTATTATCAATTTTCATGAAATCGGGAAGCTGAAGCGACAATGAGGCCGAACTCTGTTTACCTTTTCATTGTACTTTCGTTCCCAGAAGTTGTCGTCAGTGCACGAATTAGCGATGGTGGCTGCAAGTACGCCAGTTACGTAAGCAAACTCTGGGCAATTTATTGCTGTCAAGTAAAGAGCGTCTTCACGTTGGTTTTCCATGATTAAAGACGCCGGTATCATTTTCATCTTCTCAAGTGTGGGCATTATGTATGCGAGATGAGAGGAGAGTTTCTTTTGATCGCGCACGAGGGACATCAAGTACCTGTAGGTGATTGTTTGCTTAAATTTTCGTATCGAGATATATGTTCGAAAAAGTCTTTTCAATTTTATTGAGGTGATTTTTAGATACTTACGTATCGCCATTATTGTTCTTCTGTGTGAAATGATCATACTCGAAATCGTACAGATTATGCATGGCCAGTTGCACATCGACCACGCTAACTACTTTCTTGAGTCTTTCAGTTGCTGGTGTGCTTGGCAGTCTAGAAAGTGACCAAAGTGCTAACGGTCGTGAATTCCTGCTGGTAAAAGAATTTTTGGATAAGTTTCATTGGATAAGAATGGACTGAAATTTTTATTATACATTGATGAAGAAACGATCAGCTTACCTCCTTTCTTGTGACGATGAGAGTTGTTTGTGGTCTGTTACTGGTGTTGGAAGTAGAAAATCGTTTTTGTTTGCAATGGTGGATTCTGATGTGACTCTTTGTTGGTAGTTTACTTTGGATTTGGATTTCGTCGTTTGAACTTCGTTACATTTGACTGTATTATTTAGCAGAGGCTGAACATAAGCACTAGTCTGCCCGAATGCCGGAATGCTTTGTCCGACTTCATTCTTAGCAGTGATTGTCACGATTCCCCGTGAGGTGGAATTTGGACTAGTTTTCGACAGTATGCTATTCTGTAAATGTGTTGCCGACGGGTGGGAATGAAGGTCGTTGAGAGATATCTGATGAACAATTTGTTGGTCTTGTGTTGACGTTGTGTTGCCTAAAAAATTCGTGCTATTTGTGACCTGGTTTGGACTCGTTTGAACTTGTGTCGTCGCTGTAGAAGTTGTATCGCTGTAGAAGTTGGATTGACAGATATTCGGATTTCCTTGTGTCTGCTGCATGGTCATCGCGAGATCTGCCATTATATCTACATCGATATATCCGTTCAATTGGTTTCCCATATCGCCGTATGTCTCATGGCAGGGCAACTGCATTGGAGACGCGTCTTGTGGGGATCCAAAGTACTGACAGCTTTCGAAATCTGTGGCCATTCGATCTGCGCTGGGCGAATCATTCCCATTAATGTAACTCACCGGGCTCTGCTCATTATTATCCGACGTGCTTGAGGATGAAGCCGGTGACAAGGGTGGATGAACTGTCCGGAATTCGAACTGTAAAGAATCAGTGAAAATGTTTTTAATTAACGACTAATACGTGCGGTTCACTAAATACCGACACACGTTTTTCTAACAAAGATTGGTTTGGGGGTTGGTACTAGAATTGTACACTACCTGGGGTGATTGAACTGGTGATGTAGCGCCATTATATCTTATTTCCGGCAGGGTGCCGCTCCAAGCTTGGCCATGTGTAGTTTGTGAGGGATCTAGTAACTGTACAAAATGAAGCACGTTTCAGTTCACATAATCAATCATTCGAAGCTTGATCAGGCATTCGGAAATTTTGAATAGTTCCAAAACTTGTGGTCATCCAGAAAACAATAATTCAGGGTTAACATAGATGGTAGATGTAACATATAGCTTTTGATACGAAACATTTTGTCTATATCTACTTGAACGATTTCCGATAAAATATAATAAAATTTCAATGACCCTAGTGGGTTGACATGATATTCACCTCATCGGTTGGACTGTCTGAGCTAGGCCGACACTCGTTGCCTTCTATAAGTACATCCAAGACGGGATTCAACACGGTCCAGTTTTTCTGCATAATTTCAGCAATTTTAGATTGAAAGAGTTCGTCTCCTACATCGTCAAAGTTAGAATTTGAGAAATTATATTCTGTGAAATCTTCTTGATAAAAATTTTCAGGTGTGTTGGCTTCAGTTGTATCTTCGTATTTTGGGCTCTTTCTATCGTACGGTTTGCCATTATGGGATAATACTCTATCCATCATGGGACCGCGTGCGACGACCTCAGCCTCATCCTCAGTGTCATCATCGCTCGAGTCATTATCACTCGAGTCATCGTCGCTCTCTGCGTTTTTTGGTAAACCGCGGGTGTCAGGAGTAGTGGAAGACTTGTCATCTTTATAATTGTTGTTTTTTGATGCAGTTTCATAATTCGCATTATAATCTCGCTTCAACTTATCCAATTGTCTTTGTAACCGCTGTTCTTCATCATCGCTCGATTCGTTCTCACTATATGAATTGGAACGAGGAGAGCTTTCCGATGAGGATCCATTCCACGGTTTGAGATCCCGTCTTCCAGATATAATTGAATCGTCGCTGCCCGCAGACGTATCCGATCCTATCGATATCGACTGGAGTCGAGGAGTGATTTTAAGAATTTCCGAATCATCGAATCTGCTGATGCCGTCTTCGTGACTTTCGGGGCTGAACGGACCCTCGTCATCAGAGCAAGAGTCCGACTCTTCACCGGAATTGTCCGCAAATGGCATCATTTTACAAACTGCAGGGTTTGTCTTGACTGTAGTTATTCCAGAACTGAAAACACCGTTGAACATGAGAGTCATGGATCTTTAGTACTTAGCCAACTCTCAATCAAGTTGAAAACTAATTCAAATCATGAGACTGTTTACCTGTTTAATGAATTACTACTGGTATCATTTCGTAGGAGTTCTGAATCTTCTCCCATCTCAGGCATTCTGTAACAGAATTAGTCTATTATTGATTTATTATTTTATATCTGATCAAAGTACGATGAAGAAAAAAAAATTTGTAACTGCACGAGGTACTTTAAAAAGTCCAATAACTTTCACATGCTACGTCTTGTAAATATACTGAAATTCCCGTTTATAGCAGAGTTTCTTTTCAAAAGTTCTGTACATGCAATTATATGTTTGATGGATGGCCGATTTCAAATATGATGTTCAAAATTCAGCAAAGGGTGTAGTATTCCGCGTTTAAACGTACCTATTTGAAAACAGCAGGTCGTTAAACTGATAGCAATAGGAATGGGGACGATATGTTTTTTCTTCTAACCCTCAAGAATTAATTTTGAAAAGGAAGTTCAGTTTTCGTTCAATTATTGTACGATTTTCTCACGTTCAACATGGCAAAATTTGTGTTTAGTTTTGTACTTGGATTCTGCACATGTACAGGAAAAAAAAATTTGCTATTGTAAGGAATTCACTGAATTGACTTCGGAATCGTCTTATCCTGAACGGAAAATCTTAACTGGAATACTTCCAGTGTTATCTGATTCTGAGTCATGACGCAGTTACATCGTCAAATGGCACGTTTATTTTAGCAATTTGTTAACATTTTATACGTTCTTTTTTAAATTAGTGGCACATTGCCTGTTTTGTTGAATACTCAATATTTGTATACCTGGTTTTGAGAAAAGCTCTCTCGCACGCTGTAAGCTTTATTAATATAATCTTTCTTTCTTGAAGTTTTAGTCGAATGGGTTAATATTTAGAAATTTCAGCGGTCAACAGGTCAAGGCTTGGATTTTCTGGTACTTAAAGTTTGTCTAATTGTAAGTTTTTCTAAGTATGTAGTCGCAGGTATCAGCAGTGATTTCGACCCAAAAATTATACCAGAGTCTAAATCCTAATTCTAGTCAGTCATATTTCAGTTTCATTACGATATTTGAGTAATTTGATAAAAAATCAATTCAACATACAATTATTTCAATTTCACGTGATGTTTAATCTACAAACCAGCAATGGTGAATGTTCGGCTCTTGTATTCACAGTTAATTTGCGACTGATTACATCCAGAGAAATGGTGCATTCAAGATAACTACAAAATTGAGTTTAAACTAGTTGAATAACTAGACCAACGTAATATTGGGAACAATACTAGGGGTGTAGTCTGAACAGAAAGCACATAATTATAGACACTATGTTTGCTTATCCCACGTACTTATGCTGGTTTCGTTCTCAATACGTGATACATTTGTTAATTCATTAATAAATCGCGAATTCTGTTAATGTTTCGGTACCGAGAAGCCATAGTGAAAATATTTGGCTGTGTTTTTGGTCCGTAGTGAACGTGCTTAAGGGGCTATTAAAGACAGTCACGTTTTGCAAACATATCACATCGATATTAGAAAAGGCCTAAATCAATCCAGTTCAGTCATTGGTTCAGAATGTCACCTGACGTTTTGACAGTTATGTTTGAACCTTGATGTTTGTGGGCGTACATTGTCACCCCAAGAGGATAGAGCTACTGTCCTCTTCTGATTATAAGCCGCTAATTATTATCCATTAGCCATTAATCATTGATTGATTTAAACCTTTCCTAATATCAAAAGTTCGAGTGCTAACTGCAAGATGTACAATAATAGATCGATTCTCCGAATTTTATTTTCAATCGGTCGAGTGATGTAGGAGCAGCAGCGAACCGCGTTTCCCAGGCGATGAGAGTCTTTAATGACCCCTTAAGACTAGTTTGAGATTCTGCCGCTAGATGTCAGGACCCCACACTTCTATTCCGAACACTTTTATTATGGAAAAGCATCTAGCCAACTAAAGTCTGTACGGAGGCCTTTCCATATTCTCATATAAATTAGGAACTGAACTTAAAAACGAAGTAATTAACTATAGGGATTATACATATAATTATCTTGATTAGACTTAAATATTTAATTAATTAAAATGATTATCCGATTGGCATTTGCGTGATTAAAAAAAAAAAAAAAAAAAATCAAAATAAAGAAAGAATTTATTAACAATGTCTGCTGATGGTGCTAATATCTCATAGTCTCCTAGCTATATCCTAGCTGCTAGACAAACATGATCGCGAATGCTAACAATAAGATACTTATTATTCCCGCGTAACTATAGAGCTTCTGAGAAAAAGGCGCGCGCGTATCCACTTAGCTATAGTAGCATGAACTGTATTGCAGCCGCGTACTAACGAGTATTAATTTTTTACCCAACCTTTGAATTCGCTGAATAGATAAAATCATGCAAAAAATTGCTTATCTTAATATGTATAATTAATGTGGAATATATGATTGGGTTTTTTAAACAGCGGATCACATTTTGCCAACTATTTATTATAGTCGACTGATAGTCTAATATCTCCATAAGCGAATGTATGTATGTATAATGTATTAAATATTCAAAAGCTGTATGGGCATCGAGTATTTTATATTAATAAATTAAGCTAAAAGATCGCTGAAGTGATTAAGAATTCGAAGAACTAATCGCAGAATCATTTTCTAACGTATACATTATTCTGTGTAAAGATCAACACTGCTAATAAATGTTTAAATATCGCAGAAATCCAATAAGCCAATAAGCCAATCCATCCCAAGTCATAACATTTGAAATTGTTCGAAACTGTACACCTATATGTTTGGTTCTCTGGATCATCGACTCACGAACCGTAAGGATCGTGCTGTAAAAAGAAAAAGTATCTTCCAAGATTTGGTACAGGCTTAGCCATGCCATTAGCATACTGTTCTCGGTATGTGGTTGAAACGCGATAAAAGTAATTGTAAATATCGGTAGCCACTGAGGAGTTATTAAGATATAGTATGACATACGGCGAGTTATTAATAAAAATTGAATTCATGGAAATGTACGAACCTGGCTGACTAGTTATTAAAGAGCAGCAAGTAATATCCAATGTTGATGAGTTCGCAGTAGGGAGAACACTATAGTATTAAATTTTATACGATTTAATACAAGTTAATTGCTTAATGATATGATTATAGTGTCTGTTTAATGTTCGTTGATAACACGTATGTACGTATGTACAACTGTGAGTGTAGCACGAGGTTTACTTTACTTCACTTAAAAAAGTATATATGTCTGATGTTGATAGTTAAACTTGATTTTTATTTATTCACAATGCAAATTGTTTTTAACAATAAATTTAACGTATCGAATCAGAATGATATATTGTATTATAATGTTTTAAGTAAAAAACTGTATGCTGCGGTTTATACACAACAACCCCGAAATTTAAACCTCAATTTCTAACAGAGAAGATTTAGTCCCGTATTACCAGACCTACGCAGCGGCTTGCCTCGAATGTGGCCGCCTCGAATGGTCGACCAGTGATTGACCATATATTTACCGCGATCTTAGCTTAGTGCGCATGAGCAGTGGTTACGTCACTCCAATTCCACCGTATAACGTTCGTAACAAACTTGCATTTACACCTCATGATTGCCATTCGCACAGGCTTCATCTTGTCTTCAAAATTTTATACTCACAAACCTCAAATTCAGTACATTTAGTTCACTATCTTCATTACGTTACATATTTTTCAATGCCAACAATTCAACCGCGAGACACATATTACAATTGTGCAAATGAAACATTTTGTGAATCGAGTTTTATGTATTTTGATTCAGTATGACCGTCCCCCTGTTGATGGCATTATAATAAATGTACAGTTACACGTATACAGGGCGAGTCTTGTCAAAAGTCTCACCTCAGTGACTATAAAACCATGATTTTCTGGAGAACAAAACCTGCGATTCCATAAAAATTGAATTCGCAGGACTTAGGCATGCACAGTGTGAAAGTTACGTTTGAATTTTTAGCCCCTGGTCATTTAATCAGCCGAAAAACGACGTTTCAGCATACCTTAGCCACGCCCATTCGAGACCTTTGAAGAGATTCACCCTGTATATTCCTTCTGAACCGATAAACTTTGGTACCATGAAATGTCTTTGGAGTTGCCAATAGCTATATTTGCATAATGTCAATTTCAGGTTTGCCATTTCGGCGTAATGCACACTGCAGTCTTTTGGTAATCAAACTTCGTAATTGGGTATTTCATTCTAATTGACATTCGGAGCTGCCCACTCTTTGAATTTTAATCATGATGTAATCTATGAGTAAAAAAGATTTTGCTATCGTTGTACACTTGGCGAGGTTGATTTTAGTCCGGAAGTAATAATTGGACACCTCGTTTAAATGGGACAATACACGTATTTAAGCTGTCCAATTTTCTCTTCCGGACCAGAATCAACCGCGCCAAGTATATGTTTTCGAATAGCATAATCCTTACTGCGATTTAAACATTGATATGGGCTACAACTATTCAATTTTTATTTTCGGAACGAAAAAATGACTTAATAGGAACCGAAAAATTGTTAAGATGAAACAAGAGGAGACGAGAATAGCGGAGCGGTGTCGCTTCGTGTTATTACTAGTCTCGTCTCATTAAACTTGATAATTTCTCATAATTAAATTTTTTCTTAATAAGTAGGAAAAATCGAAAGCAATCACTCCTGTCTTTTTGCACCTTATGGCTTCGACGAAACAAATAATGTGGGATTAAATACAATCGCATGTCATTTCTCAGATTTATGCTTCAATTAACTCGCATACGAATTATCTGATTTATCGATCTATACGTCATGACAAGCTACTTTTCATCGTTCAAATCTCAATTGTGTGAAGTGGTCGAAGGAAATATTTGTATAGCACACCTAATACTTATATCTAGAATTATAATTTATTTATATAAGAGATTGTCTCTTATCCTGCTCTACTGGACTTCAACAAGTCGTAGCCTTTCGATCTCTCCTAATTGCACGTCGCTTCGATCCACGATATCTGTCAATTTAGTAAAACGTTTTGTTTTTATAAATTTATTAGCATTTCTATCATTCTTCGTTGGATTAAGCCGTAGAAGTACTTGATTTTTGATCAATTAAGAATGATCTCATTGTACATGATAGGGAAAACCGTTAAAAAATCGAACACGTCTTGAATATGCTAATAAATGTAACTCATCGACCTTTTATCACCCGCGGAACAGACCTATTGATTTGAAAGAACATGCAGTTGTAACCCCCCGCGGTTTATTGCGTCGTGCGTTAAATCGTGCAGAGTTATGTTTAGCGAATTAAAAGTGACCGTCTAACGCGTTTAACAATGAGCAATATACGTGCTTAATATGTCTAACAATAAGCTCTAGAAATTACATCATCATTCATTCAGAAGCTGAGTTCTCCTCTGGGTTAGAGTGTTAAGGTCAAGAAAGTGCGAGTAAACGATAAAAGACTACATAAGCGGTATAGAAAAATTGCGGTATACAAGTTTTGATTTCTTAACGAAACAAATTTCCTTCTTAGCGAAATATTAGGTATACTGTAAGTGATTATTCTTAATTAAAAATCTCCCAATGGTCACGCTGCGCATGTCTTCTTGCTGGTTCAGGAGCGAGTGTGGAGACAGGAACGTGATAATATGTTATAGATATAGTCTATAGGTCATGAGGCTGCGTCATCAGCTTGGGTCTTCAAGGGCAAATTGGGATACAACTTTTTTGAATGTTTCTTTTTTTTTTTACACTCCTTCGCGTCGGATTTCTTCTTTTTTGTCTCTTCCTTCCTGCTACCTACAGTTCTCGACGTGTACATTTAGTCCGGGCGCTATAGCAGCAAGCGAATGTATATTTATTTCGTTTTTCATCTCGACGATGATACCATATTGTGACTAACGTATTTACTGTGATTCTAAACCCTATAATTTTCTCACAATTTTGTTATTGCTTTCTTTATTCGGATTTGCAATATTGTAGTTTATCTCTGAAAGTCAATAGTTTAATCGTGATCAGCATTTAGAGGTAACTTTGAATGACTGACTTGTAAATCGTTGGATTCACAGACTTGGTACCGAGAGAATCTTTGTTTTTTCGGAGAATCTAGGTTTCGTTAAAAACTGCACCCGAAGAAATGATCCACCATGAAATCCGGCTATTTAATACCAAATAAAAAAAAACTCAAAATAATAGTTTTCCTAACTAATTTGAATGGTAAGATTTCTAATTCGTCAGTCTACGTAACAAAATGAGATTTTAGCGATGTGCTTTTTCCTGGATTGTTTTTTAGCTTTATTATAAAGAATTCTCTGATGAACCTTGATGCAACCTTCCATCATCCAGGAATCAAATTCACGATGTTCAAGCTGTTAATTATAATTTTTTTTGTTTTTTTTTTTATTGTCTGCAACTTTTTTGCCTTCAGAGATCTTACGTTGATTCCTGTGATACTTCGAAGTTTGAACCTTGTAGATTAAGTATACACAAGTTCCAGATGTTACTTTTTGCGAGATCACTTTTTATTTCACAAAGAGTATTTCGGGATAAACTAATCTGATGTAAAAATATGTTACTAGAGCGATTGAGCACTTGTTGGCCAATTGTAAGTAAATTGTGTGTAGCAATGAGATTAATATAAATCATTTCGAATGCAGTTTGCCAGATAAAACTTGTGAGTTGTAAACTTAACATTTTGACTTGACTTGACTTAAACTTGACATTTTCAATAGATTCCTTGTTACCTCATATCTGTCAATGACAGCTTTGAAAGGTTCCATAAAAAGTACAACCAAACTACGAGAGGTACCTGCTAAACGAAATTCTATGTTTAATAAAAAAAAAAACAGAGAACTTCTGCACAGAAAAAACGATCGACTCTAAAGAAGAAGATAAAACATTATAACATATATTCAACAGAATTAGAGAAGATTTATAATTCAGTTAAATTAAACAGGTTTTGAACCAATGTATATACCTAAATGTTTCTTCACATGCAAATGCTTATATTCTTCTTTGATATATTATAGTTATCTGGTATGTGTTAAATACGATAACGAATATTTAATATAGGGGGAATTCCATCTCAACTCGACCTATCAAAAAGCCTGACCTTCTTCGAAAATTCTGAAATTTTATGATAATTCAGTATTGGTTGGTACAAATATTTGTGATTTTTTTTAGATTTTTCGGAGCAACCATTTTCAAGATAGCTGACTATTGATTCCGATTGAAAATCAACATTTTCATCGTCTTACACAAGAATATCTCGAAAAACTGTTTATCGTAGAAGAAATTACAGAAATTAGTCAGTAACAGAATAAAGTCAGTTATTCTGAAAATGGTTGCCCCGAAAAATGTAAAAAAAATCACAAATATTTGTAGCAACCAATGCTGAATTGTCATAAAATTTCAGAATCTTCAAAGAGGGTCAGGCATTTTGATAAGTAGAGTTGAGATGGAATTCCTCATAAATAGTTATTGAACGTCAATTTCTAAAAAATATCTTCAAAAGTGCACATTCCTTTATGATCTTGACAGATTACAATTTTCAAGTGAATTTTTTTGCATCCACAAAAGGCTATCATTTTTCTATTTTTTTAAGATTTCTTTAGCGTATCTAACTACAGCTAGGTTATCAAAAAAATTCAATTATAATGCGCGAGTTTTCAGTAGATCTGGCCCACTATGCACCGCCGCGCTGCCAAAAATTCCTTATGCATACACTTTCATCATAGAAAATTGAATTTGTTTTTTCAATACACATACTACCATAATCTAAATCTTGCTGGAACAAATTGTTGATAAGATTTTTTTTCGTAATTCTTAATGCAAAAAACAGAAAAAAAAACCAGTTCTTATTAAAATTTCACCGAAGTCTCCTCTAAAAAGTGTTTGTTGGTTGTATCAATGTAAATATAGGCGAGGTTGATTCTGGACCACCTATTTGGACAACTCCCGAAACAGCCAGTCAGAGCTCTGGACTACTTCTTGAGTTGTCCAAATAGTTGGTTCAGAATAAACCTCGGGAAATATACATAGAATTTAAATATGATTCTGAAATCCTAAAGTGAACCCTCCTTTTGCTTAACTTTTAAAATTTCAACGATGTTATCGGACTACTACAATCAAGGTCCCACCTCGAAATCCCATCTCAAAGTGGCCCAATCTAATTTACTTACTAAAAATTTTGTGCAACAAATTCTCGTCTTGTAGAATTCGATAGAGCTATCTGCTTCAGTCAGATATTCTTTATTCAACCTTTGCCTCGCCGTATATTTATAGAGTTTTCTGCGAAATTCAAAATTGCTTCTTTGCTATTGGTGGCTGATATTTGTTATCTTTGTGTACTTGCCTTGCGTTTGTTTGTTTTTTTTGTTGTTGTTTATGTTCTAATTATTATTATTTTTTTTACACAGATGTGGTTACCCGCGTAGATTACAGAACAGAATAATTAACGCTAATTAAATAGTATTAAATTATTACACTGTTAACTAAAAAAAATTCTTTGGTATCAGTGAATTTTTATGATATGTATGTTACACATATAATCAACAAACAGCTAGTTTAAACGGGTTCCAACAAAACAACCGATAAATTCGGGCAAAAAAAAATTAGTCAAATCCCAGTTTGACCGGTTTTTACTTATACATAGAAAAATGTGTATCGAATACACAGTATGCACTTCAGTGTTATAGAATTTTAACATTTCAGAAAGGCTCATTTAATAACAGGTCGCGTTAGTGATTATTTCTCCATTTCTTATCTCGTGTCTCGTTCTTTAAGGGAGGAATGAAATTTTATCTAAACACCTAGTAATGAAATCATCCTGCAAGTGAAGCTTTCACTAATTATACATATGAGACGTAACCAGAAATATTCGGATAATTAATGAACAATAAACAATGACATTACTACATCTAAACGGGTGAGGTTAAAATTCCACTAAAATTTTTGAAATGATATCTCATGATATGAAATTTTTTGTTTGTAGTTAAAGAAAAATCGGAGACTGTACAATAGAAAATATACCTTAGAAATTTTTCAATTCTTTACTCGACACAAATATATGATTCTCTAATCTTATACAAACTCGAAAAATTCTTAAGACAAGGATGGTTGGATTTAAAATTAAAAATATATAGGCCTATGAATTTAATTGTTTAGTATAATATTATGAATTTTCATAATGCGTATTAAGTAAACTTGACCTTGTCACATTATAACGTTGCAAAGTTGAATCCTTATCTAACACAACGCTACATATACATATGGACCACAAAAACTCCTGATAACATATATACATATGGTAATATAATCATGGTTAGTAAAAATATTTATTATAATAATTATGAAACTAACAAATAACAACTTAGTAGTAATTAAATTATATTCAGTATTTTAGGAAAAATAAAATAACATTTAGTATAATGAAGAAATACATTTACTTTGCTCAAATTTGTGATAAATGAAAGAAAAAAAATAATTAATCTATTACAAATTATTAATTCCGTACTTAATAAAGACAGAAATATTTTCTACTCGATACAATCGTATAGTTGCTGGACTATTCGGTGTTTGTCAGACTTATAATATCATAATCATCTTCAATCTGCGGTCCTATGTACGAAGTGATAACAGCAGACCAACGCTTACTGTGGTTTTAAAACAGCATAAAAATTTCTCGTCTCCCTATAATATTGTATATGTATATATAGTTTGAATTTGCAAAGTCTTTTAATTATACTTAGATTCAAAGATAGGTATCGGTATTATAGTGTTCAGTGTTACGAAATTACTGGTATAATTTCCAGCTGACGTCAATGGAAACAAGTTTTGCGGCTTACCTTCCCTAGAGTCTCTTGAATAGACAGCGACCACAAGAATGGAGAGGCGTAGAAGTTTAGCTGAAAGCATTTCTCTAATATCTAATACGGCTGGTTATTTAGCGCTACTTTCTCCGTGGTTAGATTTTTATCATATTAAAAGACAAGTTTTTTTCATATTACAATATTCGATCTCTTTTTGTGCTGATTGTACATTTGGATTTTATTGTATGTACCTCCTGATCAGTAGCAAACAGAATCTATTTATATAAGTATGTATCTACACTTTACTGTTCACGCATCGGTTAGTAATACTTTTTTTTATTTAAATACATTTGACGAATCCGAGCTAAAAATATTCAATGAAAGTATTCCCAACCGATCGTCAACATGAGTAGATGTGATTTCGCTGAAAAAGTCATGTAAAAAAAATAAAAAACGTTATTCGAAGTGTTTCATAAATAAATAATCATTCCAATAAACATTAATTACAGTCATAAAAAGACGAACTTAATTGATGCTAACTTGATGCTAACACTTTAGGGAGTGTCCAAATTTCATATACTTTCTGCGAATTCATCCGTACATTTAAATATAAAACAGCTTGCGTGATATGAACTTCAAATTCATATTATGGCCAATGAAAAATTTCCTGTACTGAACAGAATTACTCTTAGAAAGAGTGTTAAAAAAATCTACATTATACAGTAATAGAGAACAACTAAAATCTGATTTGTTAATTGCGTTATCACTTAAATCGCAGTTCTTTATGCCTCCTGTGAAATTTGGTTTTATGGGTTTGAGCTGCTTTATAAATCATGTCGTCCATAAATTATGTAACGCACTTTTTGGGCAATATTGCCCCCCCCCCCCCCCCCCCCCCCCCCCCCCCCCCCCCGCTGCGTTACGTAATAGACCCCTTACAGAGGAACATCGCCAAGTGCCCCCCTCCGATTTCAACGAAACTTTGAGAGATTGTAGAGGGGGTGAAAATCTTTGACACGTATTTGCTTATATCGGTGGAATTCCACCCTAAGGGGGTATAATCAACCCCTGCAAATCGCAGTTTTCGTTATGGGATAGCTCGCGCATTTTGAATTTCGAAAATCTGATGCCAGATTCGTAATCAGCGACTCCGAAAAGCCCCCCTAGCACCTTGTCAGCCAAAAATCTTCGGCCGGTCGTTCTGCGCGAGCTCTCGTATAATTAAATCTGCGGTTTTCAGGGGTTGATTACACTCCCTTAGGGTAGAAGTCCGCTGATATAGTTCTTACTAGGTTCAGGACGTCTCATTGTTGGCAATTGAATTATCGCATCGTTAATTATGGCCGTCCTCCAGTGACCATGAATGAAATGATTTACCACGGTACATTTCTCATCCAACATTACATTTAAAATGAAGTTGCTGATGAAGTCTTGTCTTACGTGCGTCACTGATTCCAGGACATAGTTATACATAAATCCTGTACGTGAGTTGCAAGTGGGATTCCGATTTCGTAGTACGGGTTATAAACATCGCCATGTATTTTAACATGCCAATGTGTTTCCACTTGGCTCTCGCTATCTAATTATTGCTAAAATTCATCAGTATCAGGGTCTGAATAACTTTTGATTTAAGGTATATTTTTTTCCCCAATAATATTCGCACTGCACAGGTATATCGCACTTTAGGGTTATAGTGACGAAAATTTTTCCGGTTCTGCTATTCGCGACATTTGGAATTCTCACAATCTTCTGTTTAATTATGTCATGTTTGGTTGCTATTATTGATAACGTTGATCTCGCATATCGTTTTCAAAACATTGAATTAATACCAAATATCCCGAATGTAGTGTAAATAAACATTGATAAGTCTTTGCCAGCAGGGATTTATCTCAAACTATTATGCGTACTACAGTTTTGATAAATTTATATGTTATGAATGTGTGCATGAGCAAGACGTCCCGTTTAAATGAATTTCCTCATCGTCAGATATCAGTAATCTTGAAAATGCAAACCACATTATGTGATCCTTCAATGGATAGCTTGCGGTGAGGCGAGTAGATCAATAGCTTCGGTAGAATCACACGCCTATAGTTTGCAATAACAGTTTTTTTGATTTTGATTTTACAATTATTTAATTACACACGCACGTGTTTGATCTACATTTTTGTTTATCTATACAACAACAAGTAAGAAACTTATGGAGGACATTTTAGACGAGGCTATTTGCCATTTATTCGATCATAGGTATAATAATACATATCGCGTGTCTATAAATGCTGTAAGCTCTGAACTAGGAGAAAGGCAATTTTGAATTTGAAAAGTAGTATATTTTGTTATTTCTATGTTCTCATTCTTTCCAGAAAAGATGAAAATGCGAAAATTAGCTAAAATTATAAATTTACAAAACCAAAAACTCGAAAGCAAAAGGTTCTATGGTGTCGTGGCAGATAGGTACGACTTTTTGTCCTGGAGTTAATCGGTGATCGAATTCCGATGATTCTTAACGTATTTTTGTGTCTTCTGTACAAATAAAGAAAAAAAAAAAATGTACGACCTTCCGGCTTCACAATGTCAAACAATCGTACACTGTCACGTAGACGATCTTATGGTATTACTCACCACGCGATATCCTTCGCGCTGCACCTTTGTATTATGATCTGCATCGCAATACAATTGACTAGTGATTACAGTCATTATAATTATTATTTCCAGTCGCTATAAATATGTAGGGCGATAAATGAACATTTTAATTCCGGTGATCGTGATTATCGATAAGGATCTGTATTTTCCTGCAGTATTGTGAAACTCGTTTTCCAGATTTTTGATTCTCGGAAGAGTTTCATGACTGGACACGAAAGGATCCCGTGTTCGAGCGTTGGAGGGAAAGAGAAATTATAATACGACTTTATCAAAGCCCCCTACAGAAAAAAGTTTTATTTAAAAAGCATAAACCGTATTTTATTCATAAAAAGAAAAGTTATTTTTTGTAAGATGATCAAATAAAAATCAGTTTTGTTTTTTATTTTCATATTTGAAACGACAGACAATTTCTTTAATGAAGAAAATATCTTGTTCAAATATAAAAAATA
This sequence comes from Macrophya annulata, assembly GCA_963924015.1. Taxonomy (NCBI): domain Eukaryota; kingdom Metazoa; phylum Arthropoda; class Insecta; order Hymenoptera; family Tenthredinidae; genus Macrophya; species Macrophya annulata. The sequence goes on along the minus strand of OZ001258.1, from coordinate 35,266,431 downwards.
TTTTTGGTTTATCTATCGATATTATATGTTGGTTGAATACACGTATGGATGGTATATTCGACATTCTATCATTATTGAAATAATATCGCATTGGCTTGGTCAGAAATATCAAAATTCTTATAAATTCGTAACATAAAATTTACGTAGGTGACGACTTTGCTATAAGAACAAGGTATATAATTATATAATGTAATTACGTACTGCAGCGAATGACGTATCATATATTAATTTGAAATTACGTTACTTGAAACGATAATTTTTTTCGCTGCCAATTTCGCGATAGGATTGATTAAAATCGAATCGTTTTTTATTCCGTTTTAATTTTTTTTTACGGAAACGCTGGGTTCACAGGATGTTTTTAGTTATCATACGCGTCTGTGCGTTATTAACTAGAGTTATACCTACCCTAATAAAATTTAAAAAACCTAACGCCACCATCGTTTCACTGACCCGCTTCACCAAGCGCTTCCGGTATAATCGCATGTGGCCACAATCGTGCGGTTCCAATTTCGCTCAAGATCAGTTATATGGTACGAATAAAGTGTTTTACTGACGGAAAGAAGTGGCCTGACATACGTCCTGTCGCGTCGGAACCACTCAAGATGCCGGATGGAGTTTCCGCAGCGTAGAAATAAGATTTCCATGAAGATAATTTTCCTGAAAAGGCGGAAAACTAGATATTTCAAAATAATTAACAAGCTTCAGGAAACTTTGTGGTGTGGGATGGATTTTTTGTCAAATCTTGGAGCTTCTAAACAGATTAAATAATCCAGGTTCATAACGTTATGTACCTACTCTTCTCGTAAATCCAGAACTTTTTCCGCGTAGAGCAAAAACAGCAAACTTTACAACCACAGGACTTTACAACGAAATGACGAGCATGAAAAATTGCCATGTCTCGTTTAATTTGAACTTCCGGTTCTACCGGAAATGAATCGATTTTCGCTGTTTTACTGACAAACCTATACTTTTTTCTCTGTATTACCTTGCTAAATGAAAGAATATATTCTTCCGAGTTGAGAATTTGATATATATATATATATATATATATATAGGGCATTCCTTGCCAATGACACCAAAAAAATTGTAAATGTACCCAGATCGAATTGGGATTCGACTCATTTTGAGTATACATAAAGTAACATGTAAAAATTAAAAACGAATAAAAAAATGTGAGGGTTTAAAAATGTAAAATTGACGTGGAATGCCCCATATATGTTATACCGAATCCTCAAATACGAGAAATTTCTTCGCCAAATTGAGCCTCATTTACGGAACGCAAACGGGTGAAATAAATTTTTTTGAAAGAAGTGTGTGTTTTTACAGGGTGGTTGCCCCTTAACTTGAGTGAAATACTTTCTCATATCGTAGAATCGTCGAAAATAAGTTCTAACGCTGCCATGATGGATATTGTCTGTAACGGACGATATAGTACGATGCGATTTTCATTATTTGTAATAAACATTATATTGGGTAATCTATTAGTTGGAAATGACAAGTCAAGTGCCCTACAGTTTAATTTAAACATCAATATGAAAATCATTCCCGTTAAATTCGTGTCCGCACTTCAGCTATAATTTGTCGATAAAAATTCCTAGCTTTTGACGTCAGCAAATATATGTACACCATTCTACTACTGTGGCGTGTTAAGAATTAAAATGTAAAGAAATTTAACAATGTTATCACATATCAGATATCACTCATGTGGTCTCTATCGAATATTCACAGATGTCTACATTGCAGGAATTAGAGTTAATTATATTTTATTACAGTTACAACGTGAGAATCACGTGAAACTATACGGTCGGAGCGCACAGGCGCCGAGTAATACGAATTTTATGAGGCTAGCCAACTCGCTGAAAATCTCCCTAGAGTTTTTGCTGATTGCTTACATTGTTGAACTCGGCATATCCTAGGGATTTTTTAGCTCGATGAGTTGACTATCCCCATAAAATTCGTATTACTCGGCGTCTGCGCGCTCCGACCGTATAGTTTCACGTGATTCTCATGGTATACGTAGAATAGTTTGAATAAAAAAAAAATTTGAATCCACAAGAATGTAGAGTGGTGGAGAGGGGGAGGAAGGGCAGGGAGTATGCCCGCCAAATATATGTAGCTCTTGCAATAAATTTTTTTTCAATATCACTACACGAAAAACGAGATCTTATAAATTCGAGCCGACGTACAAGTACAGGTATTTGTAGTGGGAGGTCGTGATGCTCGACATTATTTCTTGATTTTACGACATAGACAGCTGTCGGCACGTTTTTGTAATTTTTTTTCGTAATGAAATCATTTCCGGTTAACTTGGCGATATTTTTCACATTTACAATCCTTGATCGCCGCGTATTTTTACTACGTTTTCTAATAACGGTGATATAATATAAGAATCGTTTTTTTGCAGTCAGATTTCTTAACGTTACGGATCTTTCAGAAAAATAACATATCTCATTTTGACTCATCGATTATAAAATACTTTTCTTAGAAATTACATGAATCCAACCAATAAATATCTATAAGTAAACGTTTTGTAAATAAATAATAATTTATTTATGAAATAATTTAAGTATATCTACTTCAAATTCATATTCATTGTAAATCAACGGATATTGCGATTTGGGTACTAAGAACACATATAGAGTCATTACAAATAATATATTATTTACAGTGACTTTATTGTTCGTGTGCTTTTACATTCATTCCAATAAATTTATCAGACAAGCAAAATTCAATTTTTTGTTTTCTTTTTCTTAATACAATCATCTCTCCTCAAATGGAGTGGGAATCTGTCAGTTGAAAAGACTTTAATACCAAAACTTGATTATTACATTAAAAAAAAAATAATAATAATAATAATAAAATATATAATATAATAAAGTTTCTGAGCTTCTTGCGATCCTCGTGTAAAATATTTTCTTGAAAAAATATTATGTGTACCATGCGTTTCTTGTAAAATATATATATATATATATATATATATATATATATATATATATATATATATATATATATATATATATATATATATATATATATATATATATATATATATATATATATATATATATATATATATATATATATATATATATATATATATATATATATATATATATATATATATATATATATATATATATATATATATATATATATGTATATCCTATGAATATTTTACACCTATCTTGTGTTGACTGGTATACACGTTGGTAAATAAAATATATTTCAATAAAATATTTCTCGAAACCTTTTTCGCGTTTCTATTTCGGTTTGCAGATATTCTTATCAGATATAAAGGTTTGCGGTTCTCCATATTATTTATAGCTTTAGTCGAGCTTAAATCGTTAGAAGTAGTTACAAGCAAGAGTGTATGGTATGCTTGAATCATAAAAATTATTGCGTCCAATTATTTTCCATGAAAAACCTCAGCCACGCTTAGTAAAAAATATCAATATCGTGCAGAACATTATGTCTTCTGCAAGGACAGGATCTAGATGCGGTCTTCGATGCGCACGTATACCATAGTCTCCGCATTTACATGAATCATAATCATTGCGTTGGGAAATAATGCTTCTGAAATCAATATCTCATCACAGTTTTGTATTGCTATAATTTTCAATTACGTTCCAATCCCGAAATGGACGTGACATATTATCTGAAATCCTAATCACGTACAAACGCAGTTATACAGACGTTTCACGTATCTCGTATTAAACACATATATAACATATTTATGTACCAAGAAACTATTAGGAAAGAAATCATACTGGAGTTAAAGTACGCAACGTGATACGAAGAAGAATTAAAATAAAAATGATAAACGAACTACACGCTTGACTCGATTTACCGGCTCTAAAAACTTAATTCTCACGATGACGTATACTTAATCATTCCCTTTCCATATAATGGCAGGTCCTTCCAAGTATTATACAATTCAAGACAGGTGTAAATACTATTCAGATTACGGTTGAAAATACTTCGGAGAATGATACAGCAGCCAGGTTGTACACAATATGTGCCTGCATAATGCATCGTATATTATCCATACTTGATACTGCCCAGATGAATATCTTGTGATTATACTTATTATTGAAAAAGGTTGAAGAAAATCAAGCCATACATCGTACTTACTTTATTGTCAATTACAAAAAAAAACGGTTACGAAGTGTGTGATTGAATAAACAAAATAAGTCTTTTCATCGACTATACCGGTTGAATTTATGCAACTACAGACCAACAATGGCATTGGATTCAATTACTAATTATACCCTACAGGAAGCTTAAGATAAAAACATATCAAACACCGATGTAATAGAGCTGAAAATGTACGCCAGTAGACCGGAAGTAAATGCTGCCCAGGTTAAAAATATCATAAACCATACTTTGAGGACCCTATCGATCCACCACATTCTGAAACAAAAAGTAAAACATCATTCATTATAAGTTTTGAACACAAGTTTCGAATTCAATCGAACAACTGTTGAATAGTATTGTCATGTCTAGCTGAGATTAAACTTTTAAATGATCAGAAGTCAAGTGGAGTTAGCTGTTAATTAATTTATCTATTAGACATTGAATTATTCATATTCATTTCATTCTTGTTCACAAAGTAAATGGCGTATAAGAATAATGTGCGGTATATGTATAAGATTTTTATTTAATTTTTTTTCTTATTGGAATGACATTGAAATACGACGTGAGTATAACATAAAAACACGGTAGTGGCGGGTTATGATCCTCCAACTACTTTGGCTGATCTTTCGTTGACAAGTGTCACTTGTCACGCAATTTCGATTTTTATCAACTGGTAACTTTTGTGACAGATTTTATAAGACGACAAAAGAGAATCTATTTCTTGGAAGATGCATTTTTTTTTTTTTTTATATTTTGCAAGTTACACGCAATATATATTTTAATAATGGCACTAAAAATCGGTTGCAAGTTCTCGTTCATACGTTTATATATTCGATTATATTTGTGCCACGGACTTCATCGAGACCTCGTTTTAAAGACGGCGAAACGTACTTTCATTTGACATTTAATGAATTCGTCAAAATATGAACTTTTCACTAATTCGGAGTCCGAACGATCTGAACATATTACTAACTATTAAAAAAAAAAAGGCGTGTACGTAGTAAAAGATCTTTTTTTTTGTCCACAGAATCTATAAAAAAAAGTCACAAAAAATTCGAAATTAGTAAATGAAATTTTACATCGATTTTATCCAGCGTGACATGAGAACACGTATCTTTCGTCGACGATTAAATGCCCCCTCACGTGACTTACGACTCTTTTAATACAATTATGAGAGTTTAATCGACTTATTACGATATTGTATCGCATAGCACGCACACGTTTAATCTATAAATGCAATATGTGGCATTAGGTTGAATGCGATGTTACTTCACGAGAAGAATTCGTAATTTTCAGGCCCATTGTTCTTTAGTGGAAAAGAATTCTTGCATAGAATTTCGTGGATTACTAGGAAGTAAAAATTCGCAGAAATTATTTTCGTGATATCATCGATCCAAAAAAATTTCTCCGTGGCAGTTATACGAGTATATGGCCTTTACTTTATTTCTTCTTTTGACCGCAGGCCACTTTTTTACAGGTACTAGGTTGGGCAGCTGTCATAAACTACACGTGATATATCATTTTAAAAAATTGCGACCGATCATTGGAATTGAGTTTATTGCAGACGTCAAAATTATACAGCTAATTGTTTCTTACGATCCTATACGAACGCGTTTATATAACCCCTTCATATCGGATGAATAACTTTATAAATCCATAGAACTTGTCGTTTTGGTTTGAAATTAGATCGTTGGGTGCGTCAGACTTACGTCAGACGAACATACTTACATATAAAACGATACAATATAAGAAACTCGATTTATGACGTATATTAGTGGGCACACGATAAATCATTAATTTATTACATCAACCTCAGGATTCGTCCTGGTAGGATTGACGCACAACCGAGCGCACAACGATAAGAATATAAAAAAATAAAAAAATAATACAAACAAGTTAATCTACGGGAAAAAATTTTTCTTTTCTTCACTGTCTGCGGTATATGCGTTTATAATAATAATTCTAAGAAAGCGCTACTTTACTCAGATTCTAATTCCGACTCTGATAGGTCTAACAGGATATGCTGATTAGAAACACCAACATTCGTTATGAAAATGTGTAGAAAATCTCGGGGCACCCAAACAAACAAAACCGGTAATAATATGTTTTGAAGCAAACGGTAATTCTTATGTATATGCTATCGCCAACTAATAAATCACTAAAACTAACAATTTGTTAGTAAAATTGCTTCGCGAAACGAGACTCACTTTACATCGAGTGGGACTTTTTTTTATACATAATTTACGCAAAGTTTCTATTAAAATGATTTTTTGTCTTTAATGAGAATGAAGGAAAGTGTTTGGAAGTAAGAATACGATGAAGTATGTTGTTGAAAAAAAAAAGAGGAGGAATAATGATTTGTTTAAATAATTAAAAATTCAATTATTATTTTATCTCTTTTTTTTTTCTAATTTTTGCATCGCGAAATTATCGACTATATCATAGTTTAGACTTTCAGATTATAAGTAGCTCGTATTGCGTGCGTCATCACGAGATAATTGAGCTGAATATATATATCCTCACGTGTTGAAACGCATGCGAAACTCCGAAGTCAGGGGTATCCGTAAATATGACAGTGGTTCCAAACGCGACTTGTATCATGCTTTCGTTGTTGTGAAACCTTCGTAAAATGAGGTAAAGTAGGGGAAGTTCGTTGCCATCTGACACAATTGGCAACTGCGTGCTTTAATTATATGTATACGAATTTAACTGTTAAGAGTGAAAAATATTCCAGCTAGTCACGTCTAACGTGTCGATGTTACGTAGTCCACACTAAGCGGACTATTAGATGAAGGAGAAAAAATACGTTTAATGTACGTAAGTATACAGGGTGACTTTGTAAAAACTGAACGTAGGAGAAATTGGAACCAATCTATCAGAGTGACGCGCTTTAGATTATTTGAATAGCGTTGGGGACTAATTTTTTCTACTTTCAATCGACGGACTTGCCTGATCTAGTCTCATTATCAGGATTCATATCCGAGTGCGTTGTTATTTTTTGAAAATTGTATAACGTTTGTGTAATCGAAAAATTTTTATAATACGTTAGAGAATCTTAATGAAAAATCTTAAATGCATTAAAATAAAATTTGAATCGTTAAAATCGGGCAACATATCGGGCACAGCTAATTTCAAGTGTTGACGTAGCACAATAATTCCAAAATTACACACTGAGGAAATGTAGTCCGATTTTTACGATTCGAATTTTATCTTAAAACATTGAAGATTTTTCTTTAAATTCCCAATCGAATTGTGCAAATTCTTCGTTTATACCAATATTTTTTTGAAAAATAGCAATAGGATTAGCCTACGCAGGCCCGTCGACCCGAAAGTGGTACAGCACGATCCCATGCTATTGAAATAGTCGAAAGTGTGTGTTACTCTGGGACATTGGCTCTCCCACGTTCGGTTTGTATAAAACCGCTCTGTGTATATATGTATATATATATTTATATATATAGTGACGCACCAACGTAATCCTAGTTAAACGTCGATTTCCATTGACTGCGCTTTGTGAACCTGTAACTTCGTACCTATGTGCATCCTAAAAACCTTTAACCTGCACTTCCCTGTCCTTAGTTTTTACAAAAAATAACCCCACATGATTACTTGGCGCGTATTCTGGGACAACCTGTATAAATGTAGTTCGATTCGCGGTAGCGATAGAAAATGTCTCGTCATGGTCTCAAGGTGCTTGTAGTCTATAAATGAGAAAAACGTTCGAATCAGTGTCGTCAGTGACTTGCTTTTGCAAATCACATGCGTCTTTTACTATTTAAGTATTTCCATGGTCTCATGCAATGAATGTGATTTACTATAAATTGTAATTTACTACAAAAAATATGATTGTTGAAAACGTTGTTTTCCAAGAAATAATGTTTTTCGATGATTTTTTAGTTTATCAATAATATATCGACGATATTTTTATTGAAAAGTTCAAAAATCTTATTAACATTTGACAAATTTAATTTGACAGCCTTATCTGGTGAAAACGTATAATGGTTAACACCATGTGTTAAAAATGAAAAATAAATTTTCGTATTGCCACAGCCATGAGGATGTGAGTTTATAAAATTTATAGAAATTTACGGAGTAATATTTCATGGTGCAAAACGTTTCATCTACACATTATAAAAAAAAAGTATACAGCTGGGGCATTCCACGCCACCTCGACCAACGTCTGACCCTGACCATCTCGGATCTTATGCACTCTTTTTAAAAAAATTATTTGCAGGTTCAGGACCTCAAAAATTATATTTTTGAATTTTTCTTCATAACCGTTATTTATTTATGATTTTTTTAAATGAACTCAAAGTTCGAACCATTTTAAAATTCTGAAAAAAATCAGAAAATTTGTATAAAACATGATGATCATTTTAAGCCATTATATAAAGTGCTTAGTATTATAGAAGTCCTTGATAAATAATAATTACGATTGAGATTCAGTTTTTCTGGACTTTTTTTTTTTTATATCAATGAGAAGACGTGCCGGTAGCTATAAACTGTTTTCCCTTTGAATAACATGGGGTTTTTGCACAATTTGCACAAATATGGTGTATGAAATATTGACATAACATATTCTACAAAAATACCTAGGCAGATGTTATCGTTACCAAAGATTCAATAAGGTCATGAGAAACTAAATGCCAAACAATGAATAATGTGAATTAAGTCACCGTGCACTGTGAAACGTCTTTTGCACTAAGAGCTATCAATGCATGCAACATAGCTGCATCATAATTAAATGAGCAAGATAAAGGACTAAAGACTAAAAAATGTAACAAAAAAATTAATAAAGATGTAATTTTGCTATGTAATTGTGATCATTTTACTAGTTAAAAATAATTTGATCAGTATTCGAGCCTGTGATAATGAAATTATAAGTCCTACGTAGCCTATAATAATTTTGTCTTCGAAAGTTGACCGAAAAGTATATAAACTTGACGGTACTAATTTGAAATGATGTTCAATAAAAGCATCAACATAGCGCAATCTGAAGAAGAGTTTCCACTTTTATTTTCTGATTATTTAGCATCAGAAAATTACAAAGAAATTGCAATTAACGAAATTTATTAACTGCATTAAAAGACACACGGGTTAAATCATTATACATGAAACGTGTTTGGGTTTGTTTAGTTTCTTTTGTATTCACAATAGTGTCTTGGGAATAACCAAGGACTAGAATCTTGAAAAAAAGCGTTTCTCGGGTTTGTGCGACTTCTTTATTTCCATCACGCTTGGTTTCAAGGTTATTATCTCTTACCAACTCAACGAGCCTTACTATGGTGCAGATATTATATTAAATATTGCATTAATATTCACTGCGAGATATCTGGAGGCTCGACGCGTCAAAAATACATGTAAAAGTCTGCAGCTCCATCATTTGCATTAAAAAATTATACTTTGGCCGTAATATAATATGCATCGCTGCATATGAATACAACATACATACAATAGCTAGAATTTTGCAAAAGCTATGCGAATATGTACAATCTCAAATTCAACGATTGAATGTCAAGGGAATTTAAACGGTTTAACAGCACCTAAATGCGATCAATTTTTGATGGCCCGATCAGATTAGGGAAAAATATTATCTGCATTGTATATACGGTTTGTTCTCTCTTATTGGATTTTTAAAATAGGAATTAGTTATGACTGTTCGCGGAATGCCAGGTCTGTAATAAAAACTAATTATAGTAATCATCTTGAATTTTTATGTGCTAGAATGTAATCGACGTACCCAACTAATAAACAATTCATAATGTGGTAGCCTTATCCGAATCATGACTCTACGTGCGAGTAATAAATCTTGCCATATGGTAATTTATTTCATTGCTTTGTCGCACAGCAAATACAGTAACAGTAACTATTATTGCATATACATATAGTACGTTGCAGACGCAACAATGCGAAATGTTTTATATAGTAAAATTGGCCATAGAAATCGACAGTCAATTACATTAAAGCTGTTACCTACTGCAAATTTTTTTATTACACAATGTAGGTACTTCATTCTTTGTTAATTAGATGACTGTGTTTAAGGGGTATTGCTATTCCGATCGTGAACTTAGCTTACCAATGTGTAAAATAATACGAATCATCCTTATTCAGATTCTTATTTTTAAAAAGTCACTTTGATTTTCGAAGAACTACAGCGAAGGGATTTCCTTTTCGTAAGAATCACTTCGCACATAGGATCGGTAGATCGATTAAGGACTTGGTTTTTTCTTAAGTGCAATACCGTATAAGATGAATTTTGGAATTTTGGAATATCACACGTTATATCAAGTTTTGTAAAAAAAAAAAATGCAATAAATGATGCATTTTCAATCCCAAAAAAATTCATATAATTTAGTTTTGTAGATAACAGAAATTCCAAAAGAGATATCTTGACACCGTTTATATTTCCCGGGCAAAGTGACCAAACAGAAATCTCTTCGCCATGGTTCATCAAAGGTAAGAGACGATTTTCTGAAGGTGAGAATCTACGGATTGAGATACATTTGTTCGTAATTATCAATATCATAAATTTGAAAAAATAATATTGGCTCTGGCCCCTTGATCCATATTTTTGTAAAATAAAAATGCAAATCGTGGACACAATATTTTCACGGTAGAATTTGACCTGCTTCAAAAAATTCGTTCAGTAGCCTATAGAAAAAATATTTTATCAGCATGATTAACTGCATATTTGATAAAACTATATTTTGATCCTAAAGGTTTAAACTAAATATAATATTCATGTGTATACGTCACAATTTAAAAAATAAATTTCCTTATCCCTGCGGCGCGCCACGTGTTTCGTTACGCCACTGAATGGTGGGGCTTTCCAGCCAAGTGCAAGGTTATATCTTTAAATTGAGCACGCAAATACTTCCACAGTTTCATCTGAAATTTTATGTCATTCGATATTTATTAAAAACGATATTCACGAATGAAAATAAAATATTATTTTACTGTATTGATGCCATTAACCCCCAAAATAACCTTCCCAGTTGTAATTAACAATTTCTACGCGTGTAACAAATTCTTTATCACTGTTTAAAGATTCATCAAGTAATCTCCATTAACTATTGCGCGTGTATGTAAATTCGAGAATTCATTAATCTGATTCAAGGTAATTCAGTTCCGAGAATATTTCGGAATTCAAAGATCAATATTATATGAATATAATATAATACTCCAATGATCGTACACATTTTCAGTAATTTTTGATTTCTATGTTACCCTGCAGGCTTCATCCCTTTATTAGATATAAATTGATTCGTATTAGATCGAGAAACGCGAAAGTATACAAATGGGTGAGTGAACTCATTATAATCCATAATAAACATTTGCAATGTATGTATAGGTGTATGACATATACGACTTCAGGGATTCCCAACCGCATCCGTTTAACTACCGACAGTTTCTCAACAATCTGCTGGTAACTTTGTCATTATAGGCATTATACAGCGTAATTGCGACAATGAGACTAACAATAAATACAGTTATTTTTTAACGGTGATGTTATAAGAGAAGGAAATAATCCAAAACATCGGTTAAATATTTTGAATCGTTTGATTGTATACAACGTCAATGTTACACTCGAAATGAATAATAAAAATGAACGGATGTTGGTGGTGGGCATTTCCAAGGCCAACCACTAATAAAAACTTTTGCGTTTGTGTTTGTTCCATAGTCATAAGTCATTTTTTTATATCAAGAATTATTGAATCATGCCGCCAAACCCGACATGTTGCTATAACAAGTCCCCTTATTTTTAGCTCGCGAATCGGAATAACTAATTTGAATTCGCGTTGCGTGCGATGGCCGGTTAGGTAGCTATAGCATGCCGGGGCAGGAGACGTGCGTCACTATAGAATGGAAAAATACCACGTCTCTATTCTCTGTAACTCTTCAGTCTAGTACTTGCAAAATATTTGCATCTTAAATCCAAAGCGACGACACATCTTTGCTGGCCACTTTCCAAGTTTCATTGCACTTTCAGATATTACCCATACCTACATTTTCAACAAATATTAAGATGGTGCTTATATTATCGCCGTCCACTACCGCGACTGAATCATGAAGAGCTTCATTGAGCTTCATCAGAGCACTTTTAGATATTACGAATAAATTTTCAGAAAATTGTCGTTATTATATCGATTGGAAAAAATATTTGGATTGCGATTTTATTTGTTTGATATTTATTTCGGCTCTGGTTCCTGGGAATGTTTAAAATACCGGGGGATCGTTACATGCATATTTTGCAGATGATTATAGATAGGATATATCGCGGACGACCTGGTTTCGCAGCGGCCAATCGGGCCAACCTCATCGACCAAACAACAGACAACTATATTTACTACATTGGATTATCATCCTTTCGGTATAAAGTTGTCGCGACACTTTCTGTCGTCATTCTAATCTTAGCTTGCTGCGAAATATCTGCCCGCAAAAACCATTTGAAATCATACTTGATCACGTACATTGCTGCTATTTATTGATATTATTGATTGACTCACTACCTACACGCATGTCAACAGCAGTAAGTTATATTCAGATGATTATTACCGCTTTTTTAATCTATAATTTATAGAGAACGAGCCTCTCTTGGAGCACCATTTTGCATGACAATCAGATATCTCGTATTCTATACTGTAAATCATTGGGTTTTCACGTTTGTATAACTAGGATGTCAGGAAGAATGGATACTCCAAAGTTGTTGAGATTTTCCTTCTTTCTTAGAATCCTCATAACTTGAATTCCTGCAAGAACAGGTCGACTACGCGCTAATAGAACTAGCAACAGAATTCGGAGTTATTGTACACACAATCATTATAACCGATATTTTTGCTAATTAAACGCATTATGGTTTATTTAGATAATATTTTATAGTTGTTAGTTTTAGACTATCGTGAGTTAGAGCGTTACTTACTTGTCGCTGAATGCTTTAGCTTGTGGCAATCTGTTCATATCTTCTTTGAGAAGGTATTTTTTAACCCCAATGAGGCAGTCTCTGTAAATATAACAATATATGAGCTTGTAACAAATAATATGCACGTCATATATGATTGTAGAATGGTTTTAATTGTATACTGTTCGTGTTTTTGTGTCATATTCATATCCTATGAGCATATATTACTGATAACTTTAAATATAATGTAATTGTTACGCGATGAGACTTAAACAATCTATAATTTATGCAGAATACTTGGATGAAACTTTTTATTATCGTTTTTACCATTAGGTATTTAAATAATATAATTTTAGACTTTATATTCAATTGAAACCAAAATTCATTTTTTAATACTATGACAATAAAGTTACCAGCTTGTTAGAAAAAAATAAAAAGAAATATACAACTCCTTGAAAAACAATTTTTATTTATTTATTTTCAAATATTTTTACGTCAGACAACATGAAAAAATGCATACCTGAAGAACGACTGAATGTCAAACGTTCTAAAGTCAAAACTGAATTCCGGCTTGTCATTTGCCGGAATTGTTTTGTGTAAAGCCAATATTTTGTCATTCTTAAATTTCCAATACTCCATCAAAAAGTGTCTCAATGCAAAGTTTGCCGCGTAAATCTTTCTGTGCACTTTTAAGACTCTGAAAAATGCACAAATGTATATATTATACTTCCATACTAACATGGTTCAATAAAATTAAGTCAAATGATTCTGGGAAATTTAACGTTGGAATTAACAGGTCGTATATAGCACACCTATATCATAGATTCTGAGAAGAAGATAAGGTGTCAGAATTTCTTAGTACACGCTACGAGTTGTATTCGGAATCGCGAAAACTCAAAGCAAACTTTAACACGGTGTGATAGACATATTCGAACTCTATAAAAGTTAGCTAGAAATACCCGAATGTGAAGGGTATAAATTAAGGGATCGAAATTACATGTTGTTGAGCATGCGTTAACATCCATGTAATGGTGTAATTATGGTATTTAAGAACTTTGAAGTAAGCACCTAAGCTTTGCACCACTCAGCTTGAGCAAAGCGTCGATAGCCAGAGCCGGTAGTAAACTAAAAATCAAGAAATTAAGATAGTAGAATAATTCCACGGAGTACATCGTGGTGTTTGAAGACCAGAGGATTCCTTCTAAAGGTATTTCCTTAGTCATACGGAGTGCCATGGTTATCAGGTTCCTGTTCGTTATAGATTTTGTACCACCCGATGAACAATTGTACACGGGGATGCTAGGATCCTTAGTTATCCTGAATAATGGGAAAAAAAAACAAACACCGAGATACGTAAAATGATTAAGTATGTGTATATATGACATGAGTTTTCTTTCCAAATAAAGCTACACCTACGTTGTAACGCCTCGTCGCCACGCGGCGACAATCATTGCTTTGATGGCAATGTCTACGGGCATATAGTCTACTAGTAAGTCAGGGTTGCCGTAAACTGCCCTTAGAACTCCTTTACCACCACCTACCATTATCCCTACGGGACCATTAAAATTGTCTATCCATCCTGGGAACGGTTCCATCAACGATGATATCACTATAATCGAAATAACAATATTATCGAGTGTCTACTTTCGTGAAAGTGTATTTCGATATCAGCTGTCCGAGGTTTCTCTATTTCTCTTAATTACTTACTAGTTCTGAGGAAATCGACTACAGGTCAAGCAGTTCCTAATCACTGCAGATTTCAATACGTTTATTCGATCGTCAACAGTTTTTAATTATACTAAAAACTCACCAACCGATGGTCTGAATATTACACCAGGAATCACTCCAGCGTAGTTGTCAATAACGTGTTCGCCCAATTGTTTCGTAAATGTATACGTGTTCGGCAGCCCTCCCAGGTATCTATACATCGATCAGGGTTTTTCAAATCAGTAAAATTTTTCAAACAATAAAAGTCAATATTCAGTATCAATTTTTTCATACTCCAATAGCGTACAGGCAAAATGATAGTATTTCTTACTTCGCAGTCATGGTGTCTAAGGTGCGGTCGTCTATGGTTTCGGCTATTTTTATTGCCTCTTTCCAATTAGCATGCGGTGGGTACAGAATTTCATCGATCAACGGTCTATCAGTGTTTCCATAAGTGGTGCTCACATGGAGGAGTACCTGGGATTTATAAACTTGACTTATGATCACTTGTGACCAATTTTGATCATGTTTTTATTACCGTTCGCTGAAAACCATCTTCGTCGGAAGTCGTTACTTATTTATTCGTATGGATCATGAGTACGTCCGAGTATTATACGTATATGAAATCGCAGATGAATACTAATGTAATTCTACTTCTGCTTGCTTTACGATCATTTATACCAATCTGTTCGCTTGCCTAATCGAGTTTTAGATACTACAGAAGAAAAATCGTCAAATCGACTGGCTTACATCACGCGTGTCATAATCGATAAAATTAGATCCTAAAACGGCCAGTCAGTAGATCGTTGTAGGCATTCTCTTAACACTATTACTAATATTAACAATATACCTAAGTAACTACGCGAAGTTGAAGGTAGATTTAGTTAGATTCGGATCACTTCATGAATATTAATTCGTCATATACTTACCACTAGTTTCTTCATGTTGGCAGCCAAGATGCACACTTCTCTTGTGCCTCTGACATTCATGAAGATAGCTTGCTTCAGGGGATCGTCGAATCTAACGTTGGCAGCAACGTGAAATATAACTGAAACTTTCTCGATTAGAACCCTTCGCTCAATCGTTGGTAAAGCTAACCCTTCTTCCAAGACATCCCCCGTGACAGGAATCAGTTTATTGAAGGCTGAAGGATTCGTTTCTCTAACCGTGTCGAATAGCTTTGTAGAAAATATTTAACGTTTAAAATAACATAACTTGAAAGTAGCACTTTTCCGCCCTCGGGCGGTAAAGTAATAATACTGTACCGCACTAGAGCATTTCGCCCTGGAGCGGAAAAGTGCTACCTTCCGCTCGTTTTTACATGCACTTTAAAGCAAATTTCAGGTGCAGGTATTGGACAAAAAATATCGCGTGTATCACGGGCGAAAAGGCGATTCTGACTCGTGTGATTACCACCCTCGCTTTGCTCGGGTGGTAACTATCACACTTGTCAGTAATCGCCTACTTTCCGCCCTTGATACACAATATACTATTTGAGGATCGTTGTATTATCTTTGTAGAGATTGGAGCGATTTTTTACTTTTTCAAAATTTGAGAATTTTTTGACATTTAGATTTTTTTTTCTAAAAATTTTGAAAAATTAAAAAATTACTCCACTTTCTGCAAAGATAACACATCGATCCTCAAAATTTCATTTTGATCGGTCGAGTGATGTGAAAGTTTTAGCTCCCCGCGATTTTCAGGCGATGAGCGTCTTTAATGGCCCCTTAACGCGGTACAGATTCTCCGTAAGATTCGGTGTCTTGATTCATAACAATTACGAATAACTATGGCACTGTGATAATCTTTGATTACCTCGACAAACTCTCGACATTAGGGGTCATCCATAAATTACGTCACACGTTAAGGGGGAAGGAGGAGGTCCAGAAAGTGTGGCATGGTGTGACAAGGGGGGTAGGAGTCCTAAGCTCCGTGACGTCACAGCTAAAAAATCAGAACAATCATATATTTATCTAAAATTTCAGATTTAAAATCAAAAATATATGAACTCACGATGCTTAATTTTGTTCAATATGAACAGTCAAGGACAATGAAAGAATATTTCTATTGTTTGTTTTTTTTCCGTTGATTTCGATAGTACCTACTTATTGTTGCAAAATCTACAAATTGTTGATGTGAAAAGATTTTTAATTCAAAAATAATTATGGAAATACTGTTTTGATCTCAATTAGTTTCAGATTTAAAATTGAAAATTGTGTGACGTCACAACTGGGGTGGGGGCTACATGAATGTGACAACCTGTGACAAGGACGGGGGGAGAAGGGGGGGGGAGTCAAAAAATCATGAAGTTTGTGTGACGTAATTTATGGATGGTCTCTAATATACCCAATAGCGATTGAACTTATAGACCCAGGATAATTATATTCACAATAATTATAATTCAGATATAAATTACCATATAGATATGAGGGATGTGACATGGTTTTCATTAGGTATGCCTCGATTCGATTTGCTAAACTTACAAATGTTATGACTTACCGGTAATGTAAGGATTTTTCTCAGCCTGTCGTCTATGGAGACTCCTTTTTTAGGCCGCATGAGTAAAAATATTTCTTGAATATCAGGACACGATCTCAACAATTTTTCGATCAACACTTTGCCCATGAACCCTGTACCCCCCGTAATGAAGATACTCCGACCCGCGTAAAACGCCGGTATAGAATTCGTTGGATCTGTCTCCATTTCGCCAAACTGCATGAAATTACAAAATTACCCTTTGGAGTTAGTCAAATTAATATTCTACACAATGAAAATACAACTGAAGATGAATCGTCAAATAATGGTTCTTTGTCTCACGACTCAAGTTATCGAATTTTCCTTGAATTTCAGTGCAAAATGCAATACAAAATTTTTGTTTTATCTTAAATCGCATGCATATTATGTAAAAAACAAAAAATGCAACACAACAAATCCAGAGTTGAAATAAAGTATAAGAATGTCGTAACGTGATGAGCAAAAATTGTCTCCAGTCTCAAAAAAATTATTATCAACAATTTTTATCTTCAAAAATTTCTGTTCCTCTCTTTGCCAAACGCTTCTATTGCTCAAGTTCATCCAATGATCTATAATTACCAATTTTTTTTCTATCTCTGATATACTCTGAATCGAATTACACCTTTTGATTTAACTCCAAACGTTTAATTTCAACTTGTGTTAGATCCGAACACTTTTTTTAAGGAATAAAACTTTGGAGCTACTTATCCAGAGTCCAACACGAAGTGGAATGACCGTTATTTTTAATCCAATGGGAAGTGACACGACGTATATCCATTTTAATTTAGTTCTCAGGTCAAAGCGTGAACTTATGAATATTTATTACATTTTAAAATTATATCGTCCTGAGGTCACATAATGCTTCATCAACATTGGTTGCTGATTTCACGTTTCTGTTTAACATCAACAGAGTACTAAATTATTATTCTCAGAATCATAGGAAAAACTTTAGAGAAAATTTTAGGGAATATAGGTGCAGGGCTTTTAAAATTTCTTCAATCAGCGTAACGACTACGTAGATCTATAAATTTCATCCGCACAATTCACTCTGTATGCATTTGTGTAACTCAGTATGCGGTGATATGAAAATGAAGGTTAATAGATACTCATTTTCCTCTGTTGCAGTGTCACGTTCACGTCACCACCGAAGAAATCGGCTGCAGCAGTTTCGTGCCGACCGCACCTCAACCCGGCCAAAAATATGGTACCTATATAAACTGCATCTCCTATTTCTTAATTTATGTTTATTTTTTTAACGTTTGATTTTTCATAACGATCATTATACATATAAACCTTAGAATTAAGTTTTGTGATAGTTTGTCGTTTCTCTTGGATTTCGTGTGGTGCTACAGTTTTTTTACAAAACTCGTTACGTTTTTCAAATCGTAGGCTGCAAATTTTCAAGTACACAGCATTATAATTTGCAACCTTAGTTAGAAAAATTGTATTGCAAGGCAGCCACTGAATTATACGTCACGTTCTATTGCACGCCTATTTCATGACTTGCAATAGAATATTAAGATAAGGAAATGAAGTAATTTCAAAGTTCGCAAGGAAGCACAATTACCATAATCTATACATATATATTTCCTGCAATAACGCTCTCATAACCCATTGAAATGTCTGCCTAAAATATACTCTCGTATAATTACACATTAGTTCCTACTTTTAATATACTCCGATGAACTTGACGTTCATATTAGCTAGTCAGTTGCACATACATATCAATTTATTGTCGATATTCAATAAATAAAATTGACCAAAAATTATGATAGCTTTGTATATTGTAATATTGTTTATTTATTAAAGATATTGACCTGTGGCAGCGTTGAAACCCTATGTAGTGTTGAATTTTCGCTAACAGATAATTAGCATATTTTATATGGTGTCTAATTCAGAATGTGGATAAATTTTTTGCGGCGGTAAACTTTCTGCGATAAGTGATAGAAAAAAGTGTCTTGATATTTCTAATTTACAATACCTAATTATATCGATTTTGTTATCGGTTGAGTGATCTAGGATAGGATATTAAGTTTTCGAAAATGGCATTACTACAATTAATCTGATACCCGTGTTCAACTTGATGTATTGAGAATTATCAAAAAATGTTTAATGTACATTTAGTCTGAAACATACCTGTGAAAGAATCAAATTATAGTTAATGTCAGTTCCGTGGATCTAGACAGGCTCGTTACTTATACGTATACAATATTGTTAATGATATAGTCTAAAGTAATCTTGTACCTAATTTATGCACCAAATATATACAAACAATCATTTGTAAGTTTTGATAATTTATTTATTCTTCAATTTATAATATATATTTTCATTTTCATTTACTACGCTTAATTTTTTTTTATGGCCAAAGTAACGATCAGCTTTTCAATTAAGCCTGTATTTGTGTAATTCGTCTTATGAAAGTCGACCTGTATTTCATACTCTCACAAATCCTGACGTTAATAGCCAACCAGTTTGCACATGCAACCCTTCGGTGAAAGTTTTAATTACATATACGAATTACAAGCAAATTCACTGGCAGGCAGACGCAATTGCTGATCAAGAACTAACTGCGGAAGCGAGTTTGATGCAGGATGATGACGTTAAAGAAGCAGCGGTCCTTGACGACAACAATAATTTAAATTCCATCGAAGATGCTGTCCTCAGTTACACACCGTTAGTACATTCACTCGTACTTCAATCCAGTGAATTATTGTTGTGGCAATTTTTTTATTTAACTTTATTCTTAATCAAGCTTAAGTATCTTCTTCACATTCCAATCTCATCCTCACTAAACATCTAAACAATGAATTATGAGACAAACTGAATTTTTCTACATTAATCTGCGTAATCATTCTTTGGTGAACTTTTAGTTTAAAATTTATTATCCACTGCTATTTTATAACCAAGTGTTGTGTCTGCCATCGCTAAGAACGTTGGATAAAATATTAGAAAAAATTTGTGCCAATCTTGAAAAATAATTACGCGTTCATAAGGAAGTTTTCAAGCGTTTTTAGACAAGTGTGTATCCACATCAATGTATGTAGATGCATACTACGTATTGGCTGAAGTTGTAACAGGCATTCGTGAATTTCGTGGCGATTTGCCAATAAGCTTTTTAAACCTCGTCTTCTGGACTTAAAATAACATACGTACAGAGCAAAATTCTCATCTCCGTATTTCTGATAATAACCACAACAAACTTTGAAATTTTATTTTGTGCTACACAACATACCTACTTTTCAAAATTTTTCAATCTCGAAATTTCGACATGCGAGCCAAGATTCTTGGTAACATTTTAAGTATTTAAATTTTCAAATTAATCCTTAGACCGATTTACAAAGCACCAACAAGATTTTCTTTCTCTGAACACTTTCGATTCATTTAGCTCAAATATCACTTTTTAATGATTCACCTGAATTTGCAACATTTTCATTCATTTTTAATCATCAAGCCACATCTTCAAGCCCGCTTTTTCTATGTCTTTATCATTTTTCTAAAATCTTAACACTCTCATTGCGATCGTGCCACATTTGAAAAAAAAAGTGTTTTTTTTGCGAGAAAGCTAATCAATGTTTAAATATTTGTCTATAAAAACTCTATAAATAATTGAAATCATCGAATCTACGATAACGAAATAAATACTTGAATCAACGCGAAGGTAGAACCTAGAATTAGATACTGCCAGTGGGTATAATGAACTTCACTTTCGATAAACAGCATCTAGTCAAGTGAATAACTGAAATTATCGTCTATTACTCCAGCTGGATATTATCAGAGCTATTAAACTTGGTCAATTGAAGATCTATTGTCGCAATTGATCAACCTGTATTCGGTCTTCAGCAGTGTAGGCACAGATGGAAAAGGAAAGAAGAGCAAAAAGAAGGCCGCAAAGCGGATACCACTAGGCAATGATAAGGAAGATCATCCGGAGGCTGTTGAGGATAAGACCTCGTACATTGAATACGAAGAAGACACCTCTGATGTGGTTTACATCCCTAAAAATAAAATAGCTGGTCCCCAAATTCCACCTCTGGTATATTCTTATCTTTCCCTTTCCTACTCTCTTTCTCTCTCTCTCTCGGCTTGTCCTTGGTGTAACAATCACGTGCCATTCACTGAAATTAACACGAAAATATTTTTGTCAGATACGCAATTCTCGTCACCAGTCGCGAATATCTTTTTCCGTATACAAGTATTTTCTACTTATTATTTTTCTAGTGACAAGCTGCTTAAACCGAAGGGGAATAATTGATAAGAGGACGTAAATATTGTTCACACGGTTTTTCTTTTTATTTTTAATAGATCCCCTCTGCACGAAATTCACACTTTTTTCTTGGGAATATCATGGTTTAATATATACAAATAGAATCTTTGAGCCTTTTATCACCTAGGACCTATGATCCATTGAATATTTGTACGTTGATCAGTGGGTGGCCATTTACACAGATTTAATTAAACTGGTCTACCATTCTCCGACCTCTCCGCCTCTCATCATGTTGATTTTAAATATTTTATATGATTACTAAGTTCCGTGCTAAAAAAAAACGTGTCGTTTAATGAACCTATTCAATCCAATGGGTTTTACTTGCCAGCTAGAACTCACGGGTGAGATTCCATCAACGATTAACCCAGATTGAATTACAAATTGTTTCCCTAAATGTGAAGAGTTCACGCGATTCGAATCAATTTTGGTAAAGTATAACTTTTGTATATTCTTTTTCTCACATTCTATTTTACTCCCCTATTGTTAAAATAGTATATAAGAAAATCTTGACGAGGGGAGCGCGTCACATTGTTGATCGATTGGCTAAAGCAAGCCTTGGCGCAAAGCTCTGTATAAATGATATTAATTTTCATAAATGACACGTTTACTCCGGAACTGACAATACTGATTATATATTCATCGAAAAACAAAAAGACCTTAGGTAACGAAATGGACGTATCTAACCGCAGGATTTACGGCAGTCCGTTTATGAACTCACGAAACTACAAACAAATAAGTTTCTTCCCAACTTTTTAAGTCGCAAAATTGCTTCCACTTATTCTGATGTTCTGCACTTGAAATTATATGTTTCATTGCTTCTCATCATTGGCTACAGATTTCTTGTGCAATCCTATCATGCGCTACATTTTATGAAGGTTAATCCGATTATCAGCATAACACAAAATTGATTGATTGATTATCGCAGGTCAAGGCGGAGTCAGTCAGAACTTATTATCGTCGCGCTTTGCAATATTTTATTACACAATCCATTCAGCTGGAGATATGAATTGTGGCTTTATAAACAGTTTATACATATAATAACCAATTTTTCAACCTCTGTATAGACCATACTCGAAATACCGACCGTTAAGAAGGGACGTGGGAAGAAAATGTCAAAAAAGAGGATGAAGGAGTTGGAAAAAGCTCGATTGGTCGCTGCTGCTGACGAAGCTGCTGCAGTCGGGTAAATTTTAGTAAAATTCAAATTGAAATGTGTTCTGAGGGTTTCTGATACAGAGGTCTTCTATATCGACTTTGAAAGACAAATATGATAAAAAATGATCTCGATCTTCACTTATACGGTCTACATGTTGAAATAAACTGCAGAAATTACGTTAGCAGAAGAATTGTGATAAAACTGTATCTAAGGCCATATGCATCGTCAATTATCAATGAAGTATTCGCGCTTTTCCATCGAATTCGAAAATCATGCCGTGGGATAAATATTTATCAGAACGAATTTTCCTTCGGGAAATCTTTATGATTTAAATGAAGTAGGAGCTGATGAGCAAAAAAATTATTAAACCAAAAATTAAAATTGAAACATTTTGGCTTTTTCAAACCGGATTCTCCAAAGGAGAATTCGATGTGACGAATACTCTTCGCGTGGCATGAGTGTTAATTTTGATCAAAGAGCACGAGTATGGCATCACCTTGAGCTATGCACACTGATAAGGACACCACATTCTTCCTCTCAGAGCGAATTAACCAATGACAGCTCGTTTCCTGTGCATGGTTCATACCGACATAGATACATACATACATATACATTTTACTTCCTTTCTTGTTTATTTCAAGAACAAATACGAAGTCAAGTATGCAAAAATAAAACAAAGAGAAAGGCATTTTCATATTATGTATGCTCGGTGTATCACGGTTCACCCCAAATGATATCTTATTGTTTGTATGTACATTGTTCTACAGTAATTAAATCGAACAGACAGTAAGGCATTTACATTATCTGTGCTCGGTGTATCAAGGTTCACACAAAATGATATTTTATGTTCGTACATTCTTCGGTAGCAATTAAATAGAAATAATTTCGTGAAACGATGGAATCCCGGTTACGTGACGCTAACACTAATCCTCGCGTGCCCTATCGGCCGCCGACCCTACTGCATACCACCATTCACCACCTGAGGTGCTAATTTTCCAGCAGTCTGTTTGAGCTCACGCTAGTGTAAGGGTCTGAACTTCGTCGGTGTTTTACTTCAAATATTTGCATTAAAAATATTAGCTTTCACCTTGTTGTTGAATAAATACACGACGTTTAAAATGGAAAACGATTTTTTGAGCTCAATCACTTTTATTACTAATTACATAGATACAGACAGGGAGAAGGCAAAACGAGATGAAGAACGGTATGACATGTAGCAGATATGTAGATAACGTTTGACTGTTTCATTCCTTGAATATGAGCTCTTATTTTTTTCATCATTGGGCAGAGATAAGTTGGTGAAAGAAATGTACGAAGAAATTCGATTGGAAAAAATTAACTCCGTAAAAAAAGTACAAGAGGAAGCAGAAGCGATGAAAATAAGAAAAGAACAGCTTCAAGTGACATGGTATGTTCTTTACGACAACAACAGAGCTTTCATGGATTACCAATTGAATAACAAAGAAGCGGATGCCGTGAGTCAAACCTTACGCCTTTCCAATATAAGCAATGGAAAAAAACTTCCGAAATGCAAATCATCATTCCTATATGTAATTGGTTCCAGTGGGATCAATACATGAGATGTGACGGATTGCCAGATCCTGGAATAGTTTCAGATCTTAATACATACTTGTTCCTTTGGACTCTCGATGATTACATAGCCAATATAGAAACAGTTGCTAAAAAATCTGAAGAAATCATCTATGTGAGTTTGACTTGTAGTACATTGACAATTGTGTTGCACCCACATTCTCAAACCTCACAGTCGCTTAAGATTTTGCTTTCTTATAGTAATAAGTATAATTCGTATGTAAAGTAGCTCATTTCTATTTTTTAGTTCTGGAGAATAGCGATCATTTCATTTCTATAACATTTTCTGTCTATTACAGCTACTGAACAAACTTGAGAATATAATATACTTTTCTATAATGAATCCTCGGGAGTACATTGAAGAATGTATACAGGTAGATAAAGCATCAATCCTTTGTATATCGTCGAGATCTGTTAGAATCAGAGACAGACATTCGAAGTAGTTTTCTCGTTAGTTTTAGCCGTGTGGATTAGCGTGATGCATGCTATGTTGAGTAATTTAGTATATTCGATAGATCAGACAGCAGTTCAGAGACAAATTACAAATGTGGTTGGATTTGGCAACTTATCGGCTACTGCGTCAAATCGAACAAGGTATGATAAGAGAAGATCTAAGAAACGCAAGATTCATTAAGAAATCTAAGCAGTTGACTTGCTGTTTATGGGCACTAATCAAACTGCCAATCAGTATCAAGCAGGTGACAGAAAGAGACAGGTAAACTTTTTATCTAACCGAGAATATGATAGTTTCGAAGATTGATCATCGATTTTATAACTTATACAATTATGTACGATTAAATTCCACAAGTACTCGATTTATTTCGTGAATTCTTACTATACTATAATTGAAATATAATCAATGAGATATTTAATTTTGAGATAGTAAATCCCTGGATCGACGAGTCTTTGACTTAGAAAAATTTTGTACGTATATTACTTTACAGAAAACCAGTTGAAGTAGTTTTCGATGATATTAATTTGACTATAAAAATGCCTATGGACGTTGATTGTTACTGCATGGCAATTCGTGGAATGTGGGTAAAATATGATCATTACTCCGATCAGACAATATCGTTTAACGCGCCTGAACTACCAGACAAATATCAAAGAACTTCAGGTTCGTAATTGTTCGTCTTGACGATAAAGTTCGAGATTACGTCGTCACGCGAAAGTTAAACTTATAATGAGACGTTGGTTTCAACGCGTTTAAAATATTTATGAGTACCTATCTTGTTTTGTATTCACGTATAGATCTTCTGAGTTATTGTCAGAACGAACACGAAACGAAAACTAAAATTAGAGAAGAGCAAGCGGAAGGTCGCCGTTTACGTCTAGAAGAGAAACGGCTTATGGCAGAAAAATTAGCAAATCCACCACCACCTACGCAGCAGGTGGAACAAAAAAAGGCCAAAGGTCAAGCAGGGCAGTACGGTCGCAGCAAGAAAAACGAACCGGAACCAGAACCAGAACCGGAACCGTTACCTTATTTACCTACACCAGATGAAATCATCTTGATGAATGAAGGTGAGCGTTTTAAGTTTTTCAAATTTTTATTGCATATATACAAAGGCAGGCTAATTGTATAAGCGTGTCGTTCTACATTAGTGAAACTGATTATTTTTCGCCGAAATTTAACATCTTTCAGGAGAGTTGAGAAAGGAAATAAGAAAACTGCTCTTTACAAGATGCGAAAAGACGGAATTAAATTTGAGGAAATACGCAATCTTGGGGGGAGCTATTCACATCGATCTAGTGTATCAACCAGCCCAGCCCAAAGACATGAGGAGAGAAATTTTAATTACTGCCTGTAAGTGTGATCAGAGAAGATAAAACATAATTTTTAATTACTGATTCTGAGAACTTTTGACATTTGCTAATTTACTGGGTAGTAGGGACATATCAAGAACAAATATTAAAAAATATGGAGGGTTATCGGTAAGGCCAGCGAGGGGTAGATAAATATTTGCATACATCGTTAACACTTATCGTTCAAGGCTAAGACAATAATTGCAGGAAAATGTACATACATTTCTCGGCTATCGATTATTTATATGAATCCAGTTTTGGAATAACACAGAAGAATGAAGGTGGAAATAAAATGATAAAAATGGGATAGATGGGATTTTAAATGCTGCAAATTTACCGAAAAACGAGTCTTATTGTATTTCATAACAACCATTGTATCATTTTTACATTGATGCCCTTGCCTTATTCCGTTGGGGCACGTCTTTCGAACATCCCGTTCGAATATTGGCCCTCTACGAGTTTCCGAACGTGCATTATTTTGTCCGATAATCGTAAGGACGTAATGTCGACTAAACAGTGGTTTAAAATTTAAATTTGATGGTCGTGATAACAAGACCCGTCGATTCCTTCTTTTTCTTTCCTATTAACGACTCTTTGGATTCATGTCTCGGTATTGTCGTTATCTTAAGATTTGTTGTCAATCAATTAGAACAGCTGATGACGTAGAGTCCATATCTCTATTTATCTTTGCCATTAATCGCCGTCGACATCACACGGTCACAAAATAATTCCAAATTACTAATTACTTGCTACAAAATTGACCCATCTGTGCAGACCGCTGATGGGACTCGAAATGTTGGTATAGGATGCGGGTATAATATTATGCAATAAAAAAAAGAAACTTAATTTTTCACCCACATGTTATAATACTATCTATACTGTAACAGTTTCACAACAATCATCGACAGTGAGCAGCACGTAACGAGATATGCAGGCTGAGAGTCTTTCTCTCTCTACATAAGGTTTTTCATGCTAAATCGATCAGTCTGCGACCTCCGATCATTTTCAATTGAATTTATTTACTTTTTCTAACATTGTGTTGAGTGATAGAAGTATTCATAAATTTTTTCTGAATTATATACGTGCCCGGTATTGTTCGACGAAATCCTAAAAATGAATTGACTTGATATAGTGGCTCATATTGTTCGTCTTGAAACGTACATACATACCTAGATACATAATTACGCATGCATAAATTATCAACGTCTTTTTAATGCTGCTACGATAACGCTCCTAACTATAAAGTACAAAACTCAAAATGTTATAAAATAGGTACAATAGAACCTCGTTTATGGGAAATTATGTAAAAATTTCTCATATCTTCGCCCTATACATTTGCCTCATTTTGTTGATGAAATATTACATTAAAAATATAAACTCCTTGATATAAAAATTATGAAGGTCTCTAAATTTTTTTTTTTATCACATTATTTTAGATTGATAAATTTTTGGAAATTCGTTGGGCATTCACTTTTGTTCGATGTTAGAAAGAAAATAAAAAAAATTAACTAATGTCGAAAATGGTCGGGGCTGAGGGCTGGATAATTTGGCATGAAATGCCCAATGTACACTGTAAAAAATAATAACTCCGAATGGGGTGTTAAAATAACACCAGCAACGGTGTTAACATTTCTCTAGGTCCTAAGCGGTGTCAAACATTTTTTTTATATTGTCTTAATGATTCATGATAATACAGATTTATCTATTGATGGAGAAATCCACTAAATATTCATCCACAACAATATATCTATAATGGCTATTATACCTATACATGTCATAGAGTATGGAAAACACGTTTTGATAACACCGGTGCTTAACACTTCTCAGGCGATGTGGGTCAATTTTAACATCGTGTCATTGTTAAAATGAACTCATATTGAATCCATTTCACACCATTTTTTTACAGTGTATAAATTTATTTCTATATGTATTAACATGCCATAACCCATATCCTATATCCTTCAGCCTTCGGTACACATCACCACGAAAATGTATCCATTCTGACTAGTAAGAAAATCACAATAAATCCCCACAGTAAATAACCGACCGTAAAAAGATCAGTTTAAGCTGGAATGAGTAATTGTCAAATATTGATAGTTTAGCTTATATTTGGTTCCGTAGCAGAGATACTCGGAGGTTCAAGGGTCAGATTGTTTGTCATCCGCCTCAATTCCTGAACAAATGGTTTCATTCATTACCGGGAATTCACGCGCCGTTAGAGAAATTAGTAAACATCTCTCGATATCATCGGGTGACGATGATAAATATTTTTAAATATTCCATGATTATTTTTTGCTACACGACTGAAGGATGTTTAGATTTATTTGCAGTAATTGCCCTCCGTAAACGCTTCCAAAACAATTTTTTTTCGGCAGCATCTTCGCTATTTTTTGGCCAAACGATATACGTCTTGACCATCATTAGATAATGTAAAATCTTTGTGCGATTCTTTCTTGGAATTTCCTCAAGGAGTACCAGCACCAGCTCTTCGCGACAGGTCTCGAGTAATCGATGCTGTGCTAAATGCATTTCGAACTGGCACCACTGGGACTTTAGAAAACATCCGCTGATTATCAGAAGGATTGTTCTACTTTGGTCCATTCCCGTTATTATGTTCTCCAGAATGCTAACGCCTACCTGTCGATCGTTATAGTAGCATAAAACTGTTACATCACATAGGCATAAACCAAAATTAAGATAGTAATAACTTGCATAATTTTATGAAATTTACCTGGAAGTCTCTTTCGTGTAAGCAAATGCTAAATCTATCCTCTGGCCCTTCGATGTTTGGAATCAATTCTTCGATAACCCAATTTCTATTCTGGTCGGAATAGCTGACAAAGATATCATACATGTACACTCTATCTTCGCAATTATCCACGTTGATCATACTCAGCACAGTTGCATTCTTCAGCAGAACTGCAACGTATCTGATGTACCACCTGTCTTACAAAAATTATAACTTCTGTTGTAATAGAAAACTAAATCCAGCCCTCTTCCCACTTTTACCTCACTGTTGGCCAACCAATGAATCGTACCATTTCCAATAGATTAATCCTCCGGCGCTCACACAACTTAGGATAACTATCATAGAGATGTAGATGACATGTTGAAGTACGCTCAACCAGTATCGTGTCGAGTCGGTTATGCAATACTTATCCGTGGCAGTAAATTCAAAAGTTCTTGACAAAGTTACATCTGTGCAAACATGGGTACCGTTCATCCGGTAGTCTATAAGTATAGGAAGATTCTGAAATATGAAATAATATAAAATTGAATGACATTGCATTTTGAGAAATTGAGTATCATGCGATTAGGTACATTGTTTTATCTATACCTTTTGCGAGTTATTAATAGCCATTAGGTGATCCATGAAGGATTTCAATTTGCAGTTGCAAACAAAGCTGTTGTCTGCCAATGTCAAGTACAACAATGATTCAAAGTCTTCTAGCATTTCCTCTGACATCAGACTGAGCATATTGGAGTGCAAATAGACACCCTCCAACCTTGGGTTTCTTTCAAAGGTTCTCTTGTCTTTCCAAGCATTCAAGTAGTTATAACTAATATCCAAGTGTTCCAAGAGCGGAAAGTTTTCCAATACGTCTCCAAAGCTAGCTATATTGTTACGCTGAACATCCAAAATCCTCAGTGAATGGAGTTCCTTTAATGGTGTCAAACTTTGCAGGGATGTCCTGGACATGTAAAGCTCTTGGAGCATACGTAACCCTTTGAAAGTTTCGGATGATATGTCCGAAGCGAGCCCAATATTATTAGAAAGATCCAAAAATTGTAGGTTGTTTGAATTTCTGAAGATTCCATCATCCCAAATAGAGATCCTGCTTCCACGAAGATCTAGTGTAATTAAAGACTGTGGCAAATGACTTAGTTGACTAACAAAGCTGGGACGAATTGTAGTGTGACTTAAATTCAGTATCTCTAGAGAGTAAAGTTGTGCAAAGCTATTGCTTGTAATAATCAGCCCTCCAGTGTTCCGATCATTTTTGCTATATCCGTTGTAGCTTATGTCTAGATGTGCCAAATTTATAAGTCCTTCGAAAGAGAAACTTCGTAAAATTAAGATTTCGTTTCCGGAAAGATAGAGCTTCTTTAGATTTGTTAAATTCCTGAATGAGCCCTGTTCAACGTAATTTATATTGCATTTGCGCATGTCCAATGAAACTAAGAATGGCATTTCTGGAAAACCACCCCAAGGTGATGCTGAAAAATCGAATATATTCGTTAACAGTCGGGTAAAAATGCTGAGAATGGAATTACATATAGGTATAATACTATACACACTCACCCGACGTATCATCAGATTCGTCTAGCAGACTTCGGAAATAATTTGTTGTGGTTTCGTCCTCAATATATGATTCATTCGTTTGGGAATTGGCTGCTGTGTACATCTCCGTCGTAATTGTAAAATATGTTTGGAAATCATTTCCGTATAAAGATAATCCCCGGAGTGAAGTTCGGACATAAGTTAGAGCTCTGTAAGGTATACGACGTAAACCCATACTGGCTAGACTCAGAGCAATTAAAAGGGAATCACGACCGTCAAACGTATTATTATGAAGACCATGCAGCAATGCGTTGATATCTATTAGTGATATATTGGCATGAGATAGGTCCAAAACCATTAGACTACCCTGCACTGGCTCTAAAGTATCTAAAATTAAGAAAAAGACCGAAAATGTAACATGGACTTTTCGTATTTCTTCAAAAAATCATTCAATGTTCCTATTTCTTGGCAAACTTCAACTTCGCTTGTTAAAACGACGGCAATTTTTCTTGAAAATGAACTAGTTCAACTCATTATATGTAAGAAAAAAATATAATATGAGTTTCCACGACTGAGTATTCTGATAACAGGAAAAATGTTCAACAGCATAAAAAATTTATTTTCTTTTTTAAATGCTCTGTTAAAAAAAAGCTGAAAGTACCGAGGAAAGTACAGTCAATGTCCTCTCGACACAGCGATCAGTCAAATCATGATTTCGAGTAAACTCAATCGCATAAAAATTGCCGAAGCCCCACTTTCCCCCAAGTTGGCAAACATATGATTTTTCTATACCCTTCCTTCCTTCCTCCCACATGTGCTAACGTTATATTTTAAAGGAAATGAGAAACGTATTACCGTTTCCGATCGGCACATGGAATATATATATATACATACATATGCGAAATACATACCAATGGCTACTGCTTCTATATCCGTGTATCGCATATTCAAAAACTGAATGCCCGTGTTCGACAGCCAACTAAATGTCTCGGAGCTTATATTACGTAATCGCGATGTTTCTAGGCTCAATACAGTTAACTCTGCTAGAAAATTTAACTTATCGTTTGTATTCCATGTTAAATTCAAATATACGTCGGTGTCCATCAGTCCAACATAGCTGTCGGAAGAATCATTTGTTTCGGCGTTTATTGGAATTAAAGTTTTCAATTGCGAATCCAAATCGTTGTATGACCGTTCAAGGTAAATGCGACTGTCTATCATAACGTAATGGTTTCCGGGAACTGAAAACAGAAATACCATCCAAGATCAAGATTAGGCAATTTAGATGCATGATACAAGCTAAACATTGAAAAAAAAAATAAGCTGTCGAATTCTCCCTCAAATATTACACAATGTGTCAAATACTTCGGTACATCTGCAGATGCCTGTTACGTGATGTTCACCCTTTATACGATAAGAGAATTATCATTAATCACAGACAATACATGGAGCAGCTGTACCAAACCCAAAATTAATTTATTTTTTTAATAATTTGTCTGATTTCTGAGATAAAGAATCAATAGTGGACATGTGTGGTTTGGGTATGTTGTTTTTCATATACTGGGCAGGTGCTACATAACAGAAATTATATACCTACATGTCAGGGAACGACGATTCTCTTTTGGGTCGGTTATTGAAAACTGATATTCTGTCTACAGCTATACATGTATGTTAAAAAACGTTGAATCATAGATAATTATGTAGCAAATATGAAATTACGAGATCGTCGAGCATATACGTAAGTTTTCGCAATTTGATTAACCGGATTCTGTATAGTATTTTTAATTATGACGATAAGAAGCCACGCAAATGCGGATCCGTTTGCAGTCCACTACGCAGTTAAGACATGAGTTTCCAGGATGCGGTGAAAATTTTGCACCAGTTTACAGGACATAGTACAAATTTATGACGTGGGGGCATTATACCTATAAATAATAATTTATCCTCACGAATAAAACGTTATTTAAGACTTCAGTATGCGGAAGATTTTTGTTTCTTTTTTTTTTTTTCCAATATTCGTTACATTCGTGCGATGAATTCGCGCAATAATTTTACTTGAGTACTTCGCATTTAAAGTATTCTGTGATGTTCCGGAACTCGTATCAGCTGGTATTACGTTCGATAATCATTGTAACAAATGGTTACTGAAACATTGCGAAATATCATCTATCAAATTATTTTACGAGTAAATCTAGAAATAATTATAATAATCATGCACATGTTGCCCGTAATATTCTCTGCTAAAGTGAAGCTAAACAATTAGATCTCACATATACTCAAATAACTACGATCGGAAATTTTTTTTGTTGTTTTTTTTTTGTCCCTTTGGCTTATCTCCGTTAGGAATGCTACAATCGGAAATACGCGATAGTCATAGATAGTAAGGCTGACCTTCGATTTGCACGAGTCCCTCGTCGTTAAATATATCGATGTGGTTGAGAAGGTAATTTTTATGTCGATAATCAAAATACTTGCGGGGTAGTACATCAGGGAATGTTTCACAAAGATTCAAAATCACCAACAAAACTAAAAACCTCACGATAGAAGTAAAAATTGGCATTTTAATTGGGAATAATACCATACTTTACACACTTCACATATTCACAGGTCAAATATTTTATCAAATTTATCCATGCCGAAATTTTTTCACTTTGATAAATGTCTCCTTAACGGTACCGCGATAATGAGCATTGCATCTTAAAATCCGGCACAGAACTACCTTCGGCGATTCGTTTCGATACTGTATCTTTGCGATTATGAATCATATAGAACACCGACGTAGACGATATTATTAAGCGTATATACGAAAATGTTCACCGATTTATTGCAACAATTGCAAAAATCAAAACGTATTTTAAATATTCGATCAAACTACATCTTGCCAATGGTTACAGATGCCAATGCAAATTAGTAAACGCGACGAGAAAGTAAAACATTTATTACATTAGAAATAAGATAAAGTCATTATAATTTATTGATTCGGATCAAGTCGAACTTTCAATATTTTAGTGAAAATCATAATTTAAAATTATTTCTACGTAAAGTGACCCATTTACAGTGATTTCATCAGGATCATGTCCCGAGATCGCGCCTCGAGGAGGTTTTATCGGGTAGACAGCGGTCATGACCTTTTGGATTTTATGGACCGAGGTCATGCTGCACAGCATGAAAACCGATGGACTTCCGTGTATCGCATATTCAAAAACTGAATGCCCGTGTTCGACAGCCAACTAAATGTCTCTGAGCTTATATTACGTAATCGCGATGTTTCTAGGCTCAATACAGTTAACTCTGCTAGAAACTTTAACTCATCGTTTGTATTCCATGTTAAATTCAAATATACGTCGGTGTCCATCAGTCCAACATAGGTGTCGGAAGAATCATTTGTTTCGGCGTTGATTGGAATTAAAGTTTTCAATTGCGAATCCAAATCGTTGTATGACCGTTCAAGGTAAATGCGACTGTCTATCATAACGTAATGGTTTCCGGGAACTGAAAACAGAAATACCATTTAAGACCAAGATTAGGCATTTTAGATGCATGATACAAGCTAAAAATTGAAAAAAAAAAAAAAAAGAGCTGTCGAATTCTCCCTCAAATATTACACAATGTGTCAAATACTTCGGTACATCTGCAGATGCCTGTTACGTGATGTTCACCCTTTATACGATAAGAGAATTATCATTAATCACAGACAATACATGGAGCAGCTGTACCAAACCCAAAATTAATTTATTTTTTTAATAATTTGTCTGATTTCTGAGATAAAGAATCAATAGTGGACATGTGTGGTTTGGGTATGTTGTTTTTCATATACTGGGCAGGTGCTACATAACAGAAATTATATACCTACATGTCAGGGAACGACGATTCTCTTTTGGGTCGGTTATTGAAAACTGATATTCTGTCTACAGCTATACATGTATGTTAAAAAACGTTGAATCATAGATAATTATGTAGCAAATATGAAATTACGAGATCGTCGAGCATATACGTAAGTTTTCGCAATTTGATTAACCGGATTCTGTATAGTATTTTTAATTATGACGATAAGAAGCCACGCAAATGCGGATCCGTTTGCAGTCCATTACGCAGTTAAGACATGAGTTTCCAGGATGCGGTGAAAATTTTGCACCAGTTTACAGGACATAGTACAAATTCATGACGTGGGAGCATTATACCTATAAATAATAATTTATCCTCACGAATAAAACGTTATTTAAGACTTCAGTATGCGGAAGATTTTTTTTTCGTTTTTTTTTTTTTTCCAATATTCGTTACATTCGTGCGATGAATTCGCGCAATAATTTTACTTGAGTACTTCGCATTTAAAGTATTCTGTGATGTTCCGGAACTCGTATCAGCTGGTATTACGTTCGATAATCATTGTAACAAATGGTTACTGAAACATTGCGAAATATCATCTATCAAATTATTTTACGAGTAAATCTAGAAATAATTATAATAATCATGCACATGTTGCCCGTAATATTCTCTGCTAAAGTGAAGCTAAACAATTAGATCTCACATATACTCAAATAACTACGATCGGAAATTTTTTTTGTTGTTTTTTTTTTGTCCCTTTGGCTTATCTCCGTTAGGAATGCTACAATCGGAAATACGCGATAGTCATAGATAGTAAGGCTGACCTTCGATTTGCACGAGTCCCTCGTCGTTAAATATATCGATGTGGTTGAGAAGGTAATTTTTATGTCGATAATCAAAATACTTGCGGGGTAGTACATCAGGGAATGTTTCACAAAGATTCAAAATCACCAACAAAACTAAAAACCTCACGATAGAAGTAAAAATTGGCATTTTAATTGGGAATAATACCATACTTTACACACTTCACATATTCACAGGTCAAATATTTTATCAAATTTATCCATGCCGAAATTTTTTCACTTTGATAAATGTCTCCTTAACGGTACCGCGATAATGAGCATTGCATCTTAAAATCCGGCACAGAACTACCTTCGGCGATTCGTTTCGATACTGTATCTTTGCGATTATGAATCATATAGAACACCGACGTAGACGATATTATTAAGCGTATATACGAAAATGTTCACCGATTTATTGCAACAATTGCAAAAATCAAAACGTATTTTAAATATTCGATCAAACTACATCTTGCTAAATTATTTTGGAAGTTGGCACTCGATGTGCCTGTCGTTGAACTTTCGGTGATATCAGAATATCTGATAATTATTTAATTTTGCATGGCAAAAAAGGAGTGGCGTTTGAATTCGTAGTCAGATCTGACTAGCAGGTTGCTGTAAACACGGAGCTTACGATTTTATCTACTCTACTGATAGTGTCTGATAATGACCTTCATTACTTCCTGGAATTATTATCAATACGGTTAGGGATAAAATAAAATCGAAGATATTAACATGCGATATACCCATTTCTTTTCAACTTTAAAAAGTCTTATAATTTATTCTGCTTACTCCATATATGCAATTATCAATTTATTTCAACAATTACCTCAACGCAGTTGGAACTATATTTATTTGCCTATTCAAGCAGATATCGATCGGCAATAATCTAAGATCAGATTTTCACATGCAGATTCTAAAATCAAACAATTTTCGGTCATTTAGTAGATTCGGCAAACAACCCTTAATCCTCATTTAGTAACTTTTGACAAATAAATTAGCTGTGCTAAACATAGTTTAGTTGTGTATCTATACGATTGATCATGATTGCAAAAACTATAAGTAACTTTCAAAACTCATCGCTGAACAGTCGACTTTGCATAATTGACTCCCAAATTCTGAATTCTCAATGAAATCCTTAAATCTAATTTACAGTACAAATTCCCAAAGAATTGAGATACGTTCCTTTCATGAAGCCATACGATCCGCCGCCTCCGGCTGCCCAAGATGCTGAGAGACCACCGGAAGTCATTGAGGCGGAGATGAAAGCCTTGGAAGAAGCTATGGAGGCACTGGCCCTGATTACGCTTAAGTTCGTCACTATTTTCAGCTCCTATTATAATATAATGTTTTGCAAATAATAACAGCCAGTAAAAGGTCTGCGGTAGGCCATAGACAAAATATGTGACCATTTGTTAGCGGTACCATTTATTTCTAGGATTCCCGACACGGTTCTATGGTTTGAACCACCGTTGGTCGCTCACTGGCTTCCTGATAGAAAAATATGGTCGACTAAAGATGTCCACGACATAAAATACAACGAGGAACAGCAAATAATTACTTTTAGAACTGGAAGATTGGGTGTTCACGGTCTGGCGGGCTACCGATATATCAATCTGCCCTTTCAAAGTTGGGAGATGAAACCGGAGTCTGGTAAAGAAAGCGGAGGAGGTGTGATCTTGTCAATAACAGCGGCTATTGTTCAAGTGGAATTTATCGTTCGGGTAAGGAAACAAAAGCCCCATTGGAAGGTAGATGCAATCAGAATTTTTATCGTTGGTCGGCAGATCAAACACTATCTAATTATAGGTATAACATTTCCAGGAAGACTTGATTTGCCTGCGTTCTTTGGTAGGTGGAACGAGTTCTGCCCTGCAAGAAATCGTCGGCGAATACATGAAGCTGCATTTCCTGATACAGGTGCGATTTGTATGATAAAAAACAAAAATTGTTTCATACATTTTTGCCGTTGAAAATCAAACATTAAAAGCTGGAAATATACCGGTAAAAAAAATTCGCTTTCTGAATGTCGGTTATGGGTATCTTTTTTGTTTATTTTTCAGAAAATGCGAGCAGGCGGATGTGATCTCTTTCCAGATCAAGATGCCAGGAGTTACATGAAGGGACTGCCAGGGAAACATCCCGTTGTTGAAAAACACCTACAATCTTGCATGGGTCTGCTATGTTCCGCGTACCTCTTTGGCTGGTCGAGATGGAACGCGAGTTGCACTCCGCGGGAAATTGTCATACAGTTTAAAGAGATTCACGGGTGTGTCACGACGCAGGTAAAATCTTCGATTCGAATCTTGTTTAAAATATCCGAAGTCGCATGTTTGTCGATTTTTAGTTTCCCGTAAATGTTTAGCAATCGAATTTAACTCTTCTGGTGACCCCGCTCGAGGCAACTTTGGTCGATTGTACAGAGGTCAGCCCAGAATTTAGCAACAAACGTTTAGCAGACCAGGAGAACCAGGTAAACAAGATATTGATAAACCTGTTGTACTTTTCCAATGTAAAACTTTCGTTTTCCTGTTACAGTTTCACGGAGATCTGTATCACATGGCGATGCACAACGCTGGAATAAAAAGTCGAATGTTGATGAAGAGCGTTTCATTCAAACTTGCGACAACTGTTAATCAACTTTTGCAGCGAACAAGTGTTATCAGTACGTCTTCGTGACGGCTTTTATTATACCACATTGCGGTGCGTGAGCATACATAAATAATAATGATGACAGCTATGGAAGGAATACCCAACGTTCGTCTTGTTGTAATTAATTATTACAAATTTACTTAAATCACTAGCGAAAATTGCACAACTTATCTAATGTGAAAAAAATTCTTAAATTTCTATGATCGATCGATTGTAATACGATCTATTCATATTTCAATTTTTTTTTTCTTTTTATTTTTTTTTTTTTTATTTTAATCGCATTAATAGATACAGAAAATACTTACAGACATAGATAATGTATCGACGAAATTTTCTCTAAATATTCTATACGGAAGTAATTTAAATTATTTACTGTTATAAAAATGTACTGCGTATTATCTTGGCTAAAGATCATGTATTATATATTTATATCTCAGACCTAAAATGTTTACTGTATTTGTTAATAGAAAATAAAAATCTAATCATCGTTGCTAGATATTTAATCGTGTAATACATATTATTATCTTCAAACTTTGTATGTACAATTCTTTAAACCTGTATCTTAGAATAAGAATTCCAAGTCATTTAGATCCGCTAAAATATATTGTAACATATTTTCCAAAGCATTCTTACGCCTTTGTATCAAAGTCTTTATTCTTATCTCTCACTTAGAACATTAACGACGCAAATGTTACAAGAAAAATGTGCATATACGTATATACATACACTATAGTATGGCGATTAATTGTTACCGTTGAAATTAAATCATATTCTAAGAATCCTTTATGCATATCAAGTATTTAATATCGCACAAAATTGCAAAATAATTACATGCATACGTAATTATTGATAATATATACAATGATCCGATTCATTCAGACGGCCAATAATAAACATATTTTGATATGTAAATCAGTATTGTGCGTGAAACAACAGCAAGCAGTTGATGATACAGTTAGTTCTCGCACTTTTACTAAATATGAGTATACATATAATAATATTAATAATAATAATAATAATAATAATAATCATGGTAATCCGATAAGAAGAATCTAAAATTGAAACCCGGTATTCTCGGCTACAAGTTACCCACGTTACGAGAGCTTCCTAAGAGCTTCTGCCATCTGTCGTTAAAGCTCCGGACTATTTTGTATCCGACACGTATCGAGCACTGGTATCGAGGGAGAGCCACCACATATGTATAGTACATACATACATACGTATACTAAGGTGGTGCTGTGGGTGTCAAAGGAGAATGAATCGCGGTAGTGTGTGACCTTCATTTGAACCTGACAGCCGAATCTTGTTCTCGTCCGCTAGCCTCCCAAATATCTAAGGATTTTCACATAAAATCATCAGCAGATAGGTAATTAACTAATTATTCATAAACGTTATGTTCAGTTTCGTAATTTCGGATACCTAATAGAGTTTACTTGTTCATTTAGTCTGTCAAAAATCTTAATATATACCGCATCGTGCCTGAAACGTGACAGTAATCAGTTCACGTCAACACTGCACTATCTACCTGCGTTCTAAACTTAATCGTGTGTTTACTTCTAATCGTTATAGCTTCACAATGTTCTTATTTCCTTACTATAACTTGAAAATTAACGATACGTGATAAGTACTTTACTATTTATTATTAATCAAATCTCATATGATATATTTATTACCGGCTTCATCGAATTATAAGTACAATAATTTTCTCTACACATACCTATGTATTATATTAATTCAAGTCGTTGCGGTCATAAAGTCGGCTAACAATAAAACTCTGAGACAGGCTCAATGCGAAGTTGTTATGGTATCTCGTGGTTCAGGACTGCGTA
Source organism: Macrophya annulata (assembly GCA_963924015.1). Classification (NCBI taxonomy): domain Eukaryota; kingdom Metazoa; phylum Arthropoda; class Insecta; order Hymenoptera; family Tenthredinidae; genus Macrophya; species Macrophya annulata. The sequence continues at coordinate 35,226,934 of OZ001258.1, read as the reverse complement.
TTGTGGCGATGCGATTGTCGTTCACGGAACCGGTTAATGTTATTGAGTTAAAATATAAATTTACCGTTCTCTTTCACTAATCTCTTCGAATATTTATTAAGTAACCGTAATCATCATGTATTCTTTTCTTTTTATAAATGTTGAAACGAGTCCAAATATTCACGCATAATTGCTCAAGGCTGCAACGAAGTTGAGATAACTTAAATAAAATTAAATAATTATTTCTACGATTACATATTACGCATTGGATCCCGAATTTTGTACGTTGAAACCTGATCAAATATTCAATCAGAATTAACATAAATATACATACAGTGAGAATCAAGAATCTAATGTCTGCAGTACGAATAAGTTATCTTCGTATTTTCGTTTCAAACCACCCGGGATTAACGCTTTGAATTGATCATATTTTATGAGTATAGATTAGAAACTACGTATACTCTCATATTTTATTTCAATTGAGAGTTAGGCAACACATTCGATAATTCGTCTCTTATCTATATCAAGCGCTAAGACTTTGCCATGACCAAGTTTACAGATCCGAGATCAACCATTCGATAGATTTATGTATGCATATATGTATGTACGTAGTACATACATGCATGTGTGAATCATCAGTTATTTACTCCGATAGTCGAACAGACCGTACTCAAATTATATTTTGAATTAAATCCGGCTAAATTAAGCCGCGGTATGAGACGTTAAATTTGATTAGGAACCAGAATCACATACCTACGTATATATCAAAGTATTACAGGTATAGTTGACGAAGTCATTTCGAATATATGTTTATGAAAGCTCAAAATAGCAGCGTGGCATTCACTCTTCTTGATTGTTACAGCCTGAAGCTATGTATGTAAATTTGTGCATCATTATTTTATTCGATAATCACTATACATCTAACTCCATAAGCAATTTATTAATGTATATCAATTATTACCAACATAAGCTCGAATATTTGGAAATACTCGGTGGAAAAAAGCTATACAACACAACTTCAAAGATATATATATATAACTGCACTGGCACTATTATAGTCATAACCTTACGTATGAATGAAATATATAGATAGTTCAATTGACGCACGGAAAAACGGTTACAGATGCCAATGCAAATTAGTAAACGCGACGAGAAAGTAAAACATTTATTACATTAGAAATAAGATAAAGTCATTATAATTTATTGATTCGGATCAAGTCGAACTTTCAATATTTTAGTGAAAATCATAATTTAAAATTATTTCTACGTAAAGTGACCCATTTACAGTGATTTCATCAGGATCATGTCCCGAGATCGCGCCTCGAGGAGGTTTTATCGGGTAGACAGCGGTCATGACCTTTTGGATTTTATGGACCGAGGTCATGCTGCACAGCATGAAAACCGATGGACTTTCGAGGTCGCCTGGGAGGCAGCCAACAAAGGTATTTCGTCGTTAATTTAAGCTTACTGACTTATTTCCGCCTCTACCAGAACTTTCAAGTCCGTTAAAACCAAGTAAACCTGGTTACGTAAATTAGTCGCAGTAATAACTTGTTTGTTTGTTTGTTTTATTTTTTTATTTATTTTTTTCAAATTTGAAGCAAAAATAAAAGCCCAATGACGTTCGTTTAATAGATATATTTACCTAAACTGCCTCAGATTTGTGCTTTCATTTAGATATTTAATCGTAACACGAAATATTCCCGCAAACGGCACGCATTCGTGTCTATAACCACGATAGCGGAATTACTGACTGTTACTACTGATTTTAATGTTTGACCGAACAGCATTGCTTCTACTTACGTTTAACTGACTGACTATAAAACTAGCAACTGTTACTACTGATTTCAATGTGTAGCCAGATAGCATTGCTTCTACTCATGTTTGACTGACTAGCTACAAAACTCTCGACTGGTACTACTGATTCCAACGTTTGACCAAACAGCGTTGTTTCTCCTCGCGTTTAATTGACTAACCACGAAATTTTCGTCTGTTTCTACTTACCGAAGTTATGCCATGCATCTGAACCCAGACCGTGGAAATTAGTATCCTAACTAGTTGAACAATACAATATACCGAACATTTTTACTACTAAATTCGAGACTAAATTAGTATTTTGGTAAATTTTCTGAAATCTCTATTTATATGGGGCTTCCCACAAATTGCCGAAACACTTTACAGTCCCATGATTTCCAATTGGAATGAAATTTTTTTTTTTTGCGTAACGTACGTGTTAAAAGATATATCTGAAATTTTTGACAGATTTCTCTGCCCCCTCAATTTTTTTACTGCTTGATTTTATACTATTACCGTTTATTGGAAAACGTTATTTGTCTTAATAAATCGAATGATGTTATGAAATAAAAAAAAATGAAAAACGAACGATACCAGTTCTTAGGTAAAAAAGTTTGAAATTTCCGAAAACAATACAAGTGTTTGATTCGGACCTCATTAAAGCCATTCAAATCACGATTCCGTCTATAAATGTTGTATGCTTTCAAGAGACCAATTAGAATTACGCTAATGTATTTTTTCCTTCAATGTTCATACATTTCTACGTAACATGTCCAATCTCTAGAGTCGGGTCCTATGCAATGGCCGCAGATTAAAAATTAATTGAAATAATTATTAATTATAAGATTTTATTACTTTTATTTTCGTTGTTGTTTACAAATGTAGATACAGTTTAGATATTAGCGTAGCTGAGTTGAATTCTCAGAGTTTCAGAGAGAGAATCAAAACGAAAATAAAAGTGATAACTTCTTGAAAATATTTATTTTTAATCGATTATTTTGATTTATTTTCCATCAAAAATGATTAATCAATCTAAAAGTAAATGAACTTTGAAGGAAAAAATACAATAGCGTAATTCTAATTGGTCTCTTGAAAGCACACAACATTTATCGAATGAATCGTGATTTTAACGGCTTTAATGAGATCTGAATGAAACGATTGTATTTTGTTCGCAAATTTCAGATCTTTTTACATAAGAAATGGTGTCGTTCTTTTTTCAATTTTTATTTTTTTAACATCATTTTATTTATTAACATAAATAACGTTTTCCGAATACATAACGGTAAAAGTATAAAAAATTGAGCAATACGAAATTGAGTGCGCAGAAAAAACTGAACAAAATTACGGGTATATATCTTTTAACACGTGCTTTTAGCAGAAAAAGTTTGAGTCCAATTGGAAACCATGGGACTGTGAAGTGTTTCGGGAAATGGTGAAAAGCCCCGTATAGGTATAGTCAAAATTTTGGAAGGGGATATGCATCGGTACTTTTAATGACTGCAATGCATACTATACCTATGTATTCCTATTAGTGGGCGGTATATACACCGTGATAAGATCTAAGGCTTATGTATCCACGGAGGAAATGGGAGATCAGTATTGTTTGATTGGACCATACAAGGAAGCCTGTGCTAGAACTGAAGTCGAAGAAGCCGATTTCCCTACTCACAGTCCTTTGAATAAAGCTGTGCAAATCTTGCGCGATCAAGGATTTAAAGTAAGCTTGAGTCCCCAACAAAACAAAATAAATTAGAAGAATTAAAAATAATTCATTTTGCGATTCACCAGTCCGTATTTCTCAGAGTTTCAAATCAGCCATCACAGATTTCTATTTCACAGCCTTTGAAATTCACTTCAGTGGATTGAGTGACGGTAGCTTGTTATTCTGACAAATTCTCCTCAAAAAAGAAATACGGCATATATATTCGTTCTGACTCTTAATTTAAAACTGGAGAAAATTTAACACGCAGAGAAGTATCGTTATCTTTAAAGCAGATGTATTTCATCCTCAGTTCCGATTTTTTGAAAATTTGAACTATTACAGAATTAAATTTCGATCTTTTCAATCCGTTTTAATCCAGTTTATTATTTTTTTTGTTCAATAGTCACTTATAACAGTCTTCATATGTCTAATTGTTATTCTTGTAGTAAAACTAATTTTCATACACAAAAATAATAAATACTTTGATATTCCCTATTTCCATATCTGAGAATAATTATATTTTCCTGTATAACAAAAAACATTCAATGTTTTGAATATTGGATATAAATTTTCAATATCAATTATTTCACTACATAGGTAGTAACAGGAACATGGCTGGTTGATGGAAACCCACAAATAGTTTTATTCGACATCGGAAGTGCAGCATGGAAATTAGACGAGTATAAACAAGAGATGTGGAATACATGCCACCTAGGCATACCTCATCTAGATATAGAAGCTAATGATGCTGTCATCTTAGGATATCTCGTTTGTCAATTTATTTCTGAATTTAGGTAAGTATATGCTAATCAATTGGCACAGTAGGTAATTCCCCATCAATAATATCTACCACTTCATATAATTTCTGAAGAAAACAAAAACTGGTATCCAAACTTTGAACAACAGATATTTTAAACATTTAATAACCAACAGAAAAGCAACTGAAGAATATTCCACTGTACAACCACGAGTCGTAGTTCATTGCCACGAATGGCAAGCAGGAGTCGGTTTGATTGCGTTGAGAACGAGGCATGTAGACGTTGCTACAGTCTTCACTACTCATGCTACTCTTCTTGGGAGATATTTGTGCGCTGGAAAAACTGATTTTTACAATAACTTAGACAAGGTATATCTCAGAAATAGTAATTCTGTTCAAAATGGATAATAATTTTACCAAGGTCATATCATTTCTCATATTGGTAAAATATTTCAGTTTAGCGTCGACGAAGAAGCTGGTAAACGTCAGATATATCACAGGTACTGTATGGAACGTGCCGCAGCACATCTTGCTCACGTATTCACAACTGTATCTGATATCACGGGATTTGAAGCTGAACATCTTCTAAAAAGAAAACCAGACATCATAACACCTAACGGTTTGAATGTTAAGAAGTTCTCCGCACTACACGAGTTCCAGAATTTGCACGCCATAAGTAAAGAGAAGATACACGAATTTGTCAGAGGTCATTTTTATGGGTACGTTTATGATTATGCATTGTGGTAATTATATCATTTATAAAGTTTTATTCTGAGGAGATAAAATGATTCGCTCAATGAACAAAATGCGTTGAAAAATTTTATTCCATTTCAGCCATTACGATTTCGACCTAGATAAAACTTTGTACTTTTTCATCGCTGGTCGGTATGAATTTGGAAACAAAGGAGCTGACATTTTCATTGAAGCATTAGCGAGATTGAACCACTATCTAAAATCCTCTAGGCCTGACGTAACTGTTGTTGCATTCCTTATCTTTCCAGCAAGAACTAATAACTTTAATGTTGAATCACTGCGTGGACATGCAGTGAGTATAATAAATCAAGAAGACAAGTGTAACATTATTCTGTAACTGTTTCGCTCTGTTCAGCTTTGAATAACGTACAATCCTGTGTGGAAATGATTGATTGATTATTGTCTTCCCAGGTGACCAAATCTCTCAGAGATACTATCAATGACATACAACAAAAAATCGGCAAACGCATGTACGAGTTGTGTTTATCAGGTCGAATGCCTGAGAGCCAAGATCTTTTGGAAAAAGACGATACGGTAAAAATAAAAAGGTACATTATATCGAAAATAAAAGAAATTTTTCATTGGCTTAAGTAATTAATTAAATTCAATACTTTATGACTCATTTTATCTTCGCAGGTGCTTGTATGCATTGCAAAGGGATGGGTTGCCTCCTGTTACTACTCACAATATCGTAGATGATTGGAATGACCCTGTATTGTCTTCTGTAAGACGATGCAATCTATTCAATACAGTTAATGATCGTGTCAAGGTAAATATAATATAAATAATTGACTTAAAGCACAGAATAGTTCAAAGAATTGTAATTATAACAATCTGCTTTGCTACCGAATCTCATGTTCAATAGATTTCATCTGATCTATGGTCTTGTGAGAAATTGATACTCTTTATCGTCGAAATACTTTTTGTATCTTTTAGGTATCCCTGGCTATTATTGAATTGAAATGGGTTATTTTTGTAGATTGTTTTCCATCCCGAATTCTTATCTTCAACAAATCCATTGTTCGGGCTGGATTATGAAGAGTTTGTGAGGGGATGCCATCTTGGAGTATTTCCGTCATATTATGAACCTTGGGGATACACACCTGCGGAGTGCACAGTTATGGGTATTCCTAGTGTGACCACAAATTTATCTGGTTTTGGATGCTTCATGCAAGAACATATCGCTGATCCAATGAGTTACGGGATTTATGTAGTAGATCGACGATTTATCGGACTTGAAAACAGTGTGCAACAACTAGCCCAGTATATGTTCGATTTTGCAAGACTAAATCGCAGACAGCGCATCATTCAACGAAATCGAACCGAACGCCTCAGCGATCTTTTAGATTGGAGAAATCTTGGCATTGTGAGTAAATCCAAATTACGAGAAATGATTACAACGTGTAATTATTAATCAGGCTTTCTCCAACGATGATGAATTATCATCTTCAAATCTCATTTTTTAGTATTATCGACAAGCAAGAATAAAGGCTTTATGCACCGTCTACCCGGAACTTGAAGGTGAACTGGGAGAGGGTGGAGTGAGTCGATTTAACTATCCTCGACCAATTAGTGAACCACCGTCACCGTCTTCTTCTCGGCACACAACCCCTGCAGCATCTGTTCATGGTTCTGATGACGAGGAAGATGAAGTGGATGATGAAAAAGAGCTTGAAGAGTTGCGACAAGCGAATGGTAGATAACTACCGAATGCCAGAAATTGTCAAAGTTTTAGCCAGCAATCAGTAACAGTCTCTTCAAGTAAAATGAGGAACATGTCATCAAAGTATCGTGGAAAGATTTAGTCAACGTATACAGTTTAAAAATTAATTTTCAACTTCAAGTGATAATATTTTGAAATTGGTTTTCTCATTATTAAACTGTTGTTCCAAATCATGGCCTTCATTTTTCTTTAGCAGCGTGTCTTTTATCATTAGATTCTATTCAATGGGAGTATTACGTCTATACAGCTGCAAAATACACACTGTATACATGTGTGATTATTGATCAGTTGGATTCTTTATTTCATTCTATTCATGAAACTAAAAAATATTTATCGAACGTGTTTTTAAAATTTACACATTGCAACTTGGACTTTTATATCATGTATCCCAAAGTATAACTTCATCTTCATGATATATATAGGTATACATATATGGGGAAATCCATGTGTTTTCACCAAGCCTCGGACCATTACCATTTCCAATTTCGTCGTAACTCTAGTACCTTGTAGTACTATCAGATAAACTTACCCAGAATTTTTTAATTTTTATTATTTTTTATCATTTAAGATATTAAATAATTCGTAGATAAAAATCATTCGTATCTGCATCAGGCGGAAGTTCACGGTTCGATTTCTTTATTTGATAGATCACTCTTGGAATTCTACGAAAAATACAAGAAATACTCTAATATTATGGAATATAACAATAACACGCGTAATCAGTAGGTAATACATAGTGGTAAATTGTTTATAACTTTTGAACTAACAAAGATACCACTCTCACCAAGGTCTCAAAATGTTTATATTTTTACAGAGTATTTTTTATATTTTTTCAGAATTTTAAAAGTGGAGTATCAATCAAAAAGATCGATCTGTGAACATTCGTCAAATGCAGACACGAATGATTTCATGTCTACGAATTATTTTATATCCCAAGTAATTCATAACTTTTGAACTAAAGAAGATACCACTTTCGTTAGGATGTCCAAATTCTCGTATTTTAACAGAGCATTTTCTGTAATTTTTTCAGAATTGTAAAAGTGGCCCCAACAATTTTTATTCAATGATGCATAACTTTGAAACGCTAAGAAATGAAAAAAATAAAAAAATTCTGGGTAAATGTATCTGATAGTACTACAAGATACCAGAGTTACGACGAGATTGGAAATGGTGATGGTCTGAGGCTCGGTGAAAACACATGGAATTCCCCATATATACATATATATTTTCTGTTTTACGACATCGGGATTGTAAATTATACCTTTTAAGTGTTTAGGTGAAATGTCATCATTACTCATTACTTATGCGAGTACAAAGATACAAAATAATGTTTTAATATGACATTATGGAAGTGTAATGATTGATTTGAATAAAACTTGTTGCGAAGACGATATCCAGTTCATATAAAACAGTTGTCTGTGGCAGATTACATCTCCCACTTGAGCTTAGCCAACTTTCGCCACAGAGCGCAATTTTTCATAAAAGTATTACCAGGGGACAGCATATTATAGGCACCAGAAGTAAAGGTATAACAAAAAGTGTTATATTCGCAATTAGCAGCTAAAACAATATGTTAATTGACCATCACATGTAGATGCGGGGTTCCCTATATATCTCTTTACTAGTTATTATCTACGATTATTATCTTCATTTGTAGAATATAATTGCACATTCACTGGCTCGTCTTCACCGACAACAGTACCTGGTCCATGGTACTCCCATCTAAAATAATTACATACATAAATGATTTGTTAGATTCAAACTTGCAAGTATAGCTAACAATGTGCATTCAAATTTAAACTAATTGCAGAACATATTGATTATATTGTTGTGTTTGTACAGCAGATATTCTACTCACAGTTAAATTTATTAATTTTTAATATGTGTGCCAGATAAGGTCATTGTTTGCTCACCTGTTTCCACTTCTGTCTTCAATGGAAATTGTATCGACTTTTAAGATTACCTCAAACGGTGTTGTAGTGATGCTGTCATTTCTATTCTCAGATATAATCTTATACTGCATTGTTCCGTAAATAATAGGTATTGTTAAATTCCCTGTTAGAGTTTCAAAATTTGCAGCTGCTATGTTGAAGAAGTTTGTTTGTCCATTTGAATTTTTCCGGAGACTGTATTAAAATTAAATGAACATGTTTTAATTTAGTAATATACAATTTAGCAGAAATATTTGTCTAACATTATTTTTGAGCTTTTATTAGCTAGAAAATATTTTGATAACACAAAACTCACTCGCAACGGACTTCAAAGGCTGTAATAGTATTTTGAATTTTCATATCCAGGTATAATATCCCAGACGTATGCTCGTTAGAATCTGCAGATGTTGTGACGGAAGCTCTCACAACTTCACCTGTAAATAGATAAACATTACGAATCATTTGTACATGCATAATCAAGTATGTATGTACCGGTAATTATAATCCATGTACTTCAACAAGCTACCCATTTTTATAGGAATACACACCACAATACGGTTGCTCTGCTCTTGTGGCCAAGTAAAAGATCCCCTGGTTGGTAAAATTAGTTTTATATCCCATTTCTTGAGACAATAATTTCTTTTGTGGAAAACAATTACCTCTGAAGTAATCAGCCGCACCATGAGGGCAAGGCCACGCTACAAACTTACACTTTTGTAGTTGACTTTGAATACTTTCAACGAACAATTGCCAAGCACGTAAATGACTACACACTATACTTCTATCCAAAGAGTCTTCTGCACATATGTAAGACATATTTTCTTTAGAAACTAATGAACTAATTATGATTATTGGCATATGTTCTTCAGTGTTTGAAGGTCTATACATAGTTGATTTAACTTGTTACCAATCCGCATTTGATTATATAATAAGATGATGAAAATTACCATTTAAATGACTGACTACAACAGAATTGATCACATCAGTACACCCAGGCTGTTCTCGGCCACCATTGGGAAAAAAATCAACATGACCCATTGGTTTCAGCAACCCAAATCCATCGGTAAGGGTCTCTGATCCATCTGTATGTATTATATCTACAAAATGTGCATCTGATACATCAAGTTTCTTGGAACGCTGTCTTATGAGATGATTTTTAAAGAATGGTGATGCCGGGTCTAAGCCAGTTATACGTTCCACGAGTAAATTATTTTTCTTCAACATCTCTGATGCACATCCAGCTACATGAGCACCTAAGCTAAAACCAATAATGTGAAGATTTCTTGGACTGGTACCCAGCTTAACCGTATCCATTAATATCAGTGATAATTGACGTCCGACTAATTCTGTATTTGCCACAGCTGTCATGTAGGATGTTCCTGCGCCCCGTCCCCAATCCAGAACTATAACGTTTGCATCTTCCTGCAATTATCTTGAGGATTTAATTACGGCAGTGAATGCTATACACTATTATTTAAACTCATAATTTTTTCAGACCATCCTGCAGTTCCATTATAGCAGGCCTCAGCTTTTTGTAAAAAATGAGATAGAATAATAGTAAATTTTACTAATGTCGTATTATATTAAATTACTTACGACTTCTAGGATTGATTTAGCTGCTAAGATGACTCCGTCGTCATTGCCATTTCCTTTGAAGCCATGTACGATTACTTTAACGTTTTTCTTCCCATTAAAACTCGACTTCCTTATTGAGCTCAAGTTATCTCCATATGTAAGGGTTTCTGGTGCTTGTGATTGGTTTCGTGTATATAATAGAAATCTAGTATTTATTACTTCAGGATGTTCAGGTGGCTGTTTGAAAGATAACTGCGGAGGGGGGTCAGCAAAACAGCCAACAAATTCTGTTCGGAGTTTAAATTCGGTCAAAAAAAACTATTACCAATTATCACAAAAATAAAGATATCATGTAAAATATTATGTTCATACATTAGCCTCTTATAAAAGCACGTACCATTGAAGCAATTAATCATTTTTCTACATTGCTTTATTTTAATTATCAGTAAATTAAAGTATAAAAACATACCATAGCAAATTTGGGGTTTCAGTTTATTTATAATATTTATCCGACGTTGCGTCATTCGATTTCTTCTACCAATTATCTTATCTGAAACGCATGCTTTGTTAATGATTATCCATAGAAATGGAAGTGAAAAAGTGACTGGTAATATGTTTTAAATTTTATATATATATATATATATATATATATATATATATATATATATATATATATATATATATATATATATATATATATATATATATATATATATATATATATATATATATATATATATATATATATATATATATATATCCTTTTTACACTGCACGTGTTATGCACTATTTCATTTTATCCAAATCAAGCTAACTGTAAGCTTTTGACCGAAAATCCGCGTATGCAATTTATTCACTGTAGGCAAAAAAATATTCACTACTGCAAATTTAATATTGTACTTACCACGAAAATATTGTGCTTCGATATAAACATTGAATAGGAGTATTAGCAAAATTATATGCACAATCCGTTTGAGCATGATCGCTGTAGAACTCATCATGAAAAAAATAAATAAAAGATATGTTGTAAAACTATTAAGAACTTCACTGCTCAGAAAAAATAAGATAAGATGAAGCATAAAGAATGCACTACCATGTTAGATATACTCTCATCTGAAAGCTATGAGTCTCGCTTTCGCTTAATCAAGTTGTTACATAGCATGCTTAAATGGGACAAATGTTATGTCGTAAAAAAAATATTGTGAATACTGTACATTATTTCTGTTTGCAGATGCATGATTCTCTAAATCTAAATTTACACTATGGACATAAGTTTGTCAAAACCAAGCTATTTAATCTTTATAATGTTATCATATAGATTAATATGCAATGTTCTTTTTTCATACGCATTGAAAATGTCCATTAAATGCAATGGTATTGATTCATTGCAATTGTTGAAAACGAATTTCAAATGCTTTCTTTATGAACATATATCTCCAACTTTCACTCACATAAGTCGGACAATACTTTCACTTGAGGGCAGTAGTCTGGGAAGCCATTTATGTGACGAGTTCCAGTATTCTACAAGTAAACAATAAAAACTTGACGGTGTATGCCCTATACCAACGTTTATGATGCGGGGATATAACTTGCTTGGTATCCATTGAATTAGTAATTTGGTTGGATCATTATGATGTAACTTGTAAATTCGAATTAAAATAAATACACACATGATATGTTTACTTATAACGTATTTATTTGTAATATATTATTCATATATTCCTTATTTTTAGACATATATTTATATGTATATGGCAGCATATTATTATGACACTGTTTCGGTGAAGTGACTTTTAAATGAACTTTTTCCTATTTTTGTTTATCCACACGTTTATATTTCATGCTATAGTTATTTATAGCAATTATATGTTCACCAAACCTGTCACTCGTCAAGCAAACCCTATTACATTTTGTTAATTAATGCAGCGTAGGCGCTGTACAAGTTTTTAATAAGTTCGTACATTTCTACAGTGCACATGCGACAGTGTAGTTGATAACTGCAAACGATATATAATATTATAACATTATTCCCTATTAAAAATATCGATATATACTATAATAACGATAATGCAACGTGTTTAATCCATTATATTTTGCAACTTAGAAAAATACCGGTACTCGTTACAACACTTTCCAAGTATATTACATATATTTCAATGTTTTTTTGATGCATGTGAAGGAACGTAATTTGAAATATGACTCTAAAAATTTCACGTTTTATTTGCATAATGTTCCTTGCATTTAAAATTCAGCACCCTTCTCCTATGCAGACATATTGACCAATGTAAGTATATAATCAATCAGTTTTCTCAATAATTGCTACAAGTAAGAATTAATATTGCACTTCGTTCGATTACTGTTATCGATGTGTACTAAAATTCCACCACTTTGTATACGGCTGATGTTTACACTGTTGCTGTATATAATTTTCAATGAATTAGCAACTTCGATAATCAATAGAACGTTATCTGAAACACAGTCAACAATTCTTGAAAATTTTGTTACTCCAGAACCTGAGAAGTACAGAACTCTTTAGTATATTTGGTATCATATTGTATACATGTACTGCGTCTCAATGCACATCACTCAAAAGTACTACACCTGCACACGAGCCACTGTTATTCAATAAAATCTATGAAAACAATCAACAAAACAACAGTAGGTCTATCTTTAAAATTCCATCTCTTAATAACTATATCATAATCCTTAATAGCTCTCTACATATTTTGTATAGTGATACTTGTTTGTGAATCAGTGATCACTGCACTATCGCATGTACTCTTATGAATTACTCTATTCTATAATAGTATAGCTACAACGTCATATCTGGTACGAGTTACATACTTCTTAATCAATAATATTTTTATAAGTGTAAATACTGATAGATATATTTGTTCGCAGTACATCGTTACATATATTTATATTTATATTTATCATTCTCAATCAATCCTATATGCATTCTGCTCGCAATTGAATTGCATAGTTTATCTAGTTGTGTACTTTAATCGTTTCATTATGAGTAAAGCATTCTGTAATATACATTAAACTAATCTTTCATATAACGCTCACAATCTATAGCATTAATAACATTTTTTGATACTGCGGATTAACTCTTCCTTTCATTGTATGTAATAATTGCGAAGTATTCAATCTTCATTTCTCGTTTAGTCATGCCCATAATAACGGAGACGTTTTTTTTTTTGGAACATTGTTTCTATATTCGACCCATTTCATTCGTTCGTTCTCACATTTTTACACAATCGTCTAAATCTTATTCAATACTATATTCAATAAATTAAAGTTGCAGTAGATGGTCTACTTTTTAGTTTGTGTTTTATAACGATTGATAATTTATTATAATACAATTCTGCCTATTAAGTTAATACTATAATAGTAGAGCCTTGGCTACTTCTTCGTAATTCTTGTTTAATGGATATAACAGACGTAAAGCACATGATATAATGCTGTGGGTCACACTAATAGGAGATATTTAGTTTCTTAAATATTTATACTATTCAAACGTTATACTAAAGTAGCGGCAAAGCATAATTACACTATAAAATGTTAATATACGCAATATTGCTTACTTGTGTATGTATATTGCACCTGATGCGATAAGGCATTATGAAAAACCATAATTAATGTATAAACCAAGCAACGGGTGGACAACAATTCCTTTGCATATAAGTATAACAGTTTTCTAAAATTTCGACCAGACTGAAACTTTGGATTCTATAAGTATAATTTATTGTTACTATATGAATTATCTCTGTTATTTCATCAAGAAAAAATTATTTTCAGTTAAATTTTGTGTCTATATTGAATAAATCGTGTTGAGTAGCTCCTCTACAGTGATTGTTCGACCATTTAACTCTCTTAAATTTTGCCGCTGCTTTATGTATATTATAACTCATATAATGAAAGTTTGTAAATAACAATTTCCTCTACTAGTAGCTATCAGAAAAATATGTTTTCCTCGGTTTGAATGACCCAAGCTGTAATTGGCATATGAGATTATGATTCACAAAGATAATACATGATTTTATTTCATGTTGTGTGTAAAACGTATGCCCATACTTTTCCTATTAAATGAATGTTACATTAATATTCACTAATTATTACTATTATGTGTATTTGTATTGTACGTAACGCCCACGAGGTATGCTATATATAAAAACTATAAGATCCAAAACAGATATGTTTACAACCAAATACATTTAAGCCTTTTCAGTTCATTACAGTAAGAAATAATCAATTAGATATCCATCGTTCGGTTAAATATATATATATAAATAAATATATATATATATATATATATATATATATATATATATATATATATATATATATATATATATATATATATATATATATATATATATATATATATATATATATATATATATATATATATATATATATAATTTTTTTCTTTTAAACAAACTTATTTTATTACTATAGATATCTCTAACTTCACTTTTTGTCACTTATAAATATTTCGAGTTCGTTGGAAAAATTTGAATATTTACGAAATTTTGAAGGATTTGAAATTGTCTGTAACATAAAAACATTCAAAAATTATTCATAAATATTCTTACAGTTATGTTATGATTTTCAGGTTCACATAAATTTGACGATTTAAAATTCCAGGCAGTTTCAAATGACTAGACATTATAATATTATAAAATGTCTAAACCTTATGGCAATGTCAAGATCATTGAGATATTACATAAGCAGCAATATATACGTCTCTAATATGAAATTTCCTACGCAATATGAATTTTTCAGAATTGGAGGCCCATATTGGATTAAGCATGATGATTTAGCTCCAGAACTTTTACGTAATAAATAAAGATGCCTAACGATGCGTTTGATATGTATGTAAAATGTCTAACATTATAATTATTTTTATCCAATTTTAGAAATACATCATCAACCACAATTCTATTAGTTTTTGTGCCGTGAAAAGTATAATGCTTTGATCCGAAGAATATCCCATTAAAAGAAAAAATATATTTTATTTAATAAATGATACTCGAAATTAGAAATCTATCGATACAGTCTTTTTTACATGCTTCATAAGGATTTTAACATGCAGTAGATGCATAAACTTCGTAATCCCAGCTGATATTTGTATCGGAGAAACAATTGGAGCAACATCGAAAGGAGTAGTATGCATCCAGTCATTGCATTTAATTGATCAATTCAACATTATCAAGAATCCAAATAGAACTAACATTTCAAATAGCTGCAAGGAACATATCAACTATTTCGGACATTTTTTAAACAAGACAACTTGAAAAAACTGTTATCCCATCGACTATGACGAGAATAATCAATAACATGAATGCGCAGGCTTTTTAAATGACTTCCAAAGCCGTCAAATTGATGTGGAATTCTATGTGTTAATGACAATGCAGCTCGCTTACTGTTATTAAATAGAAAGTTTACTGTTTTTTAAGGTATAGAAGATGACATCTTTGATTATAGTGGATTTGATCAATTATTATGATCACAATTGCGTCTCGGTTCAACTAATTGATCTGGTGACGTGATATTATACCTATATACATAAGAGTTGGAAAAATTTTGTAGCTAGTTATAATGTGTTGAGTAAAAAAAATGATAACAATTGTAAGATAATTGTTGCATGTATGTGTTTTCTTACACTGTACACATTACCTGTAGATTTATAACGAATGGAGTATTTCATATATTATATACTTGCAACTGGGGTACCGTAATATGCAAAATACATATCTTACAATTTATTTGATACATCATAATACATACTAAGTATATAATCTGATGATAATTTAATACAAAGATGAATAATTCAAAGATATGTGTTTGGAGTTATTAGGGAAGATTTGTTTAAAAAAATTGAGATTCGACACAGACCTAAGATCTGTGAAAATATTTACACGATTAAACAACAACGCTTTGATCCAAAATATTACATATGTAATTCACTTCAAATTACTATAAAAACGTTAAGCCTTTAATAATAACTTATTGTTGCAATGGGTCAATATATACATTAATAAGAATTCCATTTACATTTACTTATGTGATTTCCAATTACATGAATAATTGGAAGTTAATATATAAATAGTGCTGGATATCAAACTAAATGTGGATTAAATATGATTAATTGTCACTTATATCGGTTGACAACTTAAGACATGAGAAGATGGGTTCCATAATAAACTATACATGGGTCAGTGCCACAGAATTAATGATCAGAACATATGAGCCCGATCTATCATTTAATATCCAGCACTCTTCAATTACCTACATACTTAATTAGTATTTGAATTATCCTACACAATGATTTATGTGAGAGGTATAACATATGTATGAAGACGTGGGCGTTTTCCATGGCAATACGTCATTACGCAACAATAATTCTAATTTTAAATAGTTTCATTTTAAGGGATCCAAGGCCAGGAATTCCATGTAGTATATGCATGGATTAGGCAATTATCACACGATTTAAAATAGGTATTATGTTGTATATAGTACGAGTAACAATTAATTTATTCATAATAATTTATTACTACTTTTCAATATATTTTAATTGATAATTATTCTATATGAGTAAATGACAAGTTATGGCTACAACATATAATATAGCTCTAACTTCTGAATTTTGATTCAACAATTACTCTTCTACAATATATAATGAAGTGACGTATTGACATGAAAATAATGTAATAAGATGACTGATGTCAACAATCTTTGGTACTACTAGGTAACATTAAATACAGGGTACTCCAAAAGTCATATACGGACAAGATCAAATTTTTTTTCAAATTATAGATACACCCTATAGTATTTTTGAATTTGACGCTAGGTATATTGTGCTCCTTGGATTATACCCTGTGAAATAATATGTGCCATTCCTTTCCACAGAAGAAGACATGACAATCCAGCTAACAGTAATCTAATGTTCATGGTATGATCTCTGATGGATGAATAATTGTTTTGGTGATTGCGAGTAGATAATTAACATGAAGTAGAAAAGAAACGAAACGAAAATCGAACTCATTCAATACCTTTGCATAGATATTGCAAAATATCCTAAAAGCTTTAATTGTCGGAGAATTTAATTGTCTCTTTCAGAACCAAATTGCAATTACTTATAATAAAATTGTTAATTACAATCTGAGAAATGTAAAATATCTTTAACATATTAACCATTGATCAAGTTCTTACTTGTACGGAATAAAAAGAGATCTGCTAATTCACATTTTCGTGATCCTGATTTCGTATCATCATTTTTTTGTAAATATTATCATAACTTTTAATATTCAAGTAGCGATTTAGTAACGCGAACGCTATATAAATTATATAGTTTTATAGTTTGATATTGTCAATATTTAATTTATATAGGTATTTGATTATGTATAATGAAAAATTTGCTGATGATAAAACTACGTTGCAAAAAATTGTTTAGCAACATTCCAATAATTAGCTCCTGATTATTAATACTTGGTTCTGAGAGGATTTTTCTCTTTGGGTTTCAGTAATTTTGTGTAAACAGATGTTGTTAAATTTTAATCCTGCCCTTCGCGGGCAAGAATTATAATTCAATAATTCAACGTTTAATAGGCAATTTTCAACTAATGTATGTACAAATGTAAAAGAGACTGTGATTTAGTCATTACGCGACTGAGTCTAAATAAGAAAGGTTGAAAAATTGTTTTAGAAACATTTCAGTATGATAAACATGGTCCATTGTGTTAAGTTAGTGCTAGATTAAATCGAAATATAAAGACGATGATCATTTCTTGCGGAAGGACTTCGAGTCCGAGTTCTATACAATAAAATTTGGGCTCAGAAAAATCTGTATAAACAAAGAAATTCTTGAAAAAATAGAAAAAGACGTCGTAGCCGTGTCGTTTAATGATCGAGGCATGCATCTTCATGTATTTAAACTTTTCCAAGCAATTCGAAAAGAGTAACTTACTCAATAATCAAGAAAAAAGGTTACAGTTTTTACCATAATTTCTTTGATTACAAGACAAAAAGAACCTGTTTTATAGGTCGTTAGTTGTGTAACAATTTTACTTGACGTTTATACACGTCTCAATCCTTGAATTCTTAATATGTACTCTTGCGAATTGCTTGTAAACAGCAAATAAAAAATAAGAGTGCATAAAAAGTTTATCTTGAGGCTACCCCTTGTACTCCATATGCTCTTTGTGCTCTTTGCTGTTTGCCAACTGGGAAATGTTTTGGAACGTCATTAATTCCCTTGGCAAAAATAGGTATAAGGTGAGCAAAAAAAGGTGCTCCTCGGACAAATTGAGACACGGCATTACAATACATTTATGGTTCATTAATCATTATACAATATATTGATCTAGATTAAATATTTTTTTTTTTTCACAATACGTCTAACTGTGCGAAAGTGTATTTTACAAATATCATTAGATTTGCAGAGCTATGTCTCACTTTGGTTATTCATTTGCCTATTTATTTTACTTAATAGTTTTTAGAATCTATTACCCATACTTGCGCGTGTAGATATATGCTTACAGATATGCAAGATGGGTAAAGATACATATGATAATACTGGCTATTAATGGTTAAAAGTTAGTGTTTCGTAACTTGTAATTATTATCGTTTGGTGAGTTCCATGGTTTCTATTGTCACATATACAATATTGTGAATTCATATCTCGTATTATTATGTTTTATAAATAGTTGCGTACATACAGGTCTAGCTAACGCTATATGAATAATAGTCTTTATCAAAAGCACATGTATATCATGATATTTCTATATATGTATATAGTATATTGTATAAACCGACCTTTTTGTAACCAATATGTAAATAGTAGTGGATATAATTACAAATGAACTTCGTATGTTGTTTATTACTTAATAAGTTGTATTGATTGATGGTAGTTAATATAACGGAGAAGAAATCACATTTTCTATTGTTATCAGACACGGCGTTAGGGTTGGGAGAGCGAGTATGTATGTAATTAGAAAAACGTTATAACAAACGTAATTTAGAAACTATTTGTAAATTTGAACAAATGGTAACTCGGATTCATAACAAATGGTAATCCTATTTATAATATTTAAAAATTTATATAACAATGTATTCTTTGATAGAAGAACTGTTTATTAGCATTTCGTCGAAAGTATATATATCTGTGTCGATACTCACTTAGCAGCTTCTCAATTGACTTTCCATTTTGTACACGTTACGAAGCAACAGCATTAACGTATTTTTGATACATCGTCATCACTCGCTTCCGCATCTGCTTCTACACCGCGTTCACCTTCCTCTGGGTGTGCAGGATTTCCTTCCTCTGTGTCCACGCTACTAGTGGGCGTTATTTGTTCAGTCGTTTCACTATTGGCGAAGCCCAACCCGCCAAGTCCTTTGTTAACTGGTTCCGGAGAAGCCGATTCTTCGCTGCTAGGCGAACCGGGGGATGAGACTATCACCTGTACGGGCACACGCCACCCCCCCTTTAAGAATATATGTAGAACGCTGCTCTCAAATATCCAGCTACTTTTACCTTACACTTAAAATGTATAATGCAATTAAACAGTATCCAATTCTCATTATCTTATTATCTTTAATAGCTATCCGTTTCATCCCACCAGATGAATATATTCAAACAAGAATAATTTCAAAGGCAACTTGATTCTCAAGTACTTTATCCAAATTATATAAGAATTGAAAATAATCAAACGTATCATGCGATCGATTTTTAGTAACAACCCAATTATTTCGTAGACCCAGAAATCTGTAATTGATAGTGTGAGTTGCAATGAATTGAAATGATAGCCATGCCTAGAATTATAGAGTTTCTGAAATCCATTGACTATGTACTTATAGTTGAAATTTTTATAGAAACAAAATGTTAATGAAATCACATACAAATTTAACGAAGAAATCCTCAGAGAACAGTCCTTTTAGTATAGGTTTTTCCAAATACATTTAAAATTATGCTAAGAATCATCTAATATACACATTGCGATACATTGGTGAAGTTGATAATAAGATGGGGAAAAAAAATAATAATAATACCTGTGCAAGAAGCGGCGTCTCTGTGCTGTCAGCGGTTTGGAATAGCCGGCAATTTGCGCTTGCTCTGAATACGTGCCCAACCAAAATAAAATATAAAACAAATATTACTATGTATAGAATGATATAAAGTATAAACTATAAATTGAAACGATATTTAATATGATCATAAGCAACAGTAGCTTTCAACAATCAATAGATGATCAAATTATGCAAGTATAATAGAGATGACATGCATTAGGTGTTATGTACACAGTATATAGTCTAAAAGCTCCAAGATTATAATGTGATAATTGTAGTTGCATTAGAGTAGAATTTCAAAAAAGCACATTTACAATCTCATCTTTTTACTGCCGACTAGCTCATCATTTTAAATGAAATTTTTATATATATATATATATATATATATATATATATATATATATATATATATATATATATATATATATAATATAATATACTATATATATATATTATTGAATGATAAGCTATAATAACTTCCGCCATGCACGATAGTTTCCTGCAATATATTCAATAAAAAATATAAAATTCAATTAGATTAATATCCTTCAATTATACTGCTACATAATCTGCCTAATAAAGTAACGCACGCTTTTATTTGCCTCTCAACTTTAAAAAAAGAAATTTGCAAGAACTACTTTGATCTTTGAAAAAATGGCAAATCAAATAACAATAGATCGAACGTAAATAATTCGCAAATTTATCAAGTTTATGGCTACATTATTTGGGGTGAATGTTTGTAATAGCTTTTATACTCATTACCGATGATAAACATTCCGTAAATTTCAAAAGACTATCAAAGAAATAAAATGTCCGATGCCTAGCGAACTAGTCATATACAGTATACCTACTTACCTAGTTAAAATTTACAACATGAAGCATTACAAAATATGTAAATATCTGCATATTTAATTTTTACTAATATGATAACTAACCTGTCGCGGTTTGATTGGTGGCGGAGGTCGAGTGGAGGTTGAAAGTGTTACGGGAGTTGTAGTGGGGGGTGGATGATGAAGTAAGGGTTGCTGCTGCCAGGGCAGCCCTGTGCGACCCAATGTTCCCTGCGCCGACTGCCCCGACGGATTGTTGTGACCGGCTGACGGCGTAACTCGAGTTAGCGTTGAAGCGGCTGAAGAAATCTTCCGAACTGTCTGTGAAATGAGCTGCTGATTACTTGGCCCTTATGTGTTATCCCATAATGTTAACTCCGTTAACAACTCATCTTAATAATATTTAGAATTTCAATCGATACTATATCGAGACTAAAGTTAAGTAATGAATTTTCACAACAATATTACATCCCTTTCTGCGTTCCTTATCAATGTTGCAAATGATAACATTACCTGACTTCACAGGCCATATTTCAAGAAGATACTTAAGAACTGCAATTGGCTGTTGGAAGTCCAGATGAGGTCCGTTATCTTCAGAGTGAAGCATCAATACTGGACCAAAGCAAACGGCCAAGCTTGCTGGGGACATCTTGTTACATTGGGAGACAACCATCGCCAGATGATCCAGTAAGTATATCAGCGTACACTGTAATAGATATCATTAAACCGTAAATTATTCGTCTATAACTGTTACTGATCTTTGAAACAGACATAAGAGGGATCAGTTAAAGATTACTGTTGTTATTTTATGTAATTGGTCCAAATTTAACATGCAAAGAAACACTAGTTCGGTCAAAACGCGGTTATTATCAACATGACTCACCCTATTTACTTTTGGTAAACAATCCAATATGCTAAACATAAGCTTAGCGTTGCCCTGCGGATCATCAGGTAGGCAGACGGCAAGTGCATCGACCATCATTTGATAGAGGCACTTTGTAAACAATGGTTCTGGTAGCTCCCTTAGATAGTCTTTCAGTACTCCTGTGCGAAGATAATGTGGATGAAGTTACTTAATAAATAAAACTTGCATTATGCATAATTTAGAATTATTATAAAAGGCTTGATTGCGACAGCACCTATCTACTCATAGTTTTATAGTAAATATCGTACCAGTTATAACATTGATGTCAGGAACATTATCAGGTGAAAGATCAACGGACCTCGCATTACGCTCAAATGCCTCGCGGAGTATTCTTTTCTTTGTTGCCGAACCGCACAGTCTGTATAAGCCTGTTTACATGGGAATATTAGATTGAGCTGTTCCATAATAATGCATTAAACAAATGTAATTATACATCTCAGAGTCACAATACTTTGGTTAATTTTGAATCGCAGCTGATCAAATTCAGATTTTGAAATAAATCTATGTTATCCAAATAATATTTTACCAATTATATCGAGTCCCCGCCTCTCAACTTCTTCGACACACCGCCATACAATAATAGGAACATTCTGGGTACCTGACATTACCAAGGCTGTCGATACGCCACCGGGAACACCTCCTGTTTTGGTTTCCCGGCTTACCTGTGAAAAATATGTTTCCTATAATGAGTACTTCTGCATAAAAGAGCAGCTGAATTATTTGACATTGTTTATGGAGGTATGAAAGATGACACAAGCTAGTAGACAAATAACAAAAGAAGCAAAGCAAAATTTTTATTTAATCATAAACTACAAATAATAATAAATAAGATAAGTCGGTTAATTCTGAAAAAAATATGTAATTTTAGAAATACATGAATAATATTTACCACAGTGTCTAAATCAACTCCAAACAATGGGGCTACCCTCGTTGCAAGAGATATAACTGGGAGTCCACGCCGTTTAAAGGTCTGATGAGCATCAGTATATCGAAGTCGTAAATAAAGTGTGCCACGTGGCTCGACTTTGAGTGCAAGTTGATGAAGCGGCGACTCTTTTAATAGGGTTGCTAGATGCACTGATCCTTTGTAACATAACTTGTGTCTATGCTGAGGATCCCATGAATAAACAAGCAAGTCCAATTGTCGATTTCCAACTAAATCCAATTCAAATGTTTCATCCCAGTCAAACATTAGATCTCCCGTACGTACGACTGTGCGTGCTTTATGTACCCGATCACACTCGAGTACGCAGTAAAGATCTCTCAAACCACAACTACCTGTGTACAAAAGGTTACACTCTTAGTTAGTGGACGTAGAAAAAAGAAAGATTCCTAAAATCTGTAAAGATTCGTCAACTGTTCGTTTCTGAGGAGTGAGAAATAACTTCAGTTTATTTACCAAGACTAGGCTGTCCGGATGGTGTTGACGGGGTAGTGGCCGCTGAAGACGAAGTTGTAGATCGAAGGCCACGACCAGCCAACAAATGGACCCAAAGTAAACCACTAACACCGCTCGCTAGGTCTCCTCCAGCACTCCCCTCCCCCAAGGAACTCAATAAAGAGCTGGTAGAACTAGGGGTTCCTACTGTTGGCGGTTTTTCTATTTTATACTTAAGGAACTCTGAAAAGAAATAAGTTGAGTCACATTGGTTATTATATTATATCGCATTTCATGCATCTATAATCGAAAAAGAGATTCACCAGCAGGGTTTATATCTAGCAGTCTTTGATCTTGAGTTCTAGTTGGAGTAGGATTTGGTATGTTTCTTGTAGATTCCAAGTCTAATAAATTCCTAATTCTTCTAACAGAACTGGCTCTTTGACTCGCTGAGTTAGTTAAAGCAGTCTTTGGATTAGACAAAGATGATCGAGTATTGGAAGCTACAGATGCTGGCCGTGGATTTGACGTTCTATGACAAGACGAACTAATAGCTGTCGAGGCTCGTAGATTTGCTAAATTTACTTGTTGAGCGGATGCAGATCTTGTTGATAAACGATCCAAGGTACTAGACATTGGCCGATAAGAACCATAGCCACCATATTCAGCCTAACGTAAAAATACATACATAAAAATGATTAGTACAGATGTTAAAATCATCCTTACGTTAATTAATACGAAGTTATATATAAATTATATGAATTAATATGAAGTTATATATAAATTATATGAAGTTTATCAGTTACACTTTGTTGGCATATTAATAAGAGACAATTTTCTAGAAGCACCTGATTAGCAGCAGCATGTATATTTTCAGCACTGTAAGTGTAACGCGGAGGTCTGTTAGTAGTAGCTCTGATCTGTTCGTAAAGAGCACTAGTGCTTGGGGTCCGGCTGAGCCATGCTCTGTACTCATCTGAAGTAAATACACTTGGAGATGATGGTATTCTGCCTGTGTCAGATGAAAGAACCTTGGGTTGGTTGAGTATGTTAAATTATCTTTTCTGGTCATTTCAATTTGTTAAATTAATTGCTATCACATGCATCAGAGCATCGAATGATAAACCTCTAGGATACCTCTGTCTCGCCTAATTGAAGGTAACTCAGGCGCAGACAAAGCTCCATCACTATCTTCCTGGTCAATGAGACCAGATGTCACTGTGCTAAGTCCTGTTCGAATGCCCGGTTGCTGTGGCAACGTTCTGCCACTTCTTGGTAAAGAATTAGAGCGTAATCCTTAAAAAAAATCAGTTGCAAAATTGAAATTATGAATATATCTGGGTTGTTAGGAGTCAATCAATAGGTAATACTGATTCGAAACAAAATCATAAAAGTAAAGAAGAAGGTGAAATAGTTGTACCTGAGGAACTTTGCCCGATCTGAGATCTCGATAGTGTAGCTAAATGGGAAACCGCGCTACTCTGTGATGGGTTGTTCATATTGTGCCTGTAATGATAATATGCTGACCTCGGCGAGCTAGAACACGTCGCTTCTGTGTCAGAAGCATAATCTAGAGAAGGTCTATGTCTTCTGGTCAAAGTACCAAATTGTCCTTGCCTTTGAGAAGATGATCCTGTATCATTTTGCGTACTATAACGTGAGTTATAGCGAAGTGTAGTTGATCCTATAAATAGATTTAAGAATTTCAAATGAGAATTTTGAACACTGTTAAATTCGAAAGTCAAAGCAGCTTATCAATATTTCAATTTACCAGATTTTAGACTAGATCTTAGTAAGGTGTGGCGTGCAGGTGTTGTTATGCTTGTGTAATCAACACGTGGCAAATGTTGATCTGATCCGCTGCGAGGCATAATGCGTCCACTAGTACTATGCTGTGTGTATCCATAATGAGCGGATTGATTTTGCCCTGATAATCTGCCAGCAACTGATTGCATTCCACCACCAGTTGACATACGGCGTCCACCATTCGATGGCATCACTGGTCCGGTGTAGAATGAATGTACCTACCAAAAAATTATATTATACATCCCCCATCATTCAAGTCTAACATTATGGCAAGACTATAGATGCGTGAGTTGTAATAAAAAAATTTTAAATGATTAACATCCATTAAAAAATATTCAATAAATTCACTGAACTAAAACCACATGTATTTTTAATATCAGAGAAAAAATAACTGCAGTCTATTGGTTGTTAATTGCATTACCAATCATCGTCAGTTACCAGTTAGATTAAAAGTGAAACGATTTTTTTCCCCACGCTCTATAGTCATATGTATTTTATAATTACATAACATTACTACAAGTAAAAGAAACAAATTTGAAACTGCTTTCTATGTGTGCGAACTTTGTATAATGCGAATTAATAATCAATGATAAAGAATATGCGGTATGTAATCAATTGACACAAAAATATAGTTAAATAACTAATAATTTGTCTACAAAAGTATCAAAATATACTATCATAATTCATATAGAATAATATACATTTCAATTATGCATGATTTACTGTATTTGATTGCAGCAAAGGAAAGGATTTATAGTGCTGTTATTTATGGAAAAAAAAATCAAAAATAATCAAGTTGAAGTGTAATAA
The DNA here is from genome assembly GCA_963924015.1 of Macrophya annulata. Lineage (NCBI taxonomy): Eukaryota > Metazoa > Arthropoda > Insecta > Hymenoptera > Tenthredinidae > Macrophya > Macrophya annulata. Next base: position 35,200,897 of record OZ001258.1, on the reverse strand, counting down.
TAATGGCATTGTGTATATTTAGCTTGTTAGTCCGTAAGTACATAGAATGTAATTGCAATTTTTATCTTTGAACAGCTCTAACACTGTACATTACCCAACGAGTTTTGGCAATCAAGTGCTAGTTACACAGTAAGGGAAATAAATCAAAAGATATATAGAAAAAATAGCTTAGGAACAGGTAACGAAAGAAGTGTATGCCACAGCGATATATCAAGTCTAGTTATCAAGAAATGTTGTGTTGTCTTTACCTTCGTGAAATCCTGGTTAATTTCAATGTAGCATTCATTCAGAACCGATTAGTAAATAAATTTCGTTGTTTTAGTCTCGCTGCAAACTGCCTTTTCTACGTCATTCAGATTCAGCAAGATTAATCAGTTTCGCTAATTCTAATAGGCGGCTGCTATTGATATATAAATTGAGTGATTTCACATATTTATATGATATATTTGTTCTCGTATAGCAAGATCGAAATTAATTGCTCACAAATTTCTATTTTTATTATAATCAAATTAATAATTGTCTTGACAATTCAAATCAATCAGTATACACTTTACATAGAATCTATAATTATACAATAAATTCAAAATCTATGAACAATGATATAAAATTTATTTAACTATTTACTAAAAGATCCTCACATAGAGTTTATTCTCAATTCCTATGAACTTTGGACAGTTAAATATTTATCATTAATCTGAATGACGTAGAGATCAACAATACGCTTAGCTGACAGATAATAAATTGTTAAAGTTATAAACTTTGGGTTACTGTTTAACGTTTTTCAATCTGCGATATACACAATGTCACAGAATATAGGGCAAACAAGTATTAAATAGTGCAGACAGGTATAAAAGGGTGCTGATTTGACATTATCTATAACATCTAAACAATTTGAATTCACAGGCCAATGCAGATCACTTGTATGTTATCAATATAAATTTTTTACCAAGTCTCTTTCACCTAAATACTAATATAACAAGTATGTAAATTTATTCTAATCTCGAACTCCCTGAATTAAAAGATAAAAATACATTCAATGAATGAACGATAATATTTCGATCCACAAAAATTTGTCTATATTGTTATCAAAAGTTTTCCGCTTTACCCTGTGGTGCCTTGACAGATGGGTGTGATATTAAAAACCGAATACTACTTACTTTTTCTGCAAGACTTTCCAGAGTTTTTGGATAGCCACGTTCGTATGGTTGGAAGTGTTGAGTAGTTGAAGGTTTTGGCTGATGAGTAATAACTGGTGGCGGAGGAGGCTGATAAGACCAACCAATCTCAGGTCTAGAGTTGTAGTATAGATCACCGTTACTCGATCCTAAGTCTTGACTAGATCCAAGCCCTGTTAGGCCCAGCCTTGATCGAGATGGCAACATTTCTCTGCCATCACCTCTTCGGCGACTACTATCTCTGAAAAATGTAAGATAATAAAATAATGCAAATTCATATTGGGAGATAGTTATTTTAATTCTCATGGTCATCACAGCATAATTATCAACAATTATACCTAATATGATTGCTTGTGGTATGATCGCTCTCATCTTCGTTGAGCTCTCGTTTAATAACGACAACAGGAGGGGCTTTGTGTTCGTTTTGACGGCTGTGTGATACTGGCTGATGAGGCCCATGCCTCGTGGCTAATATTAATCTTCGTGGTATGGACATTATAATGACTACATCGTCAATACCCATGTGCGAGACGCTGACCAAGTTGACTGCCAGAATTTCGTCACCCACCTAGTAAATTGGCTACAGTATTAACAAATGTAGACGTAATATTGACTAAACTTATTAAATCTGAAGAAGTTAATTCTGTTCCTAAGAAAATGCCACTTCTATAATCTATAGAAAAGCATTGATAAAGTTTTATAAATTATAAGCTACTACAAATTTTTGCTTACTTTCAAACAACCACTGTTGTAAACAGCGGACTCTAGGGCAATTCTTGATATAAATACTCCATCGTTTCTGTCGATACCATTGCCTTCTCGTATATATAAGCCCAAAGTCTGGCCTGGCCTTTTAATTATTTCGACTAAATGAACAGGGTGTTTTGGATCCTAGATATTGAATATAAAATTGTGAAAACAGTATAGTGATCAATGTATATGAATTAAAAAATCTACAGTGATTTAAATAAATGGAATGAATCTATTAATCCCAATATAATAATTGCGTTAAAAATTCTGTTTCTAGAAATACCTGCATTGCCATAAACTTTTTGGCAGCCTCTGAGGCCTGCCTCCCCATTTGGCGAGGCTCTATAACACGTACAACCATTTCGCCGCGTCGATCTACAGCCTCTAGCGCAGCTGCAGTAGATGCATCGAGATCGTTTTCCACAGTTTCTATCTGCTTGAATATTTCCGTACTTATTCCACTGACCTGTAACGGAAACTCTTTCTGTGTCAGGTAGTACAATGCTCGCTCAACTTCAATTGCTACAGTTAAAAAAAAAATTTACAAGCCATCATGTTCAGAGTAGCGAAGCTCAAGGTCAAAGACGATTAAATATATATCCTTAAGTCATATAGAAGAGATACAATAACTCCTGACTCAAATTTAAAGTCTGTAGTAAAGTCCAGCTGTCAGAAAAATAGTAAGAATATTTTTTCTTATACCTTTCTGAAATCTCCTTGAATCACCATAGGCGGTGGTTCCTTGGGGCGCAGTTGGTTGGCGGGGACCTGCCTCCCAGGACTTGCACTTATGTCCGTCACCTCTCCCCGCCCCTCCTAAAAGCAATTATCATTTTAGAGTTTTTGTGGACGAGGAAACATATCGAAAGGAAATATTATTTATCAAAATATGAGTGAATAATTGCAGAAACCAATGAGTTGGATGTGTGTATCCTTATATCTGTGAAATAGCTATATATATATATATATATATATATATATATATATATATATATATATATATATATATATATATAACAGTGAAAACTGCTCATCAGATATTATCTTCCAAGGATTTGTAAAAAGGAAAATATGTTAGTCTATTTCAATAGGAGGAGACATTTCATCAAAATCTAAGAGGAAGGAAATAAGGAGAGAGTATAAATATTTAAAATACTAGGTCACCATATTTAGATATATTTTTATATTAGATATTCTGAATACGTATACATCGTTTGATTTCGGAAAACGTTTCGTGTTGAATGTAAATGTGAATTGAAATATGAGATTGATTTAGTGTTTATTAGATTATTAGCTTTGGCATAGTCTTGTGTGTACTTACAAAATAATGAGTTAAAAAAAACAATACATGAATGTTTATCACAAAAAATGCTAGGTTTAATTCTGACTAATTATACCTACATATATATCATATATTTTCATTCATTTATTACAAATGGATTACTAATTAATTCTCAATTTTTATAATAAGTGATACAAGTAAACCAAAGGGCATATTAGATGCTTTTAATAATTGACTAACGTATAAATTTTCGTTGCATGACTTGGAAGAAGTTCGATCGTCGGAGGATTATGCCCATCGTAAATAAGCTTATACATACGTATACGTAAAAAGAAAAAAGATCGCGTACCTCGGCTGAAATCAGTTAAAACGAGGATGTATAAGGTATTTCGCACAAGTGAAATTTGCGATAGACGACTATAGCTAAAGGGTAGAGTAATGGATGTACTTAAATGTCAATTAACATTTACGTACTTAGTACTTAGTACAGGATATACGAGATGGTCATTATCACTTAACGTATCAATGAATATATTTCTGACCCGGGACGAGAGACCCTGCGTGGTATAAAATAGTTTGTATAATTTAGTGGACGCGGGACGCGGCTTTTGGGAAGCTATAAAACACGAAAGATGATCTATGCGGTCTATGCATGGCTATTTATCCTACATAATGAATTCGCCTACTAAATTCGTATTTGGTAGAAAAGAAAATGTTGGTGCTCGATTCATGGATTTCGAGCGCTCTTAGTCCGAGGGGTTTATAGGAACCCTTAGGACGTTATATAGGAGGGGTCGTAAACTGTGTGGTGGTTATATATTTTCAGAACTGAAATTACCTTTCGGGAAAAGAAACACCCCCAACCGGCCCTATCGCACATCGCGCGCCGCTACCCCATTGCGAATAATATGGCGGGAACACCGTGCGTCTACATCAGGAACATTACCCCTACGCTTGCGCCTCTTTTTCCGGAGGATGGGATATCGACCGTCAGTGACGTCACCTCACACCCTCTTTCAACGCTATTGCACACTCTACGTTCTACAACTCACGGAGTGTTAGAGACGAAGAGAGGAGGGCGAGAGAGAAGCGCAGAGAAACTGAGGATGGTAGATGACGATGACGACGGCGACGGCGACGGCGACGGCGGTAGCGGCGCGGCGGCGGTCGACGGACATTGGGGTGCGGCGAGGAATGAGGAAGGACGAGGTTGCCGAAGAGGTGGAAGAGGTGGAGAAGGAAGAACGCCGAGGGCGCGGACGAGAACTTGTAGTAGAACGTCGCACGCAAGCGTACGCACGGAGGGGACGTGTACTGTACCACGATCCTGCAATACGATACTGTCCGAATGCGCAGGCCTGCGTTTCAACGCAACCAAGAATTTCTAGGTCCGATGAACGTGGCCGTGTAAATTACCACTATAACCACCTACAACGTGCCTTGCAACCAACCTAACCGCACCGAGCTGCTGCAACCCCTATTCCGAGCGTAACCCACTTGCATAGTTGATGCAAGCAAAAATGTCGTCACAAATAGGAAATTGCCATTCAACACAGAGTCGGGACACGTGCCTAGTATACTTTTTGCTGCTCTTTTCTCAATCGTGAGGACTAGGGTGACAGCGAAATTGGCTTTTTTTATTTCCTGATACACCCCTTGTTCGTCTTCAGTTTTATCCCCGAATGAAACCCCTTCAAATTCACACGTTCGAGAATTTCTACTTTTCTTAAATACTAAGAGATTTCCTTTTCGGAATAATCAATCACATCCCCTTGAATGAATACCATAAGTAGATGAAATTTTGACGGGTTGCGTTTCATTGAGAGATGAAGTAGAGAAGAGAAGAGGATGGTCGCTTTTACCATAATTTGAACAATTAACTGTGTGAAAATGTTGCAACCGCAAGTACAACGCACGAAAGAAATATGTATTTACATTCGGGAATTGGAAATGCATTTCGCTAACTCATATTCTAGTATTTCGTATTCGGAATTCTAAAGTTTGCATCAAATAGCTTGGATATTGGCATCTTATTTTTTCAGGCGTCTCTCATGCGCACTCTTCCATATAGGTAGTAGACCACGTTTAATAAACTTGCGAGGGTTTCTTGTTTTCGTTGGTATACAAATATAAACCTACGTGTAATTTCGTTTGAAAACAAATAAAACAAATGAAAATTCCCATTCCCGCAGGTATTATAGTTATACCTTGAAACTTTTCTTTACTGCAATATGAGATATGAACAGAAGTATATATGTATATTTTTGTATTTCGGAAACAATCGTAAGCTAGAATATTATTTGAAGTAGTGAAAATGTTCAGCTTGTCATTAGCGTAATGGACAAATCGATGAATATGACCAGGTGGCGTGCTCAAAGTTGAATAGAGGGATAATTATTCCATAGGTTTACGCTTCGTTGTCAACGCGCGGTCTTTTGTCAATTGAACCATCCAAATTCACAGTCTACGCTTCGACGGATCGAGACTACCTCTTTTACTTTTCTGCGGATTCGATTCAACCTACATATATCTATCTAACGAGAAAATTCTCCACCCATTTGGCCTAGTTTCAAGATGTAGGACGTACAAGAGGATAATTGCAGTCAGGCAGAGCGAACCAAAGACCCAACGAAACGGTTCACATGTCGCACGCCATATCGAACGAGCTCTGTTCCATTTTCCTTGGTATTCACCTTTTTCTCAATTTTTTGTATTTTCAATGTTTTCATTGTTTGTTTTCATTCATCATATTATTCAATAAGTAAATCAGGTATACGTCGAGCTTATTCCATTTTCGCTCTTAAATTCATACATTTATATATTTACACAATCGAAAGGAATCGAAAATTAAAGAACAGAGCCAACAAGGAGCTGTGCGCGCTGGTAGGCAGTAGCTGAGGGTACGTGAAAGATAATTAGATATCGATTTCGAATTAGAAGAGGCGAGATAGGCTATATCTATTAACGTTATCATTATACCATTTATGAGTAAATCAAAATTGAGGTCGCGTCAGAATACGAAATTTTCAAACGACTTTTTCTCTCTATATCTTTATCAAACGATCATTCATCATACGCTACTGTGAAATTGAACATGCCACTATATACCTATACCTATATATAGTAAATTTACTAATTGCGTGCAAAAATACGCTTACGACATTTACGATTAGACTAGCGCTGTACGACTTATACTGTATTACACATATACATATATTTGTAATACCCGAAACAATACAATCCTGATTACTGTAGCAGATATGATCGTTGAAAGATTATACGATTAACGTTCTACGATACTACGACGGTCTTTCATTTCTCTCGTGAGTTTACAATGGTGCAATTTGCAGATAAGAACATAGTTTCTTTTGTCTTTCAGTCTCTATCTCTCTGTCTCTCTTTCTCTTTCTCTATTGCCCCGTGTTTTTTTTTCTGTTTATAAGGTTTACGATTTATTTCTGTAAAATGGCACCGAGTTGTTATACCGTTGCAACGGAAACTCAGTGCGAAACTAACCGTTGATTTAGTATTTAGTAGTTTACATAAATATAGGGTTTGTAGCAGGGTTCTATTTCGCTTTCCATTGCTTTCTGGAACAGGTTTATACCTTTTCCGTGAATTTACCAACATACATATATTTATATACACATATACTACCTACGTGTTTATAGGTACGTATAGCCGAGCGAATATAAAGTCTTCTACGAACCGCTGTTTTCATGCGCAGAGCACACATTTTTCACCCTACAAGCCTTAAAAATATCAAGTGCGATAAGATTAAACTAGACTAAAGGAAAAAAGAAAAAAGAAAAAAGTAAAATACGCAAAGAAAAGGCAACGGAGTCCGATTATTTGTTGGGATTGGGTGATAGTCGGGCTTACAAGCAAAGTCTGTAACATTTGAAAAGAAAAGCCATGAAAATACCCGACGAAGAGAAGCCCTGCTCGGAAGTCTGAAATGCGAGGAAAGTAGTAGAGTACGCAGTAAGCGACTAGTACAGAACAGTACTTACTATATACGTATATACGTGTACATGAAGATACGTCTGCGTTGAACGTTATATTGTCTGCCCTAAACGACATCGTTTATTATTTTAATGAGATCATTAGTAGAATTTAAATAAACTTTTCTCCCTCCTCCGGGTTCCCTCGTGGCTCCATCCACTCTCCGGTCCCCTTAGTCGCGAATTATACTTCAACATCTCGCTTGTTGTACCACAGCTCTTTCTCAACAAGACAAATCACATCGTTTCATACCGAAACCCAAAATAGCCTACAATCTTTCACTATTAATCTCGACCAAATGCTACATACTCGCTGGAATAAGATATCCTTCAAAACGATCCACGATGTCCTATAGAAATTCCGCAGCTAATTCAGGTATAGGAAATGCAAATAAGTTGTGGGATATTTAGGGGATGAGAATTCAATGTCTCGTAATTTAGAAAGTGATAACACGTAATTCAAGATTTTCTATTTCTTGTTATCTTGTTTTATGATTAAAATATGTTATCCTAAACATTGTAGACAATTTTACGAACCTTTCTGCGGCCACAGCACAGCATGGCTGCAGCGCTGCAGCTGCGCTGAGCTTCCGGGGGTTGAGAAGGCTGATGAAAGACGTAATTGAATCCTCGGCCTCCTTCCCGCTGCAGCTGGACCACGCGCACCTGCCGCTGCTCTTGCTGCCCTTGCTGTCCTTGACCAACCGGACCACCGACACCAACTCGACCACCGTACTTGATTCGTACGTATTTTCGCCACTGCATGAGTTCGGTGCTTCATGCCCTCTGCCTAGAACAATGAATAAAATAAAGAGGAGAAGAAAAAAACGAGCTTCCATTATGAGGGGGTTGGTGTGAGTGAAGATCCCAATGGACTCGAAAATAAAAAAATAGTCTATTTTTAAGAAGCCCATATTTAAGGAGAGAAACGGTATATTTTTCAGACTTTAATAATTTAGTGTTAAGTACTTCATCAAGGGATGAAATGTAATGGAGAAATTTTTTATTGAAACTATATCCTTCTGCACTTCTGCACAACCAATTATGTTATCGGACATTACACGGGCACTATTACATTGATTAGAGTGGGTGTCGGCCATGCTTGTGATATTAAGAATCTTTACAATATTGTAGATTTTTTAATTTACTTATGAAGCTCGTTTCTTGTGCAAGAATCTCATTCTTATCAACCTCAATTCGAAGTATATATTTACAAATTTCAGAACATTAGTTCTAGATAAAAAAAAGGTAAACTTGCAATATCGACATTTCCAAAATTATCGTTAAGATGGATTCAAACCACTATTCAATTGCTCTCTCAATTGACATATAGAACACCCAAGATATAAATTTCACTCCTACTGGAAAGGTACATGTGTTTGTCACCCCGTTAAGAAAGTGACCCAGCAATTGAATTCGAAACAGGCTGCGAAATTCGTTTAATAAAATTATCACGCGCAGGGATTTTCACGGGTACGTATATGGAATACAGGAATACATATATGTATCTGTAGTAGTGTAGGGTCGAGTCGGTTGGTTTCCTCATAGTGTTATTTTGGGGTAAACGAGTTACGGGTCAAGGCCATAGCTCTGTACCATATCATCAGTTCACCCAGCCACCCTTTGCGTCTCAATTCTCATTGATTCTTAATGAGCTTCCGCGCTCTCAGCTCTCTCTGATACTGCACGGGTAGGTAGCTTATAAATAGCGTTAACATCCGCGCTTCAATCTGTCCCCCACTTATAAGCTCTCTCAAAAGTTACCATTCTTAAAATGCAACGGTTAATCACACGGCATGAATGCGCATAATACAAGCACAGTTATAATTGTAGAAATAAAAAGAGTTTATCGCTTCGAATAAGTTTAACCCCTATTCATTAATATTCCTATATCTATAGGTATAATTATAATACGCGGTATCATACATAATGCCACATCTGCAAAAATCTGACTAATTAAGTCACTGCAAAGTGCAAAGTCTCCCCTGTACCTAAAGTCCTTGTCTCTAGAGGGTAAAAAATAGTACCGTAACTTGGCAATAACTTCGGCATAAAAAAGAAAGAAGAAAAAAAAAACGAACTCACGCTTTCACGCGGAGAGAATATTCAATTTCGCATCCAGATATCTATACATATATACGTGCAGTGGATCTGTTATATTTATAGAATATTTTCCGAATCGGCATTTTTTGAAACTTTAAATACCCATACCTACCGACTAGATTTTCATAATCCATTGACTATATGATTCGACCTGGTATACCTAGGTATATCTCGGTTATATAATCTTATAAATAAGTTACACACGCAGTTCATCACTCATTCATACGCGTACGTGTACGTATACATAATTTATGTATAATATACCATCGTACAAAGGGTACACCTATATACATGGTTATATCTGGATACACCAAAGCGAGAAAGTGCGAACTGGTACAGATGGTACCTAAACATATTTGCATAATATGTTCGTATATATGAGCGCTTATATTCCTTTTGTGAATACACTTCTGTATTTCTTCATGTATGTACGAGTATTTCACCTCTTATCCCCGTAAAAGTATTAAATATTTCAGTTCCTCTCTCGCTCTCTCTTTCTCTCTCTCTGTCTTTCTATTATACCAACCTTCTAAAGATCATCGGTAGTGCCTTGAAGGGCAGACAGATCCGTAGTAAGCCAGCGTGGTGATCCCTCGCCCATTCTGTTCACGTATACGTTTATTCGCCACAGCCCGTATAAGCCTCTGTATAATTGAACGGATTAATTCGTACAATTACTCGATTTTAATTATTTGAGTATATACCATAGGTATTACGCGTAAACTATAATGATCGTAATTTATGTAAAATTAATTTTAATCCCGAAAACCGTCCTTATTAAAGGAGGGTAATAATACCACGAAATTTTATCACGATTTCAACGTATATGATAAGAATAATCGAATTTGGTTGATTATTTATTTATCTTCTAATATGTCATTTCACAATTCGATTGATTAATGTAAAATGAAGCGGGAATTTACGTGGGACAGCATATCCCTTGGAGACTCGTTTAGATCCTTGGTTGGATTATAATTGTCTCGTTTATCGTTGCCCAAAGGTCCATTGTATAGAAACGTGGAAGATTTTTAACGGATAACGCGCATCCAGGGATGTAACGTTGATACGATGATATTGCTACGGAAACTCCTGTGATCGATAAAATATACGTTATGGGCGGTTGGTAGAGGTGAACTCGTCCTACGACATTTTAAATCGCGAAATACTAACGGCGTTATAATAAATATCGAACACGTCAATAAATGGTAATGAAAATAAGGACAATGTACCGGAAAATATATAGCGGCGAATATCGTCTTAGCGATTTAAAAAATTTTTAAACACCGGCGAAACATAAAATACTCATAAAAAAAGAAAAGCATCGAAACGTACCCCTAGAACCAGCACTCCGCGGGCCTTTGAACATCAAAATCAATACATCCCTCGGTGAAAAATTTGACACAGTAAACCCCACAATCACAATACACGTAACGTAATACTCTTATTGTAATGAGAACTTAATAATGTTTCGATAAATACGTTCGGTCACGTCAATCGATTCAGGTCAAATAATCCCGTGTAAGAATATCGCGGTGCGTTTCCTCAACCCTCGCAACTCCCGGCGGACATGTTGCCCGACGACACAGCGCATGGTCGCGCCGACGGTAGACGGCGAGGAATACGTCGGCGGGGTGTTGGCGGGGTATCGCGGGGGTACCGGAGGACCACTCCAAAACCACCCCCTGGGCTAGGCCCGCGACCCGGCCCAGCCCGTCCCGTGATATCTAAAGATGCCACAAGGCAGAAGGTAGGTGTACGCGGGGGCTTACGCGGAATAGCCGAAACGAATAAGAAGTTAGCGAACGGCTGCAGCAGCGGGACGATATTTAGAATATTTTCAGCCGCCAAAAGAGCATATCTATATATGATTGATCTATATGTAGTAGATAAAGAGTAGAATAGGTCTATCATTAGAGATATATGTTGAATTGATTGAGAGAGATGTAAGAGTGAAGGGAGTTAGAAATATCGACGAGGTAATTAGGTACCGCTAAAGAGATGATATGTTCTTACATAGATATGTATATAGGTATGTATAAAAATACCCCCCAAGACCGCCGTCCGGTTCAAGTATCCAGAAAAAATCAATAATAGAACCGTAAAGTGCATGTTCTTGTGCGTACATACATTATACGTATTATATGTGACGCACAAGTAATTACGCGATATATTAGTGAATATTCATGATTATAATTTTTATTATCGATGGTATATGATTCGAATCGTATAGTTGTTAAACCGAATCGGGTATTGTTCTAACTAAAGGTAGTTGTCATCTCTTTTTGTTTTTTGGTCTCTATATTTCAATAGATCTAAGACTTCTAACAATATAGAAATATCTTGTCTTACGTGTGACTTACAACTAGGGTATGTAGTCTAAATAGAAATTTTTAACGGTTGAGATAGATAGATATTAATTGGCAGAATACGTAATACAGATTTATTCAATAATTTTCAAAACGATGAAACCTGATTTTTTTAAATTTATTTTCTTGCTTAACCATGATTTTCCTTAAACTTAATGGTAAAGTGATAGTAAATCTTAATAACAAAAGAGTAAGAGATAAATGTATACACGAGACGATAATACAGTTCATTGATCGAAAAGAATCAAAATGGATCAAGTCAAAAGCTATCTAACCCTGGATTACCGTGAGTACAGAGATAAAGGTATATCTCGAATACGTGCACATGTAGGTAGGTGTGTATATATATGTATGTCTATGTGTATATGTATATGTATTCATATGTGTGTGTGTGTGTGTGTGTGTGTGTGTATATATATAAATATACACATATATACACATATATCTATGTACAAGTTTGTTCTATATCGAACTGTCGTTCGTTTTGGCAATAACGTTTCAAATCAATACCGATTGCCGCTTATAAATATCTACCGGCCCGTAAATTAGACGCTGTTTCTGTATCCAACAAATGTCGATCGATATAATATCTATCGGGAAAGAAATAAGAGTGATTTTTATCTTTGTTTATTTTTTCTGTATACATATACTCATATACTACAATATATCTACACATACATGTGACATGCTCAGTCTATGTATAGATCTATCATATATAGATATAAACAGACATATTTCATAGATGTGATAATTGCGCTTACACCCCTGAAATGTATCTCGGCATTGAAGTTACCCCTTAATCAGAGTAATACTTGATACGTGATTGGGTTGAGCATTTGAATGAATGTCCTCGGGCATTCACAGCTTTTTTCAACCCCTACTATACCGCCCCCGACTATACCACGTACGCGTTAAATAGTAGTAAGCTGCCCGGTGCAGTTGTGTACACCGGCGTAGTACTACGGAATACTACGACGCAATTAAGTAGCGCTCACAACTGCCTAGCTCTGATAGTGAAACTACGACAGTCAATTTCGATCAATGAATGTAGGTAATGTACAACTTGACATATGCACGAATGAGAATCAAAATAATCTTTTCACACTCTACGGAATCGAGCGATCTATTTATCATATCCGCAATCACATCAATACGTATGTATAGCAAACATTTTCGCCGGTGTACAGTAAACATTTTTACTACTAAATGGATTAACCATTTTTGCATAGGATATTACATGCCTTTAACGATCAATAATCGTTAAAAGCCAGACATTTTACTGATGTACAGATGCATACGATATTAATCAATTTTACAACAACTAAGGATGCCAAATTTAGTCCCAAATTAACACCATAATTAATCTATAAGGATATTCCCCGTGTGATAAACAAGTGCATTGAGAGATCAGCCAAGTGGTTATCATGGTTATGCATTCGATCGAAAAATGAACATTGAAAGTCTGACGATCCTGTGCTACCGACCATCCAAAACCGTTCCCGGTACAAGTGAAATGTACGTTATTGACATTGCAGTGATTAACGTTATACCGGCAGAGTGAACGATCTGTTTTATCAATAAAGTTAGATTGGTATTGTCGAAAACTAAGTTATTGGCGGATTGTAAGATAATTAAATAACAATGATTTATTGCAGTAAATTATAGCCTATTATTATGTTAATAATAATATATCTGTTACCATGCTTCTTTTATGTCAAACTATGAAGATATGTTGTTGTTACTCATACATAAAAATTTTCGAATCACATTACAACTGTTTTCTTCTATTTTATATATTTGAAACTTATACATTTTATGGTATAACGTGTATGTATACGTACGATAATTATGACAATTATAAATTTATTTGTATTTTTGAAATCTTGACACACAGTTTGAAAGGAGGTTAGAAATAAGTTGTCGCGTGTATGCATGTATTCAAAGATCTCTGATAATGATTGTTTATTATTAGTGCGTGCATACAACCGGCATGATTGCTTGAAGAAATGCACACATGGCGCGCTGCAATCAGAATACTTGAGGTTAACTTTGCTATGGGTTTTTAGTTTACTCGGCAGAGCTGCACGGGTATGCTTCATGGTTGATTTTCGCTTGTTAATTTAGCAAAGGTTATTTAAAAATGGCGGAGACATCGTCTTCCCACACTACCTCAGATTATTGCAACGAATGTTTTTCTGATATCTCGTCTGAGAACTCGTGGTTAGAATGTGCTGTTGTTGGCCAGAAGCCCTGCTCGTTGCATCGACGAAGCAAGAAAAATATATTGCAGAAACTGTTCAATCGAGAGGTAAGAGGTTAACCATTAAACAAAGACCCTCCTCTCAAATGACAGTTTCTCCGATCTGTCAAATCTCACAATTTATCATTAAGCGTCGTGTAAATACCTTCGGCAATTGATATGTCAGTTCCTAATCGATGGATTAACCTGTTCCGTTTGCGATTTAATGAAAAAAAAAAAAATTTCTGAACGCAAAAGCTTCGATACTCATATAGATACTTTTTCTCCCTAAATTGGACACATATCATCTGCAGTTTTATTAAAACTCAAACATTACTGATTCAGTGAAAATTATTAGATAGATAATATTTCAAGAAATGTGAACAATGAAAGATATTTAATCTCTGATAGAATATTACTATAATTTATATTCAAGGATTGACATCAAGTGATTAGTTGACAAACTGCTTATTTTTACAATAATTTTTGATAAAGTTTCTATAATTCTTTTTATATTTTTCTACAACTTGTACTTAATGTCAAATTCTTACCAATGAATAATAGCTTTTAATCTGTGTAAGATTTTTCAATGATTGATAATTTGCTTACTCATTAATTAACTTTAATAAAAAGAATTGAATAAAATGTTTCTAAAGTATAAAATATCAATTATTCAAAAAATAAAATAAAAAATTAATAAAGTAAAACATCTTTATTCAAGACTGATTATAATTAAATAACGTATCATAATAGTCTCTTTTTCTTAGTAATCATATTGCATTCTTATGACTATCACCAGATTAGAGGCTGTTTATCTGCACATAATTATGCCTCTGAGGAAAAACTATTTATGGCCATACCATCGTGGAGGCATTTATCACTGACGCATGTTTTTCCCAAATCTGCCCTGGCAGCAGGGTGAGTTGATGAATTTGGCAGCAATAGTATTTGCACTGTTTGATCAGTGATGATTAAAATTTAATCATCCAAAGATAAGAATATGTTACATTTAATTATTAAAATAACATTTTTCTAGATAGCGTAATGTACACTGAGCACGCTATCAATCTAATGTAATAAATTTGGGTTTCAACATAGAATTCTAATCATTGAATATGCTCTTTCTTTGCAAAGGCATATTGTGATGGGATTGACACAGTGTGGACAATTTATATTGACCTATACGTACAATATGGAAGTTACGGGGTATAGCTCATCATATAAATACTTGTTGCACTGGTGGTCATTCATTCCAAATCACATTGCCAGAAAAGTAGCTGAAGTAACTTTATTTGGGAATTACAACATCTACAGAGACCTGAACATAGTAATATCCCAATGGCCTACGGAAAGAAATAAACTGGTTATACATGGCGTATGGTAAGCGGAATTTTAGTCATATTAATGCATGGAGATGTTCAGATCTTGGAATGTTTTCAGTGGGGAAAATAGCAAATATGATATAGTACGGTATTTTTTTCAGCACTGATTCCATGCGTCTACAGCCAACAGACAGAGCTTATCTCACAATAACGACAGTACCTTCACTTGCAAATTGCAAGGATTGTTTAAAAGTAGCTGCATCGTATGAGGAAGATGGTATGGAATTTCTTGCCTATAATAATGATTAGGTAGAATTTATAGTTAACATTTTTTAAACAAAGAAAAATAATTTTCTAAATCCTTCCATTTTACTCGGTTCAAAATGGGTAATTTTTCAAATTATTAATTCATATTATCACGAGTCCTAATATTGTTCTTTTCTAAAAATTCATCCAGTTTTTGTAATTTTTAATACGAGTGATTTCACAAAAAATATTGGAAAAAATGTTGTATTTTTTTTGAATATCTAATTCAGAAGAAAATCTATCTTCAAATTTTGTGAATAGATTTGGTCGGGAACTGGGATGGATGCATGAGATGCAGCTGCTTGCAACATGGGCTTACAGTTCACACAACGTACGAGGTCATTTCACCATATCCAAGGTTTCGAGCAGCAGTATGTTTGAAGTACTGGAATCACGTTGTTGTTAATACAGGAAACTTTTTACATGTACTCAGGGTAGATTTGTATACTGCAAAGTCAAAATTTCAGAAAATTAATGACAAAAATGATACAGTAGTCGTGGATACAGTTCCGTTAGATGTTAGTGACGTTGAAGAATTAGATGAATCAAAAACTGAGTGTTCGGATAGTTCTGAGGATAAAATTGGTATGTTAGATAACGTTACAGTTGATCAATATTCAAAATGCGAATCGACAATTGACTGTAATTTCGCAGATGAAGTTAATAGATTTGAAGAACAATACTCTAGTGAAATACGGGTCAATACCTCAAGCAGTAATCAAAGTGACTGTATCTGTGATATTATCAGGCCTAGTATTAATTTAAGTGGAAAAGTATGCGAGTGCTTAAATGGTATTGAGTGTAAGTGTGAAACTAAAAGTTCTACTCCGAGATCAGAACTGGCGATATCGGTCAGAGACAAAATATTACAAGATTTTTGTGAGGATATGTCTCAGGAATTAAATATCGGAAGTGATTTAATCACTTTAGTTAAACATCCTTCATGCTCTCCAAGGTCACCGCCACAACGACTACCCTCTGATCATCGACACTCCAGCTGGTCTTCGGCTATGCTCAATCCACCATCAGATATTTTAAGGACTCGTAATTCGGAATCTAGTCAGAAACTGCCTCGTACTCAACGCCCAAATTCTCCACAACCTAGTGTTTCTCAGGATAGTTCAAGCGTCAGTATAACTTCATTGAACTCTCCACTCCATACGCTCTCTATAAGCCCAACTTCGTCGTGTTCATCACGACTTATGTCACCTCCGACGACGAGATGGTTTCGGCATTTGAGCCCCCGAAAAAGGGCAAATCTTCAATCTCCTCCACCAATTCTACCTCCCACAACTCCTAGACCACGTCCGACACATAAGCTTACCTTGGAGGCAGAAAAAGCCTATGAATTCACAGACGAAGCTCATGAGACATGCGAGAAATTAAGTTCGTTTAGAAAACGCAGACTGGCTGATAAAAAGTATGAATTCTGTGACGAGGCTGAAGATGCGGAAAATATTGTTCCTTTTAAACATCTCAGGGATCAGTCCAAGCATCGTACATGTTCTATACACCAGTTGGCATCACCTGTTACATCTCCTGTCTTACCTAATACCAGAAGGCGAAGAATCGACTCTGATCATAGCGACGTTAGCGAGTTTAATTCCATTCAAGACATCACTTCGTTGTCTGATTTCCAGAGTATTGAAACAGGTAAATTATGTTACTGTATATTGAATTGAAGTTCAATTTGAATATTCGCTTCAAGCTAAAAAGAGCATGAGAAGCGGAGGAATTTTTCCTGCAATTCTGAGCTGTATTGTTGATGATTGAAGAATTATAGAGATATTTTTAGTACAGGTGTCGATTGAAGTTTTGATAACTATAAAACGGAATACTAATGTTCATAATTTAAACTTTGAATTACAGCAGAGAAGTATGTCCTACGGCCATTGAATCAAAATCAACTATCATACTCTGCTGCGCATCGAGACAAATCCAGTAAAATTTGCGCAAACGTTTCTCCCTTGGTTCCAAAAGTTACATTTCAGTACCCAACTATAAAGTGCACAGCACATTTTAAACGCAGTTATATAGAACTCGATGATGAAATGGTTTCTGTTATTACAGATGTGGAAGGTGAGTTAATGCTTATTAGTGTATGGCGCTGCAAGATACAGTTGAAGCAGTCGAACGTGAAACCCTTTTCAAAGTTTCTTTCCTTCGTTCAGTTTGTGATTTTATTAACTGTTCTTATTTCAAATGTGTAAACGTGTATTATATAAATAGTGTTTAATTCTAATAGATGATGAAACTGGCGGATATGTAAGTTATCAATGTGTACTTCCGATGAACGTACATGGCTCAGGGTACACACAAATGCAGATGATAAATAATAGTAAAGCAGAAAAGATGGTAAATATTTAAATACTCATCTTTGTATCTCATTATAACACTCGATTATTGTCGGAATAGAATAGAATAGTTTTTAGTATGGATACAAATGTAAAATGAAAACCTTCTTCATTCAGATAGTATCATCAATTTTGAATTAAACTTCGAATCATATTGAAACATTATTTTTTTTCAGCCGGTACCACATGTGTTGGTGAATCAGTTGAGTTTTGATATTGAAACTTTCTCTCATCACATAGCAGATTGGCTTTGTCCAAGATTTGGAAAAAGGTATTGGCACTGTAGCGACTATGACATTGAGATCATTGACGTATGTGCTTTGAGTGGTGATGTTATTTGTCTACTCATTATGAAAATAGAAGCCAGCGAGCTGAGTACTCAATCTCAGTGGTAAGTTCTTTCAATTCTTAAAAATTCTTATATTCGGGTCTAATATTCGGGTGTTATTTACTGAATTATTAGAATACAATTGCCACCTTTAAACGGGAACAGAATTGATGCGATTGATTTAACCAGTAGCCCGCTGTATTCTCTTTTGTAGCTACCAAGAAAGAAAGCAATATGAAGTTGGATGTAAATTTACATGGAACATTGATTCGAATCAATACCGAATAACGAATGTGCTACCATTGATAGAGGTGAAGCCAAAACTGCACAAACGTTACATTTGGAATCCCACAAAATTAATGGCTCCTCAAATGCGTGAAAAAATTCAACAACCTTATGCCCATACTGTTCGGTTTCTACAGAATGTTATGGCGTTTGCAGGTATGTATTATTGCCATCACTTAATACTTAGCATCTTCTTCAACTTTACACATCATGCTAATCATTAAATAACATTGAATATTTACATATATTTAAATGTATAATTTCCTTCAAGCAAAATTAAGCAAGACTTGATTTGATAAATTATGCACACACGGTCAATCGTGGAAGCTAGGTGATGTGTACAAAATGTGAAATATTGCTAAATGGTCAAGTTACAGTTTAGTATTAAGTTATTGACACATTGTTAAACTTTCAGGAGAATCCATTACGAGGCTACACGACTTCGACAACCTTATAGAATTATTCATTACACCCTTACCTGAGTCTCCAACGATGTAATAACGTATTTATGCTCGGAACATCCGTATCACGGAATATAAATTATTGAATAACGTAACTGCTGTTATCATTTCTTTTGTTCCTCCTAGTACTCAAATTTCAGTAAGGACTAGATTGAATGTTATTCAATTTCATTAAACATAATGAAGTGCGTACACACGATTGGTGGTGACTCGTTACTTCAGTAAATGTGAAGGTTGAACTTTATATAAGAATAAATTGACATTGCCATATTGGGTGATTACTTAGTTTTATTAGATTTTAAACATTTAATTTCATTAAACAACTTGAATGGTCCACATTGGTAATTTTTGCGAGATCTTATAATTTTATATAGAGATAGTTCCAAATTTTCTGACTAATGGTTCCTCCGAAGAAGTTGATATAAATCTTTTCTCAATATACTACCAAAAATGTACATAGGTATTATTATTATTATTATTTTATGCTTGTGAAAATAAGCTTTCTGTTTCTAACATAAAAAATATCAAGCATATAAATTTACTTAAATATAGTTCTATGGCTTTCATATGCAACTAACGGGCCAATTTATATTTATAGTATCATCAGGTAAGTTCACAATACTTCTTATTTTTAAACTCTTATATTTACATAATAACATTTAGCAAAAATTTTTTTTTTGTTATAACTACTAACTCCATATATTAATAACTAGAAAATTCTTGAGAAGAAAATAAATAAAAGACTCTAAGTAGTGTTTGTAGTACGAACAAAATTCAAAGAAATTAAAAAACTATGACCAGATTCTAGATGATAGCAAATAGGTATTTGAAAAGCTAATTCCAAAATCACTGGCTCATGTTACCGATGGACGTACGAATTTATTATATATTATTTTCTAAAAAGTACTTTAATTTCTTTTTATTTACCACGACTTTAATTCAACATTGCGTAATTCTTATTGTCAATAAAGATCCTTTTTTTTTTTTAGAATTCTCATATCCTTCGTCCATTGCTAACATGTATCGTAACATGTTTTTATTCGATCTTAACACTTAATGGTAATGATATAACAATGCGCTTTCTTATGATTGAAGTAACTTAGACTAGAATGCAATTTGCAATTATGCAGGAATCTTAATAGGTGCACCCAAAGTAATTTCTGTTCCAACATTATCAAGCTTTAGACCTGCCAGCACTTCCTCCCAAGCATTCATACAATTCTGATAATGCAAAATCTGCTGGTCTGCCATAGATATGAGCATTTTTTTCAAATCCGATCTTTTCTCTTTGTTCCAACGTTCAAGGTCACTGCGCAAATTTTCGTTTGCACATTCTACACGATCTTGTAATATTTCTACCCTTTTTCCCAGACGGGGAATTGCCTGCCCGACTCTTTCCAATTTCTCATCCCGAGATTCACCTTTCCATAACGAACCACCCCATCCTGGTGAGTGACTAGAACTACTTCCTGGACCCGTCAACTGAAAATATTTCATCAAATTATAATATAAAGGGTGATATAATTAATAGAGATGAATGAAAATGTGGGTTTTTGTATAAAATCTGAAAATATTTATAGTGATTTCGTATAAAATGCGATACCTGTTCTTTTTCCTGGCGCTTTTTGGCCAAGTCTTCAACAGTCAGTTCATATTCAATCTGCATTGAATCACGTCGGGCCAAAGTATCTCTTACTGCGTCGATGTAGGCAAGATATTCACGTGTTCCATCCGGGAATGAATCGAGTACAGTTTGATGAGCAGTTGCATTATTTTCAATAGCTTTAGCAATTGCTATTAAAATTGAATTGAGCTCTGGCTCCGATGTTGCCCACAGAGTGAATATTGGATGTAATTGATGCAACTCTACTAAATATTCTGTTGAACAGTGATAGAAATAAAGTTGGCTATTGGTATAATCAATCGAATAGAAGACGGATTTCAAACGCTATCTCAAACATCCTTATTCTTATTTATAAAATTTGTGAAAAACTACTCTACCTTGCCTTTCTTTATGAATTCGGTGGCTAATTTTATCTATGGTAGATAGTTTATCGGTTAATGCGATGCAATAATCTCGCACCTGTTCAAACTCAAGGTGCCTTTGCTTCATTGTGTAAACAGTTGCCATATTTTGCAGAGAATCAGTCATCTTCACGAGAACATTACTGCGAGATTTACGATGGATTGAAAATTCCTGTTGAACAATATAAAAAATAATAAAAATACACAGAAAAAAATTATTCTACTAAATTCTTATTAAAAAAATAGAACAAAACAAATACATATTCCTCAATAATTTCATAAATCTAATTACATTGATACATACAGCTGGTTTAGCGGTGAGAAAAATACAAAGACTTTTGTCACAGCTCAGTATCGGATGGTTCACAACACGATTCAGAAATCCATGCAACAGTTTCATTCGAGCCATAATAAATTCCTTTGAATAACGATCCAGCTGTGCCAGCAGTGTATGTTTACCTGGCATTGGCTGAAAGTTTTAATATAATATAATTATAAAAGATGAATAGATTGATAAGAGGTGAAAAATTCTCCTTTATTTCTGCCTGATATTATTTGATCAAAATTTAATTTAACAACACGAAATTCCTTGCACAAATTCGCAATGAGTTTCTTCAAAAATATTCAACTTTGATGAAGTTTGAGATTATAGAAAATATGTTGCAAATATATTAATTAAATCAGGAAACATTGAATGATCACATCATTGTTTAGCTTACAGGAATAATGTGGCTAGGATATGTGTCCACAAGTTTTTGGCGCAACCAAATGAAATCATTGTAACGACGACGAACCATGTATTCAGTGTCTTCAAATTCAGGACGTGATGTCTGAAAATGTAATCATTATAAGATTATATAAATTTTTTGTACTTTATTGTAGGTTTAAGAACATATTCAAAGAGAAACTGAGCTTGTGAAATGAAATCTGCAAATTAGCCTAATAGAAAGAACCTATTTGCAGAATGGATCTTCAATATGATGTAAAATGCAACGAGATAATCTTATCAATTATCATGTTTAACGCCCACAACTTTATGCGTCTCAACGTTTTGCTGTATTATTATTTTTATCAAATAACTTGATTATTAGATATTATTGATAATTATTCATCATACCCTTGTTGTAATCCGGAATGTAATAAAGGTTTCTAAGGTTTCAAGATGTTTTTGAGGATTATCTACTTTGACCTGTAGATCACGAGAATCAATAGGAAAATCGGATATTTCTTGTTCTGGTAAAGTAGAGAAACTATCGATAGACGGAGATGCTACCTGAAAATAAAAATCTCCTTTTATCATACCGGAATAAAGTGTGTAAGTGTAATATAAATTGAAAATATGTTTCTAGGTCAGTAGTCATTACTTTGATCGTACGTAGTTTCTGTGACTTATTCATTCGCTACCAAACTTTCGGCATTTTTTATTTTATTGCAACTCTTCTAAATATTGTGTTATGCTAGAATATATTCAAAATTAACTTCGTAATTGTTTTCGCGATAAGAGAATGTATTACAGGTTATGCTCACCACAGATCCTTCGACCGACGTACTGTAATTGGAAAGAAAATCTGTGTCCCGACTTTCTTGTTTAATCAAACCGCCTGCAGCCATCGAGCTGACTTGAAGAATAGCCGAATCTTCCATGGTTTTATCTTCGAGTGTCTCAACTTCTGGTTCGGAAGAAGTCATCATTTTTGACAAGTATCAAACAACGCTACGCTACAAACGTCACAACTCACAAGCATCACGGCTACTATTGTAAGATGAAAACTAATCTCTAGTCCAGATAATTGTGGAAATATCTGAATGAGATAACCGGATGTCGAGTAAAATAAGCGACGTTCAAATAACCGGTGGGCGCAATTGTTGTGGCTTTCTTTCGTTTTGTTTGCGTTTTAAGGAAAGCGTCTTTTTCTTTTCATCCAGAATACTGTAATGTTAAATAAATAATTGTCTCGTGGATACGGTAGCTCTGGGATACATCATAATAAATACATCTTGACTATACATTATAATAAATAATGAACTGGCAGAGTGAAAATAATAACTATGGATCTTCGCGGTTGATTGTCACGCCAAGCGACGGACGGACTTTTACTTCAATTCGTTATCATCCCAAGAATCAGCATCGTAATCGTATTGCAACAAATTATCGATTTAATAACAGTAAGAATTTTTTATTTCTAGAATTAAATAACTATTCTGACTTTAATATGCTTTCATTAATATAACCAATTAAGTAGTGCGTCAATAGACCTGCATCCAAACATAAACTATAATCGGAAACAGCGGTAAAAGTATATTTCTAAGCTAGCAAAACGATATTGAATTCGGGAAAATACGAGAACGAAAGGGAAATGAAAGAAAAGGGATAAAACTAGAAGGAAAGCATCCGCAAATGACCGCATAGAGAACTCGAGACACCTGTCACGGAAGCAGAGAATTACGAGTCAAACCCACAGCTACGCGGTGGGTGCTAGTGTACCTCGCGCAAGAACATTAGTTCGTGCGTATGAAAAGCAGTTCCCTAGCAATAGATATCCGAAGACAATTCCGTAGGGTTTTAGAGGAAATTAAGAGACGATTAATAGCTGAAAAATAAATTCAATGTTCTCACTAAAAGATTGAATTTTTTTTTCAAAAAACATACTCGCAGAGTATAAGTTAAATAATAAAACGTATGACGTTCGACGGGTAGTTCTGCGGCGTGTGATGCCGTAGCCAAGGCGACCGCAGCAGCAGACAACTGACAATCCGCTGCTCGTCGTCAACAATATTCTAGCGTGCATATTCCAGTTCGTTTCCACGGTGATTCGCAGGTTCGGCCTCGAGAAATCCTGGACGGCGTCGAGACACCTGTCAGGAAAGCCGGCGGGCTAGCTACGACGAGTTTATTCGTCATTCATGAAAACAGGTGCGACCGATTGATTGTGTAGTTAAGATGGCTGCATAATTGCATGCTAGTTTCTTATTTCGTTTAATTTAGATCAATTTTCTATTTCACATTTCTACATTTTGGCTTTCATATATACCGGTACCCGTCAATATACATAGTGTAGTGATGGAAGTCAGTTCCATAATCCCAAAGATATCGCATAAATGACCAAGCAGTGTTCCAAGTTGATCCTTGCCACACATTTTCATTTTTTTTTTGAATCTTACATTGCCAATTTCTTCATTCCATTACATTATTATCAATAAACAGCTAACAATACTTCATCAGACACTCCGTTAAGTAACATGTATAATTTGCTCAAAGTCATCTGATACATGTTATAAAATGATAATGCCCGTGGATCAAGGTAAAATTTCCTGCCTTATGTGTTACATCCATTTCACTAGCTCGGGTATTAATTACAGATTCTTAGACAAGCGATTCTTATAAAACATAGACTGTAGTTAAGAGTTTTGTTAACTGAATCAATTTGTTGAAACTCAATTGTTTATGCTATGAAAAGTGTTGAAAAATTTCACCTCTGTTGACTTTACTTTTGTGGTAAACTCACTTAGTAATGAATAAATACTGTTAGTATTATTTAATAATATTGCGAAATTAAAATCATCCACACTTTACCCTAGTCCAAGTATTATATTATCGTCCCCTATACCATAGTAATTCTCAACGTTACATGCATCAATGAATGTTTTCAATTTTGTATACCATGTTCGGCACTCTCCCTTTACGATCAAGCAATAATCAAACGGACCAAGTTTTTAATTAAAATGGTCTTATCCACATTAGATCATTAGATTATCGAACAGGAAGTATTATGTCACGAAAATCTACCTGTGCAATTAATTCAATCCTACAAATGAATGACAATCTCTTTTAATAAGGATATATGTATGGGTTCATATAACATTACAATATATGCTGAGAACAAAAACTTTAAAAAAAACTTTTCTTCGCTAGGTTGATAACAATGTGGATAAACTATCTAAAAATTTCGAATGGCTAGAAGCAAAAGCACAATTAAAACCAATATACTTTGAATCTTCTGCCTTAAGCTAAGCTACACCTGGTTGTTACGCTTGGCTGGTACCTGCCGTGCACCCTTCTTTTGTTACCCCATGTAATAACCAACAGTCATATACTGTACACTGCCTCACCTTATATGTATATAAAGTAGAATTGAAAAGCCCACAGAGTTTGTTATCCAGCAGTGAAATACCTTTTTCTACTTCCATGAATTTAATGTGATTCATTTATTTACTCAGCACAGCATATTATTGAATTATTTTAATAACAAGGACATTGCTGCTTTTATAATTTTTCGCTTTTCTAACATATTAATAATTTTGAGGAATTCATCTATTTTTTTATTCATATATCGATTTTTATTACTTCAATTTAAATATCACATTCAATTAAATATATTACCAGTCTGCACTAGAAGCAACGATTTATCAAATTTGCTGAAAAAAAGCTATGAGTTTATCTTTTTTGTGGTAAATTTCATATTTGTATGTGATGACTACGATACATTTCTATGGAATCGCTATGACCCATTTAATAAATAGCAAGGATGCTATATATAGAACATGTCACTTGGTATTATGTACGAAAATGAGGGGGAAATCATGTGTTATCCAAGTCATCTCACTATGGCAAAACATAATGGCACCTTCACGTGTGTTTGTTGTTTCCATTGATGGAGTAAGGATATTTGATATTACCTAAGCCCATATTATGGGTGTTAATATGATATTTTCTGGATAAAACTAAGTAAACCATAATGTTTTTGTCTGATGTTATTATACCTATCTGTTCAATATCACAATTGTTCTACTAATTTTCAATCCATTTTCAATAGCTATCTCATTGCATTTCTCTGATGGTGTGATAGCTTATTATCTGGTGTTAATCGTAACTCATAATTAATATCATCAATATATTTTGAAAAAAACTGAGATAGAATTCCTTTTCAGATAATACAGTATTGTTTTGATGAAACCTGAGTCACCTGTAGTAGCCTCTGGACATGGTTGTCTGAGCCATTCAGTGGTTCTCAATATCTTTCATCTAATACATTACTAAATATTTTCTCACTCAATTTGCATCCTGATGTTGCATAAACCTAATTTGATTGTTAAAAATGATGCTAAAATCTGATTCAAATTCATATCAATTTAGAATTTAAGAGACCTTATTGTATTACGTGGTCTGAAAATCAAATCTGGACTACCCGTACTACGAAGTAGTTATTTTATTCCTTGAGAATTACTGGCTTTTACCATTGAAACATTCACTGTTGTTCAATGTTGTCACACTGAGGGAAATTGCAGATTGAATTACCTAATTATCCCAGCCATGTTATGTTATCGAAGACCCTACTAGAAGCTTCTCATAATATCAAAATATTATATTTTATTTTAGCATAGAGCTTTAGAGTGCAATATCAGATGTATACAATACTGTGTTACAGAAGTACATGCAAGTAATAGTGGTAAACTTGAATTGAAGTATAAACCAAATTAGCGAATATTACTGAATCATTTATGAATTTTATTTATTTATTACTGAATCACTGAATACTGAATTTTAATTTATTTTATTACTGAATCATTCATATAATCATTCATTTGTGTGTTTCATCATGTCTGCAAAGCTGCAGTTGATTTTGATAACAAACAGAAATATTTCGCTTCTTTCAAGCTATGGAGTTCCAACGCAGTCCTGAACGTTACTATTTGATTCTAATAAAGGTGTTAGTTGTTACCAGGGCAACACCCTTATACTCAAACTTTCTTGAATTCTTCTACGTCAAAATCTTTCGTTTCAAATAGTTCCCAAAAAAATTTCCTTAGATTTACTAAATTCATTATCTACTCAAAGTTGTTGGACATTTGGTTACCTCCTGCACTTGAAAAACTTAGGTATCTATTCTTACTCATATGTTTGAGATGGAAAACCATCACCCATATTTCACCCAAGTTTTGTTGGAAAATGTACATCTCTGTAAATCTATCGTATTATAAATCAGTACTAGACCAGAATTGGTATTTTAATGATAATAATAACATATAAAGACTTAGACTGTATTTTATTAACATATGAAGACTCGAAATATTTTTCATATAGCCAAATTTGATTGAAAACTTTTGAGTGAACCTGTGCGCATAGCTATTGTTGAGTACAAGGGTGTGCATTTATTGAATGTACCCTATGTACCAATTTGATCTTCTAATTAAATGGAATACTATTAATAGCACATGGACCAGGTGCCTCATCTATGATCTGGATAGCAAGTTTCAATACTCATTGCAGCTTATAAGGCTCCCCTTTTGTGAGGGTGGGGGGTAGGGATAATTCCCTCTAATTGCTCATACAATATAACCTGCTCTACCTACCTATCTATCTACCTACCTTTCTTCTTCCAATTCCCTACCTAGTCAAGCGTGTGCTTCATTTTATCCCCCTCCTCCTCCCGCTGCCCCCCAAAGTGTTTGGTACCTGTCACTCAAAGAGATACACGAAATCAACATTATTAAACTGCATCACATATAATGTGATCCAGTAGTTGTTACATGATTTGTGTTACTTGGCTTCCCTTTGATCTATGCTTCAGTGATAGCACTACTAAAACACCTAGGGGGAAGATTATTTTAGTTTACATGGCTGAGTTCTGAATACTTGTCAGGAAATGTTAATAATTTTCAAACTTATGACGTAAGTACTTATTCAGGTTCTCAGAAAATTAATAGTCTGATGGTTGCACAATCAATGTAATTGAAAATCTACAGTAAAAACATCAACAATATTTGAAATTTCTAAATATTTTCGATATTACTATGCTCAGAATATCACTAATAAGTTATAAAGCCAATTAACTACAGTATGTACTTCATTAAATGATGTTTGGATAGTTCGTTGGAGTATTTTGGAAATTGATTACAAAGTCTTCATCATTTCTAATGCTCAAGCTACATAAGCAAAGATTTATGTGTTGATAATAGAAGAGTCTTTTGAAAGATGAATCGCAATTAAATTCATTAAGCTCATTAATTAGAATCTATCAAGCCCTCTAAAAATGGCAATACTTTGTTTGTATGAACTTCAGAATTCGAAACAATTATCCGAAAGAAGATTAACTAATGAGAATCCAATTGAAACTTTGTTACTCATATTTGTCAGATATGAAATATCTGGTGCTACCTTCTCTGAAATCTCCCTCCTCCCTTTTCCCTCAATGCTCGAGAAGACGTTATTGATATTCAGTTGAATGATGCTTACTTCGTGTGCGTGCTTGTGTCGTAGATACATCCCTTCAGAAGCGAGGAGCCGGAGGTGGTGATTCGGTGGCTGCGGAGAGAGTAGAGGGTGTGATCACCATGACTACGACAGGAGCCCAGTATGCTCTCGCTACGTCGGCTGGGACAGGTGGTGGCGGGGGTGGCTCCAGCGGGGTGGGAGTAGACTCTAAGTCTGGTATAGTTGTTGTAACCACCTCAAGCTCCAGTAGTGGGAGCGCAGCTCAGACTCAGTCCACCAGGGGTCAGCAACTCATCACCGTAGTCACCAGTCCAGATCCTTCTAGCCCTAACAGCCTCCAAGTGCAACCCATTCAGGTTGGTCATACCATTCACAGTTCATATCAACCAACATAATAGTGTGGCAAAACTTCATGTGTAGTGATTAATCTATTAAATCTTTTCAATTTTTTAATAATTATTCTGGTGGTATTTAAACATTTGGCAAAGATTCACATGATCTAAAGCAACAATATCGATTATGTTCTTACCATTCTTTGATTTCACCTTTAATTCACATAGATTCATGTATGTGCAGATCAGAATCTGTTATGGTGTACCTAGAAAATCTATATCAATCTTTTATAGTCTTACTATGATTAACTTATTGTTGTATCAATATTATTTAACATTTTCAGTTATGAATAGAAATTTAAATGCGCCATAAAAGTTTTTTCCATTTAAGCAAGTCCTTCCTTTCTTTCAATTTCGAAAACTTTTAGTACTTTATTCAGTACAGTGAGGTATGGGTTAAAGTCTCATACTAGCATAGTGCAAATTGAAGAATTAATAATCAATTATTTTTTCCAACGTCAAGGGATATAGTCCCACAAAATCCTTCCACTGCGAATAACAGATAACATAGTGTTGCGGGCAAATAAAAATTGTGATATCAATACATGATCAATATTAGTTGTGGATATCGTATCTGTCAGGCTTCGGGGCTGTTGTGTGGCCAGTCTGATAAGAGACACGGCCATCTGCTCCTATGCTTTGATAAATGCAAGTTATTCAAATATTTATCTAATATCTCATAAAATATATTGAGGTTGAATCTTCTCTGTTAAACTAAGGATCAGATTATAAACAGACGGGTGAATACATTCATGAATGAGATTGAAGTTAAAATAATGTAACTCAGTTACTAGAAACTAAAAACAACCAGTATGGAGACATCTCCATTTCATCTGTACTTTATTAAAAGTAAACTGATTGACATTTTATAGAGTGTTACATGATCATAGGAGTGTTGCAAAAAGGCACAGTTACACAATTGTTAAATAGTTATGCTAATGATATACAATTTCATACTTTTTAGAAAACCAAGTGGTCACAAGAGCATGCATACTATGAATAATAATTTAGTTGTTGGTTCAGGATCCACTTGAAACAGCTGCGGATTCCTCAAACGGTTCATCAGGCACTTCAGCTCATGTCACTGCTCAAGTTGTAGTAAATACTACACACTCTGGTCAGCACCTTGTTGATACAGACTCAGCTTCTACTGCAACTGGGACAATCGTTAGTGGATCACCACACTACATAACTGTTACAGGTAAGCCAAAAATGTTTTTTTTTTTCAACATGTAGAGTATTGTGATATAAGAATAAACGTATATTACAATTGTATTTAAAATTTTGAAAGTTCTACATTTTTATAAACATATGAAGTCTAATTAGAAGATTAGAGAGGAAAGGGATGTTAATTTTAATCGCACAAGACTGTTTTTACTATCGCTATTATCTCTTTGAAACTAAGTACCACTTTGTACAATTGCATAATCCTAAAGTAATGGTAATTTCTCACTGCTAGAAACTGATTTGAAAACGATATTGAACCTTTCACCTAATTATTTAATGGTGCTTTATGCCTCTGAAATTAACTAGAAAAACGTAGGTAGTCAAATACCAAATAAAGGTAAGCATACAGTAACGATTTCAATCACGATAGTATTTGAGTAGAAATTTGGCAATTTCCATGCTGCTCACAATATGCACGTCTCTTCTTCTGTACCGATCACTAGGCACCGGTGACTCACCATCCTACGCGTCCCTTACAACGGCTGTAGGTGAGGGCTCAGGCCAAACTGCATGCATTACCTACCGTTTTCTCATATGTTACACATTGTTAAAAACGTATGCTAATGCTTCAGAAATGATGAATAATTGTTTGCCAGTCCATATACTTATTAATCAAAATATAATGTCCATGTTATAATATTATCTTATTATATGCAATCTTGAAATATTTGTGAGCCACAATAGATTGCATATAAATACCTATATTCACCCTTAATTTCTTACTTTCTTAGTACCTATTATTTTACCATTCATCAAATAATTTGTACAGTATTGAAAGTCACGTTGTTAATGCAGCTTTTGGTGGTTTGTTACAGTGTCAGGAGACGCCGAGGCAGTGGGTTCCGAGTCTGTATCACACCCGACGTATGTCCAGTATGTCGAGGGGGATACTTCAACGTATATACCGACTAACGGACAGATGTTAGTATACTTCTATCTAGAATATTTAGCCGTGTCGTATAGACAACTTAAAACTTAACACTTAATCAAATAAATTACAGTCAGTTAGTCTGGTTAATTCCTATAGTCAAAACTTTTTGATAAATATTATCTTATTACTAAGATATTCTGCCTTTCATTATAGGACATATCCGGTATATGCTGTCGGTGAGGCAGGAGCCATGTACACTCCTGCTTCCAGTCAGTATTATACACCTGCATCAACACCAGTTACATACACTCAGGTAAATAAGTAATACTTAACAGACAAATGAAATATAAAGAGAGAATAAGTTTACCTTTGATTCCTATTTCTATTAAAAGGAGGTATCTGTGCTTTCGCAGGTCACAGGACAAGGGTCGAATGCTACAACTGGGCAGCTGTTGTCCCAGGGGAATGGAACTTATTTGATTCAACAGAGTGTTGTAGATGGTGATCCTACAACACATGCACTGATATCGGCTGCTGCAGCTCGAGCTAGTCCTCAAACCGAAAATGCTGTATGTACTTAAATATTTGGTCATTTTTTAAATATTTAACTAAACTATGCTTTTCCTTATTTTGTCTATCGAAACGAAGTGAACAAGTATAATGATATCTTAAGAATTGAAATGGTGCATGTTAAATTCTGCTTGATGAAAATTTTTAAGGGAACAGGTAATAATAACAACGAGAAAAGTAATCACATATCGATAAGTAAAATTTAATCTGCGTAGAATTATTGAGATAACATATGAAAATTGCATCTGTTTGGAAAATCTTTTAACAAATTTTGAATTAATTTACATTTCATGCAGCAGGAGATCTGCTCTCAGGTATTTGCGATATTCTGAATTCAACTTTTCGCAAGTAGTTTCGTATCACTTATTATATTATACCTATGTATATTTTAATATGTAAAAATTATTTGTATTAACTATTTTGCTACCCTGCTTGTTTTCTGTAGGATTTTTTCTCAATTTTTAAATTTATCACGATAGAAATCCTTCATTGGATTTCACACCATCATTAATCCTCTTCACATTACGCATAGCCAAACTCAAATTCAACTGACAAATTATGAATGGAGACATTTTTTTACATACCTATGTAATTTTATTCTAGTTATGATCATTAAAACGACTTTTCCTTTGATTAATTAGTTAACATCGCATATTCAGTTACTGCAATGCAACATTGTAAAAACGTCTTCTTTCGCCCTTTCTAAAACTTGCATATAAAAGCATGAGCAAGAACTAAAATCATCATGTTTCATATAAACTTTATGAAAATTAACATCCTGAATTAGACCTGTATCACTAATGTTATTATTAAAACATAATTGACAGTTGAAAAACATTTATCAAACCTTAATATTGAATTTAAATCTTTATTAAACGACCATTTCTTCTATTCAATTTCCTCTTTCTTATGGATAATTGAATAAGATACTTATCATTGTTTGTTAATATAAGAGTATATCTTAACAGTAACTTACTATCGATAGATCGCCTGTCCTATGCATAAGCATCTATTATGTTTATTTCTGCGTACGCATATTATCATAACTTTATGTAAGTACTAACCTCGGGGAATAACAAGGAATTGGGATGATGGGCTGTTTGATAGGAGGCAGTGGTTAGCGGGGGTGGAGGGACATACCTGATCAGCGGAAATGCAGGTGGCACGGCAGTCAGCGTGGAAGAGGCTGCTGCTGCTGCAGCTAACATCACGCATGCCACTAGAGTCTCCCAGGCCACCGTAAGCCATATCGACTCGCCATTTGTTAGCTACTTTCTTATACTACTAAATGTTGTGTGTCTGCATGTTTGTCATGCTTTTTTGCTATTGCAATCTTTTTTTTTAACTAATATACTCGATGAATATGTATATAAGTAATGTTATCTATCAACTGAAATCTGATCTGTTCTTTCAATACTCCCATTGAATTAACATGCAGTTCATAATCAATGATTGTTTTGAAATTTCACAAAAGTTTTCAGTAAAATGTGATTCAGTATTTTTTGATTTTCGTCAACCACTTTTGTGAAAGAAATTTAATGTTTGTATAAAATTTGCATATACAGTGGTGAGTTATGAAATACTGATATGTTTTCGATCTTTTATATCAAATTGAAAATTGTTCATACAGCGCAACGATTTTTAATGATTTTGATTGTTCAAACTATACTGTAGCCATGTCAACGACCTTCGACTCTTTAGCACCCATGTATAATCTAATACCTTGCAAATACATTCAATTAACAGCAATTAAACTAACATCACTGCATAAATACGTGTTTAAAGTGATAAAATACATTTTGAATACCATTGCCATCAATTTACGTTACTTGTGAGAATATCACTACACTAACGTCGCTTCAATGCCGTTTTAATGTTGCTGTGTTAAATATGAATACCATATTACTGGTGTTATTTAATTATTACGTGATATCGGATGAATATCTTATTATCTTCTGGATTAAATTTCATTACTAACTATGAATAACAGCAGCAAGCAGGTGTTTTGTCAATCCTAATATTGTTGTTGTTGTAATAGTGCATTCTGTCAATGTTATCGTTGCCTACTGTACAAACGTTTCCATGTTAAATAAAGTTGACTATAATCTGCAATATAAGTCAACCATACACCTTCACGATTGAATGTGGGTGTATTTTGGTTGTTAACAGTAAACTCACACTGCGTTACTCACCTTTAATGATCTGAAACTTAACAAATCTAACTGCTTTAAAATTTTGATTGATTCCAGCAGTAACACAAATGTTGCTGTACTGCACTGCTTTGCGATACATTTACAGAAGAAGTTACTAATGAAATCTGTGTAAACATTCTAAAAAATGAAATATTTCACTAAAGAGAATAACTTATGCAGGTACAATGGCTATTGGAAAATTATGAGACAGCGGATGGGGTGTCTCTTCCTAGATCAACCCTTTACAATCACTATTTGCGTCATTGCTCAGACAATAAATTAGATCCTGTTAATGCAGCAAGTTTTGGAAAGCTAATTCGTTCTGTATTTCTGGGACTAAGAACCAGACGATTGGGTACCCGGTAAGGATATCTTGAGAATTACTTATTCACGTTTGTTCTGTTTAAAAAACATTGCCAAATATTGTCTATAATGAAAAAATATATAGCCATATTTTCCTTATGTATTTCTTTTATAAACTTAACATCATTTTCAGGGGTAACTCTAAATATCATTATTATGGAATTCGTGTGAAGCCAAGTTCACCACTGATAATGTTGAATGAAGATGGAACATCTCGTCAACAACAATCATCAAATGCTCAAGCGAAACGATTCAAATTTGTAAATCAAAGACAAGAATCTGCATATGATGGCAATACTCACGCTAACACAAACAATTCATCCAACACTTCGCCGCCACAGTATCATCAGTATCTAGGCGAAGCTAGCGGTGCTATTCCCGAATTTCCTGAAATTGATGTTGGCCATGGATCAGCTTTACCTGATGATTGCACGTTAGAAGATATCGATACATTCCGCAGTATATATAGAGAGCATTGCGAGGCCTTCTTAGACGCAGTTGTCACCTTTGAATTTGCTACGGTAGAAAGTCTGTGGCGAGAGTTTTGGCGTAGTCAAGATAATAACAATGGCGATGAGTGTGAGGAGGAAAAGTACCTGTCCAAGTGAGTTTTTGACAAATTAATGGTTTCAATAAATAATTGTCATCATTTTTACCTGCTTTCCTGCTGTGTAGTTAAACTTTACATCTAATGTTCTCGATTCAAAAAATATTTTTAATGTCTATTTATTTTCTAGGACTAAACTCTATCAAATGTGTAAGTGCTCAGCAGTTCAGGATTTCATTAGGAGGGTTGATTATACGTTTTACCAAAATCTTGTCGAAGTACTTATGCCGGATGTCCTGCGACCTATTCCCAGTGAGTGATTAAATTTTCTAAAATTATTTTTCACAGTAAGACCATCGAAATAAAATAGAATTTCAATATTTACAGTGTCAATGACAAAAATTTTATTCCCTAGCAACCTACAGCGAAATATTTTAAATAATAAGCTATTTTTGCCAATGCTGCCGCAACTAATTTTCTTCTTATAGGTTCACTGACCCAATCGATAAGAAACTTTGCCAAAGGTCTTGAATCCTGGTTGACTTCGGCTATGAATGATTGTCCAGAAGAAATGATGCAGATCAAGGTACATGTTATGAAGAAAATCCGAATTCTACCATTTCGAGATTCGTAGTCTACAATGTCTGTAGCTAATAACATTCTCGTAAATCGAATATTATCACATGTCTCAACTGCGTTCTTAACATTTTAGCTTACAGCCGTGTCTGCGTTTGCACAAACGTTGCGGCGG
The DNA here is from genome assembly GCA_963924015.1 of Macrophya annulata. Taxonomy (NCBI): domain Eukaryota; kingdom Metazoa; phylum Arthropoda; class Insecta; order Hymenoptera; family Tenthredinidae; genus Macrophya; species Macrophya annulata. The sequence goes on along the minus strand of OZ001258.1, from coordinate 35,165,771 downwards.
TATACATCTTTGAATCATTTAGCTCAGGCTGCGCGTGCTGTACTTCAAAACTCTAGTCAAATTAATCAAATGCTGGCTGACTTAAATCGTGTTGACTTTCATAACGTTCAGGAACAGGTGGGTGAAAGAATAGTGTGTTAAGATGCTAAAATATCATGAAACTGTGTTTAAACACTAATGAATGTTGATCACGATATACATTTCAATAGTGCTAAGTTTATTTTACATTTCAGGCCTCATGGGTTTGTCAGTGTGATTACGCGGTTGTTCAAGGACTGGAAGCCGACTTCAAAGTTACCCTAGAGCAACAAAACTCATTAGAACAATGGGCAGTTTGGTTGAAGGGTGTTGTCACACAAGTACTTAAACCTTACGAAGGAAAACCTACTTTTGCTAAAGCTGCTCGTCAATTTCTACTGAAATGGTCTTTCTACAGGTAGATTTTTGTATCTTTCTATCTGAGGCAATCTCGATAATAAACGGAATTTTTCAAAAATAATTGATAATTGTTATTCTATATCTCTTTATTTCTTTTCAGCTCAATGGTTATTAGGGATCTCACACTAAGGAGTGCTGCTAGTTTCGGTTCATTTCATCTTATTCGACTTCTTTATGACGAATATATGTTTTATTTGATCGAACATCAAGTGGCAATTGCTACTGGTACAACACCAATCGCAGTAATGGGTGACGTGAGTAATACAATTGTTATGAAATACTACAGTTTAACTAGGTAGGTACCTATTCGATGTCATGCAAAAAAATTTTCTTATGTTATAGAAAAGCCAAAGCTGTTCGTTAATCAATGCATTCGGAGCAACATCGAACGGAGGTAATTTTGTGTCATATGATTCTTTATCAGAACTGATCTACTTTATACATGCTAATTGAGAATACATATAATAAATTAGGTGTCCCTATTACGTATGTAGACGTGGACATGGCAACGCTGCAGGTCAAACAGGTATATACCATCCACATACATGCATATGTAGACGTTTATTCATGTGCAGTGTTTTGTAGATTTGATATCATGTGGTCCTGTCTTGAAATTAGATATATTAGATTTCTCGTTTTGGAAAATTTTAGCTTTTGTAGTAGAATATTCGATTTTTTATAATTTCTCATTTCTTTTGAAACTCTCTCTTTTAATTTTGACTAATTTCATTCGGTTGATAAATTATCAGTAATTAGAAGTGTATTAAACTTCTCACATTTAGTTGTTTGAAGTTTATGTCCTTTTTTTTTACTTTAGCTACTGAATATGAATAAAAGGGTTGCAATGTCCAATGGACTGCGATAGGCCAAACATTTAATATCAATCGCAAATTAAATTGAATGAATATTTTAGATATTTATTTAATCTATATTTATATTTTCATTTGATTACATGTAGCATTTAAATTTTTTGATACATGTCTCTATGATTTCATGCTGAATATTTCTAACGATAAATTTCTAAATATTGTTTCAGATACATCGAGCGCCAGCCAATCAAAGCGCATAAAGCTAAGCTAACTACGTATCTTTGTCCGTTGAAAATGTGAGTAATCATCAGTATGAAGTGAAATATTGAACGAGAAAATTAATCTTAATGCATGCAGGCCTACTAATCTATACTAGTCGATTAAATTATTATTTTATTTAATGACATAATATGGTAATTTATTGTAATAATGATACGATATAATTGTAAAATCGTATGGCGACACGCCTATCAAAGATGCATAAATTTATGTAATACTACGTATTATATAGCAGAGCATTTTCATAGAAATATAACATCAATTATAAGACATCATCAAGAAAATACTAAATTAACTAGCAACTCGCTTGGATGCGATATTTTTTTTTTATGGTTACTTTTCTAATAAAAAGATGCTCTATTTGCAATCCAGATCAGAGATCAGACGTTCGATGTTTAATGAAATGATTGTGAATTATAGAAAACTACTTAATACAATAGACAATCATGATTACAAATCGTTCAATTGGTATACAGTATGCCTTGACATCTCTGGGATATTTTCATGACAACCTTGACGATACATATGTATAGGTATAACTCCGCCAACTGTCTCAGCATGTATTGAATTTGAGCCTCGATTTGAACTGTTTTATCAAATAGAAGCACTTTTCTGGTATAAATTTTTATATATTTTTTTATTGTATAAAGCAAAAATTTCTCTCAACCTTCTGCTTTTGATTAACTAGTTAAAATTCATAATAACGGCATTGAATTGATAATGGCAAACATATAACTGCTATTGGATCTTTCATACAAACTTACGTTCCTAACAGCATCTTTACGAATTCATATTTAATTGACTTGTTCATTACACATCTAAAATTCAACTGTCTGTAAAAACATAAAGCCAATGATTTTCTGTTGCATAAATAAATTAGTTGACTAATAGGATGAAAGACCCAATATATTTAAGAATGAATGATTATCCTATAACTTATGATCTTGGGCACATCGCTTTAGACGGTTATCATTTTCTTTGATAAACCTGATTTAATATTGTATGTTAGTTATTTGGAAGTGATTAAACTACTTCAATGTCCATTAATAAATATAACAGTGGTCAAGTGTCCTCATTCAATGTTTTAGACTAACACAGTCAATTTTTTTAATATGCAACACTTTACTATGCATTCTGCATAGTATGTTAATTTGAATGAAGACATTACCGTATTTAATCGATACATTTAATTAATTCAAATGGCCTTATCTGCGTTTTTGGTACTCTTAAAACTTGCAACAGCTTTAAAAATTCTACCAAATTCTGTTATGTCAACTCGAATTGGTGCACGAATAATAAATAATGAGACATTTGATACTTTTGGACTAAGAAAGTACATTACAAACGTTCTATCTAATTCTCTATTATAACTTATTAGAGTAGTTTGAATAATTTAAAGCATAGGATTTGACCGTTTCATTAAGAATGAATCTCAGAACTATTCAAAATATTTCAATTGATAAAGCTGCAAGGGTGAAAAGATGATCTCAATATTATAATCAGCTACTTACTTTGTTACTAGTCACTTTGGAATAGCTAGTTAGGCAGTAACTAATCCTTGTCAAAGGGCGTGAAAAACAAGTATAAACTGTGGCACTTTTACATAAACATACATAAACTATTTACTGTGGAAGATGTGTACTTATAAATGCATTTAATGCATTATTTATGACTACGATGTCTATGTTATGATAACTATGATTTGTAGATAACAATAATAAAATCTATACATGTTACTGAACCAAAAACTGCAGATTTGAACTTTTGCTTAAAAAAATAAAATAAAAAAAATTAAAAAAAAAACATTTTTAATGCGATTTATAAAAACTGTTAATAATCAATTGCATTTACTTGACATTTTTAAATTGAAAAAACTAGTTGATGTACGGATAAATTGTTGTCTGGGCTAAATATAACATATTTATTATCCAGTTGTAATATATCTTAGCATTATTCTGTAAGCTGTACTCTATATAGTAAATCACGACTGCGTTTTATTTTTCATTTCTGCAATTTGTGACAACTGTAATGCGTAAGGTATAAACTTGTATATCCACGCTGTATCTTATCTCTTCTGTATGAAATATGTTCCAAGCATCAACTGGAATAGAAATTCAATACAAGTTTTTGCAATAATGTCAATGAATGATTCACTATTTTTATAACAATGAGTTCTCTATATAAAATATAGATCACGTAGTTCATGGCTAAATTGGAAATAAAAATGGAAAATACTGACGTAGTTGCAATTAAACTTATTTGCGTTTATTGAAAGTTGAAATCTATGTAAGGCTTGTTTCGAATGACATACCTAAGAAATATTAATATTCATAATAGTAAAATCGCACATGGTGATGCACAGTTTTTATAAACCTTGACACTGAATGTTCCTTGGTATGCAGTAAATTTTAAGATAATGATGGAATTAATTTTGATTAAGTCCGAAGTCAATACTTAACGCTTTATTAAATTGTCTTAATACAGGGTGTTGAAACAAAACTATGTAATTGTCAACGAAAAGAACGTATAGTTACAAAATTAAAGTTATACTATCTGTAATGAAGTCAAAGTCGATGTTGAATACCCTGTACACGTAGAGTATGAAATTTCATAAGGTTGTATATTACAAGTACCGATATCCTGCTTAAAGAAAATTTCATTTTCACAATTAAATGCGTGCATAATTCTGTAAATTATATAAAGGCATTACATTGCGTACTAGTCAGAATCTGTAGACGTAAGTTGAAAACAGGGAATGCATATTGCATAGCGCGTGTTCTTATGTAACGCGTCATGTTTAGAATTAATTAATGTGCACTGAAAAATATTTCTATAATTATATTGAATGAGCTTATACGTGTAAAAACTATCGATACCTAAATGTACCTAATTTAAGGATTGATAACAAGTGGTTGTTTTATGGTATATTCTTTAAAACAACTTTAGATGACAGAATGTAAGAGAAAAGATAGTGGATAGAGTGCTGAATATTTGAAGCCGTAATAAGAAACAAATTATTCACAGAATATATATTGTTGCCGTCGATGCATGCTCTAACTACTAGGATTGTATGATGGTTTTGGAGAGTTAAGAATTAGTATAGAGGACACATTGTTATGAGTAAAAAGGTCGTGACCCAAACTAGAATTAAATTAAAGCTAACGGATGTATCCAAGTGGCGTGTTTCATCGTCCAAGTAATTTTAAGCACTGCTGTAAAGGTATGCGTCCCAAGTGTAATGCGATACGATACAATAAATAACTTGAATAAGAACTAATAAAATAGAATAGATAAAAGTTGTACAACATTTATAAAATGCGACAAGACAAATTTTTCATCACCAAATTATATCTTTGCTGTTTGAGGTAAATAAATATCAAAAAGTTTTTTTTTCTTTCTTTTCATTTTTGTCCAAATAATATAGCAGCCCTCGTACTATAGGATAAAGTGATTAAATTTACTCTGAATAATATGGAGAAACTATCTACATACTATTAATATGTAATTTGTGAGATGAAAATTTGGCCTGATAATTTCATCGATATACAGCACTCTATCGTTATACTCATAATATACAAAATATCTGAGGTTTTATATTTTTCATAAATGTCAAATGGCACGAGTCAAAAAGAGAAAAAAAAAGTAGCTTATTTCGATAAAAAATAAAATTTAAAAAAAAAATGACTTGAAATCAAATTAACCAACAGTTTCCTATGTTGTGGAGTAAAACGGCCTTAAATATTCCCAAAATGTAAAAAAAAAAAAAAAAAAGTAATAAATAAATAAATAAAAGAAAATAAATAATAAATAAAATAAATAATAAAAGAATTACTGTCCTAATACAAATGGACCAGGGAAAGTCCATTGAAAAGAAAAAGACAAAAGAGAGAAAAACAAAAAAAATTGCTTTCTTTACGACGTATAGAAGATATTTTGATACCTCCCAATTTGCACAAACTAAAAATGCATTCATAACTGCTTGAATAAGATTATATATTTAAGAAATATAGCTCAAGATAACAACTTATACAAATATTATATGAAATGTGAAAAATAAAACAAACAAAAAAAAATTAATGATCATATAAGGTGTGCGAATCGCGAACATTGAATTACATAATAAATATATGTTAAAAGTCAATCGTATCAATGTCTTTATTCATTTAAATACAAACTCTAGGTTCCTTTAAATCTAAAATATATTCATAATGAAAAAAATGAATAGAACAGAATTACAAAATTAGTTAGAATTATCTCCTCTTGAGATCCACCTAGATAGGAAATGTGTCATGGATTGGGTAATATTTCTGCACAGGAAAATAGTTCTTTGTAGAAAACGACCCTGGATGGAAGTTTAATATTGTTGATGACCGATGACACTTATTAAAGCATCTTTCCATTGGATTTGACATTTCGGTATGCAAAATTTGATATCAGCCATGAATAAAATGGAATTCTAATTTTACAAGTCTCTTTTTGACGCAGAAACAGGACAAACCATGCCCTCGTCTGTTTGAAAATTCATTTTCTTAACACAGAAGATAAAACTGCAACAATCTAAAACACGAAATGAGAGAATAACATAGCATGTTATACCTAGAAAAAGCATAACCAAGCATGCCCTATCATAACATAACCCTATTTTATTTGACATTACAGATGGCGCCGCTTAGCTGTATCCACGTTTAGAAAATGCATCACCATCATTTGCATTTGTCATTCCTAATCTCTTTCGCGATCTAATATTAGTTTCCCCGGCTTAAAATTTATTAAAAAAAAGACATAAATTGAGTTATTTCTACTATTCACCTTTATGCTAATACTATCGGTTCAAGGTTAGTATACGTATTCACATCTATACGTGTTTTTCACACTGTCCAATATTATCAAACCTGTACAAATAATATTAGCTTTTAAATCACTGCCTGCACAAATTCATTGCCCTTGAATCAGTGAGCGTGAAATAATCTTCAGGTCTAAAACCAATTTTAATAATCATTGAATTCTGTTTTCGAATATTTGAAATTAATTTCGTCGAAGATACATACATACATACGTCAGAGGTCAGAAAGAGGTTATGTGAACTACGCAATATGGATCATTTACCAAATTACAATCCTTCGATAAAAGCTTATTAAAATTATCTGGACATCAAATGAAAAATATTTCGGGTTTAAACAGTATTGCGTCAATATTTATAGCTCTATATTCAACGAGTACTTAACAATAATCATCTATCTTAATGACGCAGGTGTTAGGTACCGATAACCATATCGAAGATGAAATTTTTTTCAAGTCCTCGAAGGTAGTTGCAATGCCTATGATATAATATTGTAGGATAAATTTCAGTAAATTAAATTTTTTGATAAGACAACGGTAACTATCAAAAGCTATACATCAATCAATAGAGCCCAGCCGTTATCTGCTTCAATTTAAGAGCGTGATTTGAGCCAGTGATAATGCCAACTAATATGTAGGCGATATTCATTAAATATTATTTTTATTTAACAGTTTAAGAATGGCTTCACAACATGATGAAACTAAGGAGCCTCTAATGGGGGATATTAGGAGACAAGAATTATTAAACAATACAGAAGACAAACATTTTAGTATCGTAAACGAAAAAGGTGATCACAATTCTAACGCTGGTTCTACACATCTACACGCTGCAACCAAAGCATTACTCATAGAGGAATCTGGCGGTCGATCTTCCATTCAGGATAAAATAAGTTCACAATCTCTACCTGGAATCATTGCTGATCAAAACAGGGATAAAATTGATCTAGATATTGATAATCAACAGAACCGTACCGAATCACCTGACAGTGAAATTGTTGTTATCGATGATAACGGCGAACACGGTATGTATTATTTATTTTTATCTCACATTCCAATTTCGGCGCGTTTTGATCTACGAGTTTTATTTTATATCATATCTTGATTAAATGTTCGATTCTCACACCGTTTCTTATTTTATATTTACACATAAAATGAGGACTCACCGGATCTCCCTTCCAAATAGTTGAATTCTCCGTTATGTAATACGTGAGCTCATAATGTTGATAAGAAATTATCGCGCGAATTTATACTTGTGAAAAGTTATTTTGTAGAGAATTTCCATACTCGTGTTTTCTTTACTATCAATGACTCATATCATTCATAAGATAAATGGAGCAGATAATTTCAATTAGGGAATATGCATCGGTAATAGATTTTCTACAATTTTTAATATCCACTTACAGAGTATATCGCGATTCAATGTCGTCTTCTTCAGCTGTATAATCTATAAGTTATTTCACACACCTAAATCCTAAGTGCTTTCTTAGGGCTTCATAGATACACATAACTCAAGGCTAATTAAATAATGAAATCAATGCTGAGCCAAAGACACCATTTCTACCTTATAGATACCATTTATTATAGTGTGTAGTGCAGATCATCCAGTCATGCCTTCTTATTATAGAAAAATCCGTAAATTAAAAAAATTTCAAGGTGTGCTAATGTCTGTTTTAGCAATTATTTATACTTAGTTTATAACTGAGAGTGCTTCCACAGCTTTTCCTGAACTAGAATCTCTCTGCTTGATTTATCACTCAAGTTTTCTACATGTCTTGACATTATTCATTCCAGAAAGCATCGGCTCAGGGCTAGAATCTGATATCGAGGATAATGACAGCGATGCTGGAGCATCTATCTCTCATGCTATTACTAAGGAGTATGATCCTTGCATTGACAATGACTTACCAGAGACCGTTACCCTACTTCCAGTGACTGGTGGCAGCAAATTGTATCTTGTGGGAACGGCACATTTTAGCCTGGAGAGCCAAAACGACGTTGCTAAGGTAGTCATAATGACCTATGTCTAAATATTTAAATTGCCAAGTACACTAACTACTCAACATTTAATAAGACTATTGCCAAAGGCTCGAAACAGTCTATGTAAACTGTTACTAGAAATTTTTCATATTTGATTTTAACAGTTTTCTGAGTTTATTTTAGTAAAATGATGTCTTTTATTAATAACTCATTACTGTTTAATGCAGATCATTCAAGCTGTTCAACCCCACATAGTGATGGTTGAATTGTGCAAGGCGAGGGTTCACATCCTACAACTTGATGAAAAAACTATTCTTCAGGAGGCACAAAAACTTAGCTTTGGTATGTACGAAACGTTGAATTACTTATTCGTTTTACCAATTCTTTGCCATAAAATAAATTTTACCATTGCAATTGCAATGTAATATTACATCAACCATACTCACGACTCAGAATTTAAACTGATACAAGCCAACTATAATTTACTTTCAGAAAATATCCGCAATACAATTCAACAAAATGGGCTTTTCAATGGATTGATGTACATTCTTTTGTTGAACATGTCTGCTCATCTTACTAAGGAGCTTGGAATGGCTCCTGGTGGAGAATTTCGTCGAGCTTTTGCCGAGGTATAATCATTAGTCGTTATTATTACACAGCAGTAAGAAATTTATAAGAAGTAATTGTTTTTTAATGATAATAAACCAGGCTAAGAAAGTACCTAACTGTTTGGTACACATGGGTGATCGACCTATCAACATAACTATACAACGTGCATTGAGCTCGCTGTCTTGGTGGCAGACTCTGAAACTTGGATGGCATCTGTTGACATCCAAAGGACCAATAAGTAGGGAAGAGGTAGAACGTTGCAAGCGTAGAGATCTGCTGGAAGAAATGTTGGCTGAAATGACAGGGGAATTTCCAGCCTTAGGAGAAGTCTTTGTTAAGGAACGAGATCTCTACTTAACACACTCTCTTCAACTAGCTTGTCTTCCTCAACGTACTGCGACTAGCTTTACGCCAGTCAGAGTGGTTGGTGTTGTTGGAATTGGACATGTTTCTGGAATAGTACAACACTGGGGCAAAGTAAAGACATCTGAAATTCCTCCCATTTTAAGGTAAGATATACTCAACGTTTAATCTCCACAATTTATTAATTATTTGTAAATTTTGAAATAAACGAATGTGTTTTATTTTCATTACAGAATACCCCCACCGTCGCTATCTAGTAAAGTCTTACGTTTCACGGTCAAAGCCTCGTTTCTTGGTGTTATCATTTTTATAGGGTATAAGATTATTCCAATTCCATCTGGCCAAACTATACAATCACTCAAGTCATCGGTTGAAGGACTTTGGAAGGTTAGTGCTACCCGATAAACAAATAAACCAATACCGTTGTTCACCCCCCCCCCCCCCCCCCCCTACACCACTTATTAACGCATTTTGTCACATAAAAAAAAAAAACTTATTTTTTTTCTTTTCAATTTAATTTCTGTGCTGCTTTCTTCTGAAGTATCTGTTGAGTTGCTTCAAATTTGTTGAACCAAATTTATTTTAACAATGGAAGCGAAGGGTTGTGAAGATCTGTACGAACACGTACAGTCGGATATTATTTATGTAGTCACCAATATACCTGGGCCAGGTGTAGATCTTGAAGAATTTGAATCTGAATTTTCATGCGGTTGTACCTGCGAACAGGAATGCAATAAAAATTGTTCCTGCACTCGGTGTTCTGTTAATTATATAAATTATTGTATCGTAGGTGAGAAAATATCAGGTCCCGTTGTAGAGTGCAATGATCATTGTAAATGTTCAAATAATTGCGGTAACAGATTAGTTCAACAAGGTCCTTTAGATTGTTTATTAGTAAGACCAACGGAATTGAAGGGCTACTGCTTGCAGACTAGAAAGATAATAAAAAAGGGTCAATTTATTTGTGAATATGCTGGTGAAGTGGTAGGAATAAATGAGGCGAAAAAAAGAATCGAATTAAACAAACGCGAGAATTCAATGAACTATGTTCTCGTTGTCGCGGAGTATTTTAATGATAGAATTATGAAGACGTGCATTGATCCAAAATTTTTTGGAAACGTTGGACGGTATTGTAATCATAGCTGTGAACCGAATGCTAGCCTTGTACCAGTTAGAATAGAAGGAATAGTGCCTAGATTATGTTTATTTGCCTCAAGAGATATCAAGGAAGGTGAAGAAATTACCTTTAACTACGCGGGGGAAGAAGCAAATTCCGTCCACAATCTTAGCGAAACGCCCTGCCTTTGCGGTTCAACTAACTGCGTTCATTACTTGCCTCACCATCCAATTTAAATAAGTCAGGATAGATTGCCACAGAAATATTCTAGCGACTTAAGTGGGACTATTATCAATACTATTGCAAGACGATTTATAACTATATCTAGCGAATGGCAGTTTTAGTACGAACTTTTTGAGAGCACTTTATTGCCAGATATATATTCCTTTTACATGAAATAAATTTCTTGATTACACTTTTATATAATAATTCTAAAAAGCTTGTTCTGCGCAGCCTGGGATATGTGCCAACTCATGAAATCTTGTTGAACAAAATAAATATGTTATGCTGATTAATAATTCTCAATATTTTATATTCATACGATTAATGAAATGTGCCTCTTAAGAATCATAAATAAAGGTCATATATTTTTTTTTTTGCTATTTTTAACAAAGTTTATTCAAATACCCAGTTTTAAAAATCTCGAATTATCTAGTTGAAGATATTAGTAAGTTTGAATGCCTTAAGATGTGAGAGCATTCATTTTGTAAATTTAAAGAGGAGATCGTTTATATATTGGAAACTTTGAAGACAGGGCGAAGGAGTGGGATACTTTGCTTGTCTCTCGCATAAATGTAATCTGTTAGTTAGACGAATGAAATGAGAATAATTATTCTACGAGATATATCACAATCGATACATTAAAAATGATCGGATCTTGAATATATAATGATTTTTAGAGCTTAGAAAACTCAGTGAAGACTGAAGACACAAGACAAATATGTTGATAGATTATAAAATAATTATAAATCACGTTATCGAATGTTATACATGATTTCTAGAAGACTCAATTCTTTTATTCTCTTCTTAACTATCCGCCAATAATGTTTTCATAATTACCCATGCTTATAAATTTATAACTATTCAAACAGTGGACATACACATTAGAGCATAAAAAGTGTTGAGAGCAATCAAGGATTTAGAAATAAATGTGTTTTGGAAAGAGGAATAGTCAAGATTTTTTATAATTTATATTGTTGCCTGTTGTTAAGTCAAACAATGTAAATGTTATTCAGTTAACATTGTTGTATGAATAAAATTAATACATAAATTATACATTATTTCGTGATGAAATATATCTTCAGCAACCAATCATTGCAATCCTATAATTATGTTTACATATCAAATACTAATAACTTTACAGATGCGAGAATAATACATCATTGTAATATGTATACTCTGTTCCACAAGAAAATTACCTCTACCTGTACTTAAGCCACGTAAGTGTGTCACCCAGTACATGATAACCTTTGTTCGCTTACGTCGGCGTTGATTTCACCAAAGCAGATGAATGATGAATAATGTTTGATGCGAGGTCATTCTCTTATGGAACGGATGTGAATTTTAAAATTAATTTAAAGACTTACTAGCAGATCATCTCGTAACTCGTCATTTCGAGTTCTTGACGTTCTGCAATAAATATTATCAGCTTAACATCTAGCATCCACTACAAAGAAGTACTAAAATTATAAATGAATAAATATATTTAGCATATCTTGGAAAATTTGACGAATTTGCATCTGACATTACCGTATACATGACATAATTATCTCCCGCGTAGCCTCTCGCCCCAAGACCTGTTACTTTATAAGTTGCACCACTATCAGGATAATTTCTTAGTTCCTCTTCAGTAAGACCCTTTTGCGCAGTGGTTACATATAACTCATCCAACTCTGCCCCACCCCATGTTACCGACGTCACTTGCGAAGCATTGATTGGAATAGACATTAGCAAGGAGCCATTATTAGGATTCACGGCTATCACCTAAAATTCCATTTCCATTACTTTCAATACAGTTTCCATATTGCGTATTAGTTATATCTCCGTAATAATGTACAATTTTATGTTATGCTTTATGAAAAAATTAAGAATTTTACAAAGGTATAGTTGTCGATGATCAAAATAATACGCCAAAAATTTTTACCTGGTAGCCACCGTAGCATGCGAGCCAAAGATTACCATCAGTATCAATTGCAAAGCCATCCGTCTTTCCGTTAATTCCATGTTCAGTAAAATTGTATAGTCGTTGTCGGTTACCTATTCAGATGTACACAATCATTAATGAAATCCACATATGATTAACTCTTTACATTTGAGCCAAATCAAAGCAACTAAATTTACTTCGAGCCTGCATGTGTATATTTAAGCAGTAGCATAGATGAATAAGGAAATTATTAACTTACTTAAAGGATTGTCAGCAGTTGCGTTGAAATCGAAAGAATCAATGGTCACATCACCAGTGTCCGTGTAATACATAATGGATCCATCAGCAGACCATGCTAAACCGTTTGAAATTAAAATATTTTCTAAATCTGCACGGATTCCGGTGTAACGTGATATTTCATATAATTTCCCAGTTCTTTCAGTTATAACATTAAGTTCGAGCTCTGGCCCCATAGTTCCTGTAATTAAATAGCTAATTTGTGATTTCCGGCAAACAGACTTGCTCGCAATATTTTTAAACCAATTTTCAATTAAGTAAAAGGACTTGTATATTCAAATAGTTGTTGATAGTTATACCAAGTCATGATGAAATATCTATCACATTTGGCAGTTTTGATAGAACATTTTTATACCAAATGAAATTTTTACCTGCCCACAGGCGTCCAGTTCGGTCTACTTTTCCATCATTAAATCTAGAACCATCTGAATCTTGTATTGCACTGTATAAAATCTCAGATTTTGGAGTCGAATCCTGGTGTCCATCCCATGTAACATGTCTTATGTCTAATCCTGTTGAAACTAAGAATTCATCTGTTGTTCCTGCTACCGAGACGATAAAAGTTACAGCTCCACCATCTAAAAGATAGAAACTACTTGATAAAATAGTATTAATTTTGCTTTGCTAATTCAGAAACAAGGTCTTTGTCTATTCAAATTTATTGAAGGACTTATAAATAATTTTAGGGAAAAAGTGCGTACGTATTTGTATATATAAATCTCAAAGTACTTGAATAGGAAAAAGGAAGGAAATGCAATTAACCACAACAATTGCAGAGAAGGATTGAATGGTTGATTCAATGGATACCATTTTATTTATGATTTCTTTAATTGAATGGTATCAAATTAATTAAGGGATAAATGATAAATTCAATTGAAACCACTTATTTAAACTGTTTTGATCGGAAGATATCGTGTGATGACTGTTGTGTTAAATCCTGTTATTGGTTCTCAAAGTGAGATAACGCGCGCCTTGATAAGTTTGTCTTATTGTTTATATCAATATAAGTGCATCTTCACAAACACTAAGATATCGCCTTGCAAACAATTTTAGATGTCAGAAATGGATGGTATTATTTGAAGATTAGGTTTTCTTTGATATAATATATTCTATATTTACTAATAAAATATGACAGAAATATTTAAAGAATTCTCTTTTTTTTTTGCCCAAACAGTCCAAACTGATTATTCTCAAGTGCTTAGAATTTCTTACAACTCTTATGGAGTGGAGCAGAAGACTAATTCAATTCACAAAAATGCTTATTGGAAAATTCAGAGAGTTGATTATCGTATTACCTTAATTGACATCCATAATTTGTCGATTTTGATTCATGATAATGTATTGTATCACAAGATGCGGTTTATACTATCGATGTACCGAAATACGGCAGGTTTGATATCAGGTGTATAGATTAAATTCACTTGAGGATTGTATACTCGAGAAACAAAAATAGCAATATATTGAACTTGAACCACTATTCTCTCCAAATTGTACTCATTATCAGTGACGAATTAGTCCCAAGTCTATAAAAAGTCCTTACCTAAATAAGTGTAATTGTGAACACCAGTCAACGGATCATACACATTAATTGTGCGATTTGTAATATCTACAAAATACAGCAATTGTGTTAATGCGTTCCAATGTGGCCCTTCACCTAGTAAAAGAGGCTCCGTAATTTTTTCTACTTCGTAGCTCCAGGTAGTTCCCAATAGAAACACCAGTATAAATGATCCACGCATTGTTTAAAAAATATAAATGCAGGTCTGAAAGTCATTGTAAATAAAATTGATTCCGAATTGTAAACTGATTTTCGTTAAATATAATTGAATATACTAAAAAGTCAAGTCAAGAACGGGTAGGGACCTTTGATGACTAGAATTCTATACTTCTATTCTTTTACGTTCTCTCACAATCGAATTTTGAATAAAGAAGAAGTGTTTCAATAAGAAAAAACAAAAGTATCAACGAATTTTAATTAATGCAAACATATTTTTTCTGGACGATCCGAATAAAATTATGCTATTGTTGTTGGACCTATACTCGAACTCACCAGATCTAATAAAATAACTGAAGTGATAGAAACTCCACAAATTGCTGAACAAATCTACTTATATATCGACTCGCAGAGTCTAAATGGAAATCGCAGTTCAATATCTTAATTTATCTTACGTTTAATTTCCGCTATCACAGATATGAGATTATCTCCCAAGTGCTCTTCAATAAACCAAAT
Source organism: Macrophya annulata (assembly GCA_963924015.1). NCBI lineage: Eukaryota > Metazoa > Arthropoda > Insecta > Hymenoptera > Tenthredinidae > Macrophya > Macrophya annulata. The sequence goes on along the minus strand of OZ001258.1, from coordinate 35,150,670 downwards.
ATATCAGTCAAACTCAAACCATAACTAAGAAATGTTCTATGTATGTTATTCGATTTTTGGTTGATATAAGCTGTTATCAATGCAAAATCACAAATCACAATCGCTTTCTTAAGAAGTTCATATCATAAATTAGAGGAATTTCTAGCTTACAGTGAGCTATTAATATACAAGTTTTCCGCTTATATGCAATTAGATTTCTGCGTTGATACAGGAAGTTATTGCTACAGTTTCAGTAGGGGCCGGCTTGAAGTTCGGATATTTAAAAGATCTGACCGTCAAAATTATGAATTCATTTGATACGATTTTGATCTTCAGAAACGTTGAAGTTCGGAATATTGAAATTTCGGAAAGATCACAATGTGGACAGCTTAAATCTGAAATAGTTGAAAACTCCGAAAGTTCAAGAATCCGAAAATTGAATGAGGGGGCACCATGCTCCATGTATGAATTTCAAGTTTTGGAAATTTAGCCTTTCGGAGTTTGGAACGTTCGATGTTTTTTGATTCAAAGTTTCAAAAATAAACTACGCATAATTCAATTTCCGTTTTATTGAAAGAACGTTCATGCAATGGTGAGCTGAAGAAGTAAATTTGAAAATTAATTTTGATAGAAATATGTAGATAACTGATGATATTTAATCTAAAAATTCCTACATTAGCGATTGTTACAAGGATAAATTGCACAGTAGATCATAAATTCAATCCAAATGAATCTGTAACACAATTATTTCATCATGATATCATACTATCACAATATATCGTCACTTTTCCGAAAAATATATCCAATAGAAAGTTGCAAGAAAATCTGCATAAACATTATTTCACTTCCATTTCGAAATTTATAATACATTGCAGGGTCAAAAAGCGATTCTGAAAAAAATAGTATTGGAAACTATAATACTACAGTTTATTTATCTGTTATTGAATGGTAAAGATTGAGAAAACTATTTTCTTGGGACTTAAGGACGTATAACAAATAATTATGAAAATAATACGATAAAGCATCAAATTGAAACCCATGATTCATTCATTTTAATTCCGTTCAAGTTTATGATTTATTATGCAATTTAGTAGAAATTTTTCTCGTCAGTATGGTCCTGTTTCCACACTGAATAAAATATTAGTGATAACATTACAACTGTAACAATAAAATATTGCACCATATCAACCATATAAAAATTGTCGTTACTTAAACAATTCGATTGTCGTTACTCCACGTAGTTATTTTTTATTGTAAGTACAACTTGCAATAGAACAATGCTATACTGACAAAATGTAGTTTCGAGTCTATTATATAAATTCTGTAAGTTATCACATTTCCAGGGTTGCAACGTATGTCATTTTGTTAGATTAACCGATAGACCTATCGTAATCATTATTCTTCATTCGTATTGGTAGTATACTACTATTGGAATGAACACCCCATACTATTGAAATCATATAATTTATTTCTTATCACTACCAACTACGTTTTATACGATGCATGCACGTATTTTAACAACATGAAAATTTAGAATAGTTATTGCAGCGATCTGAGTATTCTGATCGATTTATAAGCTAGGTAATCAAATTCCAATATAATAGGTTATTATCGATACAAGTTGCTCGCAACCCAAAGTAATTGCAATTTCAACATTTCGTTTCCCACATCACTTAAAAATTTTTCCTGGGGGGTAACGAGAGTATTCTTGATAAAACGTCAAGAATTATGAATAAAAAAAAGTCCACAAAAACTAGTGTGAATTCCAAGTATTTTTTTTTACTTTTCATCAACAGATTAACAACAAATTATAACATGATTATGAACGATAACGGCAATGAAAGACTACATTTCGGTATATACAGAGAAGTCTATTATTAATGGGATGCCGAATCAGTTTGCTGACTACTATCCTCATGACTATATCTCCAGCGCCACCAAGTCACCTTCATCCTATCCCAAATATTTTCCCAAGAATCCATTGCCGGTCGAACGTCTAATAGTGCAAATGTATATTTTTCATCCACCTCTCCGCCGTCATAATAATCAATAACATATCTCACATCTTTGCCACATCTATCGACGATCCAATCGTGCCGATCAAAAGGAAGTTCGTATCTGTAATCAATAGAATGGTATATCACAGTGTACATACATTATGAGAGGAAGTATTAACATTTAGAGCTCATTCTAAACGAGTTTAGCGAATTCTTGTTGAGTAAAATTTTATGAGCAGATTTTTTACAATATGAAACATATGGAAATGCGTAATAAAGTTTGTGCAATTCCATTTTTAAAGTATTAGGGGATATGCTTAATTTTAGGCATACTCAGTAAATATCAACATCATATCAACGTACCCCATCCAGTTACGAATACGAGCACGTGGAGAATACTTGGTAGCATTACCGCCAAAGCTTCTTAATCTTGGATTACCACATTCCTTGGCATGAAGTGCTTCCCACTTAAGTACCTCTTGCCAAGCCTGTTCGTTGTTAGCGTTATGAATCTTTATGATATCATCCATATCTTTTGGAGCCAAGTCGTCATTCTTCCAACGCCAACCCTTTCTCAACATTGCATTCCAGAACATCTGCTGAGATGGATAAACCCAGAAACTACCATCAGCTGTTGCTTTTGGAATTGAAGATGTCTGTCTTTCTGTTGGTAAAAGGAACGGTTGATCCGGAGCAGGCTGCTGATTGCCTGCAGGCATCTGTAAATCGAAAATCCATGAGTTTCGCAGAACTTTCTGCCAGGAAAACGTTGATATTTTCTATTTGTAGTAAACAGCTTAGTTGGTGGGCTCTCAATCATAAATGGAACATCACGAAAAAAAAAATAACGTTTCTACCAAGAGAAAGACAATATATTTTCTCTTTAATTACTTCTTACTTGTATATCACAGTCCATTTGACAAAAAATCAACCAATAGCTAATTATGAGCATGGAAATCTATATAAAACTTTTACACAAGTAATATTATCTGTAAAAAAATTGGAAAACCTCTACAAAATAATGGATTTCAGGATTTTTAAAACTAAATAGATGTGTATTACTTAAAATGGTATAACTTATGATTGAATTTAGACAGAATCACTTGTTGGAGAAAAATTACTCACCATATTGAGGGGATTGATGTCATTCTCAACACCGTGGGCAATGGGACATTCGCTGATATTTGTTGAGACAAGTTCTTCAGTTTTAGGTTTATGCATAGGACATTCTGGAGGAGGTTCTCCCGCAAAAGTTTTATGAACATGTGGTTTGGATTCATAATTTATATCTTGCGATACTGGTGATATCACTTTCGTAGCTGCGATCGAGGCTGATGTAAGTGTATTACCCATTGTATCAAGCTGTAAATTAATAGATTTTATAAAAATACGTGAACTAAATAGCGACGAATGATCCGATTATTCTTCGTGAATTATCTACACTTGATGTATGTGTTGTACTTTATCGAGTGACATAACCTCGAAATATTGTTCGTGACTGTATATTATGCAACGATAAATTGCTGAACAGAATTGAAAATGATTTTCCTGTTAATTAATAAAACAATGTTGAAGATGCAAACATTGCATAAAATTTTGACGCAATAGGTTAACGAAGGTGAGAATAACTGAGTTGATAAATTATAACTTACGAATTCTAAGAAACGTATAGAATACTCTCGGGTTCAATCAATGCTCATTATCTAAACATTATATACAATGCGAATTGAAATTCAGTTTATCTTCACCAAAATCCTTCGGCTATTTGATACAATAGTAAAATTTTTAACTAAAAAAAAACTCGTAGCTATGCAATATGTATGTATGCAACACAAGTTTTCTTTCACCTTCGCGACAAGAGGTGTAAAAGAGAACTTCGAAAGGTTTGTGATTGGTCGTCAAGATGCTGCGCTAATTCAACGGCCGAAAATCAAGTCTGTAATTTCCTTCTACGCCTATGAGTCACACAAATGTTGTCTTGTTTATGTATGTGTAGTGTTGTATATACATAGGTATATCAGTATAGCTATAGCGATGCTAGGGCCCAGGGGTGATGCTTCGTTGGGCGTGGATGAGTGACGATGTCTGAAAATTGCTGCGTTTAATTTAATCCATATTAACAAATAATTTCGATACATTTTGTAATTTTGACTTTAAACAAACTCAACAATATGGATCGTCGATTATTTATATTTCTGTGTACTGTATGTTATGTTCTTATACACGGTAAGTTTAAAAAATATTTATTGTCTTTCCTCTATTGTTATTTCTTCGATTCTTTTTATCTATGCAATTTCTTTTCTATTTTAATTAAATACTTACATTAATAATAATTATTAGTTTATCATTTCAATTTTTCACAAACTTGCTCAGTTTTCTAAACAAAGATTCACATCATCTTTACGTTTGTATCTTATTTAATAATTCAGGTTATCGAAACAATTCGGAATTCGTAACGAACTTCTTTGATATTTGTATTTAACGAATTTCGAATAATTCACAAAAATATCGACTTTATATTTCATTTTATCATACATTTATGTAATCTTGATAGCTTAAAAGACTCAGTTTTATATTAAACGATAATTCTTCGTATCTATAATTTGCTCCAATAGGTCAACTTTTCTTTTTGTTGTCAACCTTTGCCATTGATCTATTAACTTCTACCAAAGATATAGCATATGTTGACTTAACTAGCTTGTTTTACAATATTTATTTATATATAATTTACATTACAGCAAATTTGTCACAAGGAAATAAAAATGATCTTTCGTGCCAGATTCCTCTTACCATTAGAGGATCTTGGTTCTCGTTTGAAAATGGTGAAAAAACACTGACGGAAATAAATGCAGAAACTATGACAAATAAGGGTTTCTGTGTCAACATGCTAGAGGAATATCACGTCAATTATACTTTCGTTTTTCAAAAAGACTTTTGTTACAACTGCGTTAAGCTAATTGTTAGGACTGTCAACGTTCTCGAAAAGCTTGAATGTAGGTATATTTTGATAATTAATAAAATTCGTCCATCATTTCGCCGTTTTATCAAGAAATTTGCATTGAAATCAAATAAAGGATCTGTGGCTTTAAGCTTTATTGTGAAAAGAAGGAGCAACAGAAAAAAAATCTATACAATCAATCATAAAAATTTGTGAATTACCTTTGTGATTGGAATACTACACCATAAACCAATATGTTATGATATGCTAAAAAAAACGCATGCATTTACGTAATGTAAGAGTTATCATGAGCTAAATATAGTCTATAATTTATTATGTTTTACCAACTCTAGCCAGCTGTGTAAATCTGCGTTCCGGTGTCCAACCAACAGTGGAGAATGTGTGTCGTGGTATTCGTCCAGATCAACAATTGATTACATTGTTTTCAGAAAACTATGTACCTGTTAATTGTCGATCGTCTCTCGAAGGTGTCTGGCAATTTGCTTATCAAGTGAGTGATTTTTTTTTTATCATAAAGTTATTTTTGCGCACAACTTTGATAGTTTATTCTATTATTATTTGTTAATTATAGTTGGGTATAGATTAGTCTGAAAATAAACTGATTACTTATTAATAATATTTCCTGAAAAATCTTTTCAATTTAAACAGAATCGATTCAGATTTACTGGTGAATGTAATCATCCAGACGCACAGATTCGCTCTTGTCAGACAGCTGGAACTCAATTTTTAATCACAAATCAAAAGTTTACTATAAATTATAAGCGTTGCGATACTCTTGAGGGAACCGCAGATGGATGTGAGTAAAGAAATTCATCACCTAATTGTAAAACTATACATTCATACAGTGAAAATTAAAATACGATGATAAATCACTAGTTAAGTTTGAATTTTGTATGAATTTTTGTTTATCTAGTGGTAGAATACAGTTGTTTGGGTGACTGGTTTGTGGACAAGAACCATTTCTTTGCTGTTGCAAATACTAAGGAATCTCGAAAGGATGAAAAATATCGATGTTTCCTGAAAAATCGTGACGACGATTTGTACATTGGTGTTTCTATAACACCAGAGTGTAACACTTTAAAAACAGTTGAAAAAAGTCCAGAACGTCTGCGAGTAACACCGGTTAAAGCTGAAGTTGTTGAACCAGGCTGTAGGTTACCACAAAATATGACTGGTGATTGGATAAATACTGCTAACATTGATGCTGACATCTTCATAAATGAGACACACATAATAGAAACTTGGTATCCAGATGAAGGGCGTTTTAGACGAACAATTTATGTTTGCCGAGAGCAAAGGGACACCAGAGTCATGATGGCCAGATTAACTGTAGATGGATGGTATGAATATAAAAAGTTTAAGATTAAAAAAAAGGTTATTAAACTCTGAGAAAACAAGAAAATAATTATTTCTCCTCTTTTACAGTCAAAAAGATTACGTATGTTTTGATTTTGTACCGCAACATCATAATATCATAAGATATAGACGCGGAATTGCTGTTATTAAAGACGATTTCCACACTGTGTGCTCCTGGGTTCAATTCCCTAATAAGGAAGCATGGAAATACGACTTATTCTTAGGTACACTTCTAATAAATGATTTTAATTGGCAATAGTAACATATAAATATAGTAAAATGAACATTTCACACTTGAAAATGCTTTGTTGATAAGATTGTATGCAGTTATATTTTATTTACAGCAAAACACCCGGTACCAGTTAGATGTCCGGTAGCAGGGAAATATATGTTTAATCAAAAAGGAGATATTTTATTTGAAACAAGAATCTTGGGAGGTGTGACACTCTCGCCTCGACCAAATATTTACTGCAAACAAAATATCTCAGATTTATCAGTGTGCGATACTGATCAAAAGGAAGTGGCTATTGATGAAACTTACTGTCTTTCTGTGGATCATTTGGGAAGACCAGTTGACATATACAGTAAGGTTTATTATAAAAATAATTTTCATTGAATTCATTGAAAGCCGAAAGCCATTCTCACTTACGAAATTTCATTCCTTTTTTTGAATTAAATTCAGTTCAAAGAATTCACAAACTTTTTATTTTACATAGGCACACCAGATTATAAGATGAAATGCATTGGCTACTGGAAAGAAAATTTGAAGTCTTACTTAATCACGTATGATGAGTTGGATGCGTTCAGTAAATATCGATGCTGGGTTTATCAGAGAGCAGATTTGAATCGAGTCTTGATGTCCCAAGCCCTTGGACCTTATTGTGATCTCAAGCAAGACGTAACGAGTAGTAACTACACCGAGGGCGCAGCAGTCGCTTTGGAGTTACAAGTGAGTTTTCTGGGTAGTAATATCATCAGTCATAAATGAATTTCGAATCTATTTACAATCCTGTTACTTATATTTAACAATTTTAGGAATATGAACGTGAGAGAGATCAGTGTCCAATGCACTTTGACGACGGCAGCAATCCATGGGTGCAAACAGAAAATTACATTAAAGTTTTTAACTACGGTAATAGCGGTTCGAGTCTTAGTTCATCTACCGCATTCTATTTAATTTTATTTGCGATTACCATCAAAAATTTTTAGTGCACAATAGTTTCCTCGTTTACGTCATTAACGAGTATAGGTGCCTGGCATTATTGAGAATGGGTCAAGTACCTGCAATGATTGTGTTCTTCATTCTTATACTTAACAATACGTCCCAATACATACTTAAATCATTCTTTGTAATAAGGAGATCTGACATTTTTAATCTCTATACGAACGCAATCTCAGGCTGCAGGATTTCTCTGGATAACATCAATGTGGCGTATTGTTATGCACTAGTAAATAATGTGTAAGAAAAAGTTGACACGGCAGCAAAATATATTTATTTATAGACCAACTTGAGCAGCTCTAATATAATCATATTTCAGCAACATGAATTTTTTAAGTCGAGATAGAATAACTGCAGAAAATTTAATTGCCTACAATTGCTGGCAGATGCAGTGAACTGCATTTTTTTATAACAGTAATAGCTGATTTACGATTATCTTTTATTATATTGTAATTATTGATGTTATACTATAACATGCTCTGTACAGAGCATAGTGATTAGTAAATTCAGTCCATTTTATATACTCGTATCGTTGTACTGACGAATTATTGACCAAGAAGTTTATTGAAGATACATTTTACATTGAAATTTGACCGATTTATTGATCAGTCTGAATGCTTAGTAAGGTCACTAATAAATTTTATATTTCAAGGTAATTAAATGATTCTAAGCACGTAACATTTACATATTTACTTTAACTAAATTTTATAAAATTTCTTAGGTAGTTTACTATGTTGAAGTTATTAATTTTATAAAATTTATTAGGTAGCTTACATATAGATGATATATTTTTCCATTTCCGTCCATTAATTATTATAGCAACTAACATTGATTTAACTGCATCTGTGACTAAAAGTGTCTAGTGCCTTAATAAATTATACTATAAGTATATTATACAAAAAATCAAATATATGATTCTTATTATTCAGTTATGAACTAGAATTTAGTAAACTTTTTTTTACTGTAATATGAATTAAGAAGAAAAACTTTATAAAGTTAGTACCAGTACTACAAATAGCTTAGTTTACAAATCGATCTGATACTATCTATTGATATTTATGAAGTTTACAGAAATATTGGGTATTATTTTTATTACTTTATTTCGATAATAAGTTTCTGTGTTTAATGATCAACCTAATTACGGAAATTTCTTCCTTAATGGATTAATAAATAATCAATATAAATTAAGTCTATTTAGTGTAAGGGTATTCATTATCCATGGCTAATACAAACTTGTCCGAAACATTATGGCAAATTATATTGTTAACACAAACAAACAAAGAATATATATATATATATATATATATATATATATATATATATATATATATATATATATATATATATATATATATATATATATATATATATATATATATATATATATATATATATTTTTTTTTTTTTTGAAATAAATTTTTTATTACAATTCAATATATAATTATTAATTAATATCGTCCTTCTTGTGATGTGTTTATTTAGTCCAGCTGACCTTGGGTATATCAAAGTGCTCAGTAAGACTGTCTAAGTGTCTATTGAATTCTTCTACTCTCTGCTTATGTGTCATTGATGCTTTTTGTTTTATACGTTCAGTTTGCTGTAAATTATTCATTCATCAATTTTAAAGAATATTTTTAATTGTCTAACTTGTACATTTTTACACATGATTTTCTAAGATTGATCTTTTACATTGAATAATATGATTCTTTTTTTTTATATTGTCTAAACAGAATTATTCAACAAATTCGCATATAATATTTTGATATTTAGTTTGGTATTTGACTAGGTTAATTGGTAAAACTCTGACTATATGTTTATCATTGAAATTTTTGAGGATTAAGATCTATGGATTAATGAAAATAGAGCCTCACCATTTTTTCCTGCATTTTCTGAAAAGCTAACTCAGCTTTAGTTCGCTTGAGTTCACCTGATTTTGGTTTTTCTTCCTCAATAATTTTTGCCATTGCTATAGTCTTCTGTTCTTTTTGCTTTTTCTTCTTCTTTCTGAAAGACATTTTATTATCATTATTTTAGAAATTGTTTTCGTGATATTGTCAGTTTCATAAATCGTTAAGCTTGTTGGGTTCACATCTATTTAAAAATAATCCAACAACTCAAATCATACGTATTTATGGCACCGTTCATTTAGTGAATGCAAGCGCTACTAAATATTCTGAAAATTAGGCGTTTGAAGTACCTCTGTCCCTTTAGATGTTATCTATCTCTACTATATCACAATCGTATAAATTATGCTAGAACAAGTTACGGGGTCTTGGAGTAAAGGTAATTAATAATGTACGAAAAGTAATTGAAAATGCAGGTGATTAATAATTGCTAATAGAAATGATTATATGGTAACTGTCATGTAGGTATGTAGGTAATAATACTTTTTGATTGCTGCTGGGTCGCATTTCAATTTCAAAGGTCCTTTAGCAACGTGCGCGTATTCATCGTTTCCAGAATTTTCTGACATTTTAATCCCTTCACATTCGTCGTGATAACTTTGAAAATTGTATAAAATACTTATGATAACCTCAAACACCACTACTTTTTGACAGGTACGAATTCTAAAATACACGTCATATGCGTCGCAACGGTCGAAACCACTGGTCGGAACTCTGCTATGGTAGGGCCATCTGTTAGCTTCTACGTCAAGTGCGGTCGAAGATCGCAGCATTTAAATAGTTTTATTTACGACAGAAAAACTTCTATTTTATAAGCGGCCAGATGATCACAGATGTGGAATCAAAGAGAAAACAGATATATTCACATACATGTGTAATTCTTTATATATACAGCTCATGTTACAAATTTCTGTATTGTATGTGGTTAATCAACAGTCGGTGCTTCTTGCAAGGCTCATAAAAAATAAACCATTGTCATTAATTACACCTACAGTCTGTTAACAATCATCATGCAAATTGCAGAGTAAAAATGATAGTGTATAGTTTCGCAATATACCACGCGAAAAGTGTATATCCTCTTTCTTTTGCTCTTTCGCTTGCATTCATTTGTCTGACCTATTCTTTGCTGAGCTCAACACTTCTGATCACTTTTCGTATATGTCTAGGAATTAAAATGATATGCTTTTGATGTACGAATTTATATTGTCGTATTTGTAAAAAAACATTTTATTGCATTTAATTGATATATGCATTGTACAATCATAAGCTTTGTTTTAAAAACCCTCATGTGTTTGTAATATATCTACTTTTTTGTGCCAAGTTTTTTTCAGGAATCATCCGGAAATCATGAAACTCAACGGTACAGATCTATTCCAGTTTTACACATTTTTTGAATGTACGTGTTTTTGCGAGTAAATTCCAATATACAAACGGAATAATTTATAAATATAATGAAAATGTTTATTACAAATATAAATATTGTTTATATTAATATATTTGATAATTATGTATTGGTAATTGAACGGTCTGCAGCTATTTCCCAATAAAAATATTAATAACTGTGGCATTCAGTTGCCAAAGCAATTTTTTTTAGCCTTAATAAATATCGCACATTGAAATTAACCGAGAGAGCATTGTCTACCAGACACTGAATAGCATAATAAATATCTGGCTAAATATTTTCGATAATAATTTGGAAGACGCTTCCTAAAAAACAGAATTTACTTATTTGGTTTTGTTGAACTCCTAAACCATCAAGCTACATTATAATAAGCAATTTAAAAACTAAATCTGATATTTTATGCCTCTGTTGCTATGTGAAAATAATACCTTATACATTCGTATGAAATATTTATTGACTGATATTTTCAATCCTAGCAAGATAATAAAAACGTAATAATCATATCCATTTCACGACCACTGAGTAAGCAACATTTGTTAGCATAAAAATCGATATCTTAAACTCACGAAACAACCACTCGAATTAATTTGTTTGTAATTTGTATTTCTGTGCAGCAGATCAAATGATGATGATAGTCAAAATCATTATCAATGTATCATGCACACATATGAGATAATCTGTCTAGGTATATTTATACTCTGCAGAGTTGTGATATTAGTGATAATACATACATATGTTCCACAATATGCTTATGCATATTTCATTGATACCGTTCGAATAAATTAATTATCTACATATATCAATTTTTTATACAGCTATTTAGGGTTTATATAAATTATTATTTCTCATAGATATTTTATAAACATTACTCGTTATTATTCATGTAAGGAGATAAGATACAAATAAAATAACATATTATACAATACGTGTAAAAAAAAATATTATTATTACTAATCTTTTTAGGCCAATGATGTAATGCAAAAACTTTACCTTATTTAATATATCACCAATTATACCATAAGGTGAAGTAAATTCAAAGTTATGTGAAAAACTGATACCTCACATGGTTAAAAAGCTGCAAGACCAGCTCAGGGCAGATCGATTAAAATCGAAGATAGAAATAGATTAGAATTTTTATATTCTAAAAATTCTTTCTGACAGAACTATCAACAGCCGCGAAAACGAATACACTAAAATCAGTGGCTTCTAACAATGCCTTTCGACCAGTAGTAATAATTTTTCTAATTGCATTAGATATACCTACATCTAGATTTACTCACATAAAAAAAATGCGTCGTACGAACAAACTAGTGTGCAAAAATCATACGATATTTGTGATAAATCAGAAAACTTTGTATATCGTATTATACATTTTCGAACACGAATCACGTTGTAAATCTCTTCTTCTCGCGGTTGCGTATTGTCGATGTTAAGTTTTAGTCAGTAATAAATTCATGATGTCTTTATAATTGTCCTAATAAAATAAAAATTTATATATAATTAATTGAATTAACATACTTGTGGAAATATATTAACATATTTCATAACTGGAAGTCGGCTTTTATCTAAACATTTGATTATTGTGTGTATAAATTCGCCATTATAAATGAAAAATTACTGAATATTACCATGATACATACAGGGTGGTCACAAAATTTAGGATTTCAAATTCTTGACCATTTTATAATAGATATGCGAATCAGAAAATGTAGAAGTTTGATTTTTTTTTTTTACCTTTATAAATTATACCATCTATAAGCAAGAACACTGCAAAATTTTCCTGCCTTTCCAGATGTCCAGTTTTTATCGCCACCTTGTATAATATATGTATAAGCAATCGAATGGAACTACTGTTACCCCATTATTACATATAATAACCCATTGCTTCCAGAAAATATTTTCATTCTCATTTATAATTACGATATAACTGTTGCACAGTTTGACTTTTTATTTACTGCCCTAATCTTATGTACTGTTATTATTTATTTATTTATTTGGTTTTTCCTGTTTAGCACCAATTACAAATTGTACGAAACAAAGTGCACCTGATGAACTATTAGATAAAGCAACTTAGATGAGATAACAGTTTTTATTTCAATTTGGCTAATAAATAAATACGCAGATACTAAAATTGAGATAATAATGGTGTAATAATTCTTGGGTAGTTATCAGATAGTTTGACACAGACTTAAATCTCTTCTCTAATGCTTTGGCTTTACATATTTAGAACAAATTGAGGTGCATATTCAACGGAGATTTTTTTTCCCAAATATGTTACAAGCAAATTCGATTGGAAGACAGATAATATTCATACCGAAAAATTGGTGAAAATTATTCAGCCTCTTTCTATTGCGTAATATTATTATGATTTATTATATTATTCAAGGAAAACCAATTTACAATTTACGAAAAAAAGAAAATGAACTATCAAGATTTCAAGTCATTTCAAAAATGTACTGTGTGATTAGAAAAGCAATAGATGTCATAATAAGCATTAAAAAATAGATATGAAATTATTATTTATACATTATTATTATTATTGTTATCATTATTATTCTGCTTTACGATTCACAATGATTACTCAAAACAATTGGATATAGTATATATGGACTTTGGTTAATACACCCAGTACAATCTAATTCTTATCCAGCTTTGCACTTAATTTTTGATTTCTTATTTGAAATTTAATCGAAATTTAGAAAATTTAAATTTTTCAATTAAGATTGTGGATAAGGAATATTTTATACATATACTTTCTTAGGAAAACTCGAAATATTTTTTGTTAGACATAGTGTGAGTGTCGTAGTGTATAAGTTTCCGAATAAAAACTATAATTACATTAGAGGAATAGACACTAAATATTATTGACCTTAAGCTATGCTGTAGCAGAAAGTTCCTTGTGAAGAAAAGTTTCAATATCCACACGGCATATAGGACATCGCTTGTTGGTACACAGCCATTGATCAACACAGTCTACATGGAATAGATGCATACATGGAAGCCTCCTTCAAATATCAATAAAAATATGATAATCAGTTTATACATTATAAATAGAAATACAATTAATAAATATCAACGATATAGTCATATTCTAACTCCATAAAGCATCAGAAAGTTTTAATTTACCTAACACTTTCGCAATCCTCAAACTCGGAGAGGCAAATCGTACATTTTTCCACGGAATCTTCCCCATTTTCTACCTTTTTCACCTGAAACATAATACTGTAAGGTAATTCTATTTTCTCACCAAATTAGCAGTATCAGATTTCTTTGATTCAGGTCCTTTCGGGTCAACCTGTCTTCTTTTACATATGTAAAGTGCTAAAATCACATACCCGCTTGTACTTATGTGGGAATGTGTGGCTTTCAATTGATTCTTGTGTCGCTCCGCAGCTAATATGAGTCATGCGTCGTTGGTCAACGACACGCATATAATGTTCAAGTCGTGCTGACATATGGCGCGCTTGATGGAGGACTACTTCCGGTAATGCTAAGGCTGAAAACAACATATCCTGGCTTCCAGGATTTCTGCAATTCGGCATAACGGCAGTAGGATGCTATAATAAAAAAAATTGAATGGAAATAGAACCTGAGAATTAGCATAAATTTTAAATTTCGTTTTTGAATAAATAAAATGATGGCATAAGAGAATTGCAAGTCAAAATAACTAGACCCATTTGATGCTTGGATGATTTAGCCTAAAAATGTACTCCATTTAGTATATTTTTATCTGAATGTAATAGACAAATATTAAAATTGAACACAACGACAAACTACAAATTATTCTCACTATAAATATTTCAGTAAAGAGTTTTGTTAAGAACTCCTACCATATGTGGACCAAAACTGATATGCAAATGATGCATGCGTTGTGGAGTTTGTTGAGGTGCTGGTGGATGATAGTGATACATATGATGATGCACATGTTGATGTACTGGCATCGAAGGCATCATCTCAGGTCCAGGTTCCATAGGCTCAGGTGGATGAATAGGATTCATCTAAAATAACATGAGTTTATTAAATATCGGGCAGTGTGAATCTAATTCTTCTTTCCTATACTCGATCAGGCGATAAATGTCGATTGAAAACATACTGAAGAGGTGATAGATTTGACAAGCAGATGATGAGATTTTTTAATAATATTATCGTGATATAAATAATATTGAATTACCATAACAGGCGGAGGGAAGGGAATCACCATACTCGGAGGTAGAATTTCTGGGCGACTATAGACCGTAGGTTGTAACGGCGTTGGTGGTGGGGGTGGGGACTGATAATTTTCAGTATACATTGCTCCTTCTCTTCCACTGCAGCGGGCACTTGAACTACTGCTGCTACTACTGCTACATAAATGCAGTCCAGGCTGTGGCACTTGTGCATTTGGCGGGATGCATCTGAACACATAAACAAATAAAAATTGTACAGTGATAGGAGTTTTTATTTATCATCAAAGTTTCAGCTCATTTCATTCTTCAGAAAAGAAGACGTACCCACGATGAGTGGATCTCGCATCCAGTCTGCGGCGATGCATTTCTTGTATACGTTGTTGGTTTAACCATAATCGCTCATGTACTGGATACATTCGTGGTGGTGGACCTCCTGGGGCTGCTTCTGGTCGGTCAAAAATGCAGAAAAAGTTATATTAGAAGAGAAAAATTTATGCTATTTCTTATAATAGTATTCTCCCGAAGTCTGATGTATAAGAAAACACATTTATCATTAATTTAGTTAAATAATATGACTACCTGGATGATAAGTGGGATAAGTAAGGTGCGCGTAATTTGGAGGAATTACTGGTGCCCTATGATGAGGATGGTACATCTGACGGGGATACATCTGTGACCGATATTCTGGAGTTCCATGCATACAGCAAGAACTATTCCTAGAAATATGATAAATGTAAGAATGTGACGAGAATATTTGTATTTATTTTACAGTATTTTATTTTCCATATGTTTAGTTGTTGTCTTTTTTTGCATCATTCAGTTCGTTTTAAATACAACGTAATTTCGAAAAATATTTGTAAAATTAATTTAAGAATAGAACAGAAATTTCTCTAAATAAATAAATAAATATAGCTTGACAATGTTACAAATTCAAAGTAGTTCTTCACAGAGCCAGAAATCGTTAAAACACAGAAAATAGGGTGAGATATTAGCCCTTTTATACGAACTGATTATTACATCGATTAGAAAGAACATCAATCAATAAAGGTAGGCACTCTAAATTGATTACCTATGTGGATGTGGTAAGTACCATTGAAGGCGATCTCCGCCAGAACTCATAGATGGACCATTCTGATAAGCTTGTGACGGACTTTGTTCTTCGTCCGACTCAGTAGTTAGGTCAACGACTGGTACAGTTCCTGTAGCTTGACTTCCGTTCTGCGGAACACCCGGCTGTTTAATTTCAAAAGATAACAAGTCATTAAGTTGCTATCAAAATCTACTTGAAACAAATATATTATTCTACTTTGAAATTCCGAATATGATTAAAAAAAATATAAACATCCACAAATCTTTACTTTGTTGTGATTAATGGTTCCAAGTACTTCAACAGAGCCTTCTTCATTTTCGCTATCGCTGCTAGAAGACCAATCTAATTGTAAATCAGGAGCAGACGGCGCGTCGTCATTTCCTAAAAATTGATATCACGGAATGAGATTTGTCTGTAGAAGACTTTGAAACATAAAGCTTAAGAACTCATACTCGACGTGTGTTTTGGATGTGATTGTTGAGATCTCTCTGGTGTTGATTTAAACTGTACTTGTGCAGGATATAAAGTAGGTTCATCGGTATTAGCATTCTGAATATCACGTGGTCCCTCGTCTAAGGCACCTCCAATTTGGCTTGCAGAACCAGTTATACTACAGATTCAACATATGTTGGTTTTAAATATAAATTAGGGACCTTAAAGCCCTCAATAGGCAGCGTACAACTAATAAAAAAATCTTCATCATTTTCAGGGAGCATTAACAGGCTTTCTTTACCGCCTTCTACTTTTTCCAGGCTTTCTTTACTGCCTTCTACTCTTTTCCTTCAAGTTTAATGGCAGATGAGGAAATCGGCTAGAAACTATCTAAGTAACAAAAGTTGGAGATTGTTTGATTAAAAATATTATTATTTATTAACCTGTAATCAACGGGATGATCTAAAAGTCTAGATGGTCCCGGTATGCTCAATCTATCAATGTGCTGAGTGCTTCTCAATTTTTGTTCTTCATTTTTCTTTGCTTTGTGTTTTGTGGGAATATCTCTTTCATGTAAAATCCTTTTCCGTCTATAATTTTCACAAACTCTTTCTTCACAAACTCCGCTATCAGATTGTGACTCGGCAGTATCTTTTCGCGAATTTCTATCCTGTCTATTCTGGCACATATTACAATTCATGCGACCTGGATGCCGATATTCCCGAGAATGCGCATTGCGTTCTGCAGGTGGTAAATATGGCCAAAATATTAAATTATTTTCAGAGTTTGAATGATGCGCTTGACTCGGAAAATGCTCAACAGGCACCACGTCAGCCTCTTCTATATCACTTTCAGCAAATAGATGCTCATACTCCATTTCGTTTCCTATAACCAAGGAAGAATGAAACTTCGCTTTATGGTAATCAATTCATAATTTATACAGATCATACTACGATTTCATACATGTAGTTCATAAAGCAAGATCAATATGTTACCCAAGAAAAGGAACAAATATGATGAGTTGATCAAAATAGAATCCAAATTTAAAGTAATCGAAACCAGATAATTTACCTGCGGGAAAACGTGATTGCGGCGATGGATCTACCGTAGATGTGAAAGCTGTATCAAATATATCAGCTAAAGATGCAGCAGTAGAATCGACAGAGGCTGCTGCAGCTTCTGTGCCAAATAAACCATTCCTATTCTCAGTTTTCCCCTTATTGCGCCACATTTCTTCAGTAGCTTTGCCATCCTCCATTCTATGTTATAGAATATCATTAGTGAGCTGTTGAAAATTTACTTGCAAAAGTTAAGAGATAAGAGATAATTGTAGTAGGTAGTAAGTAAACACAGCCAATGATATTATCCAAGCAAAGTACTGGCAATTTTATAAATACGATTAAGAACAGTTTCCCACAAAATTATGAAAGGCATTAAAATCTCTCTTCTCATTCTCGGTTCTCTTAATAACTAAAATATTTTGCAGTTTAAAGCAATAAATTGTTTAATTTCTAAACATGTTTGTCTTTATTTGTGATTTGCTAATAATTCACCACTTTTTAAGTCTTGTAGGTCTATAAGAGTACTCAACCTTCTCTCAAGTCATCATACTGTAGTTATATCAAAATAAAATTCCACATTATACCAGCTCATTTTTATCACCAGTTTGCCTACAGACTCTTACAATAAGATTTTAATTTTTCTTTACACGTTACTGAATAGCGTTTGCTTTAGTAACACCCAGCTCATGCTGTTCTAATTAAATATTGTGCAATCAACAACTGTACAAAGAAGAGACGTGTGCAAATTGTTCAGAAATTAGAGTTTTCAGGATTGCAAAAGTCTAATATCCAATGCAGTTGTATTAAAATAAGAGAAAAACAGGATATGAATAGGAAGTGATTTTTATGGAGAAATCCGAGTAAGTTCTGTGGAAAATTCGTTAATAATTGGAATATATTAAAAATGCAGATAAGTAAGAGAAATTGAACAAATGTGTAATGTGCAAAATTGAGTACCGGAAATTGTGTGGTAGAAATGGAATATCAAATACAGTTATAATATAAAACATTTTTTTTGTGTATCGTTTCAACTTTCTACAGCCATTTGAAAATATTCTTATGTATGTACAAGTATTGATAATCATCCTATCAATTTTTTGTGAAATTACCAGACATTGTTATCATAAAAAATACAACATTGCATAACATATGCAATGAAAGTAGCATGATACGGGTCATTAAAAATGAAAACTGATATAACTATGTACTATGAAAATAATTCTTTTTCTGTACAAATTGAACAAAATTACTTGGATTGACTTGTGGAGTAAAAGAAAAACAAACAGAAACAGATCATGATTATAGTTCATTCTTTAATCATATAAAGATAATTTGGCTTAATTATTAAATACTATCTTAAAATATCTCTATACAAGGTGATTTTTAATCATGACTGGTCGCGGGCCGGTTGGTGCTACCATACGCATGCAATGGGTCACAGTCTTTTGTAGATACATTTTGATTCGCTATTAGAGCCACCGCTGATAACCCGGTTGAATGATTAAAAATCACCTATAAATAGTGAGATAGATTGTCAATGGATATTGTATTGTTGTTATATTTGCAGACAATAATAAAGATTCAAAGCGATAACCTTCTATAATTGGATATTTTATTTAAAAAATGAAAAGAGCTTATGGCCGGGTTATGATCAATAAAACAAAATCTAAAATGGCAAGAGATGCTGGATTTGTGTTTTAAACAGATGAAAACGTTTATTTGTTCTCAGTATTATATCAAGTATCATACAAGTCAGTCTCTACTTATACATTCTTTGTTTTTGCTAGCAAACAGAAGATAAGGCTCAATTAGCGACGAGCTATCATTAAAAAAAGGGCGATGGTTTTTTTTTTTTGTAAATAAAATAGGAACGACGGAAATAGAAAGATGTATTGTCTGCTGAAATTAGGATAATAGTGTCAAAAACGTGTAGAGCTAAGTAATAATAGTAATAAAAAATCATTAGGCACAATTAAATTACAATAATCACGGAGTGAATGAATCATCTGCATAATGGAGACGTGCGTCTCGCAGTATTCGACAGTTCGTGGAAATGGATGTTCGATTTTAACGTGTATTTACGACTATTTCCTCATTTCTAATTGATAAAGAATTATCATATTAGAATAGAGATTTATTTCAGAAATAATGTGTATACCTTGCCCTTCCTTTGGCGTATAGAATATGTAATGTAATAGTAGATTCCTTCTTCACCTCGTCATGTTTTAGCAAAGAAATTATTTATCGCGATTGGTTCTTAGCTGGCAGTAAAACTTTCAAGTAATATAAACGTTTAACGTGTCGCTAAATTACTTGAAATTTATGTAATTTGCGGTCTACACATAAAAATTTAGCTACGAAAGTACTACGAATACTCTTATGTCAGTAACAACAATAAAACTGAATGAAAAAAAAATTCACGCAGATGTAGATGTATGTAGCTCCCAAGAATGGTTAAACAGCGGTATACACTAGTCGCGAACGACACCTGTACGACGAATTCCTAACTCAATAACCAAACCGTAAACACATATACAAGAATGACTTACAATGCACAACAAGGCCTGCAAGCGAACGCAGCCACTCTATTGTCACTGAATGGTTAACCTATAAAAATCTTGTTGGTTATACACGGTTAAATTGTTGTTTAAAAACGAAGATAGTAGTAAAATGCCCAAGGAAAAAAAGAAAAAGAAAATAATAATCAAATACCACATGAGCGGATACACAGGATACGGTATGAGACTATTGAAAAAACCGTGCGTAATTTTCACACCCTTAAATTATTTTATATATCCCAATTTTAAACTAAATTTATAAATTTACGATAAACTGTATGAAATAATAACCGTCACGAATTTTTAGGTTAAAACGATAAAAAAGAAACAGCGTATTTCAGTACCAACTTTATTTTGAATATAATTTTCAGAAATCCTTACCCATCGCAGGCTGTACGGTGTCAAAAATGTCTGGAAATTGGACATTGGAGTTACGAGTGTAAAGGTAAAAGGAAATACGTGCATAGATCATCGCGCACTACGCAATTGAAAAAGGCGATAAAACAGCAAGAGGTAGAAAAATTGTGAGTCAAATATATCCATCTTTATTTGTACATTAATGTACTTATTATATCGTTATATGTATGGGCCTACATGCAATGAAATAATCAATTTTACAGGGAGTCAGTAAGAAGTACTGAAACTGTAAAACAGAAGAAGAAAGTTAGAAATGAGTTAAGTAGTACGAGCGATTCGGACAGCTCAAGTACCGACAGCAGCACCTCAGAAAGCTCTTCTTCGGATGATTCTGATTCTAGCGACAGTACATCAAGTTCTAGTAGCAGCAGCAGTAGTACTAATAGCAGTAGCTCTTCCAGTACATCGAGTGGAGACACTAGTTCTAGTGAAGGCAGAAAACCCACAAAAGCAAAGAGAACGAAAAAGTGTACGTTTATATTTTACAGTATTATTCTCCTCGTGATATTGGCGCGAAAATATTCTGTCATTGCATAGATATATAGGGCGATGAATAAATTTATTCATTATTTTATATTCTATTTATTGAAACTTAGATATACATACAGAGGTTTTTTGTTTAAGTTGAAGAAATGCAGAAAAACGTTCGTAAAGAGAGAAAGTTAAATAGACTTTATGTAGTTTTTGATTTATTTAGCAGTCAAGCCATTCATTTTGTTTATTTTTTGATGGTTCCCTGGTTTTTTTTTTTTTAGAATGAAGAAGAAAGAAGTTTTCTGGTTCAAAAAAATGAGACACACAAGCGCAGAAGGAGAAGAAATAAGTCGAAGAGTTCTATCTAGATTTTTTATATGAATGGAAACTCGTATCATCGATAATCTATTTTTTATCACTTTTTTATATCACTGTATAGCTTATATAGTTATTTTATTAGTATTAATATATTAAGGACCTGAATACTGACTCATAAAAAATAAATAGTTATATGAGAGTGAATTCAAAATCTTTGAAATCTAGTCCATCATTCTTTGCTGAATTCGGAAACCCACGAAAAAAAAAACGTCAATTTATTTCAAAACCGTAAATTGTGTTGAAAACTACCAATTAATTTTTATTTGACTTCTATCGATACTGTGTAAAATATACATCAATTCGGTAAAATATATCCAGCAACGATTTTCCAATTTTTCAAACAGATTATCGTAGTTCATGTACAGAAAATGATATACCATCTTTTATCCTCAGATTTTCACAGATGGCAGAGTTCTTAAAAATTTAACGAGCACATGAGTATAATATAGAGAAATATGATACTGTACGTAATATTCAATGCTTCTTCGTATGGTTTATTGATGTCAAATCACAATCTATGTATTACACCATTGTCAGTTTGAGCAAATATCATTCGTCACTAGATACACAGGTTGTTTTCATTTTATTCTCAATTTATTATCCTCAAGAATCAAGATGTTGAATTCTGCTACTTGTGAACCTGAATGATATTGTGTCGTACATAATGGTTAATGGCTGGCTGACGGAAATTGATATCGAACATGTCGATATAATTTCCGTACTAAAATATAATGTAAATATCTCTTGTTATGAAGTGTCTATAAATACAAGTTTGCTACAAAATATATCATAATATTGAAATTGGTGTATGTATACCACAAATGTCCGATAAAGGGCAAAATTCACCAATGATTTTCAGAGTTTATCATTTTTTCATGATGCTGAGCATCGTTCAAAGTGATTTTCTATCTGTTGAAACCGTTAATGACGAGTTTAATATGTTCGTTAAAAATCTGATATTAAATCAATACAACGGTTCTACTTATATTGGCATTTTTCATAACAACAAGGGAATTCGTGACATAAATCTATCACAAATTTTAGAAAGTCTTCATGTTCCGATTATAGTACATGACTTAATCACGCCGCAAATTCTTTATAATTCTTCAGAAATTTGGATACCAAACCAGGCTACGCTACTAACAAGGGATAATATTATAATTATAGAAGATTTCAAGGACTTTCATTCTATTTTAAAAGTTGCAGTGAGTATTCCCTTTTTCAGTGCCAGAATGAATGTGCTGGTCATATTAACGGAAAGAGTCTTAGGCACAGATCAATGGATTCGTGAAGTATTTTCACAGCTATGGCAGGTAGCGAAATGATACAATGTAACATAGGTATATTGAAGAATGAACATTTTATTTATAAGATGGCATATGTTTCAGGTGTATATTCTCAACGTTGGCTTGGTATTTAATAACGGTAGAGTGAATTTATTAACATATATCCCATGGACTTATCCTCACGAAATACAAAATCTAACTGATCAAGGAATCTCTGCAAATATCTTCTACAATAAATTGAAAAATCTTCATAAATATCCAATAAACATTCTTCGGAACATCTATGACGCGAAAATGTTAGCTGTGACTGAAAACAATTCTACAATTTACCTCGGAATCGATGGAATGACGATGAGTACAATTCTTGAACGTCATAACGCCACAAGCAATATTATTATCTTAAAGCCAGTCAACATTTTATCACCTTGTCGATTTATACATTACAACTACACTGTTCAAGGCTTATTCGGAGCTGACGCACGAAATAAAAGTATTAGTTCCTGTGCATTCAGTCTACGACTTCCTGCTTCTTCCAAAAGACCAACAGAACTTGATGTCATTTTTCACGATGTCGATGTATACTTCAATTCAAGACCATTGAGATTTGATATGGATTACCGCGTGGATACTACTAATTTTCAACAAAGGGATAACTACTGCATTTTAATACCAGAAAATAGGATACCACAATCCGTTAATTTATTACTGCCCTTAGAAAAATACGTATGGTTAGCCATAGTGCTGAATTTTATTTTACACACAACTATTTACTTCGCAATTCAAACTTTGAGTAAAAATAAGAAAAAAGATTTGTTCGATACATGTCTCGTATTATACAGGATTCAGATGAATAGCAGTGCACCAGACCCAAAGAAATCAAGGACATTAGAAAATGTATATCTTTTGTCCTGGGTATTGTACAGTTTTTTAATCTCTGCAGCATATCAGTCTGTTTTAATATCATTCATCTTATTGCCATTCTATGATATGCCAATAAATCGTTTAGAACAGTTGAGGAGAACTGATCTTTTTATCGTTGCCGATGCAGACATTATGGCAGACATGCCCAATGCAATTGATAGAGTAACTAGTGAGATAATACTTCCCAAAATAGTGGTCAATTTATCGAAGGCTCAACGAAAATACGATTTGAATCATGGGTGATTGTTCTTTGTATTCATCAATTGCCACAAATCTCAAGTTCATTTTCATGCAGATTCGTTACACTTATTTGCAATTCATTACTTCCAACAAAATCTAAGTGCAATCCTTTCAAACGGTTCGTTATTACAGCTACTTGATGCCAGAAAGTGAGGCTCGATATATACTACAACGAAAAGACTTTACAGACCAGTACGGAAGGCCTTTATTTCACCTGATGAACGAATGCCCAATGCCGGTGTTTACAAGCTATCAGATGCCACGTGGCTCACCTTTATTGCAAATACTTAACGAATTCACATCTCGTCGGAGAGAATCTGGTTTGGAACAAATATGGCAAAATGCTGCTAATCGTCATGTACGTATTCATTAGATCATATACATATACATTAATATATTATTCCTATTACTATTTATCATTCTGAGTATTGCTGTATCATTTGTTTCTGACAGCTGAACCACCAAATGATCGGGCGTATTGAATATGCTGAAAAAGGTATCAGACTCACAATGGTGCATCTCCAAGGTGCGTTTTACATTCTCATTGGTGGGGAAGTAGTTGCAATTATTGCATTTTTATTAGAGTTTCACTGGAACCGAATAAGAAGATTCTCACTGTCTTTGGTATGCAATCATCATGACATACGTTCGGCTGTAAGCCTAACACCAAATTCACAATGATTATGAGTAACAGAGAGTGTACACGAATAAATTTACTTATTATAAATATAAAAAAATAATTTTAATGGTAAAGTATAGTGTGTCAATAAAAGCAGAGTGTCATACAGCAAAAAAGGTCACATTTTTGTCTAGCGTTTGTAATGGCTTGTTTGTAATGCTTTAATTATCTGATAAAATGTTCATTTATTTAATATTTATTATTTCATTTTATCACTACGTCTTGAGAGTATAAAAATAGTTTTAGATATTGGGGGTTTAACGAATAATATGGTATGGCCTTCTCAATTGTCAAAGATCTTATAGAATAAGAAAAATGCATTTGATATTTGTTTGATGAAAATTTTTAGATAGAATAATAATTGATGATATGCAATATACAACATTATATAACGAAAAAAAAAAATTCACTCATTTTACTTAGATTAATGCTATTTTTTGTTAGAAACATTAGGTGATGTTATGCTTCAGGAAAAAATCTACTTTTTATCCTTGTTTTCGAGTATCCAAGGATGCTTCATTACCGCAGGTAGAGAAATCCTGTCGGTACTTTTTCGTTTGATGAGCTGAAAGATAGTAAATACCAAATATAAAAAATTCTTGTATGAAGAATTAAGATTTAGGATTTATCTATAAACTGGAGTAAACAAAGTACGTTTACAACATTGAAATATGACTCCAATCGAGCAGCATATTCAAACGTGTTGAAGTACAAAACGATATTATAAAAAATTCCTCTTATAATTAATGCAATGACATTCAATTATTCTTATTCATACCTTAGAGATGAGATCTCTTGCACCTGAAGATACGTGTGATGGCCAGTGTATAATACAACCCTTAATTTTGTTGTACGTTTCCTCATGTGAATCACTGAGAAAGGGTGGCCTTCCAACTAGAAATTCATAACAAAGAATTCCCAAACACCAGTGATCTACATAAACGTCGTATGTCAGACCATTCACCATTTCTGGTGGTAGATAATCCAGAGTTCCACACATAGTGGTGCGCCTAAAATAACAAACATCATTCAAATTAAATTCAAATTTTTTGTTTACTAGCTCTAAAAGTGATAATTTCACTCTACAATTATCCATCACTCGATCTAATTCACCTTTGTAAACAGTCCTTGCAATCTATAAATAAAAAAATTGTTCAAAACAATGCTGACTTAAACATGTTTAAAATCTATAAAAAAAAAGAAGGTATTGAGTAATTTCTTGAACATCTTGCAGTGCTACTTACTTTGATGATGGAGCGTGAACAGACCATCCAAAGTCCGCCAATTTTATATCACCTTTAAAATCGAGTAACAAATTTTCGGGCTTAATGTCTCTGTGTATAACATGGTTTTTGTGACAGTAGTGCAATGCGTCGGCTACTTGATACGTGTATTTTGCAGATCTGTGTGAAAAAATGAAAGGTCATGTAAATTAGAATATTGTAATTAATGTTTTATTTAAATATAATACTATAATAGAATACTAACGTAGGTACATTGAATCGCTTTTCGGGCTGACGTTGTAACTCTTTATAAAGTTCTCCATTAGCAGCAAATTCTAGTACCAAATAGATCCGTTTGGAATCATAAAACCATGTTAGTAGATGAAGTATATTTGGATGTCTGAAATTATACAGTACAAGTTATAATCTTTGAAAGTTTGAGATGACGAGAGTATTGCGCAGATTTCATTATTTCTAGAAACCACAATCTACTGATACTACATACCTTAAATGCGACTGTATTTCAATTTCACGTAACACTTGTTTTTCTACCCGCCCTTTAACTATTTCAGACTTATGTAGGACCTTGAGCGCTACCATGTAGCCCGTTATTTTTTCTCTAGCTAAATAAACTCTCCCAAACTTGCCTCGGCCCATTGGTGCTCCGATATCAAAATGCTCCCCACTCCATTTGAACCTGAAATTCGAATAACATGCCAAAATTTGTTTTGAAATAAATGGAATAGATTAGAACGTTATGAATGTTAATATAAAGCATGTGTTCCGTTACTAGCTGGGAAAATCAGCAATCAAAAATTGATTTGAATCTTTTACAACAAAATAAAGAACAAGAATAACCAGAATATTAAATTATATGTTAATGAATTAAAAATTCTTGAGACCCGGAAAAAAGTGACATTCTTCAAGTTTTCGTAAACATTGCGAAAGTTTATTAGAGGTCCAAATTTGCGATTATTATTGGCTTGAATATTTTTTAATTTACCCTTTGTCACGGCTCTGGGTGTGCTCATGCATTTTTTGAATCATTCGATTAACACCATCTCTGTATTCTACAGGAATATTTTCAGCCATATTTTTTCGAGATGCTGAAAATATAAAAAATAAATTATTGCAGGATGTGATCGGACGTTCAAGCTTCTATTGCTGTTTTAGGTCTGAGGCTTATTAAATCGAAGAATCGTTGAGCGGTAAGGTTAGATTCCGACATGGGTTGACAGACAAACGATGATGGATGTAAAAATACTGTTTATTTTGTACAAGATTCATAATTAACATTTTTTTGGAGTACATTAAATGTTTGGAAACTCTTGTATAGCCTATTTTGGAAAGTTACATAAAACCGATATTTCGATACTTGTTTGAGTAAATTGTTATTGAAACCGTGAAACCGAGTTGTATAATACGTTTGAGTTACAAACCGAATTCGATAACTCTGCTGCGATGAAGAAATTATGAGGAGTAGCTGAATTAGAAGCTGTGAAATTCGCCAGGAATCAGCAACTTTATACCTTTACCACAAAATTCAAATTGTAAATCACAACTGACAACAAAGTGTACAGTAAACGCAGCCAAACGTTCTTCATGTAGATAGCAGACTTGAGTCAAATATCGAAGCATTATCGAAGATATAAAATAAACGGAAGTATCACTGGATATAAAATCGGTAAGGAAGAGTATTTCCGGTATTCAAAATATTGAGAATTTCTAATTTTGAAAATGTTTTTATTAAGAGAAATGCTTTAGTTATATTTAATTTAAATTTACTTGCGCAAATGAATTTCATAAAATATGGAACAGGATTCGATTGTCTACGTTCTCACTGACTGTACTATATAACATTATGATATAATTTGTGAAACGATACGTAAATTAATAGTTTATTATTATTGGTATAAAAAAAAGTCATTGCCATTTATTCAAAGTACAATTTCATTGAGAGTATTTGTTGACTATATCTTAAAACCGATTCCTTCGACGACCGCTTTTCTACCCACTTCTGGTGTTGTCAAAACTGACATACGACTCTGAAAAAAAAAAAAAAGAAAGAAAAACAACACATTATCACTCATCAAAATTAATTTATATAAAAATAATTAGATCTAACAAAGCCGAAAATTCAATTACTACAGAGTCCAAGAAGATGGCTTAGTTTTCTATACATTACATAAGGGATAAGGTATTTCTTAAATCATTAGTGAATCATTAGTAGGTAAAAAAACTGTTTATCTTAGATTGCAGCATTAAATATTTCAGTTGAAAAATTTGTTAAATAACTCACTTGTACTAATTAAAAGTTTTACCTTTGGCTTTGCTTCCCTTGTACTCATGTACCCTACAATCATTGATTTAGTTGAATGACTCCATAATAAATCCCCAGTGAATTGCTGTGGAGAATATTTTATCGCTATAGTCCCGCCAAGTTTTTGGTCAAGACCTGTTAGAAAAGGTGATTCTGAAACAGACATTCCCAAATTGTTACGCTCCAATCATTATCTCCAAAACTAATACAGTGAAAACTAAAACGAAATTATATTTCCCAAAGAGAGAATTTTAGTTTATTGAACCATGAATCAATATCGAAGAGCATTAACCTACGTTATGTAACATTTAAGAAAATTTGTATGTATCATCATGCATTACCGATAAATTCAGTCTTCATTATGTTATGGAGTGCAGTAGTTGGACAATTGGAATTTGAAATACCCTCAGCAATAGAACGAGCTAAGGTTGTAGAGATCAAATGTTCTCCACATCCTGATGTACTAGTTGCCACAGAACAATCTGGATAACTTTTACCATTACATGCCCATACTCCACAACCCCATACTGCGGCCTGTCAACATATAAAGTATCAGCTTGTAGCGCATTCCTCACAAATATAGATTTAGCAAATCTTAATTCACGTTAGTTGCATTGAATAGTTTCTGAAAATTTGTAAAGTCTAATTGTAAAGTGAAAAATAGGTTTATGGATATAGCTAGTAACTGGTGAATAATAAACATACGTTTCAATGATCATTTTATTGAAATGTAATTACCTGCCCAACCCTGCCTGGATGTTTTAATATAATACCACCACTAGAACAAGCAGAGGCTACATTTCCTGCCGCGTCAACACATATGGCACCAACTGTATCCATCTTCTTTGTAATTTTCTGTAAAAATAATCTCTTCTCATTAGTTTATGCGAAATCGATTGTTGAAATTGTGACCATATCTATAAGGTAAAGAGAATTAATCAGTTCACCTTCTGTACATCTTCACAGTTTAGAACTTTCCTTTTGTAATGTTTATAGATCTTTAGAGCCTTGACAGAAATCAAATCTTCGGCAGCTATCGTTTCCAAGCCTCTTTCCTTTCCCCATGTTTGTGCACCGTCACCAACTAAGAAACTATAACATTATCACTACAAATTTACACTTGTGTCTAATTGTAATTACTCGATTTTAATACTTCATTCGACAATATTCTGTACAATTTTGAATAGAATATAAACTGATTTTCGATTAGATGAACGGTGCCAAATGGGATTCTGTATGAAAATTTTTCAAGTTATTTCAACCTGGGTAGAACTCTGCCATATGTGAGATGATTCGATTGTTGATTGCACAATAGTTTGGCAGTTGCAACTGGGTTTTTTAAACCACTAACAGCTCCAACTGCTCCAAACCGCAGCGTTGGTCCATGCATAACGCTTGCGTCACATTCAACTTTCCCATCAAATGTAAGATTAGAACCATATCCTGCGTTTGTCAATGGTGAATTTTCCAGTACAATGGTTGCCTCTACTACGGCGTCTAATACATTTCCTCCAGATTTAAGAACGTTAGTTGCCTGTAAATTGTTTTTATTTTTTATTTAATCGTCATCAGTTTATTTATTTATTTATTTACATAAACATTGTCAATGTTTTTCACCTGTTTACATGCAATGCAGCAAAGCTTTTGGTACTTTTCTCTCAGAGTAAGAGAGTGCTGTCCAGCACCTAGAATTTCAATGTAAATGTACAAACTTACTTAAACAACTGTGAGAACGAAATGTAACCTACAAATGATTCTCTTTCATGAGGCATAACATGTTTCGTTGATCAGCACGTGTTTTTTGACAATTGTATTATTAATTCTGACAGGAGTCGAGTGCATTCTTGAAAATTACCAATAATATGAGAGAACATTTACTCTTACCTACGTGTACGGCGATCAAACCGTTTGTAGAGTTATCCATATTGCATGTGATGATGTTATTTGCAGCCATTCGTGAAGGTTCTTTTCATTAGACAAAATTTTTTGGCGCAAACGCGAAATGCAGCAGTTCACAGCTGATGCATCATCACGGTATATGTGTATGATAGGTGTATTCGACTATGGATTTCGCTTGGTATCCGCATTGAGTAAAGATATGGTATTCGATTGCTTAATTTATATTTGACAGAATGAGAAGAATTAACAGACGAGGAGAAATCTAAAATGAAAAAAGAAATGAAGCGAAATATATTTAAAACATGAAAATATTTATTTTTGTGAATAATTATACTTTATTTCAATAAATTACAGACCGGCGCGGCCAAGGAGATGGAATATGATAATGAGAATGTATAGTGATGGGAACTAATAAAAATTTTTATTGAAATTACTGTGAGACCTTATTTGTTAAAATAATTATTCAAAATATTGTTACAACATTACACAGAACCATTTATCACACGCACACGCCATTAGAAATATTTTAGAAGTTTTAAAATTGGATGGAAATCAGATGGAAATTTCTTGTTTTGGTTTGAACCTACGGCGGCAATTTTTTAAATTTTGCGCAGCAGTCAACAATTATCCAGAACAATTGTTCTACTGGTAGAATAATCATAATTTAAACTAAGGACGTCGGCATGTGAGATTTCCTATGTTATTATATTTCAAGCAATCTACGATTATATGATTATAAATATATGTACGACGATCAGCTGATGAATTAAAATAATATCAGATGATTGTGGCTATAGCGAGGATGATACTATGGATCACGCAACGTACTCGCACGAGAAATCGGATAATGATGGCTTCATTTGTATGAACAAGTTAAAAGATTAAAAGGACTTCGACGATGAAAATTTTAAAGAACACAAATAATATAGTTCCAAAGATGATCAGGTTTAATAGAAATCGAAAAATGTATCGAAAGTTATATGGATATAGGGCCAGAAGGTAAATTTTTGTAGGACGCGCACAGACTAAGCCTAACTTTTTCGAGCTTTTATACATAATTATATTGAAAGATAATTGTATTATTGGCAAATAAAATGCATTGATAATATAAATATTCGTATTAAAGATCTGCGAGATTATTATGTGTATATTACATAGAACTCGGTCTGTACGTATTCTTCTGCAGATTTGATAATCATCACATTCTCACCTTGTTTTATTGACGCAATAAGCTACAAGCATTGTTTTTTTTCTTTGTTTTCTTTTTACGATTTGTTCTCAATCATTGCAATCAGTTGGTATTCGTTTAACAATTTAATAATAAACTAACAATAATTATCCATAGATAATATCTATTTATCATTCGAATTCTTTTCATTACAATATTTCATTAATAATAATTAATAGTACCTTTGTTCAAGATTGCGGATACAAGTAGTCAAACACGATTACATACACGTGTGTGTAGGTAGGTAGGTGGGTGGGTAGGTAGGTAGAGTTCTGTGTCTATTTATAGAGAGCACGAAGCAGAGAAAAAATACAATAATTATAATATAATTATTTATCGATAAAGACCTCGATAACAATTAATAATAATAATTAATCATTATTTACCACGTAGTAATTATATAACTTATGTACAGGAACCTATAAGTGATGGAGCAGTTTTGGGCGGTCTGCAAAAACGTTTAGCGAATGTATAGTGATTAATTAATTCAATTTTTTCTATTGCTTTTTGGGAGTGAAAAGTTTGGGTAAGAGCTGAAGATAGTTATTCCTTATTATTATTATAATATTTTTGTCATTAGAATGGCATGTAATACCATTTGATAAAACTGTTATTACATACAAAAAGAAATTGGCGATTAATAACTGATCATTAATCATTATATCACATAACGCACATATAAGAGTTTCAATTATTAATAATATCAGCGTATATAATATTTATATATCGCACGCGTAAAATCATATATTTTCTGTTTTTTTATTCTTTGTTTTTAGGCAACTAAAAACCAGCTGCAAAATTATAACTACATGTATAATTTCATAAAATAATGACAGAATTAAAAATCAGTTTCATTTATCTATATTAACTATATATTATAGTCTGTAGCGTTAAATTAGCATTGTATTTTTTTTTATTTTTAAATAAATATTAAATGTTTTTTTTTCTTAAATAGTCTTTCAAGTAATACATATTACGTATAGGTAATTTGATATTGCACAAATTTACAACCCTCTGCCAGTTTTTTTTTTTTTTTTTTTTTTTTTTAGGTAACAAATCCTTTGTCATATTTTCAGACTATCGGATCAGCATTTTCCGTGCTTAAATAATAATTATTGGTATATAGTCACAAATTTAATTTTAATTTTAAATCTTTTACATAAATAATAAATAATAATTTTCTTATAGATTATAATATTAGCATGAAAATAATATTTTTTATTTTTTTGCTAGGACAGTTTATATATTTATGGAGTATTTTGACTTTTATGGGGATATGTAGTTAGTCGCGTTATGAATTTTCTAATAGATACTTATAATTTAATTGGTTATTATTATTAATAATTAGCAAGAAAGATATACTTCGATGGCTCATGGGAATTGCATTAAAAAAATAATTATCTGTTTAAATCAAGATAATTGACACTTTTGCGAAAACTAAATAATTAAATGATAAAATGCTGTAATAAAATAATTAAATATCAGAAGTTCGAATTAATATTATTATGAAACTTCAATTTTTTAAATTTCTGCTCTAACTCTTCTTTTGGTACGATTTTATCTCAACATTCAAATGAAAATATGTTGCTATATGTTTTTGTTTTTCCTGTTCTTTTCATCTTATACAAGGTATATTATTATATATGGGACCAATCGTTGTCGGTAAAATTTTTACTATACCAGCTAAGACTTATTATGCAATCAATTTTATTAAATTGACTAGTATTTAATAATCATTTTTGTTAAATTGCTTCGATTATTAAAATAAATTTGATTGCTTATTATATATTATGTAGGTATAATTATAAATTGATTTTGCTACAAGAAAGTTAGTTTCATACACTTTGAGTCTTATATTGTTTATATATTTATATACGAATCTTTGCTATACAGCAAGCAGATAGACAATTTTTGGTTTGAGAAAGCGAGATCAGTAAAGTTCCAAAAAATTTTATCATCAACATGTATGTATGTACTTCAAGACGAAAAAAAATATCTTCATACATTTGAAGGAGAATTAACACAGTTTCACCAACAGCATAATAAAATTCAAGTATTTCATACTATAATTATCCTTGGTCTATGCCTGTGAACTGTGAAACGTCTAGTTAAGTAGAGAAATAAAAATTCATTAGAGATTTTTAAACCATTCAATATAAATAGCGTAGTATTTATAAAACGAGAAAATTTATAGAGATTCAGATATCTCTGGTTCACAGCACTCTGTATGACCAGATGTGTAAGACTCTGTTTATCATATTATAAGTTCTGACCCAAACTTTTACTGCACTATCTAAGAACCGTTTAATTTCAATGACTTTTAACGGTGGGTTTGCCGAGACTAGCACACTCGTCCAGGTCCAGGATATCACTATTCTAAATAATTGTCTTCTACAAGACCTCCTCCCATATTTATATACTGGGGCTAAGAGTATAAAGCCAAGTGTGACAGATACCAGATTCAATTGTGGAACTAGCTACCTTGCGTGTGTCCACTAGCTGACAAAAATTTTACATAATTTCAAACTATTTCATGTGGCAAGAGCTTTTTACCCTACTATTCAATGGTCTTTTTATTCATATATTTTAAAACCGTTATTGGTTTCATTAATATTCATAATATAATTATCCGAATAAGGGCACCTGTAAGAAAGGTACGTATAGTGTAATTTTTTTTTATCCTCTTTATAATACAATAATACGATGTTATTTATTTATTTATGTATTTTTTCGTTCTATGATTTCTATCACTCTTTGCATTTTTATACTCTTCGAATACTCACAGACAGGCCACCTCCCAATGTGGATTAAGTATGCAATATGAAGAAGAATGTACGTATTTATTTGACCCAGTCTATGCAAACATATAATTCTTCATATAACACTGTCTGTTTGTACTCTTAGATAGTGGACTCTTATTCAGTGTATCAATCGTTAAATTAAAGTGGAAATATGTACAATGTGCACTGTTCTATATTCTCTGAACGTGCAAAAAAAATTTGCACGATTAATATAGCTACTTCAGGCAGTAATAGATTGCAGTACTTTCTACATCGAAAAAATTTTCTAAGTCTTGTCTAGATCAAATATGTAACAGTTTACTCTTCGACAGTAAGTGTGAATGCCGAATTTTAATTTGACTAAAATATTATTAAGTATAAGTCATTGAACTGGACATAATTTTAAATTAATCTACATCTTAACAGTTGAATAAACTGTTAGAGTTGTAAAAATATTGAATAAAATTCAATTTAGGTCCTATCAGTGTGCTTTTCTTTCAATATTCTTCCAATACTAAATTTTTCATAATATATTTCACACAGTGGACCTATAAATATACACAAATTTAAAAATAGCTGCCACATATAGTACTGAAGAATCAGTTATCACTGAACATCATATATACACATTTCCAATTTGTGGAATTGCACATAATGTAAATAACATTTTGGTACTAGCTACAAAGCTGTCTAGGACTGACTGCGAGTCAGATTGACTCTTATTATTATGCATTCTAACATATTCACCGCTATTTATACACTGAAAAGAGGTTCACATACAGTTGTATTCAAAATACTAAAATTCTTCAGAATTTTTTCTTCATAATGAATTGAAAGATAAATTTTTACCTTCCCAAAACAAATACTAACGACGTTTAGTAACTCCGAATGCGACGCGATTAAGACAACCTTTGAAATACCTTCCGATTATGCCATGACGAATCACTTAACTGTCATGTAATCTACTCAACATTTTCACATCAAAGGGAATTTGCCCCTCGCTAAATGTTCTTCGGAGCCGTGTGACTGGTCTACTGTCAGCTGCTAGAATATCTGTAGGCTTTTTATAATTTAAAAAGGTATCACATTCCCGGTTGACCATGGGTACAACATTGCCATTCTTGATGTACGTAAGGAATTCTGAATTAATCCAGGTGATCCTCACGACTTTCTGCTGGCTACCGTCGTATCTGGTACAGGCCTGAATCTACGGCACCTAAAACATTAATAGTTTAAAAATTTCATTAATAAACTACGTTGTTATAACATCATTAATTTTCAAATTTCCGATGTTCAAAATGTTCCAAGTTGATGATCTGTACAGCTATCAAGTTTTTATATACAATACGAATCACGTTGTGAATGTTTTTGTCATCAAGTTTACTTTGATTCTCTATTTGAAATAACTTAGTTTGAATTTTTTCTCGTCTGTAAGAAAATTGATAAGATCATGATTTACTCAATCAGTAGTCAAGTAATTAATAAGAATTACATCAGAAGATATGAGCACTTTTCAAAATGAACTAATCATTTTCAAAATTTCATTAAAACGTTTATGAAAATAAATATGGTTATTAATGTTGAGGAAACTGGGAAAAACTAAGGTATAAAGAAGTGACAAACAGGATTGATACACAGAATGGTTTTACGTATCGTTCAATACACATTTTGCCGCTCCAAGATATAAATATGATATTTCATTGTGCTGTCAATCTTGAAGTTGTATGAAAATATTTAGATAGTTCTTGAATATGACTGCAAATCATTGGTTGAAAAGTAATTTCTAATCAAACAACATTTGTACTCCAAACATTGATAAATCAACTATAAGCTAGATTCTCTTTGATTGTCTGTATTTATGTGCGAGAAATCATTTTGTGTGTCAACCCATAGAAATTTCATTACTTTAATAAAGTTTTTACAATACAAGAATTGCATATGATTAACATGATAATATAATATACATATGTATTATTTCGTTTAGTTTCACTAAAATCTTTGTACAACAAATTCAAGCCAAAAATACGACGAAAACTTACAACTATTATTAACCATGTATTATTAGATACACAAAGTGCTTTTTCTCTGGTAGATTGTGCCAAAGTGTTTACATTCAAAAAAAAAAAAAAAAACTGTTTATTATCTTTACTGTTACGAAATTACATTCAATTCTCAACATTTTTTTGTTTTTTGATTTGAGTTTACATCATGCACTAGATACCGACAATTCTTACAATACTTGTTCGAGTTTGAGGAGGGCTTTACTTAGACAAACAGTACTAGATATAGAAAATCTTCTGAATCAATATGTATGAGATACTACTGCTTAAATATAGAGCTAGAGAAAGAATCTAGAAGACATAGCATACATATGTTGTTTTCTGTAAGATAATGAATCTAGGCAATGAGAATTTGTTAACAATTTTTTAAAGATCTATGTGCACAGGTAATAGACAGTATATGTATGTATACATGAAGAATAAATAGTTAGATAATTATTTGAGTTACTTCATACCTAGCGTTATTCTCAGCTACGTGAGGAGGCAGCGACGTAGGTGGTGGCGGTGGCTGAGCATTTGGTGGTCCACTACTATCGGATTCATTATCACTGCTTTCTTCGCTTCGTTTTCCACCTTCCCCTAGTAAATACGATGGCACACCCCTAGCATACAATGGCATATACGGTAATAACTCAGAGATTGGTCTCGGTCTACGTTGAGGTCTTTGGAAGTGGAGATTTAGTTGACTAGCGTCAGTTACGTATTTCTCGCTTTGTCTACGACGACGAAGTGCAGGTGTACAACCAGTCAAGTTTTCTTCTTCAGTTGAACTTGCCGAAGTTAATGGCGGCGGAGGTGGTCTAGCGTCGGGCAGGGTTACACAGCGCCGAAGTGCAGGTGCTTCTGCAGGTACTGTCAAGGGTTTACCTTTGTTTGCTAAAAGTTGCTGTAGTTAATAAAGCTAAGAAGCTAATTAATAAACAAAAATTTTGTTATTCTTGTCTTTGTTTTGCAACAAAAATAAAAAATGATTGATTTGCTAAATGTGGAATTCCTGTGTGATTCATATGTAATTACATGCTTCTATCTTTTTCTGCAATGGTTCTATTTTAGATAACGTAGGATGACTGATCAACAAATAAAATCCTCAAACTAACAAACTATCAATTGGTCCAACTAGAAGAAGGTGTTTGGTACTAGATCGAGATATTTTATTTAAATTATGTCAACTCACCGGTATCTTTATCTTTATGTTGACCGCTAAGAGCAGATGACTTGTCTAATTCATTTCCAGTCTTAGGAGTATTTGGTGTATTATTTGTCTCCGGTGTAGATTCTGATAAAGAACATCGTGGACTTTTAACTGGTACTGGAATCTTGCTGTGTGTACTGTGTGGTCTGCTAGGGACTTCTTTTTCTTTTTCTTTTTCTTTCTCTTTTTCTTTCTCTTTCTCTTTCTCTTTCTCTTTCTCCTTTTCCTTGTCTTTGTCTTTTTCCTTCTTCTTCTCCTTTTCTTTCTCCTTCTCTTTCTCTTTTTCTTTTTCTTTCTCTTTCTCTTTTTCCTTGTCTTTATGTTCTTTCGGATCTCTGACTGAAACAGCATTGGGTGAGGTATTCGATGTAGTAGCTGCGGAAGGGCCTCCATTTGAGACGTTATTAACAACTGCGTGATTTTCTGTTGCATCAAAGTATACAGACTGATCTTCAGGGCCTGGATTTGGACTGGCTGGGCTGCCGGCGGTGCCATTAGTTAATTTTTCTGTAGAAAAACAGAATCAATTAATTTTCAATTGTGGTATAGAATAAAGATTTATAATTGAATAATAGTACACATTTTTTTCAGAAATAACAATAGGGCTGCTTATGACTCGTTGTTAATATCATAAGACTGTTCTCCTAAATTCCAAAGTCAAATGTTTCATGAATGTATACTTTTAATCGACGATTAATTCACTGACTTTGCAAGGGTTCCTTGTCAACTCTGGTCTGTACGATTGTTGCGCCTCCTGTTGCATCCACTACTCGAATTTCAAGTCTTCCTGCAACGGCTTGTTCCTCGTCATCTCCGGCTGGTGTAGTCGGAACTGTGTTTGGTGGTGAAAATGCAACTGCTGGTACACTAGCTCTCCTAGCTGGTAATACTTCTTTTGGGTCATCACGCCGTGTTGCAATGTTCCTCATAACATCAACCTCATACAATAGATCGTCGAAAGCTGCTTGTTGAACCTATAAAAATAGGATTGTTTAAGAAGTGATGAAGCATCAATACACTAGAAATGAATATAACTATTATTCAATGGATAAAAAAGGTGTTTAATTTATCTTTCACGAACCAGAGGCGCTTCTAAGTCATAACGGATGTTGGAAGCCATCACCGGCATGCTCCAAGCACGAGGTAAGCCTCCTTGAAGCTCTGGGTATTTTTCAATACCTGCGATGTTTAAACATCTATGAGGTACTGGAGGTCGTGGTGAATCTTCGCTGATTCTTGATAAAACAGCTTGACCAGTTGGTGCAAGTTGCTGTTGCGTTGATGCTGGTGCTATAGACGCTGCTGGAGTGGCTAGGATTTTCGTTTCCTGAGATACTAGTGTTGTTGTCACAGTAGCTACAGCTTCGCTACCAACTGTGGACTGGATATTTGTCTTCTTACTCAACCAATCAGTTCATAATTTTGACAAGTGTTTTAAAATAGTGAGCAATTATTGCAAAGCTTTAAAGTCTGGCCTGACATTTTCATGATATAGCAAACGATAATATTTCTGCAAAGTCTAGACGTAGATGGATTGATATTTTCTACTTAATTGCTACCTGAAGTTTTTGTGTATTCAGAGAGCCTACAACACCTTTGCCTTGTAATATATTCGGCTCTCATACAGCTAATGATACAAATCTGTATCGCAAGATCAATGCAGCACAAGCTGCCTCAGTTTCATAACTAGATGCCACTCTATGACCAGCTCTTTGACTTCTGATTGCAACTTACTGACATCATTTTTTCAGGACTATTCTTACACTGCTTTGATGATTTTTCTTAATTTATTTGACCGTATGAAACAAGTTGCTTTATGGAAAATGAATATAATGTTGAAAGTGATTTAAATTGCACCCTAAAAATGCAAAATTAATTGTAAGAAGTAAGACTGAATCCACAGTACGTAATTTATTTGACTCTATCATTCGGAAATAAATTAAAGGGAATTAATAAATTATTATTACACTTTGTGTAGGACCTTACTTTAAGAATATTCTAATCGTAAGACTTGCTTCTCTAAATAAAATAAACTAATATTCTCTAAAGCTACCACTTCGATTCAACAATGATATGCAGTGTTTAAATATCTAATTAATTCTTCAAGTACCGACTATGGTACTGATAACAGTGTTTAAATTTACCTTTGTGCTCTATCATATTACACACAATAATATTATCCACATCTGATTAATAAATATTGAGATTAATTTAGGAGCAATTTTCGCTAGATCAATATTGTATTTATGATTTGAAGACCTAAAAATTGCACATACTACTTCGTGTTCAATGAAATAAAAATAATTGATCCACAAAACAAAAGAAGGGCCTCAACTTAGTCTATTATGATCATAAAATTTCTAGCACAAAAATGAACTACTAAAATATAAAAGAGGGTCATAATTATTTGCAGCAAAAGGAACACGAATATTTGGATAAATAATTTGAAGAAAAATCTACATTCGCTGCAATTATTTGGCAAAACAATATGGTTAAGAATACTCTTTCGGATTTCCAATCTACTTCAATCAAGTCCCGTCGTTTTCATTGAAACTAAACTGTTAGATAGGTATTCTGAAAACGAACGCAAAATACGAAAAGCTGAAGGCAATGCGAACATTCAAAGCTTAAGCGTTGGTAGTCAGGACGTGGGTTGGCAGAACATCGGCAGATGATAGGTGGCAAGTGAGGGTCTTGATACAGGCCAGACGTGGCTAGAATATCAAATATCGACAAATGTCAATAATCATATTTTGTAACGAGGTTTTGATACGATCGATAAAATGTTAGTTGAGAATATCTGCCTAAAAAATGTAGTAACTGATAATCAACGAATCAGCATATCTTACACTTCGAACCCAGAGGCTTTCAAATATGTATGTTCTTTCCAATAACGACACTTAAATTCTCTGAACATATAGCTATTGAATTTACAAGAGAAAAGTTAATAGACTTGATTTCAATCATGCAAACAATGATAGCTATTCTTGCCTTTGCCAAATTTGTTTCTTCATTCAAAATATTCGATGGATATGTGCAGATCAACGTAAAACTCGATAATTATATTCAAAAAAATTAACATTTAGACATCAATATTTTTTGTGGAACCGTTTGAGCTTAGAATTGGGCCATATGATTGCAAGTTTGCAACTCCATACTGTTGGATTCTACTCGCGTCTGACCTTTGTTGTTAAAAATGAATAAAACATATACCTGTGGAACTAAGGACGGTGGATTAGCGCCCCTATGCTCAGGGCTTTGTAAATTTTCTCCTTTCCATTCATTGTCAGTTTCTTCTGAATCATCAAACTGTGATTTCCACTGCGACGCCAATGTTAAACCTCCACCGCCTCTAGTCACTTGTTGTAAAGCTGAGACATTGTCGTCGTCTATTTGCGCAAATTGTGTTATTGAACAATCTCTGGCAGCTGCACGACCCCCTCTATTTGATTGTCTTCCATCTGCTCGTCTTCTTGGCTCTCTTCGGAGAGGTTCTCTTTGCTCAGTCACCTGGAAATTACATCCAGCCATATATCTCTTCTGTTTTTCTCCATCATTTACAGAATTCTAATGAACATATAAAAAAAAAACTTGTACTGATTACACTGCGATCAATACTGTACTTACGGGACTTTGGTTTCCCACTTGTTTCACGTTAGTTCCATCATACGAACAATATGAAGCATCTACTTCCGTTTGTATTCTAGGAGTAGTAGCATCTCCAGGTGCTGATTCAGGAGTACTTTGATTCATAAGCTCTTGAACCTGAACTCTCAAACATGCAAAAGTAGCACCGCTAGCGGATTTGCGAAGAGGAGTGGAAGTATTGGCAACATTTTTAGGACGAGGAACTTCGGAAGCGGAACGAGCAGATGTCATCAATGCATCTCCTTCGTTATCCACTTGTTTTTCAGCAGGAGTTGCTTGTGTTTGAGGCTCGACAGCCATTGATACTGCTCGTCTCTTCCATATTGAGCCTTTGAAATAAGGACAAATACTTCATATAGATATTATTGCATTGTATAAAGTGTTACGGAAAACTTTGGAAGTTCAAAAGCAGCTGTTTGTGCATTCAAAAGCTCGTAAGGGCTTGAAAAAACTACCAGCTCTGTACAGTAGAAGCTTACGTCTTTACACTTGGAGTGAGGAAAATTTCAAACTGCCCAATATATGTTTAATATAAATTGGCCTAGGAGGAAAATGAATTTCTAACACGATTGAATCATAAATCATTTAGTGTAATTATCAAGCTAATAGTAGGCATTAAAGGGAGAAACAATTTGGTATCATTAGGGAGTATTGATCAGATATCTCATAGAGAATAGCATGCTTACTAGCCATTAGTAGCTTTTGTACCTGTCCCCAATATTTGTCACATTGAATTTAAGGTAGGAGGTTTGTGTCAGTTGAATAGATTTTCAATAAATCAAATATATATGAGTAAAGGAAGGAAATAGATATTTCTAATCAATTCTTTTTTCTTGCTCAGTAACAAAAGCAAGCTTTTGTTAATATCAGGAAATGTGTAAATATTCAATAAATATCTACGTTTTGATCACGAAATAAATATTTACCCAAGTTAAAAGTGAAATTCACCTTGTATTGGA
Organism: Macrophya annulata; assembly: GCA_963924015.1. Taxonomy (NCBI): domain Eukaryota; kingdom Metazoa; phylum Arthropoda; class Insecta; order Hymenoptera; family Tenthredinidae; genus Macrophya; species Macrophya annulata. The sequence continues at coordinate 35,108,843 of OZ001258.1, read as the reverse complement.
GACGTAACAGCTGGTTGTTGCGTATCTTGCTGATGTGTGTTGTCTGTTACTGGTATTGTAGCATTGCAATTTTTATCTCGAATACCTAGATTGCTAAGAGCCGGAATTAGCGAAACTGTAGATTCCTCAATTTCTCGTTGTCGTATCTTTCTATACACACCTTCATAGTCAAATTGAATCTAATAAAACAAGAAAAAAAAATTAAAAATATCAAGTCACCACATTTTATATTAAAACTACAAACGTCTTTTTGAATTGAAAAATCTCATTGTAAAGAAATTTCAAGCCCAAACTTACATCTAGTTCTTTTCTGTTATCTGGTTCCATATTTTCTTGATTATTTGTATCAAGATTTGGTGTTGTCGGTGGTTGATTAGTTGTGGTGGCCGTAGTTGGAGCCGGCGGTATTGTGGCAGTGGGTAAAGATCTAGTCGATGGTAAGTTTTCATCAGCTATCACAGGTTTCTCCCAATCATATGGATCCTTTTCTTTTACACCTCTACGTTTCATACAACGTTCAAACAAACCGGCTAGCATTGAATAGTTTGGTTTGTCTACGTATTCCAGACTCTGTAAAAACAAAAAAACAACCATTTAGATTAGCTGACAAGATTCGGATTGAGTTTGTATCCTCTCCAAGTTAAAATTCACGGTCAAACATCTTGTAAGTTGAGTCTAGTATTTCATCAAATTCTTGGCAAAACACTTCATCTTCGCATGGGCCAAACTTAAGTCTAGAAAGTGGAGCATTTCAATAATTCGGAACAGGATGTTATTATTTTTAAATAGAAAAGTGTCACTTTCTAGTCCACTTCAATAACATTTTAAAACGACGCTTTTAAGGGACCTTGGCCCATTTCATCAAGAGGACAATTTGAACTTAGGCCAAATTTTTATGACACATGCACACAGACCATTCATAACTAGCTGTGAAAAAAATCTAGTGAAAAGAGTAAGTGAAATAGATTTTTCAAATAATTATACCCATCAGATTGATATTCGAAATAGTTTTTGCAAACAGTTAGTTATTACAATTTTTTATTAATTAATGATATTGAAACTATTTCATTGTCACGAGTATTTTACTTTACTGTATGTCACCAATCGTTTGATAGATATAAGGCACAAATGTAATGCAACGATGTTGACGAACTATAATGGGAAATGGGACTATATTTTTGTAAACCTATTTTTCAGTATCACGTATCCTATGTTTGCTTTTCGAAATGATGAAAGTTTTTCATTTTTCGTAATACACTAGGTTTGTAAGTGTTTATTTAGAAACTCTTTGTATCTATATCTTAAATATCCTAGTGACCTAAAATTATTTTTAATATATTTGGATAAATGCCAGTGCTAATTTGAAATCGTAAAAAGAAATTCTGAACCCACGACAAAAGAAAGAAGCAATTTACGTTAATTGATAGTCCAATATGTTCCAAGTAATTGATATAGCGTCTGAGCAGTGTTAGTGATATATAATAGCAAACAATTCAATTTTCAAATTATCAAAAATCACTAAAACAGAGAAGTGATAATTCGAATAATTTGATTGAAATAAATTTTCCAATTTGATAATTCTTTTACCCAGTTTAACATTGTGATAAAGATTAAGCAATACCTGGATGTGTTCCAAAAAGACGCGGAGATCAGAAGGGAGGTGTTTGAGCAGTAGACGATGATCGTATTTTTCCTTCATAAGACCCACCTGATTTCAGAATATCAACATATATTCAGTACTTAGAATATCAAATGACGATTCAAAGATTATTCAACGATAGTAAAGTTTCTTCGAAAACTATGGTCATGTGAGTAAAATAATTAGTAAAAAGTATTATGTAATGAGAAATACCTGTTCTTTGTCTTTTATTTTACGCCAGGGTAGTTGTCCGTTGACAAACTCAACCAGCATGTAAAAAAGTGACCATAAATCGTCGTGTCTTCCCATCTCCTTGTTCCTATGGGCATTGACGGAAGCATATCTAACAGTTCCCCTGAATCCGGCTGCCACGCGTGGAGCTCGAACTTCCCCTGTACCAGTAGTGAATTGTCGCGCCAAACCAAAGTCTAACATGTATACCCGTCTTGAAGTGTAAGGAAGACGGCCAATTGAAAAATTTGACTGTAAATATAGATAAATAGTTATTATCGATATTAAATATGAAGTCTCAATGCATGCAGCGAGATGAATAGAAATTTAAAATGTCCAGTAGTAGTACAATAAAATCTTGAAATCTAATTCTTGCTGTTCACAAGTTAGACACATTGTTTATATTTGCTACTATACTGTGATTCATATATCTTAGAATAAACTATTTCATTGAAGTACTCATCATAGTAAGTGCCTGGTAATTGATTTGGCATTAGACCAATGATAAGTGTTGAAATACTTGACCTATGCACATTGCGAATCAAATCGCATGTGGTTCAGTTGTGCGTTAATAACATTTCGCAACGTAGCATATGGTTTCATGATTACAGACATCATTGTATACTTGCCAAATTAGCGAATTACTTCCTACGACTCTATCATCCTGATTACGCGTGTTTAAGTGTTCTGTTACTTAAACTATATCTCAACATATTCACTAGCGTAAGCAAATAACTTATCTTCTCACAATCACTGATGGAAATAATAAAAATAAAAGCATTTCATAATGAATGCATTTGATAAGTCTTATTCAGGGCACGTCAATCCTTATCTGCCGACATGTGTCATTTTGTGTTAGGAAAAAAGAATAAGAAACTCTACATAAGAAAAATAATGCTTTTGAAGCCTGACTGCCCAGTAATCTCTGGAACAATCTTATGAGAATATGATAATCTGATTTAATTAATTTATACTCTTTGTTCTTGTGACAAAGCATTGCACCTGATAAAACGTATATTCTCGTTTTCATGTGTCATTCTGGCATATGGTCATGAGACAACTGCATTTTTAATTAGCACTTGTCAATGATAGAAATAATATTCTGCAAGCCCAAGTATAAAGAGACAAGTTGTCCTCGTGTCAGTACCGGATGATTAACTCAACAACAAATAACATTAAACATACAGTTGAGAATTATTCAATTGAAAGATGATGACTCACTGGTTTAATGTCTCTGTGTAGGAAGCCCACTTGATGAATACTCTCAATGGCTTTCAGTATTTGAAGGCCCAATCGCAATGTGGTTGAAAGTGAAAATGCACCCCTAGGCTGCGCTCTGCGTAATTCCGCCAAGTTTCTTCCTTGCAACTGCATCACGACATAATTAAATCTGTCATTACGACCGCAACCTATGAATCTACAAACGTGTTCTCTGCCTGGAATTAAAATAGATTACAATGGGAGGATTAATATTGTTATGTATTAGATTATCTGACATTCATAAATATTAATCTTTGAAATACATGCAAATTGGTATTTGATTAACATGTATGATGTATTGTTATTTTTTTTTCTTATTCTTTTATCATTTGGCATAGCACAATTGTGCCAAGTTGTAAGTTACCTTGCAACTTTTTAAGAACAGCCACTTCCATTTTAAGAACTTGCTTTGGCTGTCGTGCAGATTCTACTTTCAGGGCAACCTGTTCCTTCGTGACCAAATCTAGACCCTCGTAGATTTCACCAAACCCACCACCACCTATTTTCCTCAACTGTTTAGGAAATAGAAAATACAAACGAATCAAAAGTGTTTAAAAAGAAAAAAAAAAATTAAAAATTGCTACTTCCACTCATTTCTACCAAGTTTTCTAAGGATTGTCCTACCACTTGTCTTAGCACTGTCTCGCTACCAGAGACAATCTTATGCAAATAGTAATAAAAAAAAAACAATTTGATAAATCTCCCTATTTGTACAAAATATTTTCGTCGACATTTATGATAAAAAAAAATCATTTCCCAGCAGTTGTATAAATAGATCTTGCATGACACTGAATTTGTACAGTAGATAATATAGAATAGAATTTGCAATTCCAGGATGGTAGCTAAAATCTGTAATATAACGATTACAGAACACTTGTGTACACCAAAGACAAAGGGATCTAAACCAATTGTAAGAATGTCATCTGACCTACATACATGCCAAGCAGTGAGTATTTCAAGGTCAAGACTCTTTAGTGAAAGAATTGGAAAATTGCCTAACTAAACTGTCCTACTAGAGATTTGCTGCAAGAGCAAGTTTGCCATAAAAATACAATATACATACATATATATATATATATATATATATATATATATATATACATATAGGTATAAGTATTTATGTGATAGTGATGTTATCATTAAACAGTTAAACATGAATTGTGATGTAACAATGTTTGTATATTTTATTATTACAATGAGGAAATGAGATTAGATACCAAACAGCTGAATACAGTTTAACCCATCTTTCGTTTATATGTAAAATAAATTAGAAAAATCTATATAATACGAAGATTGGTTTTTAAGAAAGAAAAAAAGACTTGAGTGGAAAATATTGAGAATTTTAATTAAATTGAAAATTCAATTTCTAATACATGAATTATTGAAGGTTCTAAAGGCAGATAGACAAGTTTGACATAACTTTGAGAGAAACTAGATCAAATATCAGACGTGATTCATGATAGTTTAAATATTTATTCGAGTGGCTTGACACAGGCAAAGATTAAAATTACAAAAAATTTATCCGTTGTCAGGGGTCTTGATACGAAACAAGTAGCCAGAGATAATAACCAATAACCATAACTATGTACTCACAACTTTCCATCGTTCCTTGACCACATGGCCTGGCTGCAACAAATCGACACTAGTCATGGTGATGTTGTTGTTCTGATCTGTACTCTCGTCCCCTACATGCCTTAACACTAGTTTACCAGGGTGATTTGGATGCCTGTAAAATAGTATGAAATATATCTCATAAATCAGAATCCGCGAATGATAAGTTGTCGTTGTCTATAAACTAAAATCGGGAATTAAGGATAATCAAATATTTACTACCAGGGCTAATAGACACGCCCTACAACCCACACACTAAGGTTTTCAACTTAAAAGTCATACGGTAAAATTGGTCAATACGCGCCCCGCGCTAGGCAGCCATGATTGCGTGCAAGCAAAGGGTGCAGCCAGCATAAGGGGGTGACTTTCGTACCCCTCCTACCGCACCGCCTCGGCGCCCGGCGACAGCAGAGCAGAGGAGCAGACAGAGAAATGATAGAATAGATATATCCGTGAAAAGAGATTGACGAATGATAGAGTTATTGGATTTTATAACAACACTTAACGAGTTATATGAGGACACGAAACATCGCTGGTGCGAGTTACTAAGATATCTTTCTTTCGCGCCCCCCCGCGAGTACACTGATCCAAATATAATGACATTTTATTTTTACTATCAATGTCGTCTGCTAGGTGCTGACGGCGGGTATCTCAACAATCTAGTTGTTGAGTCGAGTGTTAAATATTTTCACGACAATAGTAACGAGAACGATAAATAATATGCACTTTTTAACGACGATGGTTTAATTCTTCTTTTATAACGGTACGATGATTTTTTGTTTTGTTTCTTTTACGACATAGACGAAATACTCACAAAAATCACACGGAAATCCGTATAATGCCGATTTTACGGCCATTTTCTTTCCGGATTCAGACTTGTCGCACCGAACACCGTGGGATGGTGCTGGTGTTCCGCGATCGATGATATCTTTCGAGTTATATCGAAGTCAGAACTTTAACAGAGAACGGAAAGACACGAAGCTTGCAGGTTCGTTGACTCGGCTTTGTCTGCGCGCGCGGAATCGCGTATTTTTATGATTCTTAGCGAACGTAAGAAATATCAAGCAAGTCTCTAAGTAAAGGCTATTTGCGGTGAAAAGCTAACCAGCACAATAACTTACATTTTACATTGTACTGATTATTTATTATTTAATATCGCACGTCATATAACGATGCGATTATAGCTTTTCAACTAATAAACACAAATCTATATTTAAGCGCGAATATATGTTTCCACTATACCACTGCGCGCGGCATCGTATTATCTATATGTTAATGTATTTCTTTATGAACTATAATATTACTAACGTGATAATTATCCCGTTCAAGCATCTATATAAAAATTGTGAACATAAATATGCTTGTATAAAATATGCTTGTATAAAATGTATATGTATTCAGTTCTTGAACGAATTGAAATTTTGGCAGGAACTTTTAGCAGTGAAACCAAACTATTTCTGCAATAAAATAAATGCGATATACGCAAGTCCTCAGCTGTTGTCTGCTATTTATTAATAAAAATACATTATACCTTTACTTAAAGATAAAAGAAAATGGGTAAAAATGATTTTACGACTGGTTATAAATTGCTTTGTAGGATTATGAACTACGAAATATTATATAATTTTACACATGTTATAGTAAAATTCCTATCAAAAATCCAAACCGATTTTAACAATATTAAATAACGGATGACCAATATTAGGATGACGGTAGCCCCCAAATAAGCATGAAAAAGAGAGTATAAATATTTTGAATCTTTCAAAGATTTTGGTACGTGTAAAAATCTAAAAGTTAGAGTTATTCTCCGGAATATATTTTCATGAGACAAACTCAAATAGACCCGAATGAAATCGATATGCAAAGCCAAAACCATCGGATATAGTTCACCTTGCATTGAATTGATGAGGCGTGAATTCAACTCTTTATGTGCTTGCGCGGGTATAATGGATTTAATTGTACATACATACTTCAGAGTCCGGAATATATTTCTTACAACGAATACACGGGTATAGTAGGCGGATCTGGTTATGGTCAAGTACGACCCACATAGGTAATAAATTTTCAATGATATAGTTTAGTGGATAGACTGCGGGGAAGGTTATTTTCTTGTGCTTACTATAATTAGAATTGATTTTTTTTTTTTGGAAATAATATAATACATAGGAATTTATGAATTTTACAATCATATACCTATATTTGAGTTTTACAATAGAAGTTAAAACTCTAAAAGCAGATACATCTACTACTGAAGCTACACATCGAAAGTGGAATAAGTCTATGGTCTTCGAATTACTCAGATTTTTCGAATAAATTATTCTATATTATTCTTCTAACTAGAATATAAGCAAAACCAAATCATTTAAGTTTAAACAACTATTTTTAACCGGACTAGGCCTGTTTATGATGTACCAACCACCCAACTCTGAGCTGTTATACTTTTTTAAATACTATATCACTCATCGAATGTATACACCCGCGAGAAATACAGGGAAATGATTTTAATGATGAGCGGATTTTAAAATTATCATAAGAATTCGTTCAGATATTCAACAAAAGTATAAGACATTTTCACAGTTTGAATTTTACACGAGCGATTATATACCAGCACATCTCATACGTATAGGTATAATTAAATTGAAATTTCACAGGATATGATGTTACGTGATTATTATTTTGGCTACTTACTGTAAGAACGTCAAAAATTTAGGCAATTAAAAGTCAACAGAAATGACGGCAAGGATAAAGACTATTCATATGTAGTTTCTCGTTTGCGTAATTCAATTTCATATACAGTGAAACCTCCCTATAACGGACACCTTCGGGACCGGAAATCTTGTCCGCTATTAAGAGGTGTCCGATATTGAGAGAATGGCTCATTTTTTATAGCACAAATATGTCGTATTTTATTGCAGATAAACATACAAGCGAAACATGTATTTCAATAGACGAAAGTATCAATGGAAGTACAAACATCTTCGAAATACTATTACAAACGAAATAAAACGTTTTGACGTCTCGATTTTTGACCGTTTTTTCACCCCCTGAAAGCACTCGGATTTCAAAAATTTATTGAGAAAAGTTTCTCGGAATACTGTAACGCGTTTACCCTAAAAATTGATAGGTGTAAATAATTTTTCGCCGGTTTTGATGAAAATTGAGCTACGGCCGTGCAATGAACGAACTGGAAATTTTTCCGCCGTGTCCGCTATTAAGAGATTTTTTCATGGAAAACTGCATTCCCGGCAGTGTCCGCATCCGTTATTAAGAGTGTCCGTTATTAGGAGGTATATTGTCCATTAAAGACAATGCTTTTCTGCCGGGGATTTTTAACTTGTCCGTTATAAAGAGGTGTCCGCTGTTGAGAGGTGTCCGTTAAGAGAGGTTTCACTGTATCCGAATTCTTAATTGATCAAACTAGTGGGGCTGTTGATTTTTCAACGAGAATAATGAAGGGTTAATATTAGGTCAAGTTCTGCACTAGATCCGGAAAAAAGTGTAGTTATTACGTGAAACGTTAAAAATGTGGGCAATATGAGGATGGAAGACTTTGCCTTGACCTGAATTATTAGCGCGTTAAAAAAAAAAAGTGAAAAAAAAAATAAAAAAAATAGAAAAAAGTAATACAATCAGCAATTCTTTTTCAAGAGCATTCTCGAGAGCACTCGAGACGTGCTGGTTGGCAGAAATAGTAATATTTCCAAGCCTATGATCGTGGGGCTTGATTAAAGAGCTTAACTGTATTTATACTACATGGCCTGAAAATTGCAGCTGTACCTACTCAAATTTTTTATCCTAAATGGGATCTTTTATTTATTATAAAAAGAACAAAAACATGGAATTTCAAAAACCAGTCTCTCTATCCATAAAATATCTCAATTCATTTAAGTTTCCAACTCTGTGACCGTTTTAGTTTAAAAAGCGCCGTAGTGCTGGCAGCCGGCAATACTTATATGTCATTTTGTAAATCAGACTGAAATTGATGCTACATACCTACCTATATTACACGCACCTGCCTCATTCAAGTTTCTCTATTATAGGTTTGCGTGCAGTGTACGTAATACTATTGTTGGACGTCTGTCCTTTAGACAATTCAAAAACCACAGAGAATAACATAAGAAGACGTAAAGTCATATGATATTGTATAGTCATTTGATATTCCTTTGTACATCAGAGCTGATTCTCTAACATCGTACAAAGGCAGAAGTTCTACCCATGTATCTATGCGTATCGTTATGTGACCTATGTATGTATCTACACACCTATAGTCTTATAGGTACACGATACAGTTCTATTTATGTTATAAACGTTACTTCTTGACCAATATTTTGTTTACTGCTTCAAAAATATGATTATCGGTGATTGACGATACTCTAAAATTACAACTTTGAACAAAGTTGCATTCATCGAAGCTGGCTGAGCTCTAGTCTCGATTCCTATGATAATATTAATGTCTATAATAGATATCGTTAGTCATCGAAAAATCTCATCTACTTCGATCATCGGGATGAAGTATAGATCAAGTTCTGGGCGATGATATAAACTAACTATTATTGTAATTAAATAATAAGTCATATACCTATATAGGTATAATTTCACCTGCACCCACCACCATACCAGCTCTTGTTTTTGTAATATTTTTGAAGTTGCTTACTGAAACTATACTTATACTTCATGTTTATCGTTCTGGTACCTGGTGATGCACTCGTGATCAAAATATTTGAAAATTAGAAATTTTCGTTTACTTGGCGGCATATCAAAATCGAGATAACGACCAAATGGTAGGTTTAATATTGAAACAATTAAACGCTATAATTGAGGAAATTGGAGATATTGCAATAGTTACCATGCTGGGAATGTGAGATATAGTGTATGTAAATTGTAACTTTTTCTTAATTTGAAAATCAATCTACTAATTTCATCGTTAATTCAGAATTTTTATAAGCCATCTTGTTACAGTTATCTAACTTATTGTCTATTTTATATTTGGATAAATTTAAAGGAAAGAGTCGCGGACGTCGCGTCATTGTAAATTTGAGGATAAAAAAAGAACCTCTATAAATCTAACAAATGGAGCGCGAAAAACTAAAGCGTTATAAACTTCGGAAAACGTATACTGTACACAAACAGAACTTGACTTGATGGAGATCTTTTTCAAGAATTTTGGGTAAACAACTTAAAGACAATGACCAGCTTTTATCTGTTCAAGACTAGGGGCAAAATTGAATCATAGCGTGAAATTAGGATACAGAAAAAAAATTACAATCTTTCCTCATTCTACAGTCCAAACGTTTTGATGTGGACAATTTGCAGTATTATTTTTAATAAAGCAATGAATAAATTAAACATTTCTTCATCACGAAATTCTCATATTTCGACACATTACACAGACAAAAAATGAAACCTATTTGAAAAAAAAATGTGTTCAAAGTGAAGCGCAGGATTAACCCGCAAAAAATCCTTCGGCGCGATATTCAAATTATACTACGTATAGACAAGCGCCACCACAAAGATTGCGTCCTTAATCGATTTTTGGAATACTAATACTTTAAACGCAGCACGCCAAATCACTACATAAAATCACCCTTTCGTAGCCTTGAGTATAATTAAACATTCTCTTTACTGTATCTCCTTTACACTGGTTATGTTTTATACTCATTTTTATTTATACATGTAATCATGTAATTAGTCGAGCAGTAGTACCTATATTATTCCGCACATGCACGCAAACGTGTAACACAACACGAATACAAGAAGAAAAAAAAATGAAATAAATAATTAAAAAAAAAAAAAAAAAAGAAGATATTACATACTGCACATGAACTTAGTTACAGTTACGAACGGAGACGTACCACTTCATATCTCGCGTTAGAAATTCTATCAATCTTCAATAGAGACAATTCAAGACGATGAAAATCCAGCACAGAGTAGTATTATGGTCGTTCACTGCTGTGGTCCTTAGCACACTGATCCCAACTGATCCGTTCTTCACGTTCAGCCACGGGATGTGCTGATCTTGGCGTGAGCCAAAACTAAATCTTCACGTTCCACTAAGGCCGGCCGCAATGCAACGGCGTATCGCAAAACACCACGGCTCTATAAGTGTTGAATCAACAAATAAAAGGGCTGAATATTGCGAGATGTCTCATAAATTTTGACGCCCTGGATTTTATCAAAAATAAACTATACTGCAACACTCGAACCATGATTTTATTGCTTTCTTATATCAAGCTCCAGATTCCTGTAACTTAAACTAATTAAAGTATAATTATATATATATATAGCGATCAGACTCCAAATTACAGCATCGGATAAAAAATAACAAAAATAAAAATATATATAAAGAATTTCACCTATTGTCAATTATATCTTTGCCGAATTACACCGAGTCTCTTCTTTCTCCATAATCTATCGGTATTTTATATGACTTTAAATTAGTCTATAGTATAATCTAGATTTATCACTGATAACTGACCTCGGTCATAACCAGCTGTAACCAGCCAACTGACTGACGAATAACGATCAGTTATACAGGCGTAAGGCTTAACTGCAAAAGTGTGCGTATCACAACGGTTTGAAGATAGAAGAGGTCTTGTACCTATTACGAAACGATTTGAGGAAGACCCCCAAGTTTTTCGGTGTATAATAAATCGCAATAAATCGAGTATGTGTAGGTACATACATACATATATACATACAACATCTATTTATTCCGCGTTTATATTCAGAGTCGTAAAAGATTGTGATTAGATGGCTCTTCGAACGTGATGAAAGCAAAATCTGGTCTTGTGATTATAAGAGTGGAGTTAAAATTCGTCTTGAGATTGTATAATCCACCGGATTTCGTCGCCGTTTATATCGCGAAAGCGCAAAACGGACGGGAGAATTTTTTTCAAGATTAGTTAGCTGAAATAAAGTTTATATTATAGTTTCGACTTATTTATATCCTTCCGAAGAGAAATAACTTTTATTTTGTGGTATGCTTCGACCGCCACCTCGCGCGTTCTGCTCACGCGTTCATTGACTGGTTTTTTGACTCTAACATCATCTGATCAGAAATAAGGTGACACAACAATTGGCACCTGGTACCCTATATAATTACGAAAATTTATGTAAAAAACGAACGTCATAGAAATTCAACTTTCAAGTTAACACGACAGACCTCAAGCTCGTGTACTTCTATTAACTATACAGGCATGGATTAAATTTATGCAAGAAGATAATTAGATAATTACAGAAATGATTGCGTGTTTTTGAAAAAGATCATTTTTTGTAATTTCTAGGTAATGTATCTACATACCTATGTAGTTGTTGGTGTTCCCGTGCATAAGAAACGTGCAAAATCACCTTATAATAGTATGTTTCTGTATATTTCTTACTTCTCATATTGTCATTATGTTATACAAGTTGTCATTCTAGTTTCTTAATTGATAAATCGATGACAGGCAAGGTTTACAGAATCGTCGCTATTTTGTCGAGCAAATCGAGGGATAATCAATTACTGATTTCGAATAAATACCTAGCTGTGTTTGCAATAACGAGGCACTCAAACCATGATTATACACGTAGATAATGATGCGTTGAATCAACTAATCACGTTCAAATCTGACAGTGACAACTTTGCTCACAATATGCGGTGTGATAAAAAGAAGCAGTATAATACAGCGTTAAAAAAAAAGAATATAATTAGATCCACGGTTTATTATCTTGTTTGTGTTGAATTTCACTTTTTTAAATGTGAGGGGTTAGCTGAGTCAGATATGTATAATTATTTGCGTTCACGTCAGATAAATGCGTGATTGCAAATATGTTTAGATATGGACTGACAGAGTTTTATATTATTTTGGATAAAGCGATAGGAAGAAGTTTGGAGAATGAGAAAATTCTTGAAGAAAATAATTATTTTCTGCACTAACTCAATATCGCAGTGTTCGACTCGCGTTTAAACGTTACTTTTTTATTTCAGCGAGATTCAATTTATGCCGATATAATAATAGATAGATGTAAAATTGTTTGGCTGTCTTCAATTTCTTAGTGTCGGCACATTTTGTCATCTCTTGCTCACGATAGGTATTATATATAATACGTTTGTGCGTATATCCACTTTTCGTTTTTATTTATCCAATCGCGTTATTTCAGGAGAAAAACCAACTACTGCGGTGATATCAGACAGAAGCGCGGTGATTCACATTTCTAAGAAACATCGAAAAGCTAAGAAAAAATAACGTTTTATCCGGACATAGATTAACAAACATATCCAGAACTTAATCAGAACAGGATTCGTACATACAATTCAATTCAACGTTACGGAAACACGGTCACAAGAACGGCCGATATTCGCGAATATTGGGACGCGTGGAACAAACAGGTTCTTACATGAGCTTAATGCTATACTTTGTGTGTTTCTATAAGCATTTCAAGAAGTGGGTAAGCTTGCCTGGCCCACGTCTGGACTATATAAGCAATGCCGTAGCTAGAGACAGAGGCAAACAATCATATATTCCAAAATGACTTTTTTTGGTAGGTAGTAATTTGGAAAGGGGTGTTTTTGAAGTACATGTTGTGATGGTATCGAAAAACAAATTTTAGGAAATCGAAAGACACGGCTAATAGTCGGATTTGTTTAATCGAATACAGCTCAGAAAAATTCTGCACGGAGATTTTTTTATGAGTGAATGTGGTACATATTAAGGAATTCGTATATGAGACATTCCACGCTATTTCGATAAAAAAAAAATAAAAAAAATGCCTGATCTTTGATTCATGTCAAATTTTGATGTGTCCTAGGAAAGCCCTTAGGACTCCCATTTACAGGTATAAAGAGTTTCAAAAAATTTTTTTTTTAAATTTCAGGTGACTCAAAATTTTGAGTTCAAGAAAAATGCTCTTTTTTGGAATCTTATATCTCTGAAATTATGTCAAAAATGCAAGAGCGCTTTTTAGTCGTAAAAGCAAGGATCTTTATATAAAAAAAAAAAAACCGGTGAAAGAAAGAGAATATTTATAAATATTGTTCTTTGTTTTTTTTTTTTTATAAAGATCTTTCCCATAAAATGCATATTTTCAGAGATATGAAATTCCAAAAAAGGGCATTTTTCTTGAATTCAAAATTTTGAGTCACCAAAATTTTTTATACCTGTAAATGAGAATTCCAAGGACTCTCTTAGGATACATCAATCTTTGATAGGAATCAAAGATGACGTTTTTTTTTTTATCGAAATAGCGTGGAATGTCTCATATTTGTAAGATTGCTGCAAAACATTGAACTCGCGCCATTGATCGCTCCCCTTTTCCGCGAAATTTCTGTTTTGAAAATTGTTTATACTTATCTATGCACCAGATTTTATTTTCGCAAAATTTATTTCTCACTGATACTAAGAATTTTGTTTGAAAAAAAAAACACACACACACGTCAATAATTGACAAATAAAATCACGGAGGGTACGTAGGTATTAAATTATTAATCCAATTAATCTAAGGTATTGTTAGGCCTTATCCAATTCCAGTTGGACTTTGGCTGTCTCAACTATGTACGGCATTGTTTGTATAGCTGAAGTATAGCTATATGTATATATTACGGACGCCCCCGCGATTGGCGAGGCTGAGTTATTTTTGCTCTACGTCGACGACGCCGAACGTATTCCTCGTTAGAATCTTGCAACGTCGCTAATCTCGCTGCTCGTTGGAACAACATCCAGGTGGTTACATATCATCGCGGTGATTCGACAGCCTGTTGCTTATCCAATGAACAAGAGAAACCAATTTTTTGTGCTTTAATACCGAAAAAATTTTGCTTTTATTTGATGCAGTAATCTCGTCAGTAACGGTCGATCGATGTAAGGAAATGAAATCATATAGGAAATTGTGAGAACGTTGTAGTCTAGGATTGTAATTCAAATTATTTTTCTATGAAATCTGTCATTGTTGACGGTCGTAAATGTTTGCCAATTTATTTTTTGTGTTTATTTTCGAGAAATAGAAGTTTTGTTAATTAACGCGGTAAGAATTTTTTTCACATTTACAAATTGAGATTTCGAGGAAAAAACTTTTATATACAAAATATTTACCTATATGAATAACGATATTAAGTAGAAAAATAAATAATATTTATAATCAACATGTAATGTCTTTAGATTATAGTAAATGATTTTTGTTATTCGGCGATGAATTAGCCCTTTGTACTTCTGGTCATGGCATAGGTTTTTTTTTTTTTTTTTGCAATTTGGATTGAATTCAGAAAGAACTTTGTTTACAAATTACTAAAGACTTTACCCACGTTCGATTCGTTTCGTTGGTAAAATATAAACGGAAGTTTATTGCGCAAATGAGAACAGTGATTAATTTTGTTGAGCACAAGTTTTGACTCGCGCCGACATCTCTGACCTACAAAATGCGCAGCCACGTAAGAAAATTGGCTTACTTACCTAGACGGTTATAGGCTTAGGCTAAACCTGAAGTGTAGCATTATCAGGTGGTCTTAATAAATCTTACCAAGCGGAACATTCAACGCTATGTAGTTATGCAACCGTACGAACAACTAAGAGTTTCCTCTTAGTCTAAAGTATTTATAAGCCAAAAGTGCTATTTTATATTTTCAAAATATTATACAACTTGAACACATTAAATCAGGCAAAGAGAAGAAACAAAAAAAGAAAACTAAGAGGAATAAAAAAATGCTTAAATCTGTGGCACCTGTTTCGTCGTAGTCTGTATAGAGAGGTGAACGATTCCGACTGTAGTATAATATATTTATGCGAATATGTAATAAAAGCTTACACGTGCAAATGAAATGGTGCTAACAATGAACCAGTTGTCCATTATTGGTATACCGTATCTCGATTAAACGAGGAACTATTAAGTTCGCTCTTTGGACGAAACCAACAACTGCACACCCCAAAAACTAAAATTAGCCGAGTTTTAAGTTTTAAGCGCCATACGGCGTCCGTGTATCGTATTTTCGCGTGGGTTACTTATAATGCGAGTCGGTTGTAGAGTCTGTTAGCTGTGATGACTCTTTTCGCGTGGAAACCTGCCTTGAAACTAAATTATTGTATTTTATATTGTTACTGTGATTATATCAATTAGTGCTTTGGAATGCTTCGGTATTTCACGTACATACATACATGTATGACAACATTTCAAAATTTCTGACATATAGGTAGACAATCGGCCATATTAATTATAATTATTTATACTTCTTAACACTTTTGAATAAGTTTCACTTTCATTTAGAACGAATAAATGTGTTGTTATAAGAATTATTTTCCGCTATAAAAATATCAAAGTTCTTGCGTTCCAGCTGGCCTTCGAAATCCATTTGAAAAGTTGTGTATGAAATAGCAAACAAAAATTCCCTTTTATCTAAAAAAAAAATCCAACAAGATCTTGATATAGGTAGCATAGAGAGAGAGAGAGAGAGAGAGAGAGAGAGAGAGAGAGAGAGAGAGAGAGAGAGAGAAGAGAGAGAGAGAGAGAGAGAAAGAGAAATGTGAATCTTCTGTGATTGTATATCATTTACGAGATATTTACTTCTTGCACGGAATTCGATTATGTCAAAGATTATATCACCCGTTAAATATTGTGGAGGATTCGCAGACGGCCAGTCGGAAGCTGGAGAACTTTAGCTAACAAGACTAGGTTGACTATTTTTTATATTTTATTACATCCTCTTACATATAACAGGTGCCAGGCTTGAGCCCACTTCTGGCCGGAGGAAAATCCCGATTTCGTTAGAAAATATAAAAAAAAATATTCTGAATGAATAGTGGCATCATGATTATTATATCCACTCCGTTTCTCATTGATTTCTCATAAATCAATCGCTCGTAATGACAACGATCGGTATAAATACGGAAAGAAATCGGTAAAAGAAAAAAGAAACGAAAAGAAAAAAAAAAAAAAAACACTTTAATCGTTATTTATTTAATAAACAACAATCTCAATCTAATGTCAAGTAATCATAAATCAAAATTAAGTATCTCTATATACACGTAGTATATAAACTTAAAAAACTATTGCCATGAATTTGCTCACTTTTTAAATATTCATAAAAATTTTTTTTTCTGGTTTTCGTCTTTTTTTTTTTACGGCGTTAAAAGCGCGGCTGTAATGAGGTCAGACACTGATACGAAGAGAAAAGTTGGTAATTATAATGTACCTAATTGAGGTTCGCTCGTCGGGAAGGTAGCACGCGCGTATCGGATGACAGTAGTGCAGCCCAGTTTTGGGTCAGACAAAGTCCAGGTCCGGCGTAATCTTGCTATTATAAGTATTCTGTATATCATATGCTGTATGCCGATGCACGCGACTACTGATATTTTTAGGTTCGCTTTAAGTAAGTCTCGAGTCCGTCTCCTCCCAGTGTTCATCTGGCTATCGCTATGTACCACCTACAGTTATAGTTACATATACCTACCTATCTTTACGTACCTATACCTACATACATATTGGTATATATTGAAGAAAGAGGTCTAGTTTCAACGTGATTCGAAACTAGTCGATCATGCCACTATGTCATTGGGCCACGATCAAGAATAGCCGTTGCCAGGCCAAATACCGCGATACCAAACGTCAATTGATAATAGAATACCTACGGAGAGGCATTACAGACATAGCGATACCTACAGCAGCTAGTCGCGCTGGAGACCGTAGCTCTACAGTCTAATGACCTCTCGGCTATTTGTCAAAGAAATTCTGATGTCGTAGGTATAATTGAAGCAGAATCGGTTTGGTCGATTTTCAATATAATCTTAAGGGGCCAATAAAGATGTTCATCGCCTCGATAATGCAGAGAAACAACATTTTTATACATCACTCGATTGATCAGAAAGAAATTTTGAGGATCGGTGTATTTTATCTTTGTAGAAAAGTGAAGCAATTTTTTATTTTTTCAAAATTTTATGACTTTTTAAAATTGATTTTTTTTTCAAAATTTTTAACAGTTAAAACATTGCTCCACTTTCTGCAAAGATAATAACATCGATCCTCAAAATTTCATTCCAATTGGTCAAATGATGTAGTTTTGGCTCCCCACGTTTCCAGGCGATGAGCGTCTTTAATAGCCCCTTAATTGCTACGTGCAGTTTATTACCACGTAGTTGAAGATAAATTTGAATCAAATAATAAAAATTTGCAAGCATTAAATGTAATCTACAATTACAATAACGAAAAATCAACAACTTCATTATGTTTTGATGATTTGAATTTTGTGCAAATTTCTACCACACTAAAAAATAAAATAAATATAGTTACAGTATAATATAAAGTATAACGAAATTTTGCGATGGAAAAACTTGCTGCTATCAAATAAACTGTTCATTTTTGTTTCAGAAATATTTTATCAAAAAGGAAATAAAGGAAATGATTTTCTGTCATGTTATAAACAAACTCTTATTTTGCTCATCTCCTAGATGACTATTTATAATTATTATCTGTCTCTTTCTTCGTTTGATCAGCTCCCATACAACTTATACGATATCAAAATTATAGGTGAACCCAATGTTCGCAGATATCCTGCGCAACATGCGTGAGAAATTAAAAAGTCATTAGGCACGCGTGCAAACTAGTCATTATATAATTAGTTGACATAGTAGATATGTGTGATTATATAATACATATGTGAGATAGTTGCGTAAAACCTTGAACGACGTTCAGTCTTGACGATATATAGGGTGATAGGTTTTAATCGAGCCAGAGTTATATCTCGAAACCTAAAAGAGGTATCGAAAAATGTTTTATACATAATTTGTAGGGTTCAAAGGAGGAAAAAACCTGGCTGAATCGAATTTTTCCCAGGTGACCTTGCCGAGGCCAAATCGAGGCCGACTTGGTTTTTTTTAAATAGATCCTCATATTTTTGAGACTTCGAAATCGGATATAACATCAAATTTCGCGTAAAAAATCATACATATGGTCTAAATATAGGTATACGGTCTAAAGTTGATGGTTGCGGAGATAAGGGCTGTGAAAAATGGAACTGTCGGGGCTTCTTGTTTAAAAAATTAAAAAAAGAATTGAAATATCCTCTACGTAACCGTCATTGTTATCGAAGATTATTGAGTACTTCTAGTCAAGTTCCAGAACTGATTGCTAGTTGAATTTCCTCATAACTATACCTACTCGCGATACTAATTACGACGCTTCGACTGTTCCATCTTTCACAGCCCGTATCTCCGAAACCATCAACTTTAGACTTTATGTATCCGTACGATTTTTTTATGCGAGATTTGATATAATATTCAATGTCAAAGTCAAAAATATTGAGATCCATTAAAAAAAAACTAAGCGGACCTCGATTTGGCCTTGGCAAAGTCATCTGTAAAAAATTCGATTTAGGCAGTTTTTTTCCCGCTTTGAACCCTATAACTTTTGTATGAAACATTTTTCGATACCTCTTTTAGATTTAGGAATATCGCTCTGGCTCGAGTAAAACCAATCACCCTATATAAGGTATAACTATATAGGAAAATGTATATTACAGGTATATTATACATATACCGCATGTATCTAAATTCGGAAGAACTTCGCGAATGTGAAATATTATATAAATAGCAAAATTATATCAAGCATATCGTTCGCAAAGCGACTTTCTGTCTGCGCACATATACATATACATTTCTACAGGCTATTGGGTGATATTTCTATGAATCGGCAGCTTCTATAAATACATTAAAAAATATACAAATATATAATAGCAACCTACACCAGTGCGGTGCCGAGATTTATCGGCAAATGGAAGTCCCACTAATAACTGATTGAAACAACAAAAATAAAAAATAAAAAATAAACAGAAGTGAAACTGCGAAGATCAGTCTTAGATAAATTCACATTCGTCATATTATACATATGGAGCAATTTATTCCGCGTTATTCCGCAGCGTATCTATTGGACAATTTGAATGAGATCTATTAATATTCTTTGAAACTGATTGATTGATCTTTAATCACGCTTTCACGCGTCTTTATACACGAAGGATCCATCACGGTTAAAATTTTTACTCAGAAGTAAATCGTTAAGTCGTACATACATGTATAAAACGTGCGTAGAAAAATAAGGAATAAACGTCTTTACGCCGAAGTATATAAAAAACATTCGCAAAAGTTGTAGGCTCTGTCTTTGAAGGCAATCATTACTATTCCAAGAAATGGACTACATAACAACTGGTACCGTTTAAATTTCTAAGAAAAATCTAACATTTCAGCGGCAAAATAGTTATCATCGAATCAACAGATCCGACAAGCTGGTTTTTCGCTGTTCAAAAAACACAAACACTAAAGGGGCAGTGCGCAAGGAAATTAGGTATAGATATCGCTGCAGAAACTAAAAAATAGATGGAAAGAAAAAAACTAAAGTAATAAATATTTTTCTAAAGCTTCGCTGGAGTTTCTATATTCAATTAAGTCAAACGGCATATCCTTTATAATCCTATACTAATTGTTTGAAAGTTTGCCAACGAATTTTGGTTGTCGTAGGTATATGCCTATATGTACAGCTGTAGCCACCGCTTTGGACGCGGATGGCCTGTTAATATACCATACACTATAACTAAATGTCTTTTACTCTTCTATATGTTATACGTATGCATGATCACTTGATCGTATACCAAAGATAAAATCTCTCTGCTGTAGATACGGTTAGACTTCCCAGTACTTCATGCTCTAGTTTTCTCGAAAATTGTAAATATCTTAATTCTACCCCGAAATTATAAAACAAATATGGTCTAACTATTCCTGACATATATATGACACTTACTGCTCGTATTTTGGTAGGTATAATAATTCACTTTTATCAGTTATCTACTAACTCATGCATTGTATTATATACATTCGAGATATAACGAGTAATAAGATTAAAAGAAGAGTAAATATAAGCATGGGGATATAACAGAGAAATGGGATTACACGTAAAATTATTCGCATATTTGCATTTCATATCATAAATTACGAAAAATTTGTCTCCTCATTTCGAGGTAAATGAATAAAATGATCATCATGTCTAAATGCTTTTTCGTACAGTTATTATAATTAAATGGAGTATAACGAATAATTGTTTACGCAGGAAATATCGATGGTAAGAATATTTTGCCGTTGATCATCATTCGATTATTGACAAAAAAAAAATCCTGAAATGAGTTTGGTGTCGTAAAAATAATTTCTGTATTAAAAATAAACATACTATACATATATGTATAGGTATAGCATATTTTTCGTCAGATATACCGACTGTTGGAAATAAGCGATATAAACATAAATGTGAAAAATCTGTTTGCAAATTCTTTGCGCGGAAAAACAGCTGAGAGAACCGCAGAATAGAAGGTCAATGCATTATGTTTTATCTTTTATAATTAACTGGTTTTTAACAAACGCCTATCTAATTATTTACAATAATGCAGCTGTCATACGCGGTGCGATACGTATGTAGGTATAACATATAGATATACTTTCTTCATAGTGCAACGACATGACGAAATATGTGAGATAATATAAATCTTAGATTAAATTTTATTTCACGTATATAAATCTGTTCGTCTAGGTTAAAATTTCTACTATCAAAAACCAAATGAAAGTAGTTTAAATTACACACACAATCCCACCGCGATAATCAGAAAAACTGTAGAGCACGTGCGCGGCTATTTAATGCTAGCTAGTTACGGCCTTACAGGAGGTCGCCACCTTCGACGACCTTTATTCAACCTTGGAGAGTCGTTCCGTCGTCAGACAAAATCGTTTTGTATCCTTACAAAATCAGTCTGTTCGAGGTTGGGTCGCGTGCACTTTACATTTCGTGATTCTCTAAGTTTATTAATTTCCCGTAACACCACCAGCAACAGTTTCCCGAAAAACAACAAATCAAAAAAATTGAAAATGTCTTTCCACAAATTGAGTATCGACCAAGTCGATTTTGCCGGCAAGAGAGTGCTTATGCGGTACGTATACATTTCACCATTTCACCTTTAACCCCGATCTACATTTACATTAACAAATGTCAATTCCATTTCCTACAATTTTCCGATAAACAATTTACTTTTCTTCCGACTACATTCACTCAAATTCAGATTTTTTGGTTTAAGTGACAGATCGAGGATTAGACAGTTCGAAAAAAGTGTCAAACTAGGTTATATCCGGCTTTTTGAAACGTCAAAAAAATTTTAATAAAACAAACACGTTTTGACATCCCGTCAATAATGCCCTAAAAATTTTACTCTACACTCACGCTTCCAGTTTTAATTTCTTTACAATTTTAGAGTCGATTTCAACGTGCCTATGAAAGACGGCAAGATCACAAATAAACAGCGAATCGTTGCTGCAGTAGATTCCGTCAAATATGCTTTAGACAAAAATGCCAAGTCTGTGGTGATGATATGCCATTTAGGGCGTCCAGACGGAACCCGGAATCTTAAATATACTTTAAAACCAGTTCTTCCCGTGCTTGAGGAACTCGTTGGCAAGAAGATTACATTTTTGGATGACTGCGTCGGTCCTGAGGTTGAAAAAGCTTGTGCCGATCCAGCCCCTGGGTCCCTTATCTTATTAGAAAATTTGAGATTCCACATCGAAGAAGAGGGCAAGGGCATTGGCCCAGACGGTAATAAGGTAATACTATTTTTGGAAATTATGAGATAGATTTATAGTTTTGTCTTTTTAGGAAGATTAATAACGATTTTAAAACATTTTCTTCATAGATCAAAGCTGACAAAGATAAGGTAGCGGCTTTCCGAGCATCTCTGAGAAAACTTGGAGATGTTTATGTCAACGATGCATTTGGAACAGCTCATCGTGCGCACAGTTCAATGTTGGGCGAAGGATTTGACGTTAGAGCCAGTGGCTTTACATTAAAAAAAGAATTGCAATATTTTGCAAAGGCCTTGGACAATCCGGACAAACCATTGCTTGCTATACTTGGCGGTGCTAAAGTTGCCGACAAAATTCAACTCATTAATAACTTGCTCGACAAGGTTGACGAAATGATTATCGGCGGCGGAATGGCTTTCACTTTTCTTAAAGTTACCAAAAACATGAAGGTGAGATATGAGCCTGAAAGTATCTGAAGGAATCTTCGAACTGTAGGAGTAACGTGAAAAAATGATACAGACCTCATCATGAAATAGCAAATGAAATGATATTATTAAAGTGGTAATAATTTTTCATCCAAATTTACAGATCGGTGCTTCTCTGTTCGACGAAGAAGGAGCTAAAATCGTCAACGATCTCATAGAGAAGGCGAAAAAGAACAATGTACAACTTCATTTACCCGTTGACTTTGTCACAGGTGATAAATTCGCAGAAAATGCAACAGTCGGAGCAGCTGACGTTGAAACTGGCATTGCTGATGGCTTGTTGGGTCTTGATATTGGACCAAAATCACAGGCGATATTTGCTGGTGAAAAAAAATTGATGATAATTTGAAAGTTTAACTTCGCAAAAACACGAAAAATAAAAGTTTATTTCTTCTAAAAACTTTGTCATGTTGCAGAGCCCCTGAAACGAGCGAAAGTAATCGTATGGAATGGCCCGGCAGGAGTTTTCGAATTTGAAAACTTCAGCAAAGGAACAAAGAGTCTGATGGACGGTGTTGTTGCTGCAACGCAGCGTGGAGCAATCACAATAATTGGTGGTGGTGACACAGCAACTTGCGCTGCGAAATGGCAGACTGAAGACAAAGTTAGCCATGTTAGTACCGGCGGTGGTGCTAGCTTGGAGCTTTTAGAGGGAAAAGTTTTACCTGGAGTCGACGCCCTTTCGCCTGCACCTTAAGTGCTATAAATTGATTCAGATATGATGAACTCTTGACTTGTTAAAGCGGAGTAGCGCTCTATGAATCGTTATATTTACAGGAACCTAATATGTATTAGTTTAGTCAAAAAACAAAAAAAAACAAATGGGCATCAAAAAGTATCATTTCCTTCAACGTGATGGCTGCTTCATTCATGTTCAAATTCAGCCGTACTATATATAGATATAATTTGTTTAAGGCATCATATATTCCTGTGCATTACTGTTATTAAACTGTATAAAACAGTGCGAAAATATTGTATGAAGAAGTATCACGGTGTTATTTAATAAAACTTCTCCATTCTAAGTACGAAAGATATAGGTGATGTTGCAGAGTCATTGATTTCATTCTCCAACTTCATTTTCATCAATTTTTCTTTAAATTACAATTTTATTTATGTATGGCATTTATAAATTTGAAAAATTAAAATGTATGATTCCGTTTGCTGAGTAACGATGGTAACACTGATACTCAGTAACGTATTAACGAATGAATTTGGTATAATAAATAATGATAAATGGAAATAATTTGCCAATACGAATATAACGAATATTTGTTATAAGACGACACGTAGTGTGTACAAAGACATAATATTTATTATCATTTATTATTACCATTTCCCATAAGTAAGGATCACAGATCATATTTAAGTTTTATTTTCTCAAATTATAATATCGTCTACTAAAATTCTGTTACCGACTATCAAAATCTATCCTTTATATTACATCCCTGATTACATCTAAAATCATTAGTAGAAATAGAACGATTCCAAATCTGGAGATTTTATTCTCACTAAAAATAAAAAGGTATTTTCACGAATATCGTGATGTGACATCGGAATCGTTCCATGCCTAATGTTATGTTTATATTTCGTATGTATTAATAATTGAAGAATTGGATGAAACAAGGGCGTGATCTAAAGATGGTGTTTTGACAAAGTTAATATGGTTTACAAAGTTTGAATAAAATACATATATTGCATTAGGGTTCGAGTCCGGAAAAATGGTCCCAGTTAAATTAGGCTTGTTCTATCCATCCCTTAAATTATTATAAGTGTAACTCTGCGTGGTACATAACATACATTTAACACAGTTCAAGTGTATGATACATATACGAAACAAAAAATAATTACGCACAGCGTAAATCAATTGTGTTTTTCAATTCGACGCGACACGAAAAGCAATAATAACTTATTAAAGAGGTCATATGGATGTACAAACAAAGTAAGTGATCAGTCTAAGTAAATGACCACTATATTGTACGTTGGTTTGAGTGCCAAAGAAAAGTCTTGATGCAATTTACCATCAATGACAACGTAAGACAAATTTGATTCTTTGTTAACACATTCAAAGTATATATCTAGGAGAACAAAGCATGAAAGGTCAATAACTAATGTGAAATAATTTGAATTGATGTTTTGATCTACTTGAAAGAGTTGCGAATCAAAACTGATTCTTGTTACCAGTGAATTGAGGCTCATAAAAATGTCTGTTTTGTACAGACAATATTATCAAAGTCAGTAATTACGAAATGTAAACAGTTTGTAATCTGTTGATTTGAATATCTGGACAATTCTAGTGCTACAAAAAAAAAAAAACTTTGGTGTTTTTACATCACAGAGCAGTTTTCAGGTGGTTCAACTCCTGGCGGAAGAACAGGGTTTCCTTCGGCGTCACATTTAAAAACAGAAGGAGCACCAACTAGCTCTTCTGGTGGTTG
Organism: Macrophya annulata; assembly: GCA_963924015.1. Lineage (NCBI taxonomy): Eukaryota > Metazoa > Arthropoda > Insecta > Hymenoptera > Tenthredinidae > Macrophya > Macrophya annulata. The sequence goes on along the minus strand of OZ001258.1, from coordinate 35,083,612 downwards.
ACCACAATTCTGCATTTGGTTCATTAATGATAGTGTTTTTTCAAAACGAGTCTTTTTCACTTCTTCAGAGTCGTCTTCTTTCTCAGTCTCTAGCTCCGCACAAACCTTTGGAAACACATCATATATATTAAATATTTATTTTAAAAATAATTCATCTTACATTTTGCTTCCAACTTCCCAGAAAAAGAATTGAAAAATCATACACTGTATCTTAAATTCTCTTTTAATCTGTTGGCGAGATATACTCTTAGAGAGATGAAAAGGCTATAACAAATATTTGACTAAAAATTTTGTTTATTCCAAGAATGTAAATCCTGTACCTTTTGCATAAGGTTTAACTGTTCGGTATATCTTTCTAAATCAGCTGCTGGCAGTGTGGACTTTTTCTCTTCAAGCCATGCTGGATATTTATCAACTAATTCCTTCATTGTAGGATATAAAACTTCCTTAGACAACAAAGACTGCATCATTCCCTGCATGAAGGATGGAAACTCTGCTGATTCATCATCCAAAGATGTGCGTCCGAACATCGCTGCTAAATCTGCTTCCCCTAAGCCCGATACTGGATTCTGTAAAAGATTAAAATTGCCTATTCAAACTTTAGCTGATAAAAAATTAAGTTTCTTTCTTCATTTGTATTCAATCTAGAGAAATAGCAAATCAAATATCCTCTGAAGCTTCCTTACCTGCAAAGTTTGGCTCGTATCAGACAAATCTTTAAGGGCTTGTGAAATAGCTGATTGAAAGTCGGCGCGAGAATCATCGCCTTCGGCTTCCGCACCTCCCGTAATAGCGCTGGCAACAGTTTGTGCCATTTTTTGAAAGGATGCTCCGAGGTCGCTATCGCCGCCTGTTTAACAAACGTTTTTATAACAACTCGATAATTATTTATTTATTCATCACCATTTTGTATGAGGTTTTGTAGATTTCGTTCAAACTGATCAGCGGCTTGTTTTATAAAATCTTGTGACCATTGCTCATCGGCTCCAGCCGCTGCCTCGTCTGAAACTTCAGGTTGCGTCGACTGAACGGCTGCCGGTGTACCATCGTTCTTTGGTTTTTCATTCTGAACTTGATTGAAATCTTCAAGAGCACCTAAATTTATCAAATAAATATCTCAATCAATCTCAATTTCCAAAACTATGAAATGAGATTCTACTTCCATAGGATAGCTGAGATCGAATGTGGTTCTTCTACTTTTCAGAGACTAAGTTATTTCTAGAGCTAAGATAAAATTAGCTAAACGATCTATAAGAATCGAAATTAGGGTAAAGATTGTAGGTAGATTTTAGAAGTTATGTAAGAGTAAAAAATCAAACCCGTAAAATCGGATAAAGTATCAAGTTTTTAACTAGCGATGGAATGTTTTGCGAAATATTTAAATTCTCGGTCAAATCGTGAATTTGAAAGATGAAAGTTACGCTAATAGATGAGGGTAGTTCGAGTTGTAGGTTAGGTTAGACCGTCAGAATTTATTGGACGAAAGTTTGGCTGATTTTAATGACAAATGATCGAATAAAATCGTGATATAAATGCTTATACTTACTGTCTAATAGTTCATTTAATTCTGCGTCCGCAGGTTCAGCGGGTTTTTTCTTATCCTCAGACATAGTAGAGTCTTTGGCCGTATCACGACTGATTACACCAGAAACCACCTTTGTAACTATAAATCAGTGAACTTATATTTTTATGTTTTGTGAAATAAATAATTTCTAGATTTAGTTAGAACGAAGAACGAACTGTCTCGCAGTATTTATTTCCACATAAATCCAAAGGTCAATTCATCGACTGTACAAAATTAACTTCGAAATTTAATTAACTACGCTTCTTCACCAATTAAAATTTATTTTTATACATTTTTTTTTCAAAGAACAGTACCGTTCGAAGATCGCATATACATACACGTGACGTATGCGTATATACATACATATAAGTATGTATGTAGGCACGATGACATTAATTTTTTAATTTCACAGATTACTCGCACACTCTATCACCACTGACTTGAAATTTATCAAGACGTTTAATTGTGGAATATTCGATGGTTTATTGACCACGATTAATTGCTAATTGTGTCCAGTTACAACAGTAGATACTTGAGCTCTTGATTCTCATTACTAAAAAATGACGTAAATACAGGTCAATTTTTTAAGTATAGAATTTGATTTTTAAATTCATTGGCCTGTTATTGTTCAGAAAAGAAACCTCTGTTCAATGAACAGATAGACAACTCTTTAAAATCTTCATTTTTGTTCTGCAAGAATAAAAAATAGGCAAAAGGTTTGCAAATTTCAAATGGAAATTGAGCAATCAGAAAATTCTTATAGTACCAAAAAAATGTCTGTTTATTTGATGGAGGCTTTCCTTTTCTGGATATTTAGAAACCCAAATAGATATCTATAATCAAAGCAGCGGTTGATCTAAGCTCTTATAACAAATGATTTTACTTTGAAGACATGTAACTGTTAAATGCAATGGATTATACTTTGAAATGCTTATGTGTACCTGCAAGCCATATTAGGATATAATAAATAGCGAAAGTTTTGAATAAGAGAAACAAAAATAAATATTACGTTTATTGTACATTTGCATAGTTACAGTAAACAAAAATTAAAACTCTGTTAGGTGGAGGGGTCTGGCTAACTGCCTTGCCTAGATGAAGGCTATCTTTCTTGACTCGTTTCTTGATCTGAAAATATTTGATCCAAAAGTTGAGTACAAATACCAGCTTCGTCAAAACTTTCTTCAGCTTTAAGCTCCTGTTGATGACGCTCTAATGTCTGTCGTAAACAAAGCTCTGGTCTTCTGCACTCCCTCAATGCAGGCAAATAATTATTATTAGCCAATCCTGCGAGTACCCTTAACAGCTGATCCCTATTTTATTTTCAAAATAAAAAGGACAAAAACGTTGTTAGACAATTATAAATCATCAAATATCATTATTTAGCAAAGTTGCGAACCTCAGATCGAATGATTATGATATTTCAAATAAAAAGGCCCCTGAGAAAGTACCTTGTATCACAAGGAAGTCCTTGCATGGCTAGCAAGCCAGCTGCTTGTTCTACGAGTCCCATTTTGACAAGAGTTGTCTTTAAATTGTCTATGTTTTCATCCTTATTACACAAAGAAGACAAAAGAAAGGCAGATTTTATCTGGAGTTTTTCTACAGGACTTTGCATCGCCCGCAAAAGAACAGAATAGCCATCGTTAACGTCGAGATGTTTCAACGAAATTGGGTGTTCTCTGACCAAACCTGAACAAAAGGATTATACATCATTGTATATCATGTATCTGCTTTTACTTACATATCAGTTTTTATTTATTTATTTTTTTCTATCAGAGCAAGAAATTGATCCACTTCTATAGGAAATTTATATTCACTTACAAGAAACTGCATACAAAGCCTTGATTCTGGTTTGTTCTGATGGATCAGTGTCCACCATATTCAATAATATCGGCATTAAGCCAGCCTCCAATACCTTTTCTTGACAATATGGATTATTTTGTGTTAACTCAGCGATAATGTCCGCTGCCCTCCATCTAAGACTACTGTGAGTAGAGTTCAGACATGGTCCAAATATCGTGAAGCCTCCAATTTTGTAAAAATCATTTGCAGTGTCCATATTATCGACATAATTAGCTATAAGATCTAAGGCCTTGTCATACTCAGAAGGATCATCTTCAGACCGAAGTTCGCTTGCTCCATGTAAGATTTTTATAGATTTTTGCAGCTCTTCTATCACATTGACGGACATCGAAGTGAGCGCCTCGTTCAAAAACTTTTGACGCTGAGAAAGAAGAAATAATTTAGCAACGTTTCGCAGCACCTAAATACGTTTCTTGAATACTAAAAAAAAACTACAAGTAAAATAAATCCTAAACATTATTAGCTTTGTTTTATACCTCCTGATCCAAAGGTTGAAACTGCGAAGAATGTGGCGCGTCTTCGTCGCGTGTTGCTTCCATTGCAAATCGGAGTAGTCCTTGTAAATTGGTAGGTTGTCTTGGTTGGTTTGGAATTGGTTGCAGCTGTGGTTGACGTGATTCATTTTGGGGCCGAGGTGCTTGAATGCTTAAGGGCCTGGTGTTACTTGTGTTATCTTCATTTCCCATGTTACTGCTCGATCTTGAGGTATTATTGCTGAATATAATTATTGATTTGATTCAGTTCTTACATAACGTAATTATTTTATTTCTCAAATAAATTTACGTTTGGTTTTTATAGGTGCTATCAATTTGACTATAAAGTCTAAACATTTTATCGAGTTTTACGCGTGAAAGTAAACAAATAATTCTAGTCGATTACAGACGCGCATTTCGAGGTTATAGATAAACAGCGATACTTATGAGTGGTAAATAAATCTTCAATACGATACACAGATTTCAATATATTGATTTAATACAGAATTAAAATGCGGACCTTACCTGCTCATGTTTTTAGTTGTATGCTTTGTAAACGATGAACCCATGAATTAAACTAAACGAAAATGAACAAATGGAACTCGAGGACAACCAGAGTGATTCATGCCTCGCGTTCAAATATTTAAGGTAACACGAAGACCGATCTTTAAATGAGAACTGGTTACTGGAAATTGAGGCTGTATTAACTTCGAGATAATTCTAGAAAAGGAAACGTTTGTAATAAAAGTTGCACGGAACGTATGTATTATTTTGAGACATGTGTGCGGCCATACTCATACATGTGAATCAGATGATCAACCTATCACAATTCAAGGTCTAGTCAAGGCGAATTGGACTTTTTTGTTGTCCAATTCATTCATTCGTGCTTTCAACAATCGTGATTCATAATTATCCTCTGTTCAAATCCAAAATTGATATCAATATTCATGAATGTACGCATAAATAAGCAGAAACGATATAAATATTCATTTATTGGAGACAATCGTAGATTCCGGACTTCGTACATTATTCAGAGTATAAGAATTCTTCATTATAGAGGCGTTTGGTAGACATAGCTTTATTTTAGAACCGCAATCTTATTGGGACAACAGATTTAATTCGTTTAGAAAATTAAAAAATTTCTATTTCACTATAAATGTAATGTTTATTACAAAATGAAATGCATATGAGTTTATTCGTTAATTTCTATAATCCTAACTTTACCGTATAACTAATTATAACGAGCATGTAATTGTTTGAAATAATTTATAATTGAACGGATTTTTTATCGTAAATAAAATAACTCGAAATATATCATTGTTATTTGTTGTCTTCATTTGATGATCACTTCAATAATATTTCGAATAATTTATTCTCTCCATCTGTGAGAACAATGTTGATTTGTGCAAACGTAATACAGTCTCATTTCTTCTTCAGCTCTCCTAGTTTGGGCTTGGAAAAATACAGCTTCGCGATGATTACATTTTGGGCATGGATGGTCTTCGGTTCGCGGAAGCGTGGGATCTGATATAACATCAGCAACAATATTTTTCAATTCACTGAAAGGAAAAAAAAAATAATATTATTAAGCAATAAAATTCGGAAGTATTATTATTATGAAAATTTTTTAACTTACTCGATTTCGTGCATAATTTTGTTCACGTAAATACAATTGCTGTCGGCAAGCTGCTTAAAATCACAATTTCTACACTGTAAGACAAAAAATCGGGCTGTTTATTTACATGATAAATGTCAAATCTGAATTTGATTGTATCTTTGTTTTAATTCTCATCCGAATTTTATGCTGCAAAGGAAATTGAATTGTTGTGCAAGTATTTTGTATACTTTCTTTCTTAATTTGTATTTAAAATAAAAACTTCTAAATTGAACAAGAAGAAATGATGCTAAATCACTTACCGCGTACATCAAAACTTTGTTTTCCTTATCCTCCTTCGGGTATAACATGTTGTTACATTCTTGACAAAATCTTATTCCCACAAAGCCTGGACCATTGTCGTGCGTGTCGTATCCAGCTATTTTAGACATTATTGTAATAAATATTAACGAAATAAAGGAAAATTATCAATTCATTAGCAACTCACGATTCATGTTTTGAAGGTTAACTCTAACCCAACCTCAATACGATCATACGGCGTTAATACACAATACACATCCATAAACTAACCTACAAAAAGGAAATATGAAAACTGAAATAAAACGAAAGCTCATACGAGTGTTTATAGCATTGAGTAAAGATAGGTATAGAGGTACGGACAGCATAACGTCCCTACCACGCTGTCCGCATCTCTATAACTATCTTTACTCAATGTTTATAGTGTTTGTAGTTCGTAGAATATCAGTATCGACTTAGATGGAGACACCGTCTTTAAAGACCGGTTAAACGTTTCGAATAAATTCACTTTGCGTACATACATACATGTTTAAAAGTTGAATAGATCGTAAAATAAGTATTCCAAAATACATATCTCAATGATTTACCTACGGATACACTCTACGAGGTCTTGAATCACGCCACGTTTTATATTTAATAATAAAATAATAATGAATATATCTGAAGACAGTTTCGCTTGGGCTCAACGTTTAGGTTGCCCACCGTCAGCTTGTAACGAGTCTACAAAAAAGGCGTAAGTTTGGTATTAAAACCAATAAATGTCGAATTAAACTTGTGTTTACATTGAATATTGAGTTCTTTTACATTATAATTCACATTTGCAGATTATCAAAAGGAATTGTTGGTCTTTTGTGGGAACATGTTGCCGACAAGTTGTATCCTACTACTGACGTTTTGGAAGCAAAAAAAAATATTTTGTTATACAAATTGATGGAAAATACGGAAGACGTCGAGATCGAAACGATAAGAAAAATTTGGAAATATAAATTGGAAAGACAGGCTTTGCAAAAAGAAATTTTTGCCGCTGAAGAAAGACGAGAAAGTCAGGAATTTTCACTCCGAAAAAAACGTGAGTATACCACAGGTTTTACTTTTATTTTCATTCTTCCTGATCTCCTTGTTATACAAATTTTCACCATTTCTTTTTCCCCATATTTTCAAAGGGCAACAACTTCTGAATATAAAATCTGCTCGTCAGCTTTTACAAGCAAAAAAAGACTTATTTCTGACAAAACACAATCAAATGGATGCACAAGTCCAGGACTGTAACCAAATGCGCAAAGTCTGTGAGTGTCTAATGCCCCCAGTTGGTGATCAGGTCAAGGAAAATACTATAGAGGAATCTCTAACTCTAGTCAGTTCTATGTCTAACGGCGGCAACAAAAAACAGGTCCTTGAAAATTATTTTTGCTATTTTCATACCCAATATACGTGCGTGTTTGTTTTCTCTTTCAATTATTCTAACGTTTGTCATTCTACGTAATTTTTCATAATATTTTTCAATCCCAATTTTAGGTATGGAAGAAAATATCAGAAACACTTTATCCTGTAGCGACGCCAGTTTTGTGGAATATTCTTTTGCAAAGCCGCACTGCAGACACGGAGCGAGTTATCCAGCTGGGAACAGAAATATCTCATAATATCATGTCTAGTAATTCTGGAGAGAAATTTGAAATTGGTATTGCGAAAGCTTGTAGTTTACACCTAACTGCTGTGTCGAAAAGATTGTTGTATGATGCAAGGGCTAATACTCGCCAGAAAAATGTTATGGAATATATTGAAAAGATTGAGGTAACTTTCGCAGCAATATTTATTCTTTACTTAATTTTTAGCCTTATTCAGTTAGGAATTTCCTTCTGTTTTTACAGAAGTCTCACAGCAATAATTTGGACATTAGCGAATGGTTGGAACTAACTTTGGAGGTCCGGAAGTGGGAAGCTGAACAAGCCGGATTGCAGAAAGAAGTAGAGGAAATTAACCGTAAGCTGGAAGTTCGAGCTGAATTGACCGCTGAGCTGAGTAATATAGCAACTGCAATGCAGGGCATTGATGTTCAAATTGTAAGAAAATAACTGAGTGAATAATTGATGAAAAGATTTCAATAGAACATTTTAATCCTAATTAGAATAAAACTGATTGTAATTTTGATAAGCTGTGTGGTTAAAAATAGCTATTTGATAGTTATATTAATTATTTTCAGGGAAAGTGTGCTCAAGATGTACAAACTTCTATGGCACTTTTGAAAGGTGCTAGTGCCGCCTTAAATTGCGTCAAAGAAAAGCTCCAGGGTGGTCTGCAGAAGTTTGCTATATTACGAGCAACGCATCAAGACAAAACCTGGTTGGATGTTGATCTCAGCAATGAAATAGATAACTTTTATGATAGAATCGACGTGAACGCCTTAAGAAAAATTACATTAGCCGGAGAAATTGGTGCATACAGGTAAAAGTTTTCAATTACGAGCTGAAAAAATAAAAAATTCACAACTTTTCATCATTACTTTGAATTTCTATTATCTCATTTGAATCGCGAACGTAATTTTACCCCATATAATCAATATGAATTTTTTTTTTCCAGGCATTCATCATACTGCATAAGTCAAAGTGCACTTTCAATTCCGATCCCTTGGGATATAGATAATGTCCATGACTATCCATTCATTCGAGCACCTATCTACAATCTATTAGACTGTTACAAAATCTTGAGCAAATGCATTTGGTTTGCTAATGATAAGCCAAGCCCTCCAATGACCGACGAAAAATTGAATCTTTTCACTGAAGTCGATGAACAATGGTGCTTAATGTCAGCTAAAAATAATATCCATACTTTCGAGGAGTTACTTGATCTCATAAATCAGGCTTTAGAAAATGCGCAAGAAGAGCTGCGGCGGTTTGATGACACTTTTGAAGCCTGGTGAGACAATTAATTGTATATCAAAGGGGAAGTCGGATTAAAATTAATAAAATAGATCGAAAAGAATTCTAAACCTGTGAGAAATTTTAAATTTGGGTAAACAAATGGTTCGACTATTTTTATTTCATTAGAATTTAATTTTCCGTTTTCTATTTTTCAGGACAAAACAGGTAGTTAAAAATGTATTGATTTGTGATGAGCATGTTGTGGATGGAATAACATTTAAAGAATGGCAACACCGATTCAACATGATGGCATCAGTATTGGCTTCAAAGACTAAAGTTATGAAATAATTCGTCGCATAATATTTATCTAAAAGGTAATTTTCCAGGTTTAATATTCGGCGACATGTTGTGTACATACTTATAGCTATGATATAATGTATTTCTACTTTTTTAATGTGTAAATAAAGACGTCTTTTTTCAGAAATTTAATTTTATTCAATAATATTGTAGTATAGATGTGTAATTAAATATAGTAAGGATGAAGGTTCTCCTGATCTACAATTTTTCTAAATGAAGACAAATCTGAATTTGTATGATTCCTATTCAAGAATAATAAAAAAATTGTGAATTATTTTGATATGATGATGTAAACTATTTATATTTATTTTGTGGTGAATCGTCTGAGGAGGAACAAAAAGTCCTAATACCGTTATAAAGTCTAATAAAAAAAATAAAAGATACGCAAGAGATTGAAAGTATTTTTTTGTTTAATTAAAAATAGTTTGAAAATGCCGGTCACGTGAGAATTTTAATTGAATATTGAAGAATTGTCGCCAGGTGGCGACAGTGGCTAAAAGATAATCGCGCTCCTCGTGGAGTTAACGTCGTACTAGCCAGTAGGTGATTGGCGACGGGTCGAGCGAGTCAAGTGATTAAAAAATGGCATCCGCGACATCGTCGCACGATGAGATTTCACAGCAATGTTCGGTTAATAAACTCATCCGCGTCGGTTATTACGAATTGGAGAAAACCATCGGTAAAGGGAACTTTGCCGTTGTCAAAATGGCCACCCACGTTGTAACGAAATCAAAGGTACGATTATTCTCAACTACGAAACGTTTTCCACTAGCAGCTTGGAATCCATCATTTTGTCATAAAAATTACTTGAAAAGTAGCCTGCAATCAATTATTTGTCAAGATTTCTGACTCCTCGTTATTCTATGTAAAATATACTTTAATAATCTGTAACAATCGTTGAAAATATTACGACAATCACTCGTTTCGTATAGTAGATATGTCTTTCAACAATCGACGGCTACATTGATTTTAAACTAACATAACTGCTCGTTTTGCCATTTCAATAATTTTTTCTTTATTCAGATTACAATAAATTACGATCTTATGCAGTGACCGTACGTTGCTGTTATTTTGGTTTGTTCTTTTTTCACTCAGATTCGAGCAAATATTTATTATTTATTGATGCTACCTTCGTTTACGTCACATGCCTTTACGAGTTAAAGAACCCGAATGTAGTGTATGTATCTATATCTATCATTCCTCATGTAGTACGTACGTGTATTAAGTAGCCAGTTTTGTTACAATCAAATTAACAAATGTTATTGAATAGATTTTATAGTAGAAAAGTCAGAAACAGCTACGTTATTCAGAGTCAATAGCTGCATAGTTTGGTTATTGTATTTTATTTTTAATTATAACAGTCGCCATTTTGAAACCGTTAAAAGTACATCTTTGGAAAGTTAAACAAAAAAAAAAAGCAAAAATCCCCGTACAAAACAAACCGCAAAAAGTGATGTTTTTTCTCTATTCTTGATATTATAATTTTACGGTATAGAGTTATGTTAAATTGACATTTGAATTCTGTTAAACGATTGTAGTCGTGCGTAAAACTCGACACAGAAAAAAATTTCTAGCTTATTTGTGGGGGGGTACTTATTTATTTATTTATTTATTTATTTATTTATTTATTTATTCGATTTCGATTTCGGATTTACGCCAGCAACTAAATTCTTCAAAATAGTTCAACGTACTTTGTATATGTATGTAAACAAATTTTTATCGCATCGCCATCTTGAAACCGCTGAAAATTTATTCGTCGAATATTTTATTATTCCTTTTTGGTGTTAATTTTTTCGTAAACCATGTGACACGTAAATACATACATGCATACATGCATAACTTACAATCAATTTCATACGCGCATTGTGTATGTTGGGTTTTCAGTCTTATTCTGATCTCGACTCTTAAGTTTGTTTTTGTATTTAGCATTTACTACCGTTGAGTTTCCGCTCCCCCGTCTTTCATTTTTCCTTCTACGGTTATCAATTTCATAATATTATATAAAGAGGTAGTTAGTGAACCTTGAATTCTGTTTGTCAGCATTATAATAATAATAATAATAATAATAATATAATAATAATTATAATAATTCTGAAAGTGCAATAATTTAAATTGAGGGTAAAATGACTTATATAATTAATCATTCCCTGAAGACAAGTGTGACAAGGAAATACACAGAATCGCAATAATAAGAAAACTGTACACATACGAATCACCGAGTTGGAATACATTTATATTAAATTATCCCATTTATGTGAGAGAAACTAATAAAGAATGTATTCAGAAGGGCGAGCTCAATAGGCGATTATTTTTTTCCTAAAATTTTATGTCCGCCTCATTTTAATTCAAATTTGTTTTTATTTAGTTTAAAATAATTCGATAGAATAATAAATATGCGTATGTAAGTTTGAATAGCGAAGGGATTGTCTGAGTCGGATTGTCCGTTATGCCGCTAAAGTAGCAGTCGGACTTGACGATAATTAGTGACAATTAGCGCGAATCAACAGCTTTGGGTGAAGCCTTGGTACTGTACAAAATTTTCTAACCACTTGATATTATAGTATGATAACTTATCTCCCCGCGCAAAAGTCTACTATACACTGCGGCTCGTATGTTTCTCTCCCGTAATATCCTAATATATCATCGCTTTATGTATCGTAGTTAAATATATGTATATTTTATCGTCGGTCTATATGTACCTTTTACTTAATTCTTTTCTCTGCCGATCAGAATAAGAAAAATTCATTGAAAAAAAAAAATAAAATAAATATATATATATATATATATATATATATATATATATATATATATATATATATATATATATATATATATATATATATATATATTTATTGCAAGGCGGAATTAATTTATATCTATATACATATGTATATTAAAAACAACAAATAGTGAGCAATAAAATCATTAATTGGCCACTTTAAACTTTTATATTTTTAATTCTAAGTGGATAGCGTTGTGTACGTATCTCCGCGGCAATTATTTATACCAAAACTTAGCAAACGATATTTTCGATTGTAATCATTTTGCAAAATCGTTCGAAATATCGCATCAATTTATCGTATCTGTAGAAATTGTCGCAGATATTTTGTTTCTATATTTTTTTTCACAATTTTCAATTTTTTTTTTTTTTGTTTCTGTTTGTTTTTTCATAACCATATAATGTAGGTACAGATATGTACGCGAGCAAGTGCGCTGCTTGCTACGACAGGGCTAGGGGGACGTACGTATGTCCTACCTACATATGTACATACATGTGAAATAGGCATGTGTTACGCATATATTCGCGCGGGCACCGAGTGACGTCAGTGTGATGTCACAGGAATCTACTCAGTTGGTCAGAGACATGCTAAACACAAAATATATGTCTTATAAATTAGAGTTACCGCAGTATAGAGAAACAGTGATACGTCCCATATATTTTATATTTGTCGAAAGCTTAATCCTTTTTTTTCTCTCAATACTACTTTATATTAATCCCTCCACAGCTAATAATCCGTAAACGATCAGACAGAATTTCTACTAGCAATAATATGCTTTTTTTTGGTCGGCATTTGATAGAGAGCCTGTTAGATGTTAGAGAAGGTCGAAAAATTTTGTGTTGTATGTACCTTAATCGATTCTACTTGTCTGTTCTTTTTTTTGAAATTTTTTATCGATACAGAAGTTGCGGCTAATTTTTAATTTAATTTAACGAATATAGTCAAAGTGTAGATTTATTCATTGATGAAGGTTGGTGTCGATATACCTAGTTAACGAGGTGACTGAGTGATATTTTTGTTTTTAATTCTTGAATTTCTTGCGTAATGAATCAAACGTATTTCATTCGAGATGTTCTCTGATACAAGGTTGAACCGTAAGCCACCGGAGATCTCTGTCACGAGGATTAACTCGTGAATGATTTAACGTAACGTAACGTAACGTAACGTAACTAACATGTGTATATATATGTATATATATGTGTGTGTGTGTGTGTGTATATATATATATATATATATATATATGTGTGTATATACACATTTTCTTTTTAATCCTAAATGGACATGGTTCATAGATAATTTTCATTTTGTGAATGAACGAAAGTTTATTTTTACCATTTCGTATCAGATTTCGTTACTTATCTAAGCGTAAATCGATCGAAAGACCTGCGTGATATTTACGTGATATTCTTCAATTAATTACGATGTGAGATACGGGTGGGGAGTTTATAAGCATATAGCAAATAAACCTATAATATATATGTATAGTTAATCAAATCTATATAACACTGGATAATATTATACATTTATTATAAACGATTCGTTCAATTTTTAAAACTATTTCGTCCTATGTGTATATTCATTTATTTATCATGTCATATATACGATTTTATTTTACGCGACGTTATATCATAGGTGACGTCAGAAACGATTTTTCGTTCTTATCACTACTGTGGTTGGTTGGGAATTATATTTTTCATATCATATTTATTATTTATGTTTGTATTTTTACAAAAAAAAAAAAAACATAAGAGAAATTACAACAATTTTCTCTCCAAATATATCGACGTTGACACTAAATACATGTTACGCAGAAATTGTCATATTGAACGGGGTGTGTTGAGCATTGAATTTTATTTCTTTGTAATATTGAAGAAATCTAATTATGAATTGTTTTACCGAACGATTTACGTTAAGAAGATTGATAGTTATCGTTCTAACGATAAATGATTGTACATATATAGTAGTTATATTACGACGATTATATCTGGCCCAAAGAAATAATATTCAGTTTATCGTATAGCTGGTAACACAAATAGGTGTATAGAACGTCACATGATTTGTGAAAATAATTTCAAAGAAATCCGTTTGTCATTTAAATTGCGATTATTAAAGGCTGTAATTTTCAAATCGTTGAACCGATTTAATACGCGCGCGCACGTATTCCGAAATGAATGAATGAAACATACGTGTATGCACATTAGGGAGGTTTAATTTCAAAAAACGCTTTATTTTTTCCCAGGATTGCTCGTCAATAATTTTGTTCCTGTTCATAGAAAAATTGCTCTCGCACAGGCTGAAGCCCGCATGATGTTTTTTGCTACTGCCGCATCGATGTTGAAATTTCGAGATTTTTTCGAATTTTAAAGTTCAGATATCGAGGCGCTCTTCGAGGTTCTCGTTCGTTGCAACATGTGTAGAAATTCAGTGGAAGCGGGGCTCTGTCGGATGATGTTCAATACTGTCATATTGATATCGAAATTTGTAAAATCGTAAAATTGAGTTTGTTAATAATTAAGTTGCGCAGCAGCTCATTGAATCACTTGCTGTATTTGCCGCAAGTATGTTTTACGTGAAAGCGGAGAGTTGTCAGACAATATTTATTGCTGCCGCATCTATGACGAAGTTTTTGAAGTTTCAAATTCATCCAGTCTACATATGTTGCTATTAAAATATCTGATCGCTCATCGATTGTATGGCTCCTTCTATATGCAAAAAATCGAACACGCGGAATGTGGAGCACGTACGTAATTATTAACAAACTTAATTTCACGATTCTTCAAATTTCCATATCACTGCGGCAGTATTGAATATCATCCGACAGATCCCCGCTTCCACAGAATTTTTTTCACATGTTGAGACGAACGAGAACCGCGAAGACTACCTCGATATCTGAGCTTTAAAATTCGAAAAAACGGCATTTTTTTGAAATTTCAACATCCATCCGGCAGTAGTAAAAAAATCGTGCAGGCTTCGGCCTGTGCGAGAGCGATTTTTCTGTGAAGAGGACCGAAAATATTGATGAGCAATGCTGGGGAAAAATAAAGCGTTTTTTTTGAACCGCCCTAATATACATACATACAATAGATACGTGCATATACTTATATTTACATAAATACGTAGATATATGCATAATTGATATGATGGAATTTTCTTCAAATTTTAAACATTTGATCATTCAGCAATAATATGAACCGATTTTTTGACCTTTTCCCGCAAAGTCATCAAAAGCGTTGAACCGACCGAATTTCTTCATTATCACTAGATATGTCACTTTTAAATTAATTGATACAATAACGAAGGCTTCAAAAACAAAATTAAAACACTAAAACAAAGTAAAAACTTTTTAACGTCTAGTATTAAATTTTTTATTATTTTTTCAACCGTTCTAAAATAACAAATTAATGACCCTCAAGATTTCTGTATCTGCATTTTTGAACTTTAGCAAGCCGTAGCTTTTGCAGGTTCGCTCTGAGAGCAAAGTTCCATGAAAATTTTTACCTCCATTTTCAATTACCCAATGGCGGTATTCTTTAGTTTTTTTTTTTTAAGTCCGATGTTAACGCCGTTTTTCCGTTAGCTAGTACTTTACGACGACGTAACTTCGACACCGTCATTCTTAGAGCAACATTCTATTAGACTTTTTTCTTTCTCTTTCGATTATCTAGTAGCAGATTTTTTTTTTAGATTTTTTCACTAAATGGATTGTGATGAGTTGAGATTGGAAAAGATCAAAGATTAAGAAAATTGAGAGTTTAATCAAATGAAGGTATTGCTTTGTTGCATCTATTACTGAAAAAGGAAGAAAAAAAAAGGCTTTATTATACCTAGCTATGTTAATTGAAAATTAATGCATGCATATTTGCATTTAAAAAGCATTAAGCTTATGAAATTGAGAAACATAAATCGATGTTTAAAGGCATAAAACTATAATAATCAAATGGATTATCTTTACGAAGAGACACAATTGTCGCATGGGATGTAAAAGTATTAGAATTGTTATTGTAGAGCACAATGGAAAGGGCCAGCACTTATTGCCTTGTAACGGTGTTGCGGGGTGAAGAGGAGGGATTTGTCATTTATAAGGTATAAGTGATGAGCGCGGTTCGAGAGGACTCCCTGCCAGTTACCACTTGCTATCATTTAGCATGTCTATCACATGATTTTGCTCGCTCCATTTATCATTGGATCCTAACATGTGCCGGCTTCTTAGATCAGTGCAAAAAATTTAGTACGCAAAATAAATAATTTAGATACTTTTCTAGGAAGCAGATGCTTAGAATGATATGATCATTTTTTTTAGGTCACTTCAATCGGGCAGCTACTTCTTATGTCACTGTTCTCTGAGTAGAAACATTTTCTCCATATGTGAAGAAATTAGCCCCAAAATTCATTACCTTGATTTCATAAATAGATAATTAAGAATGAATCGTGCTTTTTATAGGAAAGAACATTCATAGTTGAACATCTTTAGCAGAGTTTTGAAAATTGTTTGCAGGTGGCTATCAAGATAATAGATAAAACAAAATTAAATGAAGAGAATCTAGCTAAAATCTTCCGTGAAGTACACATAATGAAGAGGCTTCGGCATCCGCACATAATCAGATTGTATCAAGTTATGGAAACAGAGAAAATGATATACTTGGTAACAGAATACGCAGCTGGTGGAGAAATATTTGATCATTTGGTAAAAAATGGTAACATGTTGGAACCTGAGGCGAGGCGAATATTCCGTCAGATAGTTCAAGCTGTGCGTTACCTTCATCAACAGAAAGTGGTTCATCGAGATCTTAAGGTATTTATATTCATAAGCTAAGAATCTTGTTACTAATTTTTTTTGTTATCTGCAATTTAATTTACTCATTTATCATACTTCGTAGGTGGAATAGAAAAAAAGGTCCAGATTAACAAATACCATTATTATAAAAGGAATTTTTTATTCTTATAAGTAAAGTCTGTTTCCCACCGAACTGTTTTATCAACTTCTGATGATAGTTACAACACCTTATTTTTGAGCTACATAACTTTTATCCTGTCTGTATAGAATTTGGTATGCAGTTACTTTGAAAATTGGGAACTGACTCTTCAGTTGAAGTTTATTTCAATTTATTGTTGATTTTGAAATTTTTATCAATTGAGTGTACTTAAGGGGATTGCTGACTCTTGCTTAGTTATGCAAAGTTGCTACTTGTAGACATTAAAAATAACAATTCCAATTACGAATTCTAATATTGTTGGGAAATTAAATTTAAATTTGAATTAGAATTAATAAAATACCCATTATTTCCAGGCTGAGAATTTGCTACTTGACGCAGACAATAACATAAAATTGGCTGACTTTGGCTTCAGCAATGAATACACCCCAGGGGTACTCCTCAGCACCTGGTGTGGTTCTCCTCCCTATGCCGCTCCTGAAATATTTAAAGGAACACATTACGACGGGCCTAGAGCAGACGTATGGGTATGTGTCAGGGAGTGAAGAATGAACTTTGTTATTTACTTTATTTCAACTACGAATCACAAGTTTATTTATTTATTTTTATTCTCTTGTATCGTTATTGTGTTTCAAAGCATGAATACATATAATAAAGGGATCTTCGTCTAGCTTTAATCAGAGCTAACAACTATTCTCGAATGGCATTATTCAGTGGCGAATAAATTTAATTCAAATTTGATCATCATCTGTTCTTTTTCTTTTTTCGATTTTTCGTTTCTAGTCTTGCTTTTTTTTTTTTTTTTCTTGTTTCTGTACTGAGCACTTTTCCTTCCATTATACACTTCAGTTCTCAGAGTTTAACGTCTCACGTTAAAAGAACATATTTCTATTGCTTTTCAAGTTAATCAAATGTATTATTATAATACTTGAATTGACGCTATTTACAACGTTATTACAGAGTCTTGGTGTAGTATTGTACGTGTTAGTTTGTGGTGCCCTGCCATTTGACGGGCCTACAATGCAGTCGCTGCGCTCTGTGGTGATCTCGGGGAAATTTAGGATACCTTATTTCATGTCTGCAGGTGAGTAGAAACGCAGAACTTAACAAGTGATTCCTTAAAATAATTGATTCATTCGGTTATCCTCTATCTGCAGTGATGTTTTTTGTCAATTTTTTTTTAAATCTGTTAATGTTGTGTGGAATATCGTAACTATGTAATGCCCATTGATTATGAAGAGGTGCAATCGATGCAATTGAATTTTATCAAAAGACCTGCACCCAGTAAGTTATGAATTTAAAATATTGAAGCTTTTAATTCATTAGTAAGAGCAGAAAATATAGCTTCTATCGGAATCAGTCAGTATTCAGATTGTTCTAATAATACACTCTTTAGAGAACATGTTTGTGTCAAATTGGATAACTTTTTTCCTCATATCCAATGACATCTTTTTATTTTTTATTTTTTCTCTCAACAAGCATCTTTTAATTTCAAAACATTAAAATACATTTAATAATGCTGGACAGTAGGGTAAAAATGGAATGGAATTGTGGACAGTACAACACGGCTTACAATCAATCCCATATTCCACGATTAAAAATTTAATGATCAAAAAAACACTAAGACATTATTATTATATATTTATTGAAAATATGAAAATCATTCTTGAGATTCGTAGTTCATAGTTTCTCAGAACAGTTGCTTGTTTCTAAAAATTGAATGAAAATAAAATTAGCAGCTTAACAAAGAATGAATTTAAAATAAATCCGTATTGTTTTCATCAGGTAGCAAAATAATTTACTATAAAGAATGCTTACTTGACCGTATTAAATTTGAGTGAAAAGAGTGTTAGCTCAATTATCCAGTAAACACATTAATCTATTAATTGGTAATCATTTTCAGAGTGCGAAAGGCTGATTAGACACATGCTGGTCGTCGAACCAGAACGGCGATTAAGCATAACACAAATCCTGACACATCCCTGGATGGGTGGAGACGGTGTGACGGAGCCCGAACCAGGAGGGTGTGTAAAAAAAATATTTAACACTATGAAAACATTATAATAAATTCATTATTAGATGATACAATGAATAATACATTACACAATATGTAATATAATACAAAAAATGAATTATTTTATAGGTGCAGTGCTGAGCCACCCCCTCTGCCACAGCTTAATCAATTAGTAATAGAACACATGCTCAGGCTACCTGGCCTCAGTGCAGACACGTTATTACAAGCTATTCAAGGTAATGCTTTTGACCATGTTTCGGCTATATATAACTTGCTGGCCGATCAGCTCGAGCCAAGTATGCCCAGCATCCCCATCATACAAAGTATACCCGGCGATTATCTACCTGACGGTGCTCATCAACTGGAAAAGGTAAAAACAAGCTTCAGAGGGACGATGATTAACAGTATTTGTATTTGCTTAGTTCTGGGAAAGAAACTGCACTGGCAGAAGTGATTTTCATTCAAATCATTTCAGTATTAAC
This sequence comes from Macrophya annulata, assembly GCA_963924015.1. Lineage (NCBI taxonomy): Eukaryota > Metazoa > Arthropoda > Insecta > Hymenoptera > Tenthredinidae > Macrophya > Macrophya annulata. The sequence goes on along the minus strand of OZ001258.1, from coordinate 35,064,378 downwards.
AAACTAAACAATTTCTTTTTCTTTGTTTTTTTCATAGTTTGGTGAAGCTGAAGCAGAGACAGAAGAACGTAGTGGCCTTCATTTGCCTTCTGGTACCCCTTATCATGCTACAAGGAGACACACAGTTGGCCCTGGAGACGCTGCCCATCAACCGCCTACCCCCTATCCTTATACATGTACCTATATTCCGGGTTATCCAGCCCTTCCCCTACTGCCAACGTTGCAGTGCAATGCCAATCCTCACTTACTACCGCACACTAATCTTCCGCTAAATCTCCCTCTAATTCAGCATCAACCTCCCCAGAACTTCCAAATCAAAGACCAACACTTATTAAAACCGCCTATCGTTATGGGTGCAAGTAAGTTGAAAACCATATCAAATTACGCAGTTTTTCAGCAAATGTCTTCATCCTTTAGTTATATAATTTTTACGTAGCAGTTTTTTAAAATCTTTTGATACAAACTATCCATACTTGAATATTTCAGTCCAATTTTGAACGCAGAGTATTCAGAATTTGTGCAATTTTCATTACAGCTGGTGGTTTTGGAAGAAGAGCCTCCGACGGTGGAGCTAATCTCCATGTATTTTATCAACAGCAACACGGGACCAGCGCTGGAAACAGTGATGATGGCGGATGGAGTCAGCCCGGTAGCCGAGAGCACTTGCAGCCAGTGAGTTTACTAAGTGTAGTATTCAGTTTTTATAGAACAAACAAGAGTTAAGAGATAAGATACCGTTTGGAAAACCTTTTGTATTGATATCAAACAAATATAATTACATTTGAATTCTTACAAGATATAAGAACTCCTCATAAAAGCTCGATTACGTTTCTTGATTATTGCTATCAAACTTTAAGTTTTACCTTAACAAATGACGCAAGGCTTTTCTCAACGGATGAGTAATTGCGATTTCTGAAGGATTCCCTGAATAGACAAATTCAAATGCAAATTTTTAGCCTGCAAACAGTATCGGCATGATATTATATAGATTTGATGAACCTCTTATTGTCATATATGAGAAAAATTGGAATATACAACTTCTTAACCCTATATTATAAACAATCTATTGTTCTGATTTCCAAGACTAAGTAATTATTGAAAAACTGAAAATGAATTGTGAAAATATGGAGCAGTTCAATGTATAAACTCTACTTCTGAAATTTGAATTATAGTGATATGTTACATTTAACAGTTACAGGCCGGCAGTCCAACGATGGTACCTTGCTCGCAGCCACTAAGTGTTGGGGTTGGTGGTGGTAGTGGCGAAGGTGTAGGCGGTGGTGGTGGAGGTGGAGGGACAGATCGAAGAAGGCGTAGTGGCCTCACCGCAGTTATGCAACGACCAGGTATAATACTCGTAAAATTATACGAATTTTTCAAAATAGGTGTTTGTAAGGAACCAGCGATAGTTGCACATTGATGTATTAGGTATTTACCTTTGTTTTTCGGTTTTCATTATTTTTTCTTTGTTGTTTCTTCAACCAATTTTCATTCGTAACAAATAATTATAAACCCTTCCATTATAATTTTTTTTAACAAGAATATGTCCTAGAATTTTGTCAGGAAATGAAATGATTTTAATTATTCTCAAAAATTCATACAAATCAAATACTTATCTAGTTTTGAAGAATATTTCTATTTAAATAAATTCTATACATTATGTCGGGTGTTAGATATTGACAAAAATTTAATAGTCCTGGCAAATATTCTTCGTTGTATATTACAATATTAATTTCACCGTGATATTTTTCCATTTCATCAAATTTCTGTTATGTTATATAGTTTTATTGAATAATATTATTTCGTATTTAACGTCCCTTTATATGTGCTTTTGAGTTTTATGTAATCCCGTCAAGATTATCCAACCTTATTTATCACCTTTCATTTAGTTATCTTTGTTTGTTTGATTTTGCATGGTTTTATTGTGCTCACCGCACTGCCATGCCTCGTTGGTTGGTAACTTGCATGTAGTTATAAATCCGGAACTGGTCATGGAGGTGGAAGCTAGGATGAATAGAGCCTATCTCCCGCCAAGACTGCTGCCGCCTCACCTTAGAGCACCTACGCTTCCTCAACACAGGAAAACTTCCCTGTTCTTCACTAGTGCTGGTAATTTGTCATTAATTCTGCTTTATTTTGTCACACTACTTATGCAAATTTAATCCTTTTTTTTTTATTTAAGCTAGCACAGGTGTTTCACACGATAATTTATATTGCAGCAATATAAACTAACTTCAGTTTTGATCTAACGTTTCATTATGTTATCTTTTTTTCATTAAACCTGAACATCACGAAAATATTAACTGACAATCAGGTATTATTTGAATATCTGTAGCAATGAGATCAGTAATGATAAAGGTGTAGTATGTACATGCATACAAACAAAATATATTTATGTAGGAGTGCATATCAGTAGTTGTTATTGTTGATTTGTATTGGTTTTTTACGTTGATTAAGTACGATGAAAATTTTCGGTAGTTGCTCTCCATTAAAATAGATGTTTGTCAATTGAATATTTGTGATTCATAATGTAATGGTTTTGATGTCTTTAATGGTTTTCTGTCGTATAAATTTGTCTGTTAAAAAAACAGAGATAATGTAAATCACGTGAAAAGGTTTTTCCTCATGAAAATATAACATGATATAATTTTGTTCTCTGATCTATTCTAATCTATTAGAATTTCATATTATTCGAGATATTTTAAAGATCATTATCCGTATTTATAGCGGGTAGTAGAGACTCTTACAAAGAGCCAAGTATGCACGTAGCTTCGGAGCGATATTCTCCAGTACGTCGTGCCTCGGAAGGATCAGGGCCTCCAGGCCCTGGAATTCAGGCATTACAACACGAATATCAACAGCTCCAGAGACTTGCATCACCATCTCATAGCCCTGCCAGCATTCCAGGAAGTCCTGTGCACGAGAGAGGCGTGGCAGCCATAACGCAAGGTTTATATCAGTTGGCAAATAAAAATTTATTCTGAGTTATCAAATCTGGTAGATTCTAAATCACACACAGCATCATTATCTATGAAAATCAAAAATGTCATTTTTTCAAACTATGTTCTCCTATTTATCAAAGGTCTAAGTGGACTAAGTACGGCCCCTGTCTCAGGGAGCATAGTTCACGGTACTCCTGCTCAACCACCAGCTGCACCATTGGACTTAAGTCCGTTAAGGCATCACCGTTCTCCAGCGACAACGCCAGTTAGTTATTCCCCTAGTAATAGCCCAGCGTTAGATATGATACAGGAAGAGCATCCTATTGATGTGCCCAGAGTGAGTGGGTTGAATGTTTCCCAGATTATTCTAAAGTCTTGGAAATATTTTATAAATTTTCTTTATGAATCCTTCCTTTCTTGCAGATACCGCCTCCACAAATATCGGTAACTGATGTGCTTGGTGATCAAGTTACGCTTGTCGATGGGTCACCATCTCCGTCACCTTCACCAGATTCCCTAGAGGATGCTTTGCCCCATTACAAACCACTTCCAAGTTTTATTATATCGGAACCTTGCGATCCTTCAAGACCGAGTATAACGAGAGGTATTGGGAGACCGTTAAATGTTACTATTCCAACGGAAGTTGAGGTGACATTATCCGACGAATCAAGTAGGTTGAATTCAGACGCGATTTTAGGAAGAGTTAAGCAAATAATTGACGCCCGTGCACCTCCTAAAGGGTTTATGTTCTCAAGAGAAGAAGTTGAGGGCGGTGGGTTGAGTTTGGAGTATCCAGGTGGAGTTCAAATCGAACTTAGGGTATGCGAATCGGAAGAAAGAGAGGTAAAGGGAATTAAAATGCGACGGATTAGCGGGGACCAATTACAGTACAGTCAACTTTGTCAACAGTTGATATCGTGCATCACTGTTTGACGATATCTGGCGTGTAACCAAATCTATAATTTTCTTTTTTTATAATATGTTACATTACATTCCTGGTGCCACATACACCGCACGTCACAGTATTGCACACGCATGCTATCGTACACATACATATGGTGTACGATAGATTACGCTGTTTCATATTACTATATTCGTACATACATGCTACATTTAGTAGATTTCATAGTTTAATACATTTTTTGTTGTTTTTTTAATAAATTGTACATGAATACTGCACTGTATTAATACAGGAATGGAAATACCACTAGTCATAGTTTACTCAAAATATTCATATGATACAAGTCGGTTTGATTTATTTATTACTTATACTATTTCACGATTTTTATTTTTATATTTTTTTTTTATTTACACAGATCATAATTAACGTTTATTAAATTATGATCATGACTAATTGAATTTCAACGTATTATAACTTGTAAGAAACTGCAAAGTAGAGTTTCTAAAATTCATAAGCATTATCATTTATATTTTTTAACACTATTACCGAATAGCTAGTGATAGTAAAAATCGCTGAAATAAAATCATATATCTCTATTTTAACAATTGTATGAATATCAAACGGTTTCATTATATTTACACGTATTCCAAACCGATTTTTAACTTACAATTGAATAGTTTTTTTTATTTTTTCTATAATTTGTTTTGCTTTTTTCTTTGTTTTCACAAGAAGTATTACAAAAAATGATGAATACTCTATTCTCGTATTACTTTTTTTTAACTGAAATTGACAGTAAAGTTCCAAATATTCGTAATATCGTATTTGACTGAGGCTTATGTATACAGACCACATGCAATCTCTCTTTGAACAATGTAATTTAACACTTTATCTGTTACGCCGACGCGTCAGTGGGTTGATAACATAATTAAAGAAGGTTGATAATTGAGTTCACATGGTGGAATAAACCGTCTTCCGGACACAAAATAATAAACTTTATGCAATGAATATTTTGTGTTATCAAAAAATATACTTGTTTTGCAATACTGAAAGTATAATTAAATGTTTTTAAATAAATGATTATACATTTGCGATGATAAATTTCCTCTTCAATTAATTGTTTGAATTATGAGAATGACTGGTTCATACATACCTATATGTATGTAATACAGTTATCAACTTCCAAGTAAACTCTAAATAATGTAGAGTTACATTGCCCGTATTATTACAGTTCATATCGCAGTATTTCATAATTACTTTTTAATTTAATGGACTCCTTAATAAAAACTATATAAAAAAAAAAACTATATATATATATATATATATATATATATATATATATATATATATATATATATATATATATATATATATATATATATATATATATATATATATATATATATATATATATATATATATATATATATATATATATATATATATATATATATATATATATATATATATATATATATATATATATATATATTATATAGTATAGGTATATAGTATCGAATGTATATCATATCGTCATGTTACTGTGAATAGTAAATTTAGGTGTAAATATATGACACTGTTTGAAAAATCATTCGCAACATACATTAAGAGTATAAACGGTCCACACTCAAGTTTGCTTACAAATTAAAAAAAAAAAACATAAAAAAAAAACGAAAAATTGCTTTCTCCTTCAGTTCATTTTTTCAATTATACAAATGGAATAACAGTTGGAAAATGTCAAACATTTCCTGTAAAGTATTTTAACAATTAGGTATTTCAAGACTGTATCAATTAACGTTTATTATTGTCATGTAATTTTGAATAACATGAATAACATAGTTAAACAACCGTGATTAATTTGTATAGTGAAAATAACAAAAAAAAGTTCCGCGAAAAAAAAAAATAAGAAGTAAATCGCCATGTAGATAAACGACTGCTGTAAAGAAGGAGAGAAAAAAAAAAACAAAAAAAAAAATCATTTTAATGGTGAAGATTATTAATTTTATTCTGCTTCTCCATCAGAATCAAATTTTCTTGCAGTATCCATCGAATGTATATCTATTAAAGCACAAGGGAGAATATATTATCGTTTTTTTTCGTTTTCATTTTTTGTTATTTTGTTATTGTTTTTTTTGTGTTATGCTCAGAATATAGTAGTGGATTGAATGAATGCCTTGAAAGATAGAGAGAAAGAACGAAAGAAATCGAAAAAATTAAAAAAAACAAAAACAATTTGATTGGTCATAAGGACAGGGCTAAACTAAAGTAAATACGCACAGTTGCACATTCTAACATGAAATAGGATATATAGGGTGAAAAAAAGTAAACTAAATATTGTAAATAACACATAATGTAGAGGTGCAACCAACGTAAATATGTACAAGAAATTATACATATAGGTATATATACCAAGATGAATCATGTATATTATAAATAATAATAATGATAATAAATATTATTATTGTTATCATTATTATTATTATTATTATTATTATTATTATTATTATATGAATAGCAAGTAAAGATAGTATTTTCTGCTGTCAATTCTTCAACTAAGACTGTGATTTTTAAATAAAATTAAATAATAATTAGTGCTCATAATTAGTACATATTGATTGAATATCAAGAAATAAAATGAAGTTAAACGAGAAGAATAATAAACAGAGTATACATATTTATTATGAATCCTCGATCCAAGACCTACTCCAATTAAATAAATTCTCATAGACTGTTCAAAGTTTAAAAAAGTTGTGGGTGAGATTGCCATTATCGTAGTAATTTATCTATTCTGTTTTAGAATCTATTTATTATCCATCTGTTAATGCTGAAAATATTCGTTATGTATGTATTATTTGTGCATACATGTGAAAATTCAACGCTTTTCTTGTTAGATAAGAGTAGACAAATGATCTTGACACGTGATGTACACGAGCGTAATAGTCACGTGACTTGGTTTACCCAATCGCGATCGAGGTTTCTTCATAGAGCCTTCGGCTTATTTTTTTTATCAACCGTGCTTTTATACACGCGTCTCAGTGACGTTTACTGAGTTTAGTTTTGTTACGGGACACGGAGTAGCGTTCCGTAAAATAAAAGTAAACATACTGCAAGTTCGAATTTTTGTTACGAAAAATTCGATATTTTGTTTGATATTCAGTTGTTTCGCAGCTTTCAACAATGCGAAATCAAGGCTGTATTGGATGGTGAGATAATCATCATATACAATTTATATTTTAACTAAATGTAAACATATAAATTATGCTTCCTTTCTCCTTTCTAGGTTGTGACTCATCGCCACGATCGTATTTCGCCTTTGTCAAAACATCATTCGAAACATTATCTCATTAGATATGCATTCTTATTCGATCTAAGCACTGATATTCATTTATTCACATCTCTCAGACCATTCGGTAAGTTAATAACGATTCCTTACTGCACGGACAACATCTATCAGTTTACCGTTTTTATTCAGTCAACGTATTGTCTAAACAAACGGTCGAAAAAAAAAGAAAAATACGAAAACGCGGTTCATTCTCACAATATTTGTTAACCAAACAATGAATGACAAAACAAGTATAAAAATGACTTCGTGTCCGAATAGTCGTGTCTCATAAAGACAGAAAAAAAAATAAAATAAATAAAACGATATGGAATATGAAAGAAGCTAAAATTAAGAAAGTGTGAAAAATCTGTGATTAACTTGAAATTGAAACTTTGTGTAGCAGAAACTTGAAAACGTACATTTGATTCATCATCAGTGTCTTATTCATTAATCCAGACCTAAGTTAAAAGAAGAAGAGAAATCATTGGATATGAATGTTTCACGAGACACACCATGGGGTTTGCGTGGAATAGAATGGTTATGGTCGAGATGTACAAACCACCGTCGTTACAATCGGCTTGCTTGGCACAGAGGCGGGGTATTGGCCCTTACTTATATGGCTTATACATGTTACCATATGACCAGGAAGCCAATATCAGTTGTCAAAAGTGTGCTGAGTCAGAATTGCAGCAATTTAACACCTCCGCCTGATGTAAACCCAAGTAACAACAATTCCTGGTGTGACTGGGCTCCGTTTGGTAAGTGAAATTCATCTCTTAAAACAGATGCATGGATAAAGCTGTTTTGTTTAAACTGTTTTGTTAGTGTTTCTACTGGTAAAAACAGTTTTTCACTACATTAGCAAAAAATTAGTAAAAAAAAAACTATTCCCAAAATCAAACTATTGGGCTTGGAAAGGTAATAAAAATTGTAACAATGATAATGGAAAGAAACAGATTGTGAATATTTAGATTTCAAGGACAAGCTGTGATATAAAAGATGGTCAAAGTCCTTTCGGTAACAATGTTGGTCTGTAATTGAATCATTCATTCATTGGTAATTTATGTATGCAGAGATTTTCTTGGCTGGCATTATACTTACTGAAATTTCTACAAGTTCTGAATATTTCTAGTTCATTCATTCAGGCATTGTATATATATTTTTTTCTGTCTTTTTATTATTTGAGATATTTTTCTGACGTCATATTTTGTTCTAATCTAAAGATATTGAACAAACATCCATGTAACAGTATATTTTATGACGCAAATTTTATCCTATTATGGCCTTCTTAAATGCTGACCTAATAAAAGTGGTTCAATGAAATAGCTTCTTAATAATTCAGCGTTATATTTCTAAAATATTTTTAAAAAAATTTCTGGTTTTGAACAAATTTTCCACTTTTCTTTATTTCTAGATACGAAAGATGCCCCGGCACTACTGGGAACCTTGGATTCAGCATTCCTGTTTGCTTACGCAGCAGCAATGTTCCTGAGGTGACAATTTTAAGTGAGCCTGTCTTCTAAACTGAATCTAAACAGACCACTTTAAACTGTATATTTTTTTTTTTTTTTCATTATTTTCTTGCCCAGTGGGTTTGTCGCAGAACGTGCCAATCTACGTTATTTTCTCTCCCTTGGAATGATATTGTCCGGCATATGCTGTTATCTATTTGGTATTGCCAGGCCCTACAACATCCATGGCCTTTGGTACTTTATTTTAGTACAGGTCAGTATGTTTTTGTATTTATAATTTAATACGCCGGACATCATATAAATGTTACTGATTGATTCCTTTTGAGTAGTAATGCATTGGATTAAAATTTCGGTATCTTATGATATAAATTATTTATATCACAATATTTTATCATATCTTAATTCGCAAGTATTGTCTTGATAGAATTTTTGCTCATGTGATAATACGGCAATATCTATTAAATTTACTCTATCTCATTGCAGATAATTAAATATAGATTGCATCGAATTTCTTGAAAATAAATGGAAATAATATTAAATGATTGTGAAAACTCATAATCTATAAAATATTTAATTCTAGAAGAAGTGTTTTATTGTCATAATAATTTACTTATTTGACAATTACTGGAGCCATCATTATCAATCTTTGCATGATTGATGAGAATGTCTCGAGGTATGCTGCAAGATCTGGATTTTTGGTTTTCAGGCTTTTGGTGGAATATTCCAAACATCTGGCTGGCCAGGTGTAGTTACGGTAGTAGGAAACTGGTTTGGAAAAGGGAAACGTGGTTTGATTTTTGGGATATGGAACTCCCACACATCACTAGGAAATATTTTAGGCAGTTTAATTGCTGGAGAATTTGTTGAAGCCGACTGGGGGCTTAGTTTTATGGTACCTGGAGCAATCATGGGAGTAGTTGGTTTCATTTTGTTTCTCTTCTTGGCACCAAATCCTGTAGACATTGGATGTGTTCCACCAGAACCACTAGGATACAGAAAAGTAGAGGCGACAAACAGCTCCGATGAAGGCAGTGCCCCAGAGGATTCAGAGGCAAATAGTGCAGTAGATAATGTGAGTTTCAACAATACAAGACAGTAATGTTAAGTCCCAAGGACTCAAAATGACATAATACGCTGCTTCTTTTACTTTGTCTTATTGTCTCCCACAGATTTCATAGACAGATAATTACTTTTTAATTTATTCTGACAGTAGTTTGTCCTTACCTTTAATTATTAAGTACGAAAACTTTCTGTTCACGACAAATATTATTTGACACTTTGCTATTACAATTTATGTCTTCATTTCAAATATTAATCGATCAAATTTTCCAACAATTAGTAGATGTATGTCTTTTCAATGGCTGAAACAGCAAACACATTGCTACATTCATTATAATTGAATTCCAAATGATGTAATGCGCATGCATTTTTGTCCGCATCTATTTTTCCTCTCTTGATTCTACCAACAAATGTTATTATTGATTGCTGAGAAAGATAAATCTGATCTTTAATGGAACATATGTTTAAAATTTCGTATTTCTGGCCATTGATGATTAGGTATTGCGCGAGTTTCTTTGAATGAACGTTAATGTACTAATTTTGGACTAAAAAGTGTAGCTGGACTGTGTGTTCAATGAAACAAGCTCAATAGCTGTTTCTTTGGCTAGTTTTGACATATAAATCGTGTAAAGAGCTTTCTGAATACTTCAAATAGCTCATGTTCTGTTTGTATAACTTTTATTCACGCTAAGAATCAATATTTTATTTATATTTCTCTGTATCTTCATACAATTTCGAACACCAGCTTTATAAGTAGCATTAATTTTCAGGTAGTTGCCGTACTTAGTAATACATAAATGCAGTTTGCTTAACTAGGACGTGACAGACACACTGATACTCTATCAGCTGCCATCCGAGAGTTTGTTAGTGTATCACGTACATAGTCTGAAATGCAAGCTGCAACTACCAGATATACCAACAATAACAAAGGCTGCAAAAGTCTGATATCTCTAGTAGTTTTATGTTTCTAATTTAAAAGTGACAAGTATATTGCCTCTTATTCCAGCTAGACAATCTATTACATAGAAAACTCGGTATTCAGATTTCAAAAATGATAATTTATTGTGATAACTTACTTACTGTTTTGAAAACTAAATTTGTATGTGCGTATAACTTTCTGCAATAAATTGGCGAAAGCTCCCGCTTTTTCCAGATATTTATATTCAGCTAAGTCTTTTGAGTTTTCTATGCACACCTACTAATCAAGCCAAGCATCTGTTTACTGTTTCTTAGCGAGTCGTCTACCGCAACCTATTGCGTCCTCAATATGTTGAAGGTGTAAGTGCATGCTTTTAATTTCTTAGTCAATACTTTCAGTTTCTTAGTCAATACTTTCGTTACTGTTTAGTCAAATGTGGTATACTCATATTCACAGATTTGTATACTTAAGATTCATAAAGATAGCTGAATCTAATTGAATGATCGCGAAATTAGATCTTTTATTATACCACGAAAAATCCTTAGTTCTGGCAATTCTATAAACTTTATTTCACATTTTCCAGATTACATCTATAATGTACAATTCTTTTATCAGTAGTCATTCTTACAATACGTATTCTTTGCCTATAGTGTATTGCATACATCGTGTAGACGAGAATTAGTTTTGATGAATAAGCTTGTATTTTGTAAGTAATGTTGGGTGGAATATACCGACCATTTAGAAAAAATTATAAATATTATGCCTAATATGTTGCATCCCTAAATCAGAGTACAAATCATACTGTAATAACGAGATCTGTTTAAGTATTCCTTATAAAAACAAAAGATAACATTTTATAAAAAATCATATTCAAGGAAGTAATTCTTCGGACCGAAACAAGTCCCATGCTAACAGTGAATCGTAGACCTCACATTCCTGGGGAAGATAAACCAATTGGATTCATGGGTGCTATAAGTATACCGGGTGTAGCAGAATATTCTCTATGCCTATTCTTCACAAAGCTAGTAAGCTACACATTCCTCTACTGGCTGCCTCAGTATATAGCTGCATCGAGTATGTACTAAAAATCATTTATCTCATTATAGCCGCAATATAATTCAAACTTCATTCTCCAGAACTTGTTTAACGTTGTTAAACCATTTCCCATTTTTTTCTTTTCATCAATAATAATCTCTGAACTTATACTCTGATTCCCAATACTTAATACATTTATTGTACATACATAAAAAAAATTCTGTAAAAAGTCTCCAATTCTGCATTTAATTTCAACACTACTTTGGCGATTAATTTTCTTAATCCATTTGTTCATTATAGCTAGTTACAGTGCGAGACTTAGTGCCGATTTGTCAACGTTATTCGACATTGGAGGCGCAGCTGGAGCAGTTGCAGCTGGTGTTTTTTCTGATTACAGTGGAATGAGTGCCGTTACCTGTGCCAGTATGCTAACTCTCGCTGTCCCCATGGTAAGGATCTTACAATAGCTGGATGAAATTGAAATAATATTTTCTTCTCTCAATTGAAGCTTCATAATTTGATATTTATTTTTAAAATTACAGCTATTTATTTACGATTTTGTTGGGAGCACAAGTATTGGAATAAATGTGACGTTACTCATAGTGGCAGGGATATTAGTCAACGGTCCTTACGCTCTAATAACAACGGCTGTATCAGCTGAATTAGGAACGCATCCCAGCTTAGGGGGAAATTCAAGAGCCTTAGCAACCGTGACAGCAATTATTGATGGAACCGGAAGTATTGGAGCTGCTGTGGGCCCGCTGTTAGCAGGTGTGATATCTAACTGGGCAGGATGGCACAATGTATTTTACATGTTAATGGGCGCTGATGTGATAGCACTTTTGGTGAGCATTAAATGAACGTGAATAATGAATTATTATCTATTTCATTATACAGTTCATTACCTATTTCGTATTTGCTTGTAGCTGCTGTCGAGGCTGGTGTATAGAGAAATAAATTTATGTATACAACGACGGCGGGCCGTTTGATCTTCAATTTTGTTATCAAATTGTAACGAAATTATCATCCTGTTATTAGACAGTGTCAAAACGAAAATAAATATAATAAGAAAAGTGATGTCTACCAATCTGCTGAATGTATTGTATTAAGTCTTATTGTAATGTGTACAAATTTTATCCTGAACCTTAATTATACAAAGAATATTAATTGCAAGTGGTACAATAAAGAGAATTGTGAATATAAAAAATGTCGATTTTCATTAAAGTACAGGGACAAGTGATGTCCTAGAACGCTTGTTATTATTTATTTAACAAAATCAAGTTGACTAAAAATGCAAACAAATAAATGAGGGTATTTTGTTGACTAAATTCGTTTATTAAATTCATGGGATACCCGTCGGAATAATATAGCTAATGCTGTCTCCAAATTCTCCCCACGCAGCTCGTTGGGTTTGAAAAGTAATAATCCAAGCTAAGAGGCCTGCGAACCATATCAGAGCTCCTAGGCCAGAGAATATGACATCTGAAAAAGAATGATTAATAGAACGTGAGCTTTAACAATGGTTTAATTATTTGGAAAGTAGTATGTTTGTTAAAAAGATGTGAGACAACAGAATAGATGTTATGATAATATATTTCCTCAATAAATGAGTAGGAAATAATTTATTTTTAGATTATAAAGTTCAAAGTATTAACTTACACCTCCGGATTTGTTTTTGCTCATCGTATTGTGGGACAGAAAAAGCTTCTTTTGCAAACCAAACTGCATTTACAGCCCAGAGAAATGGTAGCATAGCGAAGCCTCCTGACAAATGTCAAAATCGTAATTTTGGTTATATTGAAATATTGAGAAATAATAAACCGAAAAGATTCATTGTTATGAAATTTAACTCACCACGGAAATACCATTTACAAAGGTATAGTTTCTTCTCGTTTGCCATCTTTGACAAATCCATTTTAAAGGAATATTGAAAAGTGTTACGAACGATGATAGTAACCTCAAAATATTGTCTAATGTCTTGTCAGTTGTGTGTCATCTCGATGATTCAATTCGATCTAATGTCAGTCTACTTCGTCTAAATATTCAGAGATGGGGGCACTAGTGAAATGATTAAATAGCGCTAATATATGAATACTGAATATTTATTCAGTGTATTTTGATTTTTTAAGGAATCACTACGGATTTATAGCTTTGAATGATACAATTTATTTTCAGAGACAATTATAATCAAATCATTTATTTATCAGTTTTTGCATACAAAATAATCATTGCTCTAGATTCTTTCCAACCGAAATAGCATTGCTGTATATCCATATATTCACACACTCTAGATATACTGCAATGTTATTTCAGTCGGTAAGTTTATACGCTGTCCCCAAGCCCACTTTAAGCAATTGCCCGTTTCAATTACACGTAACTAGGCATTTCACGTGAACTATTAGTCAAACTATTGGTAATACTCTATATCCGAAGCAAGTAATTGAAATAAAAAATTAACGCGCCCATTCAGGCAACTGGGCATGGTAATCTGAAATTTAGGTTGCATATACTGAGGCGTACCGATTGATGTTGAATGGTTTTTTTTTATATTTATGTTTAATAGAAAGAAAACTTAAATTATATAAAATTTAGTTTTAATATCTAATAGAAGCTCTGTATCACTCTAAAAAGACGAGGTACAAATCAATATAAGAAATATATCATTTTTACCGCGGCATGTAAGATGTGTTTTTTTTTGAAATTTCTTAATCCTTACTGACGTCAAAAAATTATAAATTCGCAATTTGGAAGGTAGGATAATGATGAATACACATAAATGACATGATTATGCGCTGTGCTTTCAAGCTGTCAATTAGTTATGATCTATTGTTATACTAGACATTGGATTTTTCCAAGCACAGATAATAGTTATCATAGTATATATAACTATAGGTATACACATACGGAAACGAAATATTAAAGGCCGCAAATTGTCAAACTATAGTTAGGCAAAATATGGTATTGAACGTATCCGCTACTTTGAATGTCCTTAAAGTTTTTATGGTATGTAATTAATAATACAATCAACGCGACATTTATTTTCCATCAATTTGGTCCGTTGGAAATTCGAAGAGTAGCTGGATACTCTTTACGATTACATAGAATTTCATAATCCCTACTCAACAGCGGTAGATTTTTGCTGACTCTACTCCTGTCGAATATAAAGAGAATGGCACTGGGATTTGCCGCAGTCTCTTTCTGGCTCTATCGCAGACTTGGTCTCAGCATATAAATTAAAATTATCTATATTTATGAGTAATTCAATTCAAATTAATTCTACTACGACTGTCACTTCACGAGGTATCTAATTTATTTAAAACGGTGAGAATATTTTAAGCATTTTATTTACATAATGTGTGGATGTGTGTTTCTTGTGTAATTAATATCCTGAAAGCTGTCCAGTGAGCGAAATAGTGTCTTCAGAAAACAGGATTCAAATAGATTGCTGTATGAATTTTTTTTAACTATACCTTTAGAAAAAGCTCAATTAATTTTTTACTTTCAATATCTTTTTATATTCTGTAAATTATAAAGAACTTTATGTTATCATCTGCACATTAATTTTGAGCAACTGTAATTTAACCCTTTATTCACACACTGTTGCAAATTTCCAACGTGTATGTGACACAGATGGGTTTAAAACTAAGGGGGTAATTGAAGGGTCAATATGCGCTAGGATTTTTTTTTGTCTTGTATTGATCGTATGTCATAGAATCTCCATTAATTTAATTTTTTATAACTTCATTTATAAAAAATTTGAGCCTTGTACTCTGTAATTAAATAAATCAAAGAAGACTAAGAAAAATAAAAGTTTATTGGCAGTTTCAACAGTACATTTATTACGTTAGAAATAATTATGAATGTATGTATAATGGACGTATTGTATACTATAGGTATGCATTGTGTGTATTATTTGATTTAATTATATTTGTTGTCCGTCAAAGCATCGTATTTGGACTGTCTGTTATACCCTATACCTAAATTGAAAAGGTGAAATTCGATTATATGAAATAAAAAGCAGTACATTAGCACGAGTGCCGGAAACCATTCAGAGGAACACCGGCACGAAGCGGTACATCCGGCCGTCGGGGTCGTTGTCAAAAACCGACCGTGAACTAGAGAGTATTCGAGGTTTTCCAGGAATCCCAGAGCTGTAATGTCTAATAGAAAATTACAACTCATAAGCTTAAGCTACGTCATCAAGCGCATTGACAAAACACAACACACAGAAAGAATATCTGTTGAAACTGTTTGATAACGAACATGTGTTGTGTCCGTGTTATTGTTTATTCTTAACAGTTTATAAAATACCGATCGAACTTTATTTCCTCCATGTCTTGATTTTTATCTCCCCTCAATCTTCATCTTTAATTCCATTTTACTTGTAGTGGTGGACACGCGTCAATCGTATACTTGTTAATTTTCTTTCCCAGGGTCAGGGATTCCTGGACTGTTTGATACATATCTATGATTTATGTAATACCTACAATGATAACTTCTCAGACTAGTATGTACACCTATAAGTATGAGCGGAACAAATTTAACTTTCGTTTAGGATGATTATTTTTTATCAATTTATGTATTGGTCAATATAAGGTCAGTGCAGGCATATTACGTTTGATGCATAATTATTCGATGTAATTATGTAAGAGATATCATTAACAAATAATAATTTTCTTTCACATGGCCTTTTCAATAAGAAATTCTCAGAATATTAAACTATACATTACGAGTGTTGTAAGCTGCATTACCAATGTCGGACCTTATTACATCCATGTGTGCGGTGACATGGATTTGGATCTCGTATAAATAACTATCGTAAATCCAAATGCGGTTCGACTGCAGGGCTATGACATTGACCAGTTTATTCAAAATGTATAATATAGCCTTCAAATAAATTATCCTGTCATTTATCGTAGACGTGATCACTGTGACAACTTTTTGCGACGATATAATCCATAAATCTATGCGGTCGAACAAATACGAGATAGACATAATTAACACATTTCTTTCACAAAAATATATTTTTTATCTTATTTGCGCACTTGCATACGATCACTTTGATGTCCACCAGTTATTTATACTTGTGATCTCTGTTAGTTAAAATCAACTACGAAGTCTGGGATTACAGATTTGTAACGCAATTGCACAAAGATTACGAAATTATGTGCTCTTTTGAATTATTCATACATTATCTGTCCACCAACCGCTTCCAGGATGCAATTTATAATACGCATTTACCTGATCGTTGCTATGTAGCTTTGGGTAAGAATTCACACACATGCGGTAGTCATTATTTACTTATATCCTTACATGTATATCGAAGTTGCCGAGAATAGAAATGATACATACATACAAGTATTATTAGGATATGGAATCGAAAAATATACATTTTTGCTATACTAATAATTATAGGGCCATTTAACAAGGCTCGAATATTTAATTGCCTGTAATTATATAAGATGTAAAAATGTCAAAAAAACTATAATGTAGGTATATAGTTGAAGCGTCCATATAGTTGAAGAAAATTAAAAATATAGTTTTGCTCACAGCTATAAAACCGGAAAGTTGTATAATCGTTTCAACACTGAAAATATCGTAAAATGAATTAGTTAAGGTAATTATATAGGGTGAGGGCTGACAAAACGGGGACGTTGACGGGGCATGGGGTAGGCAATTTTCGAATAATAAAGGTGAAAAAAATCTGACCTTGTATTCGTGGTTAACGATTGAAGAAACTTTGAGATACCAATTTTTATTCGAATCCGCCAATCCTTTCTCGAGATATCGTCAAATGGATTATTTTTTTTTTTAATTTTGTTCTTTGAATATCTGAAAAACTACTGGACCGATAAAATCCAAACTATAATCTGTTCTGAGTTTGGAAAAACCGCGTTGATTGAAACTAAATTCATCAAAATCCGATCATTCGTTTTCGAGATATCGTTGGACAAAAAAATTGATCACACACATCCATCCATCCATACATACCTATACATGCATACACACACCCAGACGTCCATCTGAAAATGGTTGGAGGTGATTCTCTTGACCTTGAAACTTGCAGATCTAGTGAAAGGTCAACTTTTCATTTTCGGGGTGATTACTGCAGTAACTTACTTTTTACTAAAAGCGGGAAGTTAAAAGTATGCAAGGACCGTTAGAGAACTACATTTTATAGTTGTTTTATCGTAGACTTAACGATAAATTTTTTTCAGTGTAGCTCTGTGTATCGCTTAAATGATTCAAGTGTATTCATAAGTTGTTTATCATTATAGAAATATTCTAGTTGTAATTATTGACGGATCTGTGATATGTTGTTCTATACCAATTGCCGGCAATTACGGTAAATAAAAAATCTGTGCAAGAAATCACCATCATAGTAGTACCAGCAGGTCATCATCACAAGTTTCATACAACAATTTTTTGGGTATTAATATTTGATTGCTCAGACACGTATGTACATAAATATAAATCGTTACATAACAGTTGGCCTAAAGTAAACGATTATATATCTGCGTTGAAAAATATATCTTTCGATAGGTCGCTTTTCAATAATCATGATACTGTCGACCGCAATGTCGAAATTTTAAGAGGATTCCATGAATTCCCTGTCCTTGCCTGAAATATAAAAATGCTTGACGGACGAATTAAGGAATCTTGTAACCGTGAGTAATCATGGACAGGTGTTGGTAAATAGGCCCATAATGTATGCAGAAATTGTTTAGTCTTTTTCTCATCTTTTATCAATCGTAAATTAGTTGGCGTAAGAACAACCCGTGTTTAAACTTCGGAGTTTGTATACATAATAATATGTGACGTCAGTTGTAATGAATCAATCTAATTTTTATGTGGCTCTTATATATGCAGGCCGAGGACACCGAGATGCAGTGGACTTACTTTGGAGTATTCGCAGTACTGCTGCTACAATCAGTTTCATCACAAGGTAAAAAATCATATCGATTATTCTCATACAGATCACGATTATCTCGTGATTCATCGCTTTTTGCTGAAAAGATGCGGCTTCATGAAAATAGCGATTTCTGACTAAGTCGTACTAATTAAACTTAACTGGTTCACTACAGTATAGTTCCGGCCTCCACATATGTATATCTATATTTTATAGTCAATCGCGGGTTCATGGTAACTGAATTAAAAAAAGGAAATAAAGAATCTAAATATACGAGTTCATTTTGCCGGTAGGAAGAGAATAGCCGGAAGGAAGATAAAGCGCGGAACATTGTAAAGCACTTTTCTATGAATAATTTGATAGAGATAACTAAAAAAAAAAAGGCACATTGTCATGTCTACGATATTAACGTAGTACCTTGAAACGATATAACCGCTGTAATTACGCTCGGACACAGCATTAGCCTTGGGCGAGGTTGAATACCGAAACTCCGAAGCTCTCAAAGGACAGAGTAAGTGAGAGTTGGTCATCGCGGAGGTCGTGGTCACTGGAACGTATTTTATTATACCTGTAAAGCTTTACCCGCTGCAGTACTGCCCTATAATACGGTACTGGGATGTTGTAAGACATTGTCTGCATCGTAACAGGGAATTTCCATTCAATTATTCATTACCACAATTCACCGCTAGGTATACAGATCTACCATTCAGATCATTACATTTCTATGAACATGATATAATAGTCATGCTATATGTACTTTGTTGAGAAAAATTAAACGTCAAATAGAAACAATTTTTAATTGTTATACTTGTATAACTGCATATATCGCTTATGATTCAGAAGATATAATAATCACGCATCGTGCATTATATGTATGCATCAATATTACAAATGACATCATAATAAGAGTTAATTAGAGTGAAGAAATCTGAGTGTATTTGTGCTATATCATATTATAGTTATAGCACGCGCGACATGTCACGATTGTTGTATATTCTAATATATGTGTGTTACACGCATCAAAATGTTCATCCGTGTATATCTTTTCATACGATAAAGTCTTGCTTCGCGCCTCGTTTAACACGCAGATTCGCAATATAACAACTGATCGATAGTCAATGCCTAATGATTAACGCTGAATGGTATAATGGAAATAGAATACGAATTGTGTCATGGACGGCAACGATCAATTGATCGTTTCTATAAAGGTTGCACACATTGATTTCCATGAAAATTATAATTGTTTTTATAGAAATCGTTCGTTGATCCTTATTATTCCGGTGTTATAGTCAACTCAAATTACTATATTTTCGTAAAAATGCATGGATCACAAACGTATGCAAATATAAATGATATAGTGTACATGATTAAGTATATACATATGTGCATATATTATTCTATACTAATTATGATATTTTTGATTTTTTTATCCAATAAACTCATCAGACTACCATAAGTCACGCTATTGGTTGTTAAAATACCATAACTGTACACGTATGATGTATACATACATAATAATTGTCATTCTATCTTCACTTTATTTGTTCGCATATGTATACTGAATACACATGATATATACGTAGAAGTGATGGGAGACTCGTAAATTGATATTCATATGTTGCTCGGTCATTCAGTAATCACGGTTTACTTTGAGGATGTTTAGTTTTACATGACGCATAAAGTGATGGTTTATAAATGAGAAGAATTTTGAAAAATCCCCTTTAGTTATGTATGTACAACTAACTAAGATCTACATATTGCATATTATCGAAACTGTCACCATATGATAAAATATTCGATATTCACAGATTCCGTTAGGAAATTTTGTTAATTTTCAATTCATATCTACATATGTAAGAAACAGTAATTATAATTGAACATAGTTATGAATTCTGCTTCTTCTTATGATGAGATTCGATTTGCAGTGAATCGTTGATCAAACAGTGCTGCCGCAGTATAATATGTAATTTTCAACGGTAATTCAAAAACAGTGTAGATGACCAATGACGGTTTGTTATGAGACAAAAACCAAAATATGAATTCTCTTTTATCGTAATTACTTAATTTCTATAACCCGTTTCATACATATATTTGCATAGGTAACTACGTTATAGGTACAGAAATACGTTAGTAATTTTATTTCTGCAGAAACTGCACGTCGCTGCACGGAAACATCAATCCCAAAGCAGAGAGCTATTTGTAATTCCATAATTAATGTCATTTTTTAATAAATGGTATGACTATAATATAGGTATATCTAATCGTATGCAATTTACGACTAACTTAACTTGTATAACTATAAAATAAACAGATTTACAATTGTGATGAATTTAACAGCCGGATATATAATTGATGGAACTATAAAAACCAGTGGTAAAATAACAATCTCCATCCACGTAACACGAAAGAGAGAGAGAGAGAGAAAAAATAACATAAAAGTTTTTTTAACAAGAATAGATCACAATTTACTGTTAGGCGAATTGGACGTTTGCGGTTAGCAGATATACGTTTAATATTAGCTCTAACGATTCACGACTCGCAAATTCAACGCAAATTGTAGTTGTAAATATCGGAATACAAATATAATCTTGAAATAAATATTTCAGTTTCAATATTTCTTTTTATATCTACCTATAATTAAGTAAAAAGTTGATTTGACCTGACTCACTAACAGTTAATATAAGGGTCAAGAGATCAAAGAGTATTTATCGTATGCGTTTGATTTGCTAATATTTACATCGTAAGCATAGATCCTAATAATCTCGCGGTAATACTTCGAAAATTCACATCGTAAAATCGTGAGGATATACGTATAGGTATATCTTGCGTGTAAGTAGTGGTTCTAATAAATATACAATTTTTTTTTCGTCCTTCAGATTGTGAGAGCGGATGTACAGAACACTTAACGATTTTTTTTAGTTTATAGTTAGAACATATAAAATTCCGGCTTAGTATACTATAGGCTTCACTGTAATCTACGAGACGATTTATTTATATTTAAATTCGCTTGTACTCGACTCGAGTTTAATTATTTTTACCATTACGAAGATTAACTTACGACGTATTGTAACAATAAATGTGCAACAATATTCAATGTTATTTTCAAATAAAATTTATCTTATAAAATTACACATTCGTGGTGAATACGTCAGCTCAATATATCAATACTTGCAATTACGTTTCCACGAAACTATTATATTAACAGAGATATGCATTTTACGTTTTTATTGACAGTAGTGATATTATACATTCTAAGAGAAGAGTTAATACAAACTATTAGCATCCTCCAGAAGGCCGTCTATCATGCAATTCTTTAACTGTGCAATATCACAGGGTCTTCTCTGAAGAACTGTGACGAATTATGTAATAAAAATTGCCTGTTACCTGTAGTGCACTGTGTGATAGCGGCACGATCTGCGAGATGAAAGTCATTTTTTTTTTTTTTTATGAATTCTTATTTTGGATAGAAAATTTTGAATAGAAAAGTATTACAACTGCTAACTACTGAGCGAATAACGCTAAATAGTTTTCCATCGTTCCGTCTATATTTGTTCATCCACTAACCAGCATTCTAGATCTATAGTTCTGTTATATCTAACCGTATGCGTTTCATTCATGGATAAATTTTCAAAATCAAAACCCTGAATGAAATATAATTAAGAACCCGATTTGAATTTACAGATTTCAGTTCAATAAGTTGTACAACTCCATTAGGAGAGGATGGAACCTGCATCCCCATTAGACAATGTCAACCCCTGTTAAATATTCTTCTTTCGCAAGGGAATACTGCTGGAAATTTTTTACGTAGCTCTGTATGTGGCTATGAAGGATTTGATCCGAGAGTTTGTTGTCCAAGTAGTTCAGACACAACCCCAGTACCAACTGAGCCTAGCAGTCCAAGAGACGCATCTTATGGACCATTATATCCGGAAGAATGTGGGTACAGCAATGCTTCACACACCCGAGTTGTTGGTGGAATTCCAGCTAAATTAGGTACGTTCAATGTGATTGAATTATTTTAGAATAATATTAGAACAGAAATGAGGATTTTAGTGTATTTAATTTCACACTACATCCAATCGCGTGTATTTTACGAAATGCAATCTAACGTTCTAGGTGCTTGGCCATGGATCGTGGCTCTCGGTTATAAAGCAACAAAAGTTGGGAGTCCCCCAAAATGGTTATGCGGTGGTACTTTGGTATCATCGCGACACATTGTCACAGCTGGTCATTGTGTACATAATCGTAAAGATTTGTATCTCGTTAGACTAGGCGATTTAGACCTGACCAGTGACGATGATGGTGCAATTGCAATGGATGTATTAATTGAAAAAATTACTCTTCATCCCGCTTATGACGCAACTCGTTACACAAACGATATAGCTGTTTTAAAACTGGAAAGAGATGTGCCGTTTTCATGTAAGTATATACAATATTAATCGAGTGCATTTCATAATTAAAATTAATCCCACATCTTTAGTAAAAATTTTTTTATTCATTTATAATTTTCAGTAAATCTTCATCCGATTTGTTTACCGCTTCAAGACGATATCCGACAAATGGATTTCACCAGAAAATTTCCGTTCATTGCTGGATGGGGAGCTGTATACTTTAGTAATAAATTATTACATTAATTATCAATTATTCAAGTTTAATTTTTTGTGAAAACAAATTTCACAATTCTTCTAATAATAAATAAAAATATTTCGCCTGCACAGATGGACCATCGAGTACTCGTCTTTTGGAGCTGCAAATTCCCGTTGTAGCAACATCGGAATGTCAAAATGCATTTGAGTCATTCAAAACGACAGTAATAGACGACAGAGTGTTATGCGCGGGTTTTGCACGCGGAGGAAAAGACGCATGTCAAGTATGTACTTTTAATTAACATATTATGTGTAAAGAATTTTTCAAAATTAATTCAATATTGAAGAGCTTCATTTTATTCTGTATACTAATTATCGGTCAATAAGACAGAGTCGTTTCAAAATGTTCCGAGATTTGTGATATTGCACTGTATCTCGAGGTGCATTAGAATTTTTTTTTTTTAATCGATAAATATCGTTTATTATTACAGGGAGATAGTGGAGGACCATTAATGTTCCCTCGTGGAAGGATATTCTATTTAATTGGTGTTGTTTCATACGGCTATAAATGTGCAGAACCAGGATATCCTGGCGTTTATACACGTGTAACATCATTCTTAGATTTCATACAGTCTAACTTGGTGTAAAAATTGATAATTAAAGCATATATGGATGAGTAAAAAATTATGAAAATTCAAAAAACCTGAAAATGCAGTGCGAACATTATAATCACTGCTAATAATCATTCGCATATAATTTTTATATAAGTTTATAAGAATAGTAGATGTATACCGTTTAGTTTTATATTTTTTAAGAAGCATACGCAATGTTTCTTATAAGAGATTTAATAATTTATGAATCGAAAATAACAAAAAGATAACAGAAAACAAAACTGGATAAATGACGATTGCAAATTTTGTAATATAAACTGGATTGAGGATATTACATTTCACTATACTGTTTTACGAAAAACAATTCCGTTCAGAATATTGTTTTTTGCCCAAAATGATCCGATCTATATTAATAATAATTTTATTACGGGCATCGTGAGCTATTACGCAAAGAAAAGTATTTGTGAATCTGTCTATTATTTTACTTTCATATATTTGTAATCTAGTCTACCTTAAATGTTTGATATAGTCATAGTACTAACAAAATAACTGAACTTTTTATATTTTGTATTATATGCACCCCGATATCCTTTTCCGTATTATGTAATACATGCATCTTTTAAAGATAACTATTATATAAAAACAAATAATTTTAGTCTTATCCTCTGGATTTATTATTTCTCCTTACATCTACTTATCGTTAATTGTGTAGGAGTATAAGCTGTTTATATTGAAGATCTTCTAGCCTCATAATTTCGGTACTTGCTTAGGTAAATTACGTACATTTTTAACATTGAATCGTACGTCAATGATAACTGTCTATAGCAGCTGTTTAAAGTATTTTAGAATCAAAGAATACGATACAATAAATTGATATTTATATCATTACAGACAAAAAACAAAATTTCGTTTGGACGATTGGTCAAATTTTATGACAATAAATCCCACATTAAATCTAGAAAATCTGAATAAGAAAAGTTTGTATTATTAATCTTTACGAGGCTGTGTCAGAACCGTTGTATATAAAATTTGGCCAACAAGTCAGGATTGAGTTAATATACTACCAAAGTAATTTATGAAAATGCTGCAATTAACGCTCCGTATCTTTTTGATATCCAATTAGAATAAGGCAGTAGTATGTCTCGTGAGAATTTCCAGAAGGCGTATTTCATTAGAATTGTTTTTATTGAAAAATGGTAACCACCATTGACACATTATTTTATACAAAATATCTAAAATGTAAATTCGATTTCAACGTAGCATCTGTACAAGCACAGCTGAAATTATCCAATGAATCAGGCTTCGAAAGAAACAAACAGCCTTTTAATCAAAAACCTCACAATGTTTTCGTTTTTTTTTGTTTAACTTTGTTATTTTTTTACAGACGTACCTATAATTGTCTTATTAATAAGTATGAGGACTAATGTCGACCCAATAATTGGTCAATTTTTGACATTATAAAATTCATCAGAGAGACCAGATCACTCACTATCAGAACCAGATTCGCTGCTTCCGCTACCGCTTCCGCTGCCACTTCCGCTACCAGATCTTGATCTTGAACGTGATTTAGATCTGGATCTAGATTTTGACCGGGATCGAGACGGGGATTTCGCCGGAGATCCAGATGCCGATCTGGATCTAGATCTGGATTTAGATCTAGACTGAGATCGGGATTTAGAAGAATTTTTCGACTGAACAGATCCCGAACGAGATCTGGATTTACTATTAGATTTTGAACGGGAACGTGACTTTGAACGTGACCTAGACTTTGAACGAGATCCTGACTTTGATCTGGATCTTGATTTTGAATGAGATCTCGACTTTGAACGCGATCTTGACTTCTTGCTTGATGCGTGAGATGATGCACGCGATGACGCACGGGAACCTCCTTCGTTATCAGAGCCAGCTGAAAAATATTTAGATAAATTTTTATTGCTTCGCCAACAGATATCATTTTTCTATTATTATTCAGCCCGTGGAATATATATTTTTTTTTCAGAAGTATTATAAACATTGAATTTCAGTCAGTTTTAAGTAGCGACAAAATTCGTGAAAATTATGGGCACCTTTGTCTTCAGACTTTTCAGTTTCTTGTGGCTGTTCTTCCTCCTCTTCTTCTTCTTCCTCTTCCTCTTCCTCATCATCTTCACAAGGTGGTTCTAGCTGCTTTTCTCTATAGCGTTGCATTCTGTATTCATTTGCATTAAGTGGTCTGTGGCGAACAACTAGTCTTGTATTATTTGGTGGCTGGCCGACCTTTTGTCTACGTTTGCTAAGTCGGACTCTAGTCTCAAGTTCATTGTAATAAACCTGAGTATAAAATGTTTTTGATTAGGTACATGTAGAACAAAATACAGAATTATCATAAATAGAAATGTAGGGTACATGTTATGTTCAACAATTTACTGGATAATATAAAAAAATTCCACAAACCCCATCCTGACGCATAACAAGGAAATAATTTTCCTCATATCCTTTAGATGCCTTGCTTTTAACATTCCAGTTATACTCCCTGGCCATTTTGTACTCGTACTCTTCGTCATCAGCGTAGTCAATTTCTGCAGTAAAATCTCTTCGACGTTTTTCTAACGTTTCATCCAAAGGTAAGAAGTAGGCAACGAATTGTTCTCCGCTCTCATCCATCACACCTCTGAAAAACATTTATAAAACGGTTTAAAATAAAACATTGAAACCTTTTTTTCCTTGAAAAAATTTCACCCTTTACCTAATCATGGCTTGCGACATTTCCTCAATTTGAGCAGGTATCGGTCGGCCAGTGGGAGCTGGATCAGAATCGAATATGACCTGAGCACAGGGATATTTCCACACCTGTTGAAATGAAATAAACAAAAACAATGAAATTACAAGTCTGAACATCTGTTCAATTAGTTTGCACATCTCAATAAAATAGTTACTCAAATTACCTTAAAGTCAGGGTACATAGGTAATATTTCAACCGGAGTAACATTTGGTTTGCTATAATGTTTTTCAACCGGTTTTTTGTTGTCTTCAAATGTTTTTTCAATAGCTTTTATCTGACTTTCACGATCCATGTATAAAGTTTCCTCCTGTATGATTGGAATTAATCATATTAGATTTAAATAATCGTTATTGATAAATAAGGGTGCCCAAAATGTGGTTTTGGTCATAAAGTCAAGCTGATAAAATGTTCATTACCTTGAAGTTCTTTTTAATACTGTAACCAACTTTGGCTTCAACTTTATCCATAGTTTGGGGTTGAAACCGGGTCTGTTCAGTGGAAATATATTCCGTGCGTCTAAGCCAAGACACACTGCGAGCATGGTGTCTAGATCGTTTTGAATCTTGAGGAGTCAGGACATCTTCTTCTAAGAGTTTTTCGTCAGCTGGGTCAAGCTGAGCATTAAGATCGCCTGCATAAGTGTCTCGATTTATCAGGTCAATCTCCACGCCCAAATCATGCTCTGTCAATACTTCATATTTATAATTTCGCTCGAGGGATGTTGGGTTGTATTGTATGAACCTATAATGTTCATTTCAAATTATAGCAATGGAAAACTTGTACATTTAGGCTGCTATTATTAAGGAGGTATACTTGAAGGACTGATTGGTGCTAAAAGGAGTTTTCAATAATCTGGTTTTAATTGAATGAATTACCTTGTTGATTCAAAGGGATAAGTAATAAACTTTGGGTCGAATGGAATATCTGGTAGAGTGTTGCAGTACTTAACACGGCATATCAATTCAGATCTGAAAAAGGATGATAAGAACTTAATGATTTTGTTTAGTTAACATTAATAATATATAATGTGTACTTTGTTATTTTTCCTTCAATACTCAAAATTATTTCATGAAAATTGTTTACCTGTTTTCAACTGGCCTAGTACGTTTGTCATTAGCATCCTTATTATTATTGGACTGAATACCAGATGTCATAGTTTGATTCCCACTGCAATTATCATACTATTATCCTTAATATTTACACAAGATTTATTGGTATTTGAAAATTCAATTTGTTTCATTAATTAATAAGCTATTTTCGGCATAAAATTTATTTCTAAGCTTCTCACTACGTTTGGGAAGAAGTTTGCAGAGCTGTTACGATATCGTTAATAACAATGCGAAAAATAACACTGTCCTAATCATCAGATGGCAGAATTATAACAGCCGAATATAATTAGTGGCGCATTGTCGATGGATAATTTAAATAATATTTTTCATATCGTGATTTGAATAAAAATTTATTTCTTAGAGGTTAGAATAGAGGAATAAGTATTTACCTTTTTTCAATTGGCCTAGCCGTTCGCTTGTCCCTGTCGCTACTATTATTTGTCTGAATGGTCGGTGCCATTATGTTGAATGTATTATAATTGTCACTTGCACATATTATCGGTTAATTAGCAATAAACAACCTAATTACACTATTTTACTATAAAATGTAAGAATATTTTCATTATAACCTATAACCACGAACATACATTCCCTATTTAATTGCTTTGTTTGATTGTGTTCTTAAATTTCAACGAGAGTTAAGCAACGTATGCGTTTTCATGAGCGAGTCAAATAAGATTCGTGGTTTTGATTGGCGGAGAACGTGGGACAAGCTGTGAATCCCCGTATTTTTGATCGTAGCATGAGCAGGTAGCTTCAAACCACAGATATAACTTTAACCAACTGCAGAGAACGCACAACGCTCGTATTTGAACACAAAGAATTCACAGGCAGAAAGTTATAAGAGATTAAAACAAAATTCGTCCCGAAAATTGTAGTTATTTAATCATCCCTACATCCTCAAGTGTAGCTATAGGCTGAAACTTTGTTTGGGCATTAGAATCTAAAGGAATTAATTGATGAAGATTTGTTAAGAAATAGGATTTTTGTAAACAATTGCCCTGTTATTAAATATTCACTTCTAAATGTGCTGCTTTACTGTAAATAGTTAAATAAATATCCAGAACTTGAGGAAAAGTGTTTATATAGTGCTCCGCGCATTATCTTTGACATTTAATGTCTCGAATTCTTTACAAATCGACAATTACATCATGTAAATTTATTATTGAAACACACTAGAGCACTCTTCAGTATGTTAAACATCCTATGAAAATTTAGATGGAAACATTTTAGCTTTGATGTCCAAAGAAATATTGCAAAAAATTTTGAGATTTGGTTTTATTTTTCAACCCTGAACAATCATATCAATTGCATACATTAGAAGTAAGGGCAAGTGCGAATAAAAATGCAGATTTTCGTAATTGATACCTATATCATCTCGAAGTACATGTATGTAAGATTGACATTTCCGTTTGCTATTGTTTGTAAAGGTCTACTGGATAATGTTCTCTGTAATTCTCCACGTGTTTTTTCATGGTGTCCAATTGTTTCCTACAACAGATCAAAACTTGCACTAGATTTCTTACTACAGACACACATTTTAATATTCCAAAACATAACAGATAAGCATTTTAATTATATTCCAGCCATGGACCAAGAAAAGATTTTTTATTTCTTATTGCTTTTGTTAGATCGATCAAGAATACGTACTTGATACGATTTGGCATATTGAAATAGACGTCAGTGAAGAGTTCTTTCCAATCAGGTTTTGGCTTATTTTCAGCATTAGTAAAAGCGGATTGTATTTGATTTTCAGTAAAGGAGACAAAGTCGCTTTCTTGTTCTTCGGACCATAAGCCAAGTTTTTCTAAACAGTGTCGAAATTTTGCTATTGGTTGTAGTTTTTCCCATGCAGCAACCTCGTTAGATGATCGGTAGAAATCGTTGCTGTCATCTTTCAAATCTAACTCAGAAGTACTATGATCCCCGACTCTATAATAGATACATACAAAAACCAATGGTGATCTATCAGTTATGGCGCACCAAACAAAATTCTTAGAGATATAACGAATCTTGGAATCATGATTACTTTCTATTAATTTCAAAAACATATAATAATCGCCTAGAGTTTAGATTTATGGATAACACTGATGGAGCCTATACGTAAAATAAATGCTTTCATACCGATATGCCATTGCTTCAATGAGCACAGGTTTCTTTTCCGAAAGGGTCCAGGCCCTAGCTGCACGTGTAGCGTTATACATTGCAAAAACATCATTTCCGTCAACTCTAATTGTATTTATACCATACGCAGGGCCTTTGGCCGCGATACCATCTCCTTTGTATTGTTCACGAGCCGGTGTTGATATTGCATATCCGTTGTTCCGACTAAAAAATTCAATTCGAATGCACCGTTATAAGTAGCTATTTAAATGCAGGGATTTTTGTTCAACAATTGATAGAAGTAATTTTCGCAATTCTGTAACCACAGACCATATAAAAATTACGGGACACTCAAGAGTAGCTGCGAAATTAAAAGCTGCAGGTGCGTCTCCTTCACTCGCTGCACCTTCCCCGAAATATACCGCGACACAACGGTTCGGGCTTGATCGTTTTAACGCATACGCGGCTCCAACAGCTGTGAAAAATTTGTTTTATCATATAATGTTAATGGATGTATGTATGCATATTCGGGGTTTATGGTTTTTAAATTGTCTCCTATCCACAAATGGTAGGTACACGCTATACCTTGCGGCAGTTGCGTTGCTAACGGCGTAGAAATTGTCACAAAGTTCAACTCTTTAGACCCGTAGTGAACTGGCATCTGTCTTCCTTTTCCAGAATCATCAAGGGTGCCGTGTATTTGACTTAGAAATTGTTCGATTTTATAACCACGCCAAAGTAAGACGCCTATAATGTTGAATAAATACGTATATGGTGCCATTAATAGAGCCTTGCACACTATGTATGATGTATACCTATGTATGCATACAATACATATTAGACATATAAAGGTATATAATTAGAGATGGGGGGGGGCTAATCAACACAGCTCACCAGCCTCCCGATACTGTGCATAAATGATGTCGTCTAGGCTAAAAGCCGCTGCAGATGCGACTTGCAGAGTTTCTTCCCCGGTGTGAGTCAAGTAAATTGTTATACGGCCTTTCCGTTGGGCTTCCAGCATTATTTTATCCATGATAATAGTGGTCATCATATCCTTATACATTTTTATGAATTTGTCTTTTTCCAGCTTTTTCGAAAACGAGAATTCAAAATATACAAATGATACAAGCTTGCATCATCATTTCATGAATAAAACAAGAGAATAACAATCAGGATAATGCAATGCTCAAACGTACTACCTATAGGTATAGAAAAATGAATTCAATATGCTACTAATATTACCTAAATTGATGAGAAACTATAACAATAGGATACACCTGCGGGGCAATTAAATTGCAATTTATACCATTAGGTGATATCTATAAAATTTGATAACATACATACATACATACCTATACACATTTTGTAATGTACGCAAGTATCAAAACTTGACGTAACAAATAACACATACCTATGAAATGAAAATCAAGTTCTTAATGCACAATTGTAGCACAGTATGGTTTTTACACATTTCTGTGATAAACCTACATACCGTATTCGAATCAACATAAATTTACTGCACACAAGTTATTATCTCATCATAAAATGTCGGAGAAATTACATCAGTTAGTTTAATATGTTACGCAATGTGTTTGATATCATATGTCCAACGAGCGTTGAACCCCTGCAGCATTTCAAATTTATGAGCAAATTCATGAGTTATTTGAATATTGACTGAAAATCTTGAGAACATTCGATTAAATCATGATAGATACCTGAATTACAAACCTCGATATTCGCCACTGCTTCATTCTCCAAGTTAGAGCCTAATACTCGATATATTGGAATCGGTTCGTACGATTTCGTATTAATAAACCTAATTTCGTCTGTGAATACAGTTGCAGGGATTGCTTGAAAAGTAAGATTATTATATCCACTGCTAGCCGATGTGCTGCAGCAGTTTTTATGCATCTATAAAAGCAAGTTCCGAATTGAAACAACTATCGAAAGCTTTCTGGTTAGCGCGCTATTGGAGCAAATGCACTTTTAGGATCTGATTAGCTACAGCCAAAACGCGTGAACTTAGCATTACTGAGATCCAATAATTTTTTATATACCTTTCGATACACTATTTTTCTGTGCAGGTAATATTCGACATTGATAAAATAAGAGTCAACTTACCAGACATTGCACTGAAATTTGACTAAAGATTCTTTTAACCGATAAAATTCTGAAAGTCATCGCTGTATCGCTGTATAAACAATTCCAACAACTCTGCCCAAGGCATAGGACAGAATAAAGTACCCGTAGACAATAAGTGAACACCGCAGAAATGAAGCTGGTTGTGTACATACATTTACTATTATCAACTATGCATGTATAACAATGGCCACACTGCAGGTTTTGTGTTACGATCTATTGTTATCGCATGTTTGTTGGTGACAATATGTCAATCTATGTCCATATGTTTTGGATAGAGCGAGGCGATAACATGAGTAGAAAAAATAATTATTTTTTTTTACCAATAATTTATTGGTAGGCAGATAGGGAAAGATGCCATTCATGTGCTATAACCATTTCATATCACCCTTGTGGTGAAATTATTTTTCTTTATGTAAATCTAAATGGGTAACGAGTATGTTCAAGTACGACTGCAGAGTATGTATGTAAAATACGTGAGGCATGGATTCGAAATGATTGATTGGAGTGAAAAGGCCGGGAATCGGGGTAATGCGTGAGCGGGCGAGACAGGGGTGTAACCAAACAAACAGATCAAAGTCCAAAGGATGAACAGCTAGTTCTGAACAGTCGAATGGAAATAACAAGTCATCTATACGCTGTAAATAGAGGAAGACGAGTCAAATTTTTTCTATCGAGTGAACTAAGGCAAATTGGACAATTAAATACAGGCGTTTTTTTGATAAGTCAAACGGACTACGAGCACCTATTTCTGTTCAAAAAACACATTTTTTTCATATTCGAAGGAAGGAAGATATTTTTATTGTGCTTAAGTTATTCTTTTACAAAGTTTTCATGTAGTTTTTATTCTCTCGTATCCATGATACGTAGTTCGATATGAGTCATTAGTGTCCAAGTGTGCCTTACTCTAGGCAACTCAATATACGCTACAACGTTACAACAAAATTACTGTAACGAGTGTACAAATGTAGACCACGGGGTTTGACTACTATTTTATATTGTTCCATGGATGTTGATTGTTTGTTTATTTGGATTTTATTCGACAATGTGTCATACACCTCTTCTTATCGACTTTTATTGTTCAAGTTATATTTCATCTTTATTTTGTGGTGAAAATACGTGATTACAAGTTATATCTGAATCGTTAAACTCGTAACGGAAACTACGAAAGCCCTTAACCTAAAAAAGAGAAGAAGTACAAGAACCACATCTAGGGAAATCGTATTCACGTGTTAATAATCAGTGCATCAAGTGGGAAAACACGTAATTGCCACGTTAACTAAATTGTCACTGCGTGACGAAAAATTATCCTCAGTGTGTGAATTGATGTAAATTATTAAAACAGACATTATTATTTAACTCTAATCTTATAAAAATATTTTATTGTTCAAAGTATTTGAGGTATGTAAGCTAAAATTGTCCTCTCGCTATATATTATTCAAAGTATTTATCGAATAAGAGTTTTATACGTTTATATACTTCGAAAAAATCTACCATCAAACATGTCTGAAGAATTAAGAATCAGTCATGCATTAGATACAATAAGTAAAAATCCCAACGGAACTAAGGCGTTAGAAATTTTAAGTATCATAACCTACTTCGCACCTGAAGATATACACATAGATATTTTATTAAGTTTAGTACCTGATGAAAAAGAATTAGGAGCTGTTATTAGACTATTAAAACGATATTCTATTGTTCATTCAGGCCAGGATCAAACTTCAATAAATATTGATAAAACTGTACAAAAAATAATGATAACAATAATAGATACAGAAAAAAAGGAAGTAGACGTTATAAAAAAAGCTCTAGCCTTGTTGTTCATGCAAGGTATAAATCCAAACAATCTAGAACATGTTATATCTGTTTGGAGTTACGTCAGTCCATATCCGCAACTTATTGAAAGATTTTGCGGTATACCGAGTATAATTCTTAGTGAGTTGAACAATCAACTCAGATATGAACAGGGAATTAAATTTGGTTGGAAAGCGATAGATTTGCTGACTAAATCAATAGGAAAAACTCATCCGGGTATGTGGGTTCTTGAGCATAACATGGGATTGCTATTAGGGATGGCGGGTGAACATAAGAAAGCATTAAAAATCTTGTTACCACTGTATGAACATAATATAGAACATCCAGGACTAAGGGATACGCTAAGTTCTACAGCAAGACAATTAGGCGAGATGTCAAGGTATCGTGAAGCGTTTGAAATCTATCAAGATACTCTTTTTTTGAATAAAAAAGTCTCAGATTCAAATGATGATCAGATGTTAGCTGCTTGGCATGACTACGCACACATATTATCAGATACGGGTAAATACGATGAGGCTTCTCAGATTTTAAAAGACATTCTTAAAAGAAGAAAAAAGATTGTAGAAACTGAAGATGAGGACACTTTATCTTTGAGAAATAGCTTGGCGCATGTTCTTGTCAAAGAATCTAAGTACTCTGAAGCTTTGAAAATATTTTATCAAGTTTTTGAAAAAAGAAAAGCTCTTTTAGGTGATAATCATATTGTCACATTGAGGTCAAGACACGAAATAGCATTAGTATTTCAACATCAAGGCAGATTTGACGAGGCATTAGCTATATATGAAGTGGTAGCAGAAAAATTTAAACAACATTTGGGTATTGAGCATACGGAAACTTTAGCTATTCAATCTAATATTGCGAGGTTGTATCAACAGAGAGGTGAATATCAGAAAGCTTTAGATACTTATAAATATATTTATAAGGAACAGAGTAAAACGTTAGGAGAAAAACATGCCGAACCTTTGCAAGTAAAATATCACATTGCAACAATACTTTTTATACAAGAAAAGCACGACGAGGCTTTGAAGACTTTGCAAGAAGTTTATAGAGCGTATATCGAGGTTTTCGGACCAAACCATCATAAAACTTTGGACCTTAAGACCACATTGGAAACACTTAATAGCGTCAAACTTGAAACCATATATTCTGCAGCTTGGGAGGGTGACTTGGCTAAGGCTAAAGCTATGATTCAAAGTGGAATTGATATTAATAATCCAGATTTTGTTCAGAAAACACCACTACACTATGCTGCGGAATGTGGTCATACAAATGTTGTAAGACTTTTATTGGAAAAAGGTGCGATTTATAATGGTGAAAGTGTAG
Source organism: Macrophya annulata (assembly GCA_963924015.1). NCBI lineage: Eukaryota > Metazoa > Arthropoda > Insecta > Hymenoptera > Tenthredinidae > Macrophya > Macrophya annulata. The sequence continues at coordinate 35,029,371 of OZ001258.1, read as the reverse complement.
AGGGTAAGACACCTTTCCAACTCACTACTAATAATGTAATTAAGAATCTTCTTACTTTAGTGGCAAAGTTTTTCAAAGATGCAAAGGAAGGTGACTACCACCAAGTTTTCGAAGATATTATGAAAAATTCGTTGATTATTAATGCTAAGGATAATGATGGTAGTAATGCTATACACTGGGCTGCTTATAATGGTCACAAAGATATAGTAAAATTGCTTTTAGAAAATGGGGCTGATGGTACTCAGGTTACTAATAAAGGTAACACGCCATTACACATCGCTACTTCTAAAGGTCACAAGGAAATAATCGAAGTTTTATTACAATCTATAAGTCGCAATGAAATACATAATTTTATCAATGCTAAAACGACTATTGGAGGTGCTACATCGATACACGTTGCTGCAAAGAACGGTTCTTTAGATATTGTCAAATCTTTGTTAAAACATGGTGCTATTTATAACATTAAAAATAAGCAAGGTAAAACACCTGTTGAACTTTCGAAAGATCGGAATATCACCAATTTGCTTAACCTTAGTGACGAACTTTTTCAATACGCAAAAAGTGGCCATCCTAAAATTATTAGTAAGCTATACTGTATAGAATCTGATGATTTGATAACTCTTACAAGTGCACGTAATGATGAAGGGAATACATTATTGCAAGTTATAATAACTAATAAGCACGAACAGATTGCCAGTAAATTTTTAGAAATGGTTAAAAAACCAGATCAAACCGAATCAACGTCTGGTTCTGAATACACCTTATCGTTAGCTCAAATCAAAAAACTTAAAAGGGCTGCTGCGCTGCATATTAGATTTTCTCAAACTCATCTTTCATCATTGCGAGGTTTGTCAGATCCATATGGTTCAGAAGAAAATTTTAGTCCTTGGACCACTTTAAAAGACGGTTCCTATTATTTGGGGAATGCGCACAAATTAGTAGAAGTATATAAATCGTGTATACCTGGTTCGATACAAGACAAAAACATACAAGCAGTAAATGCAGCACTAATAGAACTAGGCTTTGATCGAAAACACATAACTCAAGGATATACAGATGAAGCTTACGATGGGCGAGCCTTGTATTTTGATTCTACAGGAGAAGGAACAAAGTATTACAAGTTATTGCGCAGTAAATTAAAAAAAGATGTCAGATTATTCATTGAACTAGTTGAGCGTAGAATCAATATTCCTATCAAACAGTTTTCAGAGTCACTTGAGCGGAAAACAAAGCCTAATGGTTCTGAAAAACTCTTCAAAGCCATAGGAAATAATAATTATTTTGAATTCGAGAATTGCATCAGAGAGGGAGTAGATGTTAATGTGAAAAATACTGATGGGGGAACAGCGCTACATCATGCTGTTAATAGTGGCAATATAAGCATTATTCATAGTTTATTAAAATATGGAGCTGATATTACTCAAGTTACTAGTAAGGGTAACACGCCGTTACATATTGCTACTTCCAAAGGGCATACAGAAATTGTTGAAGTTCTGTTACAACATGTAAGTCGCGATGAATTAAATGATCTCGTTAACGCTCAAACAACTGTTGGAGGTACCACATCACTCCACGTTGCTGCTAAAAATGGTTCTATGAATATTGTCAAAACTTTATTAAAACATGGTGCAATTTTTGACATTCAAAATAAAGAAGGTAAATTACCGATTGATCTTTCGCGAGACCAGAATATCAAAAATTTGCTTGAAATAGTTAGCGTACTTTTTCAAGCTGCGGAAATTGGCATTCTTGAAATTATTAATGAACTACCGTCCTTTGAGCCTGATGAGTTTGTAGCTCTAAAAAATTCACGTAATAATCAAGGACATACTTTACTGCAAGTTGCGATAGTTAATAAACATGTGGGTATTGAAAGTAAACTCTTAGAAATGTACAAAAGACAAAATCAAATCCATTCATCGTCTAATCTGAAATCTAGGTTAGATCAATTTAAAAAGCTCAAAGCCTCCGCAGAAAACCATATTTTGAATTCTTCGAAATTAAAATTCTTAGAGGTCGTCGAAACACCAAATCAAACCGAATCATCGTTTAGCTCCGAATCCAACTTTTCGTTAGATCAAGTTAAAAATCTTAGAAAAGCTGCTATGTTGCATATTAGATTTTCTAAAAGTCATCTTACATCATTACGAGGTATGTCACAGCCATGTGGTTCTGAAGAAAATGTTATTCCTTCGTCCACGTTGAAAACAGGTTCTCATTATTTGGAAAATGCACACAAATTAGTAGAAGTATACAAATCGTGTATTCCTGGTTCAATACAAGATAGAAACATACAAGCAGTAAATGCAGCACTAGTAGAACTAGGTTTCGATTTAAAACACATAACAGAAGGATATACAGATGAAGGTTGCCATGGGCAGGGCTTGTGTTTCGTTCCCAAAGGGAAAGGAACAAAGTATTATAGGTTATTGCACAGTAAATTAAAAAAAGATGTCAAATCATTTGTAGAAATGGTAGAGCGTAGAATCGATGTTCCTATAAAACGGTTTTTAGAATCACTTGAGCGGGAAACAAAGTCTGATGGTTCTGAAAAGCTTTTCAAAGCCATAGAAAATAACGATCTTTCAGAAGTCGAGGAATGCATTAGAGAAAGGGTATCCATTAATTTGAAACACACCGATGGCGGGACACCGTTGCATCACGCTGTCAATAATGGAAATTTAGGTATTGTAAATGTTTTGCTAGAAAACGGAGCTGATGCTACTCAAGTGACTGCTAAGGGTAACACACCATTACATATTGCTACTTCTAAAGGTTACGAAGAAATTGTTGAAGTCCTGTTACAAGATGATGAATTAAACGATATCGTTAATGCTCAAACGACTGTTGGGGGGACTGCACCACTTCATGTTGCTGCTAAAAATGGTTTTATTAAAATTGTTAAATCTTTACTGAAACATGGAGCAATTTATGACATTAAAAATAAAGATGGTAAAACCCCACTTGACCTTTCTAAACACTTGCGTGTTACCAATTTACTAAATCTTGTTAAGAAACTTTTTCACGATGCAAAAAATGGTAATTTTGAAATTATTAGTAAACTGGAACCCACAGAACTGGATGAGTTTATAGCTCTTACAAATACGCATAATAACGAAGGAAATACACTATTAAAGGTTGCAATAAATAATAAACACAAAAATATCACAAGTGAATTCTTAGAACTGTTCAGAAAACCAGATCAAATTCAATCATTGCCTAGTCCTAAGTGCAAATTAGAGCAGTTTGCAATGCTTCAAGAAATCGCAGATGTGCACATTAAAGCTTCGCAATTATATCTTTTAGAATTGCGAAGTATTTCACAGTCATGTAATTCAGAAAAGAATCATTCCCCCCGGACCACCTTGAAAGCAGGTTCTTATTATCTGTCAAATGCACATAGTTTAGTTGAAATATACAAATGGTGTACAAACAGTCCTATAAATAATAAATACATACAGGCAGTAAATGATGTGCTGGTAGCATTGGAGTTTGATCCAAAACAAGTAACGTTATATACAAATGAAGTTTGCAATGAACAGGTAGAATGTTTCATTTCCAAAGGACAGGGTACAAAGTATTTTAATTTATTGCACAGTGAATCTAAGAAAAGTGTTAGATTATTCATAGATTTGGTTGAGCGTAATATTGATATTCCGGTGAAAAAGTTTTTAGAATCAATTAAGGAGAGATTACAAGATGTTATTCCTGAAAAATTGTTCTTTGCCATAGAAACTAACAGTTATTCAGAAGTCGAAAATTGTATTAAAGAGGGAGCATTTGTTAATATACAACACACAGATGGTGCAACGCCATTACATCACGCTGTTCATAATGGCAATTTAGACATTGTTAATATTTTGTTAGAAAATGACGCTGATATTACTGAAGTTACGGATAAGGGTAATACACCATTACATACTGCTACCTCTAAAGGTCACAAAGAAATTGTTGAAATATTGTTAAAACGCGTAAGTCAAGATAAATTGAATGATTTTATTAACGCTCAAACTGTTGGGGGTACTACTTCGCTGCACATCGCTGCTAAAAATGGTTCATGGGATATCGTTAAATCTTTACTTAAACATGGTGCAATTTATGACATGAAAAATAAAGAGGGTAAAACCCCGCTTGAAATTTCCAAAGATAAGAATATTACCGATTTGTTAAAACTAATTGGCGAACTTTTTGAAGATTCGCAATATGGTAATCCAGGAATTATTAGTAAGTTACAGAATAGAGATGTTGACGAGTTTATAGTCATTACAAAGGTATGCAATTCTCAGGGAAATACATTACTGCAAGTTGCAGAAAATAATAATCACAAAAGTATTGCAAGTATGTTATCAGAAATGCTCAAAAAACCAGATCAAATACGATCATGGTGTATACCTAAATTTAGTTTAAATCAAATTGAAAAACTTAAAGAAGCTGCAGAGCTGTATATTCAATGCACTGAATCATACCTTACGATGTTACGAAATTCGTCGCAATCGAATCGTTCCGAAAAGAATTCTTTCCCTTGGGCAACCCTAAAGGCAGGGTCTTATTATTTACAAAATGTACATAGCTTAGTTGAAGTATACAAAGGGTGTGTACGTGGTCCGATAAATGACGAAAATATACAGGCAGTAAATTATATACTCGTAGAATTAGAATTTGATCCGAAACATATAACTTTAGGATATACAGATGAGGCATTCGATGGAAAAGTTGAATGCTTCGTTTCCAAAGGACAAGGTACTAAGTATTACGAGTTATTGCACAGTGACTTGAAGAAAGATGTAAGATTATTCATTAAAATGGTTGAGCCTAATATTAACGTTCACGTGAACAAGTTTTTAAAATCAATAAAAGAAGAATTGAAATTGGTTCTTTCCAGAATTTTATTCGATGCCATAGAAAATAATAATAATTCAGAAGTTAGAAGTTGTCTCAGAGAGGAACTAGTTGTTAATTTTGAAAGCGCTGATGGTAGAATACCGCTACACCACGCTATCAATATTGGCAATATAAGTATTATAAACACTTTACTAAAACACGGAGCTGATGTTACTCAATTAAATTATAAGGGTGAGACGCCATTACATATTGCATCCTCTAAAGGTAATAAAAGAATTATCGAAGTTCTGTTACAACACGTACGTCAAGATGCATTGAATGATTTCATTAACGCACAAACAGTTGTTGGTGGTACTACATCACTCCACATTGCTGCTAAAAATGGTTCTTTAGAGGTTGTAGAATCTTTGTTAAAACACGGTGCATTTTTTAACATCAAAGATCAGGAACGTAAAATAGCACTTGATCTTTCCAATGATCAGAATGTCACAAATCTATTGAAATTTATTGAATCACTATTTGAGGATGCAAAATGTGGTAATTTTAAAATTATTCGTAAGCTAAAAACACAACCTTACAAGTTTACTGCTATTACAAATACTCGTAACGATCAAGGCAAATCACTCGTTCAGGTAGCAATTTTCAATAAACATCAAGCTCTTGCAGGGAAAATAGAAACAATTATTAAAACCAGGACGAATAATTCATCGGGATATTGAAAATTGAATATCACATATCAATTGCGGCCTATCTGCATTTATAATTTAAATTTACGCACTGTTACAGTTGGTTTTTTGGAACCGAATAATATTTAAGGGTTAATACTGTAAGAGTATGAATATTTTTAGATACATAAGTTTAATAAAAAAATCTGCAAAAATTTTCTGTAACATAGTTTATACAACATATTTGAAACACACGCTTGAGAGAGATACTTCAAGGAAAAACAACGGAATTTTTTTAAAACGAAAATTCTTAGTACTAATTTATCTTGATATTTTATCCTATTTTACGAAATCTCTGTGTTTTGCCCTAACGAGATATCCTAACATCGTGAGACTACCTCTACACCTAATCAACGACTAGCACAGCAGCTGCAGCACGATCATCTACAGTCCAGAACTGCACTAAGGAAACCCCAAAGGACTACGTCGACGCTACAAACGAGAAAAAATGGACAATTTAATGTGGATGCCCAATTGGCGTAATACAGGGTTGCGCTGTATACAAAACCTACCGAAACCTCTCCTCATATTGTAATTTGTGAGCCTTGTACTGAATCAGCATAGAACGACTCTTGAACCTAAGAACACGGCACCTCAAGTCAGTAATGAAATGTGCCAAAAAGAAGAAGAAGAAGATCAATCATTCAAAGGTACGTCGTAAGTAGAGCTTGCAGTGATCCATCACGAAGCTTCTGGTGAGGTTGTGATAAGATGATCCATATAGTGCAAGAGTTTTTCCTACATGGCTGTATCACGAAGAGTAGAAAAACAGCGGATAAGTCGGTTTAAGACTGATCTGAAGCAAAATCTTTCGTAAATCCAGCAGAATATCGTCAGCTTCTGTTTTGGCTAGGAGCATCTCGTATTCCTGAGGGAAGTTAGCTAGCAAACCATTCATCAAAATGATGAAGGTATATTTTCTCTGTTCTATCTTTCTACGAGATGTTGAGCAAGTTCATCATCAGTGATTCGGGATCATTGGGGCCGTTGCGGAAATTGGTGTGTTTTATTTTGCATTATCAACGTCATGATCGCCCTCATTACAGGGCTTCCACCGTCCACGTTTTGATTTATTATTTTTGGTATCGTTGTGAGATAATGATTGTATGTTGATGAAGTTCAATTTAAATTGTGTAAAGTAATGTGTGAGACTACGAAATATGTATCTTCATCATAATTTCTTGTGCTCTAGTAACTCTAGAATTCATTATAGAGAGTATAATTAGTTACTAGTGATTAATTCAGTACCTTATATGCCTATATGATATCTTTTCAAATTGTCGTATCATAATTTTCCTTGAAGTATCTCGAACGCAGTCATATAGTTATAGAGCATAGTATTTAATTTTTCATTATTTTGCTTTTTTGTTTTGAGTTTTTTTTTTTTTTCCTAATCTTAAATAGAGTCAAATTGACAGAATATTCCAAAATATCTGGATTGTAAATAATTTGTAAATTATATCAACTTCATGTTGGTGACGAAATAAATTTATGTCAAAGATTTTGAATTGGAAGGCAAAGCCTAATGTGTAGTGACCTTTGAATATAGAATCGTAATTATAATTCGCTGGATTTAAAACCGATATTTTTACAATCCGAAATAATCCATGTATGTATACTCTTTTGTACTTTATAAACAGTTTATTATATATATATATATATATATATATATATATATATATATATATATATATATATATATATATATATATATATATATATATATATATATATATATATATATATATATCTATTGTAATTTATTTTCTTCGAAAGAAAATTACAATAAAAAGTATAACAACGCACTTCTGTTTGTAGTTCTATATATCCTTATAATCATCAATAGTATTACGATTTAAGTACAGTTCGATTTAATTTCAGTAACTTAATAAAGTATTACGAGATTGAGTTCATTCTTTGTATCCTAAAAATGCAAAGAGAGTCGAAAACTCGGAGATTCGTTGGATGAATTATTGATTATTTTAATGTCATATTAAAATCATTAGGATAATTCGAACATATACCTAAACATCGAAGGTGTGTGAAAAAAAGAATGTGGTACATTATTGCTTGAAAAGATCCACAGGGTAATGTGTTTTGTACTCGTTCACGTGTTTTTCCATTGTGTTCATTTGTTTCCTACAAAAAATCAAAAGTTCTATTAAATTGCTCGAAACAGACATTTCTATAATATCCTCAAGTTCATTAATTCAATTGGTCATTTTATTTTTTTCATCTCGTGTTACCAGGAAAAACCATACGTACTTGATATGTTGTGGCATATTGAAGTAAACGTCAGTGAAAAGTTCTCTCCAGTCAGGTTTTGCTTTCTTTTCAGCATCGGCAAAAGTAGATAGTATTTGTTTCTTAATAGACGATGTATAGTCCTTTTCTTGTTCCTCTGACCACAAACCAAGCTTTTCTAAACATTGTCGAAATCTTGCTATTGGCTGTAGTTTTTCCCACTCAGCAATCTCACTTTTTGATCGGTAGGCACTGCTATCGTCAGATGTACTGTGGTGGCCAACTCTATATAAAGATAATGAAATTCCTTGTTCATATATAAGCTAATAATTATTATTTACCGGCTATCGCAGTAACAATACATTGTTATAATTAGTTAGGTACTTAGTTTTTACGTTTCTTATCATTAAGAACTAGTACATTTATAGCTTAGGCTGATATCTTAGTGCATAACAATTTTAAAATGTGAAAAAATAATGTATTTTCATACCGATACGTCATTGCTTCGATAAGTACAGGTTTCTTTTCCGAAAGGGTCCAGGCCCTAGCTGCACATGTAGCGTTATACATTGCAAAAACATCATTTCCATCAACTCTAATTGTATTTATACCATAAGCAGGGCCTTTGGCCGCGATACCATCTCCTTTGTATTGTTCACGAGCCGGTGTTGATATTGCATATCCGTTGTTCCGACTAAAAAATTCAATTCGAATGTACCGTTATAAGTAGCTATGTAAATGCAGGGATTTTTGTTCAACAATTAATAGAAGTAATTTTCGCAATTCTGTAACCACAAACCATATAAAAATTACGGGACACTCGAGAGTAGCTGCGAAATTAAAAGCTGCGTGTGCATCTCCTTCACTCGCTGCACCTTCCCCGAAATATACCGCGACACAACGGTCCGGGCTTGATCGTTTTAACGCATACGCGGCTCCAACAGCTGTAGAAGATTTTTTTTTTATCACACAATGTTAATAGATGTATGTACGCATATTCGGGGTTTATGGTTTTTAAATTGTCTCCTATCCACAAATGGTACACGGTATACCTTGCGGCAGTTGCGTTGTTAACGGCGAAGATATCGTTACAAAGTTTAATTCTTTAGAGCCATAGTGAATTGGCATCTGTTTTCCTTTTCCAGAATCTTCGTGATTGCCGTAGCATTGGTTCATGAATTGTTCTAATTTAAAACCACGCCACAGTAACACACCTGTAACATAAATTATGGTCGTCGTAATAAAGGCTGACTGCGATAATTATTAGAAAGGTTTTAATGAGTGGTGTAGTTAATCAACACTTACCAGCTTCTCGATATTGTGCGTAAATAATATCGTTTGCGCTAAATCCAGCTGCGGATCCAAGTTGTACAGTCTCTTCACCGGAGTTCGTCATGTAAAATGATATACGGCCCTGTCGTTGAGATTCATACAGTATTTTGTCCATGATACTAATTGTTACCATATCCTTGTACATTTTCGTAAATTTGTCCTTTTCCAGCTTTCGTCAAAATTGAAATACAAAAAATTCAATTATATTTCTACTCAATAAATACAAATAGAATTTGTGAGTTATCATAGAACTTCAGTGTTCTGACTATAATTTACTTGGTATTATACCAACGTTTGGTTATATTCCAGGAGTTGAAATTGAAAAGAAGATTATCAAAATGAACGATTATAAGTACCCGCAACAAACCTTGACATTTGCAAAAGCTTCATTTTCAGCGTTGGAGTCTAATACTCGATATATTGGTATAGCACCGTACGATGCTGCATTAGTAAACTTAAGTTCATCCGTAAAGTTGCTAGGGACGGTTGAAAACCCAGGGTTAGCATATCCGGTAGTTGCCGTCGTGCTGAGGTTAGCATTGTACGTCTATAAAATTAAGTTTGTAAAATAAATGTTATTCAGTTAGCAAATGTCAGCTTATGGAAATCTGATAAAGGCAATAGGCAGCGCTTTAGCCTTAACGCGAGTGCATAATTTTCTTCGCTCCAAAAATAGTGATCCTACTACATTTCCACAATAGTTACTCGTTTTATAAATTTATATAAATAACTCGCTTATCCTATTTGAAGATAACGATTCCATGTCATTTTCCGCGACGAATTTGTAGCTTATATCGGGCAAACACCGTGACGACACAGTTTCGTTCAAAACATAGGGGCTTACACTCTGATAAATTGTTCGATAGTCTTATCGTCAAGTTTAACTCGCGAGAGTATTTTCTTCGTCTATTATAGATCACTTATATCAATGGTCAATATTTGTCCATTCAATAATAGATAAAATTACAATAAGGTATAATCTATATTCGACATCGAAAAAACAACGTGAAACTCACCCGATATTGTGCTGAAATTTGACTAAAGAATTTTTTAGTCCACGTAACTTTCAGAGCCATCGATAAACAATTTTAACGACGCTGTCCAAGGTGAAGAAAAGAATGAGGACAGTAAAGTCGGAGAAAAAGTAGCGAGGAGATAATATAAACGTGGTTTAATCAACTTGATGTGAGAACTACGACATACACGGAATCTGTTGAATAATGGAGGACCGGCAGGCATTGTTGTGTAACTATACGCTTATCATATACCGTTGCTTTCATCACTTTAACTGATAAGGAACGCAGATTATTGTCAACATGTGAAGTTCTATTCGCGTAATTTGTATCAAAATATCATCTATTTAAATTGCATGTATGTATATATGTATCTATATTATTGCGTTACAAAATTTCTTTTCATGTATTTTACGATTGGAAATCGACGAGCTGCAAGTAATTAAATTCAAAGTTATATCGAATGGAATAATATTTCCATTTTAAGAGTTTGTTGACTTCTTTATCGGTCAGTCTTCTTTGTAATTGAGTAACAGTACAAGCGATATTCGGACAACAAATTGAAGCAAATAACAAAAAAGTATCGAATTTTTTTATCTTTTATTTTTAACAGATTTAAATAAAGTACTGTCTGAAATTATTATGCATTTCTAAAAGGAGTTATAGTGCATAAATTTTCTGATGCAGCGGATTGTAATAAATTATCAACAAATTAAATGCTTATTGATTAACTTTACTATTACTATAAACATTCCAAATTGTTTTTTCTATTCCTGTACCCTGGTGGGAGTTCCCCTGTTTATTCTAATGTATGTATGTATGTTCATAGATACATTAGACCGGACGTTAATTTTTATTTTATTTTTGATGTCATGCGGGCCGGGTGAAAATCGCTTCTATAGACCCTAAAACTTGTGAAGTTTATAGTTCTTGTTTCTTTTTTTTTTAATTTTCTTACTATGAATCATACTTTAAAACAACTGTCCAAGTTTTTTTTTTTCTATAAATAATATTTGCTCAGTGATAAAAAAAAATATATATATAAATAGATTTAAAAAAAATCGGTAATTTTTGAAAAAATATGATTCATAGTAAGAAAAATAAAATAAATAAAGAAACAAGAACTATAAACTTTACAAGCTGTTTTTTTCTTTGTGTTCCTCTTATTTTTTAGTTATTTTTGAGTTATTTTGTGGTTTTGACCTTCTAAATGTTTCAAAATGTGGTTTGTTGGCGATTTCAGCTTATAAGTTTTTTTTTTTTGTTTTTTACATTGATAAGTTTTTATGATCCTATTCAATACAGCAGTTCAAATTACACGAAAATTTTACAAGTTAGTTTTTCGTCTTTTTTACCGCGATTATTCGAGTTTTTCAACGACTTTGGCTTATAACTTTTTTCTTCCGCCATACTGGAAAAAACTAACAGCACCATCAGATTCAGCGGCTCAAAACACATAGAAATGTATGTTATTGACAAAAAATATTTCCTATTTTTCACTGATTATGAACGTTACAAACCAATTTTTCACTCGATTTTTTGAGCTTTTCGACTATTTTGGCTTATAATTTTTTTCCGCTATCCTGACAAAAACTAATAGCACCATTCGATTCAGCGGCTCAAAATACATTAGAAAATATATTTTTGGAATAAAAATTCCACAATTCTCCTCCAGTTTCTAGAAAAAGTTTCAGAATTTTTCACCATAACTTTCAATAAAGCCAATAAAATTTGTTGATAGATAATCACGGGATTGATGATAAAACATAAAAGATGGTAACATTTGTTTCAACTCTTTCAAGCCATCTCTACAATCAAGCTTCTCTTTTGTGAAAGAATAGAAAAATACGTAAGTTTTGCCATAATCAAGGGAAACTGCATTATCGATGCAAGCGATACCATGTGGCCAGGAACGAGCCTTACTTTAGGCAACCCAACAAACACTATTTTCGTATAGTTAGTTTGTATCTAGTTGTTCTCGCTGCCCACTCGGAGCGCTATAAGTATGTGTAGTTTGTAGTGAGAGTTTGCCTTTAAGCATTGAAATCGTGAAACTGTGTGTTCGTGAAAATGATTGGTTGCCACGGTTGATTTAAATTCCTGACGTCATTCGTAAGATGCGAATAGGGAAAATTCTACTGCTGTTCCGTGTCCGACTGTCCTGTCCTTCGTATCGTTAGTGTAGGAAGAAGTGAATTTCTTCAATTTGTCTGTGACTTAGTATATTTTTTTTGTAATCGAGTGTTAGTTGGATATCTAAAATTTGACATTAACGGTACGTGGGGAAATTGGTGCCGAATTAAAAGATCATTCGAGAACTCAACACCGAACTACATATCTCGCAGCATAACGGTATTGCATAGAAAGATACCAACTTTCGGTCTAGGGAGAAGGAGATATACGCAGCAGAAACAACGGATGCTTCTCGACCTCGTCTCCGCGTTAACGACACGTAAAGGACCACCGCGAGTTACTGAGTTTTTTTTGTTTTTCTCTCATTTAGACGAAAACCACATATTTTTACCGTTCAACATTCGTCCAATAAAGTCTTGAACCCGCAATTACACCTCGAATATAAGTGACCAACCCATTTCTAAGGGATGTCCACCCCTGCCAGACGGAGACTCATGAGGGACTTCAAAAGGTACCCTAATCCAATAATAATATTACAAATGAAACATCAATTACTCATTATAAATTACGCTTGAGCCCGTTTATATTACGATGATCACATGCTCACTTACTCACTAATACAAACGCCGTTTGCGAACGTCACCGTGACTTGTGCTCCAAAATTATTATTAGAAGGCCGTGAGATCAAAGCACGCCTTTATTTTATCTACCACGAATTAATTTTTTTTGCTATCATGAATCTTTCACTTTATGATTCAAATACCGTGCTCATTATATCACGATGATAAAAATAAAAATAAAAAACAACAAGTAATTATAAGACAATTTATACAACTTTTCTTCCATCAAATAGGCTCTAATCATGTTGGCTAATTGGGTATGAAAGAAAAGAACTGTGACAATGTCATATATCTGTAGTTTAAACTGATGTTGAAACTCTTAACCAAGTCCCAAACTAGCGACACTTGACTTATTTATTTTCTTATTCTTGCATAATAAATTTAAACAAAGAAAACACGATCTATTTATTTGGCAGCATTAGTCGGTAGAACTATTTATCAACCCTATCTTAGAAATGGCTTCAAAGGATATAACAAGCTCTCAATGAAAGGTTATAGATGATTCCTAATGGTTAGCTACTCTCATCCTTTGGCTAACCTACTTTTCAATTCAATAACAAATAAAGTACTTTGATTGAATTATTGAAAACTTGAACAACATTGACTTAAATTTTTACAACCAAATATGCGGAATGTGATTTTTTGTTCACAAAATTTATCCGCTATGAAATATTGTAGATATAAATTATCTAAAAATGGTAAAAAAATGTGGGTCATGTAACAGATTGTGATTCGTTCTCCATTATTCAATAAACTTCTTTGTCTGCACTATTAAAATTGACCACAATTATTCTCAGTTCTCTGTCTCTTTGGTCTTGACCTTGCATGTTTAAAAGCTGATTCTCATTGGCTGTTTTTTTTTTTTTTACGAGTATTCAGTCTTTGGATTCTTTTCTTTTCTTGGCTTACATTCATTTCTTAAATAAAGCATGGATGTAAGCTGTACAAGTGTATCTTAAACCTTTCTTCAAAGATTTAATTCAATTAAGTCAACTTTTATTGGCAATAATCTTTCCTGAGGCTTTTGTGTTCGTATCAAATTTATAAAAAATTTTATTTATTTTCTTCCAGGTTACAAGAAGACCCACCTACCGGTGTTTCGGGTGCACCAACGGACAATAATATCATGATATGGAATGCAGTTATTTTTGGGTAATTATTTAATGCAGAATATTGTAAAAAGTAACCATTCACCTTGACCTAATTTCTTTGTATTCTATATTGGGAGTATAAAATATACTCGGCATGAAAGAATGACGCCATACAAATAAACAGTAGCACAGAATATTTATCACTCATTATTTTCAAATGACACAATTTTATTCGATATTTTTTTCTTTCTTGCTTTCATTGCATTGTATTCTGTAAATATATATTGTAATTTTATTATCGATGTAATAAACAGCTTAATAAATTATTTACGACCACACTGCAACATTATTTAAAATTGTAATGCGTACTCTTTTATTTATACTTGTATTTATCCAAACCTTAGTGAATCTTGATAACATTATCTATTTAGTCATTCGTTAGTTTTGATAAAAAGCTAAATATGGTTCTCTTGAACACTGATACATAAATATTTGCATATTTTTATTTGGAATTTAACATCAATGCAATTTGAGATGGTGTATCTTTCAAGATTTTATGTGATTTTCAATTTCAGACCACATGACACTCCTTTTGAAGACGGGACATTTAAACTTACCATAGAATTCACCGAGGAGTATCCAAATAAACCACCCACCGTTAGATTTGTCAGTAAGATGTTTCATCCGAATGTATATGCAGACGGTGGTATTTGTCTTGACATATTGCAAAACCGTTGGAGTCCGACATACGATGTATCTGCCATTTTGACATCTATACAGGTGAGTTTAATGACTAATTTCGCAACCTTGAATAGCTTGTGTGTTTAATAGCTGATACTACTCGCTACTAATAGCTGACAATATTTATATGCTTTTGATTTTCACTCATTTTACTGTTCAATAAACTTAACTGATGTTTGAAGTACCATAATCAAATAGAGGTTTCTTCAAAATTAGACTTAAAGCTGTTATAAGTTTATGTAAACCAGGCAGTAAGGATGTGAATATCATTTCATTAACATGTTGCGTGATTTTAATTGAACTATATTATCATTGACTATAATTGACTGCTGAATTTGTGCAAAGAAAAATTTTATTTTTCGCTTAACAGCGGTTGCAATTCAAATGTCCAATTAACTTGTTAACAATATCTCTCTGCATAGATTAGTAAGTTAACATAGTTTGAAGAAATTTAAATAACTGTATAGAAAGTTGAAAAAAAGAAAAAGAAAAGAAATAATAATCCTCTTATAATAATAGATTAATTATAATTTAATAAAGAGATTGAAATAGAAATTTAACAAGTATGTAAGACTTGTTGTGTTATTGCAGTCGCTGTTAAGTGATCCAAATCCGAACTCTCCTGCTAACTCGATGGCAGCACAGCTTTACAAAGAAAATCGACGTGAGTACGAGAAGCGAGTTAAGGCTTGCGTGGAGCAAAGTTTTGTGGATTAGTGGCAACTGTACTTGTCGCCAACGCTGTATCATTCAGCCAATGATCATCAGATACGGAGGAAGATTTTACAGCCATTGAGGGCCTTACCACCGAGCTAACACCTAAACTTAGCGCGACTCACCCTGACAAACCTCCATTCAACAAATGCAATGTGCAACATTAGACCGAATTTTTACGATGTTGTATAATAAATTATTATTAAATTGTGTATTTATTTATTCAATATTTCTGGGTGGTCATAAAAACTGGTGATTAGAAAACCCCCTAAAAGTGTTTAGGAATTTTGTCTTGAAGTCAGAATTTTTTTTTCAAAGAATTTCCTTTCAAATAAAGGATATGTAAAACGAGAAAACATAAATTTAAAATCCAAAGCCTTGAAAAGGCTGAAATATCAAGATTTTTCATTATATTTCCTAATCCATGTACAATTTTTATTTATTTTTTTTTGTAAAAATTGAATTCTGGTTCTGAGAAAATATCGGAATCTTTACATCTCAGTTTTTATGGCCACTCTGTATTTGGAAACACGAAATTAGAAGTATTTAATATTAGGGTATGATTATTACGTAGCTTTGTTGTTTCTGTGCTAGAAGCAAATCACTCTACGACAGGCACAGAGTTGTACTTCTATTTAATTTTAGTACTTCATATATTACCTAAATTCATCTATATACATACTATACATACATATAATAAAATGCATAATTTCAATTTATGTACTAAACTTCATTCTCTTACCCATATTTACTAGATAACAATGCTCCGAATAATTATAGCATATGTGTTTAGAAACTTTGGATAAAATCATTTTATCTACTACTCGGAACTGTTACTTTCTTTTCTTCAAGTAATGGGGGACTACAAATTATCAGCTATTAAATAGCTCTCTCGGTTCTTTGCAAACAGTAAACCAAGTTAATTAATATTTTTTATATTCAAATATGTTATAATAGAGGATACTAACTAAATCCAATGAGTAAATAAATAGGCTTACATTAAAGAATTATTTTCTAATTTTTGTACAACTTTGATTTGTATGATGATTATATGCAGTATGACAAGCACCAATTATTTTCAGATAAAATATTTCTAGATATTAAATTATGAGGTAATTTTTCTGTTTAAAACATTCTTCAAGAAAGTAAAAACTATTTGTTTCAGTCTCTGCTGGATGAACCAAATCCTAATTCACCGGCAAATTCGCTAGCTGCACAGTTGTATCAGGAAAATAAACGGGAATATGAGAAAAGGGTGGCTACAGTCGTCGAACAGTCTTGGCTTAACTTTCAAGAAAGCCATACAGAAGATCCTCGCTGACATTAGGTAGTATACTATAAAGTATAGCACAGCATCATTCAAGTTGAGAGGTATAATCGGATCTGGTTTTATCACGTTGCTATGTATAAACAGGTCTGCGTTAAATCAATGGTACATATTTTTATTTACACGAATATCAATTCCTCATTTAAACTGAGCGACAAAATTAGCTAATTTGGATTATTACACTATTGAAAGTTTTTTCAGTGTTTACACTTGAGTGGAATATTTTTACACCCGTTGTACAGCGTCTCATGTATTTTAAATAATAAAATTATGAGAAAATTCTAAATCGTCAAGATCTTTGACTCACTCCTATCTTCTATAGATTGATAAGAATTATTTTTTTTTTTTACAAGATTTTAATTTGGGACAATGATTACATTCTTAACAGACTTTCTGTCTGTAAAATAAAAAGACACTTTCACAGTCTCTGCAAATTACAGAGTATAATCAAGTTATCCAATAAATAGTCTATGCAATGACGACATCAATGAATGAAATGTTGATGTTGAGCAGGCAAGAATTAATTAGCCACTGTAAAGTATGAACGAGGTTTTATTAGCAAATATTACAAATTTAGTACGAAACTTGAAACCTACTTTACAGGCAATTCTCAAATTGGATCTAATAATGGTCTGGAACAAACAACACGTAGAAAGCAAATATGTGTTTAATTATAGTGCTGAATTGTTTCGATTACACCAATTGTAAAGTTTAATAATGGTCAGTTGTTGACATAGATGGCTTTTGACTGCTCGTGCACTTGTTCCAGACATTATCATTAATATCAGTTGATGAATTATCATTGTAAGATTAAAGCTAGATATATTTTTTCTTTTATCAATATTTAATCTAATTTATTGAAATCGATTTTGTATATCTTTTAAACAATAAAAAGTATAAAAAATATATATTGTTCAGTGTTTTTGTAGAAAAACTGTTCGCTTTACGTTTTGAATAAATAAACAGCTTATTTTTATTAGGTAATTTACTTTTTTAAAATCTAACTTTACTTTTAATATATAATAATGTATAGCACCATCTTTAATCGATATAATATGTATGTATTGTACGTGTGAATGGACGAAAAAAAAAATTAATTTACCACAAATATTACATGAAAATCTAGCAGTTCAAAAAATTTTTAATTATTGATAGTCATTTTTTGATAGTTAAATTTCGTTTCGGTACTGGTGTGGTCACTGTCGGTTGATAAACAGAACGAGTTATTAGAACATTTTATTCAGCATTCCATACATCACTTTTATATCTCTCATATTTCATCCAAATGATCAGATCTCTTTTATTCGATCTGAATAAATACTATATTCTTGTTATTCAAATCATAAATTACAGACTTATGTAATCAGTTACAAATAATTTTTTTGTTTCCTGTATGATTCTGAAAACGAGGATCAAACAATTTACAACAGATTCATGTGAAAATAACACCATATCAAATGACTCGGATTTGTTTTTTTCACATTATCATGCTAGAAATAAACTTTAAATGTAGGCTGATTAACTATACTATAGAATAATAAAGGTATTTAATTCTAAAGATCAACTTTACATCAATCAAGCTTATTTTCCAAACTCAATAACAATTAATTCTGTCAAGTAAAATAAACGTCCGTATGAGAAAACATATACTGTCTTTCAATTAAAATTACGAGTTTCTTACTACTCATTATATTCTAAAAGTAAAAAAAAAAAGAAAAAAAAAAAAATGACAATACACAATTCGGTAATCAATAAAACTAGGAAAACATAAAACTAACGACAAACATGATAGGCTTGTGATTGATCGAATAATCTATTAACTGTTTTAATCAAAGTTCTTATTGTCTCATCGTTATGACTTTTCTTCTTTCTCTTTATTGTACCTTTCAAGTTCTTTAAGGAACTGAGCCTTAGGTTTCATAACGTTTGGTCTATCCCCTCGACATTTTGGACAAAACCATTTACCCTTAGGCTTAGTACTAAGCGAAACGCATGAAAAGTGAAACCATTCTATAGGACACAGATCATTATCGCACAATATCATCTCCCCATATGAAATCTGATCGCAAAGACAATAAGTCGGTTCATCAGGATCAATCGCTAAATCATCTTCAGGTGGTGGCGGCGTATCTTCACGATGTTGATTCTGCTGTGCTCCTTGACGAGACTTTCTCTTCTTTTTCTTCCCTGTATTAGCAGCGGCAGCTTTCTTCTGCGTCCCACTATTAGCTGCTGATAAAGTTGCCGATCTAGTTTCTGTCGGTACGATCATATCCATGGCATGCGTTTCTACCAAGGTGTCTGTTCTCGTTCTTCTGGCCCGTTTTGGTTGCCTTTCAGACGTGTTTGCTGTTCCAGTAGTTGCCGTACTCACATTTGAATTAGAATCTCTTGCCGGTTCAGCAGCTTCTTGTTCTTTGCCAAAATCTGTGAAATAAAAAGTTAAAAATTGTTGAAATTTAAGTTTTTTTTGTTTTGCCAAAAAAATTTTTCCTAAACTTTTCAGTAAAAATTTTTGTCATTCTCACCCAAGTTGCGATAGTCCAGATCTAATTGACGAGACTTATTCTCTATGTGGTCCTGAACCTGTTGTACAATTTGCAATTTTTCATCTCCTATTTCTTGAGCAGCTATCAGAGCTTGTTGTACTTTTAATAAAGCTCTTCTCCAAGTAGACATATCAACGTCGCTTCTGAGTATGTCTTGCTGTTGATCAACGTCTCGTAAATAGCCTACGAAAATTGTATTTATTTCATATAAAGATCGTGTGTCGTTTGTGGTTGAAAAATCGTTGAAATATATTACAACTGAGCCTTAAGCCTACCTTGTTTAATTTCCGAATTGATAAATGTTTTTTTTTTTTAATTAATGGTATGATTTGAAAAGATGCGATGTTGGTGATAAGGGTTTTAATAAATCGGAAACAAATGATAATAACGGCATAACCTTAAAAAAAAAAAAAAATAAATAAAAGAAGGTTGTAGAGTTTTATTGTTATTTAAATTCTACGAATTGTTATTATAAATAATTACTTTGACAGGTAGCGTCCAGTTCTCGTAGACGAGAAACATGCCTCTGAAGATCATTTGGTAAATTTTCAACACAGTCTAAATAGTTTTCAATGTAAGTTGCCGAGTACAATGCCTCAACTACCGCCTGATTTAACATCGTTGAGGTTTTAGTTTGTGAATATTTTTTTTTTCTTAATTTTTTACCAAATTTTAACAGAAAAAAAAGAAAATTGAATAAGTAGTTTTAGAGTTTCACGTGGATTTTCACCATATTTATTAATTTGTTTTACAATACACAGATACATACATGTTTAGAATACATAATTTATTTTATTGACACCCGTGACTAAAGCCATTTTTAGACGTTAAACTCGATACAGATTTTCTACTCACTACGCAACTCAAACTTGTACTGTGCATACATCCGTTTATATTATATCCATTTTGCCGCGTTTTCTAAAACAAGTTTCCAATGTACTCATGTAGTAGTTGATTTGACTAAAGCTGTAACGTCACATTCGTGCTTCGTAGCTAACCAATCACATTGCTGAATGGTATTTGATTTCGTTCGGTGAAGAAAAGTCGTGGTTTGCTGTTGTGAGTGAACAAGGATCTTCGTTTCCGCAATTCTAATCTTTTTAAAACTCTCAAATAATGACGTCCACCGGTACTTTCCAAGGACTTAAAGACGGCGTCCGTAACTCCAGCAAGTTAGTAACTATCTATTAATATCTATTATTGTCAATCTGCCATTCCCAACGTGGTGGTTCAATACAGTTTACCCAGGGATTGCAAGGATTTTAATGGGTGAATTTTTTCTCGCCTTTTTGCACCATCCCCTATATCTCCAATTATCTCATGAAAATATTTTTACATTTCAAATACTCGCTACATTGAGATGAAATAATTCTAAACATGCATAATTCTAATCACCCGATGAGTCACACTGACAGCTCTTTGTTTGTAACCTATACCTAGATTTCAACAAAATAGTCATCGAACCGTTACGATTGCAGCCTCGTCTGTCAATAACGTCCTTTAAGATATCCAACTAAGTATATCATGTATCATAGAATTCGTATCGGTTTCATGTTAAGTTATACAACTCATAAAGAAGGAAAACTAAATTATCTCTAACATGAAGGAATCCGACGAAGGTTGGTCTGAACCGGATAAAGCCAGATCTTCGTTAGGTCCGCTATTTCCAGGAACAAAAAAAAAAAAATGAGACAAAATGACACAAAAAAAAAAAATTAAATAGACTGTTTTATTTTAACTCTAATCTGGCTTCAGTCCCTCATATGAGATTGGCACATGTCCATTAAAATTCTTGTGTCTCGTGTCCGGTCGGTTCTTCTTCCTTTTTGTCGTACATTCTATTCCTTGGTATTTATTCATGATGCATATACGTATGTATCATAGCTAACAGCCAGGATTCAATGACCGACAGGTGCTGCTGCTTAAACTGTCTACCTACACACGCAAAAGTACCCACAGGGGAAACGAATGAAGGTTGGCTGTAATTTTTTTTCTACTTTTTTCTTTATTCTTTTTTTGCGTCAGCCGGCACAGCCGCGAATAAGGGGAGGAGGGGGAAGGGACGACGAGAGAAAGAGAGGAGAGGAGGGAAGGCAACGTTCATAATAATTTCAAATTATTATCTACTCTACGTTCTTTAACGGAAAGAATTAGATGGGAATTTGGTGTTTTCCAAAATACCGATATTATGAATCAGCTATTGAATTAAATGATGACGAAAAAACAGATATCAGTTAGGTTCTTTTCAATTAATTTCACTACAAATACTTTTAGTAATGTTATTTGGCAACTGGATCTATCTGATCTAACTTTTTATTATTGCGTAGGTGTGTATTGACAATCATTATACACCCGTTATAATCTAAGAAATGTATTCGTCAGTTCCAGGAATATTTTTATGTATGAGACGTCTTGTAACCGTTATTGTATGTTAGATCGTTAGATATCGGTTGTATCATGTTTATAGATATATAACTTTCGCATCTGTACTTAATTGTATTTTACAATCTATGTAATGTCTACTGAGAAAGCTAGTAAAGGTATATATCTAGTTTCTCAGACCGCGAGATCGATGCACATAAGTAGATATAGAGTTGCACGTTGGGATAAAACGATAGTATATACGATATGCACAATCTTGCGATCTTTTTATTTTACATCCTAAATCGTTTTTTTTTTTTTTTTTTTTTTCTCATATTTCTAACGTCACTTGTGAACTTACCGACATTCAGAAACAGGAATCTTCCATTTTAAAGAAGGTATCTTTAAGATTCGCCGAGACCTTTGCTGAACGGAGTTCCGCTCGTTTATTACAGATAGCGCTTCTACCGCAGCAATAAATTGAAACTTGAAATATTCAAGGACATGCCTTTTTGTCTTGCGTCGTATACATATTTTTATTTTGTTCAAATTCATTTATACAGAGTGAAAAATTGTAATCTTCTTTTTGTTTATACAATTTTAACTCATAAATTCTTATAACACAAAATTAGGCATTTAATATTCGGCCATATTTTGCTGAAGCTAATTCTTTTTCGGTAGAATTCACACTATAAAAAATATCTGTATGTATAATGAATGTCTCATGTCAAACGTGAGACATCGACACCTGCATGTAGTCTGTAGGGAATGATGAATATCTAATGAAAACTATACCAATTTCCTTTCCTTGAATTATGAATCCACCCCTGTACAGTAGAAGCCATATGTTTTACCCTAGACATCAGCCTTGACAAAGCGGGTGTCAAGTGTCGTTCGGATATTGGGTAATTTTATATGTAAGCTATAAGTATAACGAGAGCCAGTTTCTAGTGTCAATTTTTGTTGTGCTTATTATAATTAGCTTAAAATTGTAAAATTTAAAACAGTTTTTTATCTCTTTATAGTAATTCGGTTGACTGAGTGGAAATTTTAACATAGTTTGACGTTTAATAATTTAAATTTCATTAAAAGTGAGGGGGGAAAAGAAAAATATTTCTGATATTATTTCGGGACTTTTAAAATATTTGAGTAACACTTGAAATATCTTTTAATTCGTACCTCGGCTAATTGGATAGGAAAAAAACTATAGATTTTTCACGATATGCAAATATGAGCTTAACTGGCCTCTCCTAATCTCTTCAATTATCTACTGGCCAAAAATAGTTGCAGACTTATCATTTAACAAGAGAGAAAGTGAAAGCTAACAGTCGTTACCTTGACCCTACCGCCACCCACGTTCATGGTTCCGATCAATTTGCAAAAATCTTAATTTGCACACCCACTTGTTAATTTTTTAATTTATCACCAACGATTTACCTTCGATTTAGTTCGATACAATTTTTTCGTTTATCCTTGACCGAATGATTTATTTCGTGAATAGATTACAAATCAAGAAATTGAATGAAAAAAAAACTTTTTCTGAATTTGTTTCAATTTTTAGACAGTGACCAAACACAATAAATATCTTATTTTTGTTGTTATCACAATTAAGTATATCGAAGACGACTGATTCGATTATAAAATGAAACAAATTTACGATGACATACAATCAAACGTAATCTTTTTTTTAATATGTTTGAATCAGGTTCCTATAATTTACCTGCTTTTTAAGTTACACTTATTGTTAATCGAGTTTACGCTCATCTCGACAATTTATTCGGCACTGTACCCTGAGCCTTAAAATCAGTATTGTAGACAGCTAAGGAGCAGCTCCGAGGCTTCCATATATGGCCAGTCCTCTGGACGTGCGTTGGCGAAGGTGAGGCAGCAGGCGCCGCAATCCTGAGGACAATGCACTATCAACCAATCCTGCAACTAACTGCGTGCATACTCTTCGCGCGGTATATAACAGAATCCAAGATGCATGTGATGTTAAAAATTTTCATTTGCATTTACATTTCGTAATTTTTTGATGCATAATGTTTTTATTTTTTTGTATACTTAAAAAAAAAAACAAAAGATTTTTTAAAGTTTTTTCGTAGATTCTTTTTCATTTTTGGTGCTGAATAAGTTGTAAACCCTTTAAGTAAAAAAAAAAAAAAAAATTAAAAAATTCTGAATTAATTTGACTAATTAATATATATTTTTTTAAAATAATTTCATTCGCTTTTTGATGAAAGACTCGTTCCATAGCAACGTAGGACTGACTGACTGACTGCCTTGCCCTGCCCTGCCCTGCCCTGCCCCTCGTCGCGGTTAGTAACAGCAGCTGAATCGTTTCTAATTATTTTTATTTTATTTATTTCGCCATTCGTCGTCTTGTTTGAGTTTTTTTTTTATCTTTTCTTTTTTATTATTATTTGTTTTGTTCTTTTCGAGTAAAGGCAGAATTTAGTCTAGCTGAAGTTTCGGTTTGTCAGGAGAGCCAGACGGCTCGGGAATGCGCATAGCAATCCAATCCGCGATCTTCTTACGCTTCGGTTATTTAGCACACAGCATTTTACTGGATTTATACTTACCTACCAGCTACTTCGTCTTCCATTATACCTAGAATTATCGGTTTTCAACGCGGAATATTGCGGTCTTGTTACAACATCCGACGTACGTATATTTACGTATAAGAGAACAAATAAATAAATAAATAAATAAATAAATAATTGGTCGAAAGAACTCGCTATTTTATCCTTTTTATAAATAAAAAAAAAAAGCGAATTGCAACCGAGTTCTGTTACCGTGAAATTATCAGTTTCTTTCACGGATGCAATAGTTGAAGCCGTTTTATGAATGGAAATAAAAAGGAATTCTAATACCTTACGATGTATGTTTATAGTTGTGATTTCAATCTATACCTACTCAAATTTGTTCAAGTGGCTTTATGACTCGAAACGAAAACCGACGAAAAAAAAAGAAACAGTTTTACAGATTAGATTACTTGCGCCTCGGCATTATTTGACTCACTGTCTGAATTTCATTTTTATTTTACCGTTAATTTACGTCAAGCGTGATCGCGACTGTTGCACCAGCAGACAGCAGCAGCAGCATTGATCATTAAATCGGAATATTGCAAACGAATTATAAAACGTTCAATTAAACTTCCTAATTACTCGTCGCTAATTGTAATTCGTTGTTGCGGCATGACGCGACCCAACCCTTTTAGGAAGGGCTGCAACCCTTCCAGTCTAACGAGAAATGTCGTGATGACACGTGTGCCTATCCCCTGTTTTACACCACGACTATACACGCAGTTATAACCTTATGGAAAATCAGTAGACTGGTAAGAAAAAAAAACACAATAAAAAAAAAATGAAACGAAACGAAACGAAAAAAAAAGTAAAAATAAAAAAAAAGACCTAGATGTTATTTTAACCCTCTGCAAAAACGCCGCTGCTGCTGTTAAAATGGTTTTCTTATACAGTCTACGAACCAACGAGCAAATATATAATATATAAATCCGTAACACGACATTCGTTCTAATTAATTAAATTTTTATTTTTCATTTCATTTAATAAATAACCTTTGTAACATGCGGTATTCAACTAATTACTTGTACTGGTTTTTACTAAATCTAATTAGCTCGAGACCAAAGTCGTAGATATATAATGAGGAATTATTTTTCTTATACAAAACTATTTTATGTTTTTAATTTTATTTTGTTCTGCGCAGCTATATTGAATATCGTATATTAATTTCGCGAAATAATTAAAACTTTTTCTTATATATATATATATATATAACGAGAATATATACATATACATATGTTATAAAAAACATTGTAATCTTATAATAAATATATAATATTAAAAAACAAATTAAAATTATTAAAATGACGTTGAAAAAGAAATACGTATCATTAAATAGTATCGTGTACGTAAGGTTTTTTTTTTTTTAATTTGAATAATGCAATAGCGTAATATTCGTGTATATATGTATATATGTATATATGTACACATGTACGTATGTACATATTATATATGTATGTATTTATTTCTATGTATGTATTTCCTTCAACCCTCTCTTTCTCTCTACGAACCTAATCACTGTACTCAAGTCCTAGTAATTCTACGGGAAAAGTTCCTAGCTAGTCGTGACGCATTGTCTGCCCTTTGTTCTCTGTCGCACCAATGAGAGGGAAAGACAGTGTCTGGTCTGGACTTTCATGCCATGCCGGTGCGTGGGTCAGAACGCGACGGTATTACTGACACGCAAGCTTCTGCACACACGAACGTACAAAAGGGACCGTACACACGACGGTAGATAAAGAATTAAACCGTATAACATCCTTTATCATTTTATTATTTATTTATTTTTTTGTTCTTCTGTTTTTCAAATTTCTACATTTTTTGGGCTTTTTAATTAAACTTAAGTAATCGAACCAAATAGGATTTAAGCAATTTTGAAAATCGCTATACTCGTAGATTAGAAATTCATGAAATCATGAAGTTTTAATATGAATAGTTTAAGTGAATAGAATTGAACAATTAATTGTAATTAATTCCACACCTATTTTTGTTTGATTTTTTTCAATCTATGTGTATCAAGCTTCTCGATTTTTACAAATATATACGCATAAATATCGATAAATACTTAGCGTTGTTGAAAGTAAATGAATGAATAAACACAAAACTTGGAAAAAAAATCAAAGAATCAACACTTATCTATGTAAATGACAAAGGAAAACTTTGAAACGTTATAAATAGCGAAAATCTTGAACTATAATATATATCCCATAGGTGACGCAACAATTTACTCTCGACGTAACGCCTATATTATATAAATATAAAAAAGAAAAAATAATAATAAAAAGAAAAATTCACGCCTTACTATCTAAACTCTTAATAAAGGTATAAATAGAAGCGATAATCGAATGCCCATATGTATAAAAAGATGTTAAAATGTACCGGTTTTAAAATAAATTATTAATTATCTTTTGATTATCAATTTGTATACACATATGCGCAAAATGTATACGTATACATATCCTTCCATGTTGAGTGTAGTATGATACATATGTATACCTATATGTGTTATATAAATCGATCGAAAGTGGTATAATGACGGTGTATGAATTGAAAGTACGTATATGTATAAGTTTTATGAAAAATAAAAAGTAAATGGAGTAGAGAGACAGACAAGAATAAATAAAAAAAAAAGTTGTTAACGGAGGAAATATATGTACGAATGATTATGAGGGGGCGATATGTAGCGGATCAATCGCGTTGCACGTGTGAACTTAACCGTGTGTCACGCACAAACTCCGAACGCACACGGACGATACTTCGTCGACCAGCGCAGCGCACCGCGATCACTCCGCACACAATCTCCAGTATTCCACAACCAACCAGCCAACCGAGACTCGTGAGTTCTTGCCGCGCGCGTCTTGTACTGATATTAACGAAAGCTCGCTCAAAAGTTGAGAGGGACAAATACTAATAAAGAAAAAGAGAGGAGAAAACGAACTAGAAGAAGAATAAGAAGAAGTAAAAGAAGAAGAAGAATTGTACAGAGTGACTACTGTGCCGCAGGGTGAACGATAGGAGTATACGATAATAATTATCCAATTGCAGACGAAAAGTAACAAAGCTTTAAATTTTCATCGACTTTAATCAGCCCTAATTCGTAATTATCAATCGTATAATTCGTAATCGCACCGCACCGACAAGTTTTACAGACTTTTAAATAATATATCTGAAAATATGTGGGCCGGTCAAGATGATACGCAGAGATTTAAGACGAGGTTAGTAAAATGTATTTAACATATTTTTAAAGTTCATTCAGCTTTACGTAATTCGATTCAATTACAAGCTTGATGATAAAATACGTACGTGAATGTATAGACACTGAAGAAGTATATATTATAAAATACACGCAACGATTCTATGCCGCACTTTACACGATAGACAAAGCACCGTGTTTCATTGTCTGTCTAGGCGAAATGCGCGGGCTATTGTTTGGGGGAAAATAAAACTACTACGCGGTGGAATTTGGGTAGTAAGGAATTTAAAAGAGCTTTTACGAAATCTTTCAAGAAATTCATAATGTTTTATTAACTTGATAATATGGTCTGACGATTTAGCTCATTTAAAAAAAAAAAAGTTTTATTTAATGGTTCTTATGCTATCTAGGTTCAATTCTGCTTGTTCGTGGCTAACCACGCAATACACTATTGATTTAAATTTGGTCAAAGTGTATCTACTGCTTCGCGCCAAACACGTGCTCGAGAAAAACTTGATAATCTATGGCTTTATAAGACGTTTAAGATAGTATTAAATCTACAAAACTCCGAAGTTTGGGGTTTGAAAAAAAAAAAAAAAAAAGATATACGAAAAAAGAAAACGTAAAAACAAAAATTACGATATGACGAAGCGATGAATACCGTATAAGGTTACGATCAACATATTCATATACTACAGACGAGATCTAGAAGTCTATAGAAACACAAGCGAGTTGCAAGACTTTAGTGAGTCACTATACTCTTACTTACTTAGTTACTCGGTTGTTTTAACACGTACTCACGTACGTGTACACGTACTCACGTACCTATAGGTATATTTCACGATATAGGTACATACATACATAAATGTATATATGCGATTACAATCCTGTTTGTAAATAAAAATATATCGTAGTGGGATTATGTCGCCCCATATTATTATTTTTTTATTTTTTTATAATCCCCCGATATTCAAGTCCTTCTTGGGAGTGACGAGGTCCGCAACAAGTTTCTCCCGCGTATGTTATACAAGGATGTACGCATTTTATAGACGTGTAAAAAATTTCGGGGGAATCCCCGCATTTATCATCCCATAATATAATTTTTTTTTTATACTTCTTTGTTTCATTGAAATAATTCATTATATTAATCATTCAATGACGATGTATGTGCATATATACATACTGCACATATATATACGATACTCAGAATTTATAATTAGATTATAAAATTCTGTGAAATAAATCAACATAACTACTTTTCTCAATAAATATATATATATGTTGAAATTAAAAAAACGGAGACAAATTATTTTCTTCACGTTGCGTATATATGCATACATATATCTAAAAAGAAAATTTTCTTTCTGTTATTTGTACTTTCACAATTATTATTAATATAATAATCGTATGAGAAATAATTCAATGCGGTGATCGCATATACATATATATGCGGTAGATAATTTATTTAATTTCTGATCATTTTTATTACGAAATTAGTATTATAAGATTTGCAACATGATGTGATGCCACGTATAACTATATCGTTTTCATTTATTCATATGTATAATTTTAATTCGTAACCGCGGTAGGATATCGCGTTTATTAATTAACTTTTGAAAGTCACTTGCTGCACAGTAACTTATCTTTTCTTTATCTTTATCATTGATGATTAGATAAGATTTCATTTAAAATCTATACAAACCGCAATAACCTTAGAAGCAAGATTTTTTATAATTTATTTACCAAGGAATTATGAATGAGGATCATTCTTAACTAAATGTAAACCAAGAACGGTATATACGTAAGAAATTCTTAAAAGCGTTGAAAAAGGATTCTTTAAGTTAATTTAAATAAATTAAGCTAACGTTATACTTGCTCAGTAGATAGGTAGGAAGGTATATAGGTATGTATGTACGCCTTGGATTTAACGGAACTTGTAACGATCTAAAAAGCGGTTATAATACGCTATAAAATGTTTCCAGTCTTCGGATTCTTTATTTTTTTCCTTTTTTCTATCTAAAGATCTTTATAATTAGGTTAAACCTGTAATTTTAAACGTTTTCTTACATTTCTACCTGTTTTTTTTTTATTTTTTTCATTTTTTACAAGTAGGTATTACAGATCTGAATTAATAGCTTATTAATCAATAATGACATACCTAATGCGCAGTTTAAATTCGTACGCAATTTTTAAACACTCTCATTTTCAACCTATACCATATAGGAATATGTTTGTGGGTAGAAACTTCGAGGACAATGAAATGAAATGATCTGGAGAAATAGGCCATCGTCGTGCCATGGCAAAAAAAGTAAAAGAAAAAGAAGAAAAAAAAAAAAGACGAACAAATATCAAACAGTCGATCAATAATCCTTTTTGCATGAAATAATTTCAAGGATAAACATAATTATCTTACCATAATAGGCACGGTGTGGCCGATGATATATACAGAAAATTCAGAAAATAACAATTTCTTGTTATTTCGATTAATCATATCGGTGTAAAAGCACACTCTATTCCAAAAACTCTCTATCTGTGGTAGCCCGTTTTTAGAAAAATACAGTATTACGTTAAATTTCTATAAACTGCTCGCCAAAGTTTTTATTTTATATTTTTTTGAATTGCATAAATTAACGTAAGCATGAATAGAATAAAAACTTTAAAATCTGTGACCTGAAATACTCGTACCTATCGAATTTTGTACGTTCTTGAAAAGGAAAGTTTGGGTTACAAATTTATTTAAATTTCTTATTCAGTCCGTTTTTCCATATTTGGAATTCGCAACCCAGAAATAAGACTTAAGTCAACAGAAAGAAAAAGGCAAAACTTTTGTCGATTGTAAAGTATGTAAATTGGTCTTTAAATTGTTAAAACTTTATCTCATTGTCGAAAGTTTTGAGTATCAACTCGTCTTTCCAAACCAGACATAATCGATTTTATCGATTACGATGTTACGCACCCGGTATACATGCGCAGAAAACGAAAATAACATTTTTCTCATTATATACGGAGACAAGTACTCCTCTGTATTCTGCATTCTATTTATTTTCCACAATTGTTCGGACCTCTTGTTACAATCAGTGAAAACTACAGCGTCTTTCGCCTTTTACTATCTGGAATGTTGTCTATAGTTAAGTTTCTTACAATTGTCATCATTGATTGGTAAATAGCGCTGCGATCAGTTTGTCTAATATTTAACGAGCGTAAGGTATTCCGTGGTAAATTGATTGATTGGCATTAAGACCAAGATCAAGATCAAAAGTATGATGATGAAGTAGATTAGCCTTATTTCTCGAAGTCTTATGTACACAGTCGTATTTAATTTATTATATACACTCTTTGTAAGAGTCTTTTACTGTACAGTACAGTCGTCTGCTCGGATCTCTTCCATCGGTCATGGACCTCATCTTCACCTCTCGACTCAATCTCTTTTCTCGAGTTCCTTAACAACCGTTCCAATTCCTCTTGACGCTATCTATCGTCCACTTAGTCTTAGCAATTCGGCATAATTGTTTGTAACTCGAGCATAACAAACTGTTGTCTGACTGTCTCTGGTTATAATCAGCTGACATCGTTCTTTCGAGTAGGCGTATGTATGTATGTACATATGCAACAGTAACAGAAACAGCATGGCTTTCTTTGGCTTTACTTTAGCGAATTATACCCAGACGCCGACCAAATTCCGGTATGCAACTAACTATTATTACTTTAAAGATACTGAAGAGCTAATTAAGCCATTCGTCTCATACTTAATGTACTCGTAGATAAAATTTTTACGAATGAAATCAATCGTTTAACGGTTTGAACGAGTTCAAATTCATCAACAAGTAAAAATTGAGATAAAAACCTGGTCAAATCCGGATTTCAATTTTTATTTATTTATTTATCTATTTATTTTGCTTTTAGCAACGATACTAACAGGTATATTTATTCAAATGTGTTGACATTCCTTTCTCATATATATCGATAGAACGTTTCATTTTCGTGTACAAAAAACCAGTTTAATAAATCTGCTTGAGGCACGTAATGGCGCACCCAGTTTAGTTAGATGGAAGTTAATTTAGTCGTACGTGATATATGTATATGTATGTATGTACGGTGCTAACGAACTGTTACGTAAATTTATAATCGTTTATTAATTTTCATGAATATATTTTATTCCAATAGATAGAAACGTTCGAATAAATATTTATATATAAAAACAAAATCGATAATGAACCATCTGACTAATCTCTCTTACTTTTTAAACCTCGAGATTAGCCATTATTTCATGGCCAACAACCGTATTTAGTTAAACTTCCGAGTATTAGTTCAATCAATTGCAAGTTCCCAGGCCTTTATAGGTATCCTTTTACGGTTACGGTGTGTAGCCTTTGTAGGAACCAAGTGCAGACGACTAGACACTGTGTATACATAGAACGATCAATTTGTTAAATTTAAAGTCCCCGGAATTCAGTCTCGTCATATCATCTGTTTGTCATATTAGTCTTTATCAAAGATCAAAGTGTGTACATCGTGAGTCGGTTTTATTGCACACGAATGGGTATATCTATAGGTAAATATATAGTAAAATTCTCGTGTTCGATTTCATTGAACAAACAGTTCAGGTATAACAAAGGTGCAGGTACTGAGTGTGGGTAGATATTTAATAGAAATGATTACTCTGAAGTATAAGACTATAATATATTCACATTGATACGTGTCAATTATACTTTTGTGGAATTATATATATACCAACATATAGGCATGTGCATATTTTAAAGCATGGCAAAAATAAACTGACATTATTTTTTCTTTCGAGATCTCACCGAAAATGTTTTTAATTAAAAATTAGAATTTTAGATATGAGATTCGGACCCAACGACTTAACAAGAAATTAAAACTCCTCAATATGAAGACAGATTTTTATTCCTACGAGATTAGTCAGGTTAATTTATATATGATCGTTGTAAGTAACGCGATGTAAAGTTTTGCGTGTTAATCAAATGGCGAACGTTAATTGTCGATTTAGGGATATCACTTGGACTTGAATGACAGCGCTGTTCTTTTGGGAGGTTTATTATTTGACGCAATAAATTGTATAGATTTTAGCGCTGCAGAGGGCTGAAAAAAAAACTTAATTCATTTTGGCACACCCAAATATTTCTGTATATGTACAAGCTTTTAATTCTTGTAATATGCCTATTCATATACTTGGGTAAACACGCTATTTTGATGAATGAGAAAATCATTTCGCATGGGTATATTTCATGATCGTTTTATATATATATATATATATGTATGTATGTATGTATGTATGTATGTATAGGTATATAGGTATACCATGGTTCAACTGGGAAAGTTATTCCCGTTTCCATTTCATTTGATATTTATTCAGGGTGTCTAGTTGCAGTGGGAACATTGGTATTATCCCGTGCTTCTTCTTCTTCTTCTTTCTTTTCTTCTTTATCTTCTTTTTTGCTCGGTTCAGTTCACATCTACCTATACTGTACATCCTCGTCTCGTATTCCATTTCTACATATATTATATACATACGCTATACGCATTCGACCGGTTCGCTTAAGGTACGTATATTTCACCTGTTATAAAAATTTCAAGTTATATTCTAAAGACATGAACTTATCAGGAATAACAATTATCGCAACTAACTTTTACCCTTCAGGCGAAATAAATAGAAAATTGATAAATAAATTCCAAGATACGAAAGATGTTTTATGGTGTCCATTAAATGTAATGCGCTTCTCATTACTGACAATGATGAGCTTCTTACTTTTTTTTTTTTATCACAATTTATTACACCTTACAGCTGTATTTATATGTGATTACAATTAGTACGTACCAAGGTAGGTATATACTTCACTTGGTTGTACAGAAATGAGGTCTTGGTCCAGATACTTACTTACTTACTTTCTTCTTAGTTTCTGTTTGTCCGATCTGCCTTCAGCATGGTTATTCCATAGTGGTGGTGATGCAGCAGAGGTATGTGACTTGAATAACGTACCTACATACGTAAATCGTATAAGATACCTACCTGAGTAGATGCATATAGGTTTCAAAAGGTTTGTAAGCGGCAGGTGAAAGAGGAACGTTTCTCTCTCAAAGACACATTACTGCTGGTTATAAAGTCAATGAGCGTCGTTACAGACTGCAGGAGTAACATTAACAGCCGCAACAGCAAAGTTCGTGGTAATAAATTTACGAGTAAAATGTAAAAGCGGAAGTTAGCTGGTGAAGAGATTTATTCGTCTAATCAACGCGGCGTTAGTCACGGACACGAGGTTTATACCCGGGAGTGTTACGCGTTTAAAAGGAACTGAGTCTGATCGCAATTTGCACAGCACACCAGGAGTTTCCTTTTTACTATATATCTACAAACGAAATCGAAGAATTACTATTTACATTAAAATAGTCTCTTCATCTATTATAGAAAATTTTTACACTCGTCGAACATTAAACCCAACGAATTTACAATAAATTGCATTACCTTCTCTAGTGGAACGAGATCTATCAAGATTCCGTTAGTTACTTATTATATACAACTCTTAGCGTAAAAACTTGAATATTTTATAAAGCCTTCAGAGAACAGGTTGACGAGATATGTAAAAGAAAAGATATAAGTAAATTATCTATACTTATTTCTAAATAAATATCGAGGAAGAATGTTTAAAGGACGATTTTTCTTTCATTTAAAATGAACAAAATCCGTTACTTTATCATCTGTGATATATATACTTTTATTATTTTCTCAAGAAGAACGGAATCAGTCGTAGTTTTGGTTCTCGATGAGACATTTTTGATCAATTTTATTTATTTATTTTTTTGTCTTTAATCAAATCCGATGATATCAGTTCCGTTTATGTAAGTTTAGATGTACTTTGGCATGCTCCTTGTTCGTTTTAACTCTGACGATATTGCGGAAATGGAGATAGACCGGAATCATGCTTCGGCGTGCGTATACGTGATTGTGTGACGTCAGACGTGTCGCCACTCCCACCTTGGATCAAGTCTTTCTTCTGATATGGCTTGAAATACCAACTTGCAACAGTAGGTCGTCTTCCTGCAGTAACTTCTGCTTGACCCTTTTCTCTCCAGGTCATAGAAATGAAGAAAATATTTAAGTAAATAGCTTTAAGCAGTAATAAAAGAAAAAAATAATAATAAGAAAAACCGCCAATAATTAATTAGAGAAAATATGTTGAAATTTTTATCTGATTAATATTTGAGAATTTTTTTTTTATTTCATGATTTACTGTATTGTGATGGATATATTTTGTCGTGTTTGAAAAGGTTAAGAACTACTAGATCAGTTAAGCTTACTCGAAGTAATTTGTTTTAAATTACTGCACACTGCTCTGCACTCGTGCCGGTTGTAACTGCAACATTTCCGTTTACTAACGAGCCTGCATAAGTCACTTAACGTTGTTTTATATAGTTATATTGTAAACGTATAGTTTGTGTATATACATACACCTGTATAATAATGCTCACGCGATTTATATACACAATTTTACTCTTTACCAACTTTATAAAAACGTATATATTTAGCAGCTCGGTGGCAAGTGTAACACCAGATTATATACCTACTGCATTTATGAATTAAAACACACGTTTTTTTTCTTTTCTTATTCTCAAGTCTATTTCTTCTTATCTGGCTTCAATAATCGATATCAAATTAGTATTATCATGGATAGAGGATAGAGGATTAGAATTTTTGGGGGATTGATTTTTTTTTTTTTTATGGAGCGTCGTGCCCCCCCCCCCCCCCCCCCCCATATTAACCCTCCGTAGTCACCATTGACTCAGCTTGTGCAACTTTGGACTAAATATCTGTTTTTGGATGGAATAAATACCTTTTTCGAAACTCCCACCATTGAACTTTTGTTTTTTTTTTTTTTTTTATCAAAGTACCACTTCTCGTGAACGTCACGCTAAAATTTTTTGAAAAAAAAATTGAAAAATGAAAAATTTGTGAATATTTTACTAAAAAGGTATACTTTTTGCACGTTCACATTTTCACGAAATTTCTTTTTTAGACACGTTGACATTTGAGTTTTTCCAAATTGACTGCTGCTACATATTCTCAAATATTCAAAGTATGATCCATAATTTTTTGAAAATAAAATCGGACGAATATTTCTTGTATGACAATCACTTGAAAATGACGTTGAGTCAATTAGACTTCCTAGTGTGACTAGGAAAGATTAAATTTCTTGATTCTTGGACTTTCCGAACGTATTTTTCAAAAATTTTTTACTTCTCTGAATTCCGATCTTTCTGAATTTTAATATTCTGAACTTGAACGTTTATCAAAATTATAAATCGTCTAAAATAAATTCAAAATTTTGACCGTTTGGAAGTTTTAAAATTCGGAACTTCAACCTGGACTATATTATTTACACAAATTTCCACGTTTCTGAATCGATATATGTACTCTTCAATGATAAATTATAGCCAGAGTTTCATACCCTACACAAATATCAACTCGGGAATATATTTTTCAATTTTACTAATGTCCATCCGTTATTTTGAATCTAGGTCACGATTTGAAAAGATAATTTAAGTATTTTTTATTTTTTATTTTTAACTCGTCAGTCATTCCTTTCCCATTACACATCAATCGACTTTATACATACCTAAATGTATGTACACATATACGCATATTGTATGCAATGTGTTAAATCATCTAGATCGATATATTATCTATATACCGAATATTTTTCTACTAATTTAATAACACTAATAGGTATAATATCGTTGAAAGCCATAATCAATATCATTCTCTTCTTCCTGAAATCAAATCTTGACTAATCCTTACTAATTCGAACTCATATTTTTCGACTCTTAATAAATAAAACGATAAAAAATCTAGCCCAATATAAGAGGGCTTGGAGTTCTTCCCAAACGATGAAAGTCTTATGTGTCTTAGACGATTCTTAGAATTAGAAATTAGAATCCATTGCAGTGCAGGTTTTGCCAATTAAAAAAAAAAAAGCTGAAATAAAGAAAAACCAAGGTTATTTTCGTTCATACATTATTTTCGCTGATTATAATTTTGACTGTAACGATGCTTAGTAGCTGTTGCGGATTTTCTGAAAATTAACATTATAGTTCGTATAAAAAATTGTGAATTAACTGCAGCAGCATAAACAATTCGAATTTTTGTGTACCGATATCGTATCTGATCGTGGGAAATGAACCATTATAGAAAGTTATATTATAGAGGAATGATTTATCGTTACTATATAGGCTATTGTCACAGTTGATCAAATTTTAATTAACGCTACGATTCAGCTGTCAGAAAGTAAAACCGTTTTATCTATTTCTTAATGCCAACGGATGATCATCGCTATAGATCGTGAGAGAAAATTAATAAAACTAACATTCCAACGTGCAGGAGGAAAAGTACCTCTATAATTTCACAAACTGTTATTTAACGGACATTGAACAATATTCTTTAAGTTTTTTTTTTTTGTAGTTCCTCTGCGATCTTATACGTTCTAAAATCTGATCAGAAATTAATAAAAAGATTAATTCATTTTAAGAAAAAAATTTATATGTTGAAACAATAATCTACAACTCGGTTTAACTTCTATCCGTTTTCGTAATTATCTTCTTCACAGTCTTTCGTCGCTTTCCATATATTTAACTTAAGCATTGTCCAAACAAAAATAGCCCCTTTTCATACATCGCATTCATTCTGCTGCTGCAGTAGCTGACTAACGATGCTGACGAAACTTTAGACTCGTGACTATAAGGTCATCCAACTCGATATCGATCGCGACGTGCGTTTCATAAAGGGAAATAAATTGAACTGCAGCTACAGCTACCTAACCAAATACAAATAAAATTATCTACACTATGATTTATATATGTAGGTAAAAATATTGATGTTCATGGGGCGAACATATATATGCCTCGATCTAAATTAAAAAATAACTTAATTTCGTTTATTTCTTTTTTATTTTAATTATCTTTGTTTAATTTTTTGTTTTTGATCATTGCATATAGATTTTACCATCTATAGATAATATTTTTATTTAACCACGTAAGTATACACGTTCATAATTTAGCGATAAAACTGTGACTAATAATCGCGCGAAATCATCGTGCTACAATTAATCTGAAGTCAAACACGTTCGGGTATACGTGACTCGATGTAATTTATGTATATACATATATAACGTTTTTCTGTATACTCAGAGATCCTTTAACCGATATAATTTACTCGAATGTCATTCCACGAATGAAAAACTTTATTTTATTTTGGACACGTTCATTAAAATTTAATCAAATTTATTTTCGAAATAGGTAAGTTATTATCGATATTATCGATTAATCATACTACTACAATTACTTGATATTATTTTAATCAAATTAAAATTTCGGTTAATTTCTATTCGCCTTTTGATTGAATATAAAACAATCGATCATCATGTTCGTTCCATCTCGTTTCTTATGTATGTATGTATGTATGTATGTACGTAGGTATCGAAAATTAATGATTAAAATCTGTTAATGAACGTTAGACGAGAACAATAAGCGAGTAATTTTTGACTTGAACTACTTACATCGTACCATAAGACTTGAAATAAAAAAAAAAATATAGCGAAAGAGCGAAGCTCAATGTTCCTAATTAGGCTCTGTAACGCATCGGAGCTTCGAGATGGATACAGATGTTCATTGCGCTCGGCTGCACCCCGGAAGACGACCGGAAGTTGTGGCTAAGAAGAGCGCGTGCCTGTCTCACATTTTCTATCTCTCGCGGACAGTTTTACCGACGAAAAAAAAAAGAAAAAAAAAGAAAAAATATGAAGAACCAAAAAAAAGATAAAAATTTATCTTGCAAGAAGTGTATTAACCGTTTTGGGCCGTTATATACGTCTACTTATGTATATGGGGCATTCTACGTCAAATCAGTCGGTCATCGGCCTGACCGCCCGGGATTTTGATGATTAATAGATTTTTTGGTTCCTTTCGGTCAAAAATGATACCCCTAATTTTTCGAAATGTTTCCGCCATTTTGTAACGGTGTGGCGATTTTAAATATTCTAAAGATGATCAAATCATGAAGATGAACATTTTTGAAATCGCTGAAAATTTTATCTAAAATTAGGAATTCGAAAACGCATTGTTTTGTCATGATTCGAAAATGGGATGAAAATCTTTAATATTTTTTTTATTTT
Organism: Macrophya annulata; assembly: GCA_963924015.1. NCBI lineage: Eukaryota > Metazoa > Arthropoda > Insecta > Hymenoptera > Tenthredinidae > Macrophya > Macrophya annulata. Next base: position 34,990,727 of record OZ001258.1, on the reverse strand, counting down.
GAATTTTCGTTTTTCAAATAAGAAATTTTTTTCTTGGAATTTATTTTGAATGATGGTTTCTTATAGTGAAAAATAAAATGAAAAGAAACATCGTCTTTGTAAAATTCGATTTTCTTTTTGGTTCAAAAGTAAAACGAAGAAAAGCGATGCTAAATGTATTTTCGAATTAAGCATCGTTTTCTTCGTTTTACTCGTGAACCAAAAAGAAAATCGAATTTTACAAAGACGATGCTTCTTTTTACTTTATTTTTCACTACAAGAAATCATCATTCAAAATGAATTTCAAGCATTTTTATTTTTTTTGTTGAAAAGGAAAAAATTCAACAAAAAAAATATTAAGGATCTTTATCCCATTTTCGAATTATGACGAAACAATGTCTTTTCGAATCCCTTATTTTACATAAAATTTTCAGCGATTTTAAAAATATCCATCTTTATATTTGATCATCTTCAGGATATTTGAGGTCACTATACCCTTACAAAATGGCGGAAAAATTTCTAAAAACTAGAGGTATCTTTTTTGACTGAAAAGAACCAAAAAATCTTCTGGTCATGAAAATCCCAGGGGGTCAGGCCGATGACCGACTGATTTAACGTGGAATGTCCCATATATATAAAAGTATAAAATAAAAAGAATTTGTTGCACTTCGTTGAAAACACCCGCTGTTTCTCTTATTTCACCGAAACTAATCTCTTCTCGCGCGCTACTTTTGTCTTTTGCCTATACAGGGTGTACCATTTTAACTTAAACAGTTGAATAACTCAAACAATTGTAAGCTAATTCAAAAAATGTTTCAAATAAAATTTTTTTGGGTTCCGATCAGGGGGACAGATACTGGTGATGGCTTTTTTTGTGAATGGAGGCATCAAGGGGATATGAAAGGTTAACTTCGTTTTTTTTTTTTTGTCTTTAATGGAAATCTATATTTTTCATTTTTCATCATATACTCAAAGAAATCAAACGACTTTCGTTTGAAACATTTTTTGATCGGTTTGCAATTTTTTGAGTTATTCAGCTGTGTATAAGTTGAATTGGGACACCCTGTATATATTCCTATACTATAATAACTAACCGACGAGATGAGTGAATAGAAGTAAGTAACATACAAAAACAGTCGGGGATTATAGCGGTAAGCGAATCCCGTATTGTCTTAATTTTTATATCGTTTCGATCAGTACTGACGTACGGTACGATCGATTGATCTGCAAACAAAGGTTTTACCACTCCGGTTATATACCAGATGAAGGCTTCGCTATTAAATTGATCACAGATTATTAACTATTTCTTTTACATCCCGTGCGGACTGCAAACTTTTCATTAAACAATTTCAACACCGATCCATTAACTGTAAATTAATTATTATTATTTTGTAAACTAGCGAATGAATTACAATTTTTTACCAAAATGATGAACAAATGTTAAGATATCGATTTTTCATTTTAAATTGCTTTCGAATAGTTAAAAATCTAGTAGATTGGTTCGATTTCACTCTTCGATAGCTTATTTTGTTCAGACAATTATTTTTCACAAATTCACTGTAACAAATTGTTTTTTATTTTTGTCAATAGGCAATTCTATATCGTTATTTGTTGTTCGAAATCGGCTAGGGTCCAATCTTGTAAAATTGAATATTCAACGTCACCAACGCGATGAAAAAAAAAATGACTCAGTGGGATCGTGGAGAATACTTTTCTGAACATAAAAAACCATCGCAAAGTGAAATCGAACCGATCTACTAGATTTTTCACTATTTGAAAGCGATTTGAATTGAAAAATCGATATCTTACCGTTTGTTCATAATTTTGATATTTTTTATTTTTTTTTTTATTGAATTTCTAGGCATATCATCAGATCACAAATATAATAATCATACGAAGACCCAATGCCTTGACTATATCCTGATAAATTGAACAAAAAGTATTGATTTTTGACTAGCCAACCTTCTTGAAGTTTCACGTTTGAAAGCTTCTACATTTTTTATTGTAATTTCATCAATTTTTGGAATTTCGAGGTCCAATTATAGGCTCGAAATACGCAAAAAAAGATTTGGCTATCAAAATCTGCAAACCCGCACAGCCGATCTCTTGAAAATTCAACAGTTAACTTACTCCTTCGAGAAGCGTGCCGCCATCTATTTACCATTTCTTTCTGGCTTCGAACTTTTTGAATCGGTGCAAAAAAAGCCCTAAATAAAAATTTCTATGATTCTTTTTTTTGGCTACTTATTTAATTATTTTACGTTACCATTACCCGTTCAATGTCACAAGGTGTGGCGAAGGAGAAGTGAGACAGTGACAGCACCGGAAATAACATAAAATCGAAGTCGATGGTTCGAGACGGTAACGACAGGAAGTCTATAACAATTACATGAGCATTCTCGGTCTCTTCGGTACTGATCATCATAATATTAGAGTTCAAAAGATTCTTCTTAGTCTTTCGTTAAATGGACCGGAATGAGCTGATCATTTTGGCTTCTACAGTCTCTGGTTATAACAACCGGTAGTATAATCTTTCGTTTTATCCTGACGTAGCGAAAATTCTTTAAGACGTCGTCGTCTCTGCGCAGTTTACTACTACGTCCCATGTCAATTTTCTATCTAACCGATACGCGACTATGACTATGACTATGACTTATGCCACTTCATTGCGGTACAAACTTATCCAAGTAATCAGCCGATAAATAAATAAATAAATAAATAAATAAATAAATTGTTCTTATACGGACAGCGTTGTACTGTTATACCTATCGAGATGCGGTTCACCCTTCTCTTCATTTCGGACATTATACTACCTGTACATACGTAGCTTGATTGTCAGCATTGTGACATCTGGCTTAGGTACAGGTACAGGTACTTATTCTACTCTTTCTTTGAACATTGAAGAGCAAAGAAGATTTTTGCCCAAGGTGCAATTTACCTAACAGAAAAGTTCTTGCTGATACATCGAGGTGTACCTACTGTAGTGGTGTGAGAGAATTAGGGCAGATATGACTCTTTAGTCTATGATCTTGACTTCGGCAGTACAAGAGCTAAATATAATTTTTTTTTTTTTTTTTTTATGACCATCGATCTTACGGTTATGAAAAAATAAATCAGGGATAACAATGGACGTTTCAGCTTTATAAATCTCATTTTACTTGCTCGATTTATCAATTGATCATTACGGTTATATGCGGTAATGATATTTTTTTGTTTTTAGACTATTTCAACTAAATTAGTTGCTTCAGAAATGTTTTCAGACTAACTGCAGTTCATCCAATTGAAGATTGTCAAGGTACTTTATCTGTTCAAAAATACTGACTCTACATATTGAACAAACAGAATTTAAGAAAAATTTAATTTTTGTAAATAGCCAAAATTTTGTCACTTTTTTTTTTTTTGTAAATAGTTTGAAGAAAAATTGTTATAATTTTTATTATTTTTTTCTTTTAAATTCTGTTTGTCCAACCGATAGAACCGAACTTTTCGTAGAAATGAAATAATCTGTCTTGACAATTATTGATCGATGAAACTGTTAATCCCAAAACTTGATCGAAGTATAGTAAATGAATTTGTTGATAAAAAAAAAAGTGTAAAACTTACGGAATCATGTATTATAAATCTGTATATAATCAATCAATTGAGATTTTCTTTGAACAGAAGTATTCATTGTTATTTCCAATTCGAAAAAACAAAAAGGTTACACATATAGCTGCCGTCGATAATTTATAGGTCGAGAATTGCGTTAAAAGCTGTATCGTATTCCCTTCAGGAATGCACGATGATCAAAAATTGAACTTTACATGCATCGCGTTATGCGAGTTACGCAGTCGAAACGCGCGTGCCTGAAGCCACGGTAGATTTAATCGGTTCTGAGTTCCAAGAAGGGACTATATTTTTGGGATTTCGTTGTCGTTAAACGACGCTTGATATACCTACCCGATATACACATCAGAATACCGTTGCCTAAAGCGCGCGTGCATCGCGTTATTTGTTTTTAAATTTGGGCGACCCCGATCGTCGATCTTTCGATTCATCGATCGATAGGTCGACCAATCGATCGGTCTCGTCCTCACGCCTATTGTTCTCAGTTCTTCAATCTTCAATCTAACTACGAGCGTGTATAGCGGTTTTTTTTGTTTTGGATATAACTTCACGTCGAGGTATGAGATCGGTAATTTCCCGTTCGTTTGTCGTTGGAAGTTTATGAACTTTCATCATCGTTTAGTCGGTCTTTAATTTCCCCGTTTATTACACTCGGTGAAACAAATAACAGTTTATTTTCGCATTTCAATTATAACTTAATTCGGTTAGAATTATGACTGATTTAGACTCACGGATTTAAGGAAATGAAAAATGAATACACTGTCCTATCATTAACGCACTTTATCACTAATTGAACCAATTTCAAAATCAGATAATAGACTAATGTTTATTATCTGAAAGATCGAAATCAAATCCCGGAATGAACATGGTCTTCCAATCTTGGACAATTTCAATAATCAAGATTAATGATATCATTGTCGTTCTCGATGAGATGAAACTGCTGCATGTGCATATGCATACGAAAACCTATCCTCGGGAATGTGGATAAATGTCCCATGTTTTACTCTCTATATATAATACAGTAAAAAGTTTATTAAGATTTGAAGTGCAGCCACTTTACTACTTCGGAAATATATCATATCCATAAGATTTTATATATGGTATATACGTATGGGTTACTTATAGGAAAGATTCCTCGGTGTTCAGTGACCGAAACTTTCGCATGTTCTACGTTTCTGCAATCCTTGTGTTCCAGCTGTGTGCAGATACGTTAGTCGTGTCTACCGCATCCGACAGAAAAAGTCTGCTGCAATTACTCTTACCGTTAAGTTCTCTGGGTATTATTTTTTTCTTCCATTTTATTCATTTTTTTTTTTGTTCTTTGTCTATCGTCTATAAAGCTCCGCCAGTCATTTTTATCCATAAAGAAAAAAAAATTAAATAAAGAAAAAAAAATTCAGTTTTCAAAGTAATCTTCATACTCTCTGTATGTATACCATGAAGAGCTTTTCGTCAATCCGATGCGGCTTTCATAATGCATATGTGAAAAATATTGGATAGGTTAAAAGCATATTAAGTTATATAGATTTAAATACGTATATCTGTGATTAATATTTGTTCTTGTAGTAAAATTTTACACTTATTATTATAATGATACTACTTTGATGTTGACTGGTGGTGGTGGAGTAGGTTATAGGTAGGTAGGTAGGTATACAGTTACTAAAAGCATCGATGCACGTCTTGTTTTATCATATTAACATTTCCAAGTGCCAGTCATGCGTGGTTTCTTCTGTTTTTACATTCCGTATCCGTAGTACTAATTGCGAGTTTAGAATTCCTTACGATCACGATATTTTTGTTATATGGTATATAGATTTTTTTATTTTATTTTATTGTTTTCTTTATTTAAGACGGATAAATATTAGAAAAACAATAACCAACCGTATTGCTATAAGAGTATGAGGTAGGTACATACATACATACATAAACTGCGTGAAACGGTAATAAAATTTCTTTATCTTGCCAATTTTTCACTAAAAATAAAGAAAGAAAGAAAAAATCTTAAATTATATATTCGGTCTACTTTTAAATCCTAATTGTTCTATATATACGGTATAATTTATTCTTATCAATCTGGTTTAATCTGATTAATATCCATTAGAACTTAACAGACGTGTAATATTTACTTTGAGAGTGTTTAAATCGTAAGACTGTAACGTATAATAATGTCTTTTCCCCTCGAAAAAAAAAAAAAAAAAAAACTACGAAAACAGCTGATATCGAGGTCAGTCTTCTCATTGTCTTTAGTTTTTGTCTTTGTACCGATTAAAAGTGAGGATAATATAATTTACACCTGAAAATGTGTAACACGTATATCTAGTATAATCGTGGATTTCATTTCCGGAAATTACCGCTCAAGCTTGATGACTTTATATAGTAATTACGGTTATTTCGTTGTTGGATGTATATATGTATGTATTGTACATTGAAATATTTAAACTAGGAGGTGTGCTCGAAATGTATAGTTTTTTTTTTTTTTTTTTTTAATTTATTTATTTTTTTTCACTTCTTTCTCTTTTTCAAACTCGTTACGCTCCTCGCGTTATGCGTACGGAAATATAAAATCGGTAGGCGTGTAATTAAGCCACACGCTATCCTCCCTAAAATTACAGTATGTTATACTATAACCTCATATAGTGTTATAATATCCTAAATGTAAACCATATCTGACTATCATAACTCTTCTAGTTTCACCGACTATGTACTACTATTTTCACGAGGTATTAAAAAATAACTGTTATACACTTAATGCCGGCAATACCCGTCGTATACATACATACATACATACATTCCAATTTTCTTTTTCCTTTTTTTTTTTAATCTCATTATACGGTTACAATGCGTAGTATCATTCCTCTTCCTTTATTATGCAAATAACGTTATTTCAATTATCATAAAGATTGGTGAGACCGTTTTGTAAAACAGATTTTAGTCACTCGTATAACAAGGTATTAATTTTACAAAAACAAAAAGGTTTTTTGTTTTTTTTTTTCTTTTATCTTATTAATTAGACAAATGAAATGAAATATAAGCTGTGAAAATTTCTATAAATTATTTTTATATGTATAATTAAATTGTATACTGTATGAAAATTAATGCGATAGTCTATTGTCAATTTTATACATTTTCATATATTAACGTTGGCCTTGATCGCGTTTTGTGAACGAATAGTTATAGCATACTGCGGGTCCAGAATGTGAAGCATTGATCGGGCAACCCGGCGCGCTGCGCATGCTGCGGAATCTTTATCTAGAACACGACTCGAGAAGGAGATCCTAGTTATTGTCCTTCAAAACTTCGACGTAGTCGGTTTTCTGTATATAACTTAAAAACGTCGCAGCTGTTTTCTGCGCATAAATATAATTATGAAGAATAAGGGGTAGGAAAAAAATATAAAATAAAACTACGTTAGCCCTGTTTTGAACTTGTCTCATTATAGTCTGAGTTACAGAGTTTATAAAAATATTTATTTTTCTTTTTGAATATCATAGTTTTCTTACAAATATTGATAAAATTTGACTTTTTATTTAGACGTTATACACCGTATAGGTGCCGTTTAAATGTCGATTATGATGGCCGTTGTTAGCATCCTTATTGGCGTTTACCGGACGTTGCGCTGCATCAACAACTCTATTGTTTCACGTTTCACCCCAGTTCGACTTCAAGGCTATCGTTCATCCGTTTCTTCCTGCTGTCGGATTAAACTAATGACAAATTTACGTTTCTCCGTATCTACTCATATCTATACATTCGAAATTAAATTTGCAATGCAGACCTTTTTACACGTCGTATAACGATCATATATATACGGGGAAAAAAAATTTCAGAAAACCACAAAAAATAAATAAATAAATAAAAATAAAAAGTCAAGATGTCGAAAGGTACATTTCCAGGAACTAAACGGTTGATAGAACAGAACGGAAACCTTTACGTTAAACTATGTGTATCGAATTAGCTTTACTTTTATCGTAATAAATCGATGGCTTAAGTACCGTTTGAAATCTGAATGACGATTTTTTTCTTTCTTTCTTTTTTCTGCCTTTTTTTTCTTTTTGTTTTATATCGAAACAAGGTCGTAATAGGGATGCATTACCTGGCACCGTACCGATAATCCGCTACCAGTTTCACGATATATATATATATATATATATATATATGTTCTTTTAAACAGCAAAGAACATTAAATTCTCTCTTAATCAGTTTAAACTGCTCTAACTACTCGTTATCACGAACAAGTTTGGATCCGGACTCTGGATCTCATCCTTAATTATACCTACCTTGATTTATTAAATATCTATCTGTTTCGAACATATATATGATATCTATAAATCTAATTTTATAGATACATATATACGTTTGATAATGGCGATAGTAAATCGTTATTTACGCTCTCTCTCTCAGCTATGTGACGGTGTGACGTTTGATTATTTACACACCTTTTAAGCTTTTATTTTTATTTTTTTTTTTTCTTCTTTTTACTATTTTCTATTTAGTTTTCTTTCCCCGATCTCGTATTTAAGTAATTAACGCTTATATACGAGGAAATTTAAACGTGTGGGGAAAGTTGAAGAATATCTATACCTAAAAGAAAATTAGAGAGAAAGGCTAAAGGTGTTTTTATTATTATTAAACAGCAATACAGAAACTGATTGTTTAATGAAGGAAAAGCGAAGGTAAAAGAAAAAGGGATAATATATAGAAAATATGGGATAGTTATTTTATTATATGCAGAGTGAAAAAACCTTCACCTCTGTTATATGTAGGCATACAGAATGGATGTCGAGAGTCTGGAGAAGAAAGCTGCAACATCATATCTATTCATTCGTTTTTATTCTTTTTTTTATTTTTTTTATTTTTATTCTTTCATGAGTATTGATTTCGGTTTTTCCTCGAATCTAAGCAATTTGCTTGCACAAGGTCGGTTTAATCGTTACTTGGTTACACAACCGTCAAGTAATCGATTCGAGACTTTATTGAAGATATTCATTGGACCAAGTTTAATGAATAGCCAATTAAAACCTTCAGCCATCTGAAAACTCAGCAAAATACCTTAAATTTAATTCTGTTTAAATCTTTGACTATCGTTGTCGAACATTTTTCACACAGATATTGAATCATTCATTTAAAACCAATTTTTGACAAATAAAATAACTAAAAACTAATATTTTGTACATCGCAGTTTCATTCTGGTCTATAGTTACTTTTTCATTTTTTATTTTCTTATTATCTAATCGCGATATAAAGTCAATTGGGTGTCGGACATATACGAGGCAATAAAATTTGGGAGCGTATATTCGATGGGGATAGGTAAACTGTCGGTATAAATCAGTTCGTGACGACGTGAGTTAGTTCTCCGAAATCACGAGGTGTGGGATGGTATTGGAAGGGCATGTCATGTCATGGCATGGCATATATACGACTGCAGAGCAAACCGTTTTATAGCTTGTTTACTAAATGCCATGGGGACTCGACGATGTCCTGTTTGCTCCTGAAACCCTCTCATTTCATTCCGACATAGACGTGCGAGGCTCTGTACCCTGTGCAAAAGTACCCAACATACTTTGTTCCCCTATGTAGGTATTAAACAGGGAAACGCCAGAAGTCTAGACTTCGTTTGTAAATAATGAAGCTGTGAGACCTACCGGATTTCATAAAGGGGTGCCCCTAAGCCCTGTGTGTATAACTTCTTTCAAAATATTTTGGGGCTTGGTTAATACGAGGATATCAAAAAAAGACGATTTTTTTTTATTTTATTTTTATTCTTAAACAGCAATCGGTACACAACTTTTGAATTAATGCAACGATTTCAAAAAAATTTGCTACATATAAATACTTTCAACAGTTTTTAAATCTGATATTAAATTTGAAGAAAATTTGTCGCGAACTTTGAAAATGGGAGAAAAAAAAATCGGTTTCTGGGAGAATTAATAATATCTCGGAAATCGTTAGTGCGATTTCGGATATTTCTCGAGGTACTGCAGAGTTTTTTCAACAAATATTAGACACTTTGGAAATCTGATGTATCTGTACGAGGGATATAGCAGTTTGTCATTTCATTGCGGTATAAGCTGGCTAACTGCAGTTGAACAGATTTAATAAAAATTCACCAGTTTTTCAAAAAACGTTTTTGAATTATTGAAAAAAATTCTATAAAATTGAAATTTCATACGCAGATTAACAATTATTGCATCTGTACTTTTTCCGACTTTTTTTTTTCTTTATTAAGTCACCGATTATTTTATCCAAAATATTTTGAATCGTCCAATAGCCGACATATATAAGCCGTGTGCATTGTTCGTCGCAGTTTGTCACAGAGCAGCACGTGCCTGATGCTGCAGTGTGCCGTAGAGCTTTTCTACATATATAGGTGATACTATAATAGTAGTCGTGTGCACGACGGGCGTTCAATGTGAGTCAGAGAGAAACCGGTAAGCGACAATTGGGTTTAGTTCGTTGGCTCCGACAGCATTGTTTAACCGTATGTCAAAAATTTTTCTACGATTGGCAAAGTTCCAAGATTCAACGAAATAACTATAGATTTTTTTTTTTTTTCGATCAGAATTTCGCCATGACGTTTTATCTATATCCTGCACGTTTTTAATCCTCGAATTGCTTATCTATATTCGATGGATAAAATATTACGAAGTCGAGAATCTGAATCAGACATCTACAGAATTTTTTTTTTTTTTTTTTTTTGTTTTTAGAATATCGTGAAATAATCTGAGATTTTGTTTTACCTTGAAACAAAAACCGAAGATTTTACTTATTGAATCTTTAAAAATTATTGAATGTTCATCCTGCATTCCTGAGTTGGTTGAATATTTTTATAGTCCCGGGTTGCGGTTCTGAATTTTTAAAGTGCAAAATGATGAAGATGAAGAATTGTCAGAAATGTTAAAGTACAGAAAAACTATTTCCAAAAACACCTGAATATATAAAAATTTTGAATTTTTACCGGAACTTTGACCCGGCCCGATTATTCCGTTAGATTAAACAAAAATCCAATTCATTGGTTTTAATTTCCAAATGATTTTCTACTTTCGCGAATGACTGTACCGGAAAATTAAGTGGAATTAGTCCAAGCCGATTTACATGCTTTCATTTTTATCATTCGGTAACAGGACGGTACCATCTCTGCTATTCGTGTCTTTGAAAACCGGTCGATTATAAGGAAGCTGTATAAGTTAAGTTCGCGGTCAATATGTCGAAGGTATAGAAAATTAGATGGTACAACCCCGACGTACGGAGTTAACCTGTGCCAACCAACTAAACCAGATTTCAAAACTTTCTTATTCAAAAACTCTTTCTACAATCAAAACTAACTTCTTCAAACTGTATGTATGTACAATATCGTTAAATAAATTTACTTTTAATCAAGGTCTAATTTCAATTAACACAATTCCATAAGTTTCGTGTAGGTTAATAAAGAATTTTTTTTTTTAATTAGCAAATTTTCTCTAAAATCCGTTTCCCTTTTATCATAATTATCAATAATTTAATTAAACGAAATTAAATTTCTCATTTTATTTCGGAGTTACAAAAAAATTAAAACAATAACTATCCTTACAGCTGCCTACGGTTTAAGTATAGGAAAAAAGATTCCAAGGATCAATCAATGATTCTTCATTATTTTATTACGTGTATAATATATTTCAATCAGTTTCTTTGACCCGATCGTGAAGCTACTGCGTCGATTCTAACTCCGAAAATGGGGTCGGTAACGTCAAGACGTACTTTGCTAACTCCAATTAATCCAACTCGTTAATTAAGCCACGGGACGTCCGATTCGGAGGATGCCTGGTTTCACTAATACTATAGAAAATTTACACACTTACATATACATATATATATATATATATATATACTCAACTATTTTATCAAATATATTACTATAGGTATATATTTAATACTGATACATCCGACTGGGAGACTCAGGATGTCACGTTACGCGTTGAGCGTAGCGACTTGGCAAGTAAGCATGATTCCTTTATAGTTTATAATTTAATATAGTACCCCGCCGCGCGAAGTAACAGTTATCTCATGCAGTAGCTCGGAATCTTCTATGTAAGATCGCCAATTAGTTATACTCATTTTTAAATACTCTGAATGTAATCCGCATCGTTTTCTATCAATTCCTTATAACGTAGAAAATTGTTATCTAAATTCTATCAGCTCATCTATAATCAATGATTTATTATTTTAAGTAATCGTTTATCCAACGTGACTACTGTAGTTATAAATTTGAACAAAGAATTACTGAAATATGTGTGTTCGTATAATTAGTTTTTAAAAGAAGTAAATACCTACGCGACAACGTATGTTCGTGTACGTTAGTTACCCTTTCATTTAATAAGTAGGGTCTATTATTCAATTATTCTTTGTGTTATATGGACTGGGAGAAGATGAGGACAGAAGATTCCGCTGCTTCTGTTCTTCTCGTTTCTCTAATCAACGGAGAAACATGAAAATGTAGTAATATATATTTTTTTTTTTTGGAGCTTGTGCTCTTTTTTTGTTCAGGTATTATGTGTGCTGACCTTTAACTTCTTTGTGGATTAAACGAAAGAAGAAAATTTTTTATTAATAGATATAATTTCCATAAAACACCTGAACCTGAATTTAACGCGTGGCTAAATTTCGAGGTAGCAAGAGAGAGGAAGAAGTAAGGGTGTCTCGTGAGCTTGCCTAATATTAACTCGGTATTTTAGTACCTACAGCCACTCTAACATTTCTCTTGTTGCAGTTCTTGACGGTCTGTCCACTAGTCTAAACTAAGTATATACGAGGTAGGTATAACGAGTACGTTTGTATGTACATCGAGCTGCACGCAAAACGATTCTGGGGAAACTAAAATCCGATTATATGTATTGCAGGTTCAAGTTTCTCTCATCTGATAAAGAGACTCGAATTATTTTATGAATGAAAAGTGTTGGGAATGATTCTTTTTTTTTTATTTTTCATTCATTTATTGCTCGTTATAGATCCGCTCGTTTGGGAAAAAAAATAGAAAAAGAAAACAGGTACGGGAATGTGCAGAGATGATGTTTGATAATTTCATGGAAGTTTGAAGTTGAATTTAATTGAAAATAATAAATAAATAAAATAAAGAGAAAGAGAGAGAGAGAGAGAAAGGAAACAAACGAGGAAATTTGTTATCTATTAAAACTTGAGATATTCACACATGTGAATGACGTGTTGATTTACACCGCGAAAGTTATATTGATTAAAAATATGTTAGAGGTTTAAAAAATCGTATAAAAAAAAAGAGTCTGAAGATACATTTAAGGATTTGTGTAAAGTATAAACTTTAGTAAAATCTTGTTTATCGTTATTTAATAATCATTCGAATAATCGATCGTTGATTTTGGTTTTAAACTGCGACCTATTATGCTGTCAAAGGGAAACTATTGAAGACAAACGGAAAATAATTAATTTGAAAACTTTACACGATGTGTAACGAAGCTGTATTTGCTTAAAATTTAAGGATAAAGAAATTTTCATCAAACCTTGTCGGGATTCTATCAGGTTTGTTAATTTTCTTTTATCACTTTTTGAATTATTGTTTAGGCTTCTATACGATTAGATTGATTTACAATCTCGTACTACCAAAAGCTGTAAAAAAAAAGCTTGTATCAGTCACGAAATCCATTTTAAGGTTCCTTAAAATAAACCCTGCATGCCTAAATTGTTAGTAACGTTGTTTCTTCACCAGAATAAGTATATACCAAAATTTTGAAATCATCACATTTTATTTTTTATTTTTTATTTTTTTATTTATGGTACCAGATCGCGAGTTCAATCGCGATACCTACTTTTTTATTTTTTCGTTTTTTGTTTTTCTTTTCTAGCTTCGTAATTTATTCGTCTTAGCTTAGGATTTTTCACCCCACTTTTATACTTCGGTAGGTATCGTGACAAACGGGAATAAGAATAATTTTTTTTTTCTTTTTTTATTTAAATAACCAGCCAGATCGATGTCATTTGGTTTAACGACTGCCTCGCGTTTTGCCAAATTTAAACCGCAAGTTCAAACGTTTATCTAGGTCTGCGGTCCAGTTATTATTATTACATAATTCTAAAAAAATAAAAAAGGAAATACTTCTCGTTCGTTTGTTCAATAAAACTCTACTTCCGTACTTCTGATCGAGATCAAACCTCATACGAATAGGTACGGCTCTTTACTCAAGAGCGACTTTGCTCACAGGAGATAAAAGAAAAAGTGATGCGATTGCAAAAACTTGAAGTTTATGTCGCACAATGCGTTTATGATCAAACGAAATCGCTTCAGGGGTAGGTATGAAAAAATGCGATAAAAAAATTTTTAAAAATCAATTTATTAAATTTTCACAACAATTTTTGAATCAACTTTACTGAAGTTCGAGGATTAGTCAAGTAGTCGCGATTTAAATAGACCGAACTCGATTTACCTTAACAGTAAAAAAAAAAAAAAAAAAAAAGAAGGAATAAATTATCCCAACGTTTCTGTTACTCAAAAATTCTATTCGATTGAATCTTGTCAAAAAATTTACGAAGATGACCCACCACGGTCAGCTAAACTCTCCGCATCGTTTACCTCCGTGTATTGATTGAGGTGAATGCACGACGTCTGTAGCGTCGTCGTCGTCATCGGCGTCGTCGTCGTTGTAAGCTTCGGCTTCGGCGTCGGCGTCGGTGTTACGGGGGTGGAAGCACGCTGGAGCGAGAGACCCGGTAGGAGTGATAGAGACGAACTTACCGAGAGAGAGAGTGAGAGAGGGAAGGGAGGGAAAAGCGAGATGGTATATACGGAGTTTATACCCGGTGGTTTCCAGTCTGCTGCCAGCTCTAGACACGAATCGTGCAGAGTTTTAGAAGTGCGCTAAACTAAACCACAGCTTAAACCAAAGTAATTCATATATAGCCGGGATATCAAACGAAATCCGTATCGATTAACAATTTATATAAATTTATCGAAAAAAACAAATCTTACTAAAATTTTATTTTTTATTTATTTTTTCAACCATCATTTTCAATACCAAATTCATTCCTATTTACAATTACCAAATTAATCTTCCTCGTCTATATATTATATATACCTTATAGTGCTTCACAGTGAAAAACAAGAATTTTAAATTACCAAAAAGTTTTTTTTTTTTTTTTTTTTTAATTTTTTTCATTTGTTGGTAATCATATCTTAAACTTATTAATAAATAAACGCGATTGGTGACTATAGAAGAATCTCACCAGTCTCTATTTCTTGTTGAAATTTTATTTCAACGATTATAAAAAAATCATGGCCACTTACGCTGCCTACAGACACATCGAATTGGACAACGTCGGCTATGGCAAAAAGAGGTAAAAGAATAATAAAAATCGTCGAAATTTATTTACAAGATTATCCATAGATATTCGGTACAGAAAAAAAAATCGAAAGAATATAGAAACTGAGAGACTGATTTATCACTATTTATTATGTATGTCTATGCGAGCCAATGGCTTGTGGTAACAAGAGTTACCATATTTACGCCATCTTTTTATTCCGAAATACTTAAATGAAATATCGTGTCTCCTTATACCTGTCCCACCCTACGTAGGTAAATTAATCTATTCGTTATTAATCGTTTGTCGGATAATGTTCATAGAAATCGAAGATATGGAGCAGAATATCGCAGCTGGGAATTGCGAATGATAAATCTTGACTTAAACAACGATAGATTGTAATTTAGAGGCTGTGATTTTGAGGGTTAAATTGTAGATGTCAAAGGTCAAGTCCGTAGAAACTGGATGAAATAAAAAAATAAAATGAAAATAAAAATCGATCAATATCCTAGCTCTATCTCATTCCTGTTCGTATAGTAACTATTTGGTCGTTTACCTAGACCTGGTGTTTGTTTCAGTAAGAATCATGTGAAAAAACTAGACTGCGACTATCTTGATATCATATCACGTTAATTTTATATACCAATAATATCTGAATGGTCTTTAAATCAGATTTTTTTTGTTTCTGTGTATGCGGAATCGTAATTATTCTAATCTTAATATTTTTCATTTTAATTTAACTTAATCAGTTATTAAACCACTAAACGAAATCATGATCTTAGTCATTTCCTTTACAGTCGTGGAAATCCCACTTCCGTTTCACTTCTATAAGTCGCAGAATATGATATGCGGTTTCTTTTATCATGACATATCGGATTCGATTTCACTGCTGTATATTTACCCTTGAAAATATTTTCCTGTCCATAAATAGCTGCAGGTATCTAAAATATAGAAAGAAATAATAAAATAAAATAAAATAAAAAACTGACGAAGAATCTTCACCAGTTTTACTCTCACAGACGTCTATTTATTGTTTAAAGTATTTCCTGGATAATAAAATCCGTATAGGACGTTAATAAATTTTCAAGAATTACGGAATTCTCATGAAATTCATAGACTTCCGGTTTTTCATGGCACGAGCCAAAAGGCCTCCTCTCTTCTTCGCGTGTGCAGTCTGGAGTAGTAGACTCTAGACCATTCACCACCCACGTTCGTTAACTAGCCTGCAAACTCCCCGCATGAAAGTTTTAACTGCAGCGTATATTAATGGTAGAAAAGATTTAATAGCTAACGTGTGTACGGAATCTTCCTTAGCTTTGTAAGTCTTGTACAGTTATGGTGATTCTTTTGAGTCGAAAAATAGAATAATAAAATAAAATATGGTGAAAAATAGTTATAAAAGAAAATTGATGACGAAAAGTTACGATATATTCTTAACGTTTCAGACGATATGAATTTGATTCTTTAGACTTTTTATTTAGTATCGCAATTTTTATTGGTATGTACTACATACCTACATACATGCAAAAAAAAAAAAAAAAAAAAAAACTGCATCAGCATCCGATCCTAAGCTTAGAAAGCGTGACTTTAACCGTTTCTTAACCGTCTTCTCGTCAATTTCTCGATTTTCTTTGTTTCATTATGATTAAAGTTTCCGGTTGAAAAAATTATTGAGAAAATTCATTTAGGAAAACTATCGAATGAGCAATTTGAAAATAATTCGATGTTCAAAGATTGACGAATTTTCCCGCAATACAAAAAAAAAAAGAAAAATAATAAACCAAAGTTATCGGCATATTTCATATTATATGTATATACCTACTTATACCTATCTGAGTAAATTTATACCCAATAATCAATCGTTTCCGGCAACTATAGGTATAAAAATATTTTTACCATTTTTTCTTTTTTTCTTTTTCTATTAATCGTTTTGACCTCTCGACTTCGCCCAGCCCTTGCCAGCTCGTTCCATCTCGATGCACACGCTTAAGTATAATAAACACATAGGAGCATAAATATATTTCCTAGTCGTGTTTTATCCGTCTAATTCCACCCATAAGTACTTACTTAACCGTATCTGAACAATGCATAGCTTTGTGCATATCGAAATGTATAGTCGCGTAAATGGCGCATAATGCAATCCGTTGTACGTTTAGGTACGTACTTGCGACTTGCTTTTACAAATAAATTGCCTTCCAGGCTTCCGCGACGATGTATTTATGATGTACACAAACACATTTAATTCATACGTATTATAAATATATAATCATCAAATCATTGAATGAGGATTGAGATCAACCGATAATCTTATTTCTATAAAATATTTATATCGATTGAATTACAATCTGTGTATAAACTCGAGGCGATCGCAGCACACAGCCAGGTCTCGCTTCTAGGCCATCGTTTAAACGCTTACTTAACTCAGTTTCGACTATATGGCAGGTCCCACTTTTTTTTAGTACCACTTGAGCGGTCAAGTGCAATCCGATCGTCGGGAACACGTTGCCCTTGCCCTCAGTACAGACAGATAGACTTTCAATTTACCGTTATTCGCGAACCGCGCTCACACTTTGCCTCCCGCCTTCTTAGTACGATGCAGTTATCATCCTGTACAGTTTATAGGCGTACACACGTACAAGGTGTATAGATTTATTAATAACTTTTGAATGATAAATCGATTTTTATTTACATATTATAAAAATATTTTAGTTATACTTAAATGAACAATAATGATGTTGAAAATAAATTATTTTCAATAATTTTAAAATAATTTTTGTTATTTTTAAATACTGGAAAAACAATTCCCGTTGATGTTTTCAATTAAGGTTTTTTCACAGGCTTCTTCATGCCTTTTTAACGATATATGGTATAAATGCATTGTAAACTGAGCCACTTGAAACTAATACATCCGGCTGAAATAAAACTGCGAGGGAGAGAGAAGAGAAAGAGAGAAAAATAAAAATAAAAATAAATAAATAATACAAAACGGGGTAAAGAGAAAAAATTGAATTAGTTTTTTGACCTGGAATTTAAACTGACGCTACTAGTTGACTACCCGGAAGAATATATTACGTTACACTGTTACTAACCGCGCGGAAAAAATTTTTCATATATTATTTTTTTTCTGAATTTCTAACACCGATAATTATTCCGCGATGAGATGATTATTTTAAAGTTATGGTTATTATTTGTTCATGAGTATGAAGAATCGACGCCAACAAAGTGCCTCCCTTACTTATTATATCCCTGATCGTACGTCGCGTGTCTAGACAGGTATATCGGGTCCAACTTACGTGTGCCTAGTCAAAATATCGCGTTACAGTATCGGTGCCTCGAGTGTTTCTTTACGTGGGATAATATATAAGAGGGAGAGAAAAGCCTTGCGTTACAACGCCCGGGGGTTAGTCACCCTAGGTAGGCGCGTGCCGCCTATAACCCGAGTTGGGGCTTCCCCGGGTTGGGGCTTCCGGAAAGGTCCGTCCGACCCCGCGACATCTAGTAGTAAGAAAGAAGCCGTATACTCCTAACGTCACGAACTTATATACGAATACGAAGGCATTCAATACCTAAGTATTACAGGATTTGACAACCCTCCTGTCTAGGCATTCTGTGTCATTGCTATTTTCAGAATTTCATACTCACGTATCAGGCTCCGGGTTTAAGCTCTGTATTTTTAAAGTTCCAAACGGTCAATATTACGAATTCATTTTACACGATTTAAAACCAGAATATTAAGATTCGGAAAGAGAGAAATACAGACGGTTGAAAATTCGCGAAGTCCAAAAATCCGAAAATTTAATTTCAAATCCTTAGAGTCTTGCCTCTTCGAATCTTTGATATTCAGAATTTTAAACCTTTGGTATTTTTCGATTTCAAGATATTTAAATCGACTATGCAGATTTTCGGGAAAGTCCATAGGATACCATTTCCAAAAAATGTGAATCGGTAAGATTGAACTTGCAATGTTCACGTAAAATTAGTTTAACAGTCTAACCCATGATATACCTATATTGTATACTTGACCAATATCACTCGTGTTGGATAATTCAAGTACCCTTTTTGCTCGAAAATTAATTTCAAGTGCAACCATTAGTACTGCTAAGTAATAAGTAAAGGGGAATATCGATGAATAATTCACGGTCACGTGCGCTAAGATATATACAATTATTATAATGTGTATGTATTTCTTTATGAAAGGTTTAAGGGAAAAGTGGCTTTGGTTGGTTTTATTTTATATTAGGTTATTATATATATTTTTGAAATCTTTTTTCTTTCTATCTTCCTGTTGCTGTTGCTGCTGCTGCTGCTGCTGTGCGGTATAAGGTAGCGCGATCAGAAACAAAAACAAGTGTAATTAGGGATTATTTATGGTTGTGAAGTAGACGAAGAGAATATAATAGAATATATAGTTCATTAACCGGAAATGTACTATAATTGATCAATTACTTAATTTCTCGATCAATTTTCTATCGATAAATTAGTTTTAAAAACTGATCGGATAAATATAGTAAATAACGAAAGTCTATTAAAAGATTAACGTGGACTGAAAATTCCTATCCGTATTAGGCTTGACGATTAAGAGATACTTCATACTTCTCTGACTCAATACGGTGAAACCTTATTGACACAAATTAACTGGAATAACTAAACTCCGTAAAATAGACACTTATAACGATTTCAATTATTTCAATTGTCCGGAATTGGTATACGGGTCGTTAGTGAATTTGTACATCTCGATATCATACCGATTTTAAATTTATTAAATAATTTTCCGAACGTTTCGTGCTAACTAACTGATGATCGATCAGAGACTAATCGAAGTTAATCAATTATTACCATTTGTTGTAATTTTTTTGTTTGTTTTTGTAATGAGATTTTTATACCGAAGAATTGAAAAATGAATACGGTTTGTACACCTTGATCTTCTTTATGTATGAAAAACGATGATGAGAAAAAGTCGACACTTCAACAGCAATATAGTATAAGCGGCAACGTTCAATCTTTTACCTTTACTCGATTCAACTCGAGTAGTAGGTAAGTACGTATGTGTATACCTATGTACGATGTTCGAATTCAAAGCGCATCTCTCATGCGTAAAGAAGTGCTGCTAGGTGATCTCGTTAATTGCCTTGGTACTCTTTCAAGACTTCCGCGTCTAGAAACGGGCATTAATCGATCAAGATTATTCGATTACGATTGCTCAGTGGTATTCCCGGTAGAGATACCCCTGTTTCCGGTGGATGTATAGTTCTCTTTTCATTATGTTATCTGCCTCCTCCAATGATCAGCATTTTCTTTTATTTCTGTTTTAATTCCCCCCTTGTTTTTTTTATTTTTTTTTATTTTGAAACGAAACGAGTGCATGTTCATTTTTGTAATTTTTGCATGAAAAATTTCCAAAGATCGTAACTGATCTTATTTCTTGAACAAGAACATTCCATCGACAACAATTGCGGTAATAATGATGATCTTGATGATAATGAAATTACATCTTGCACAAGTTATGCAGTAAACCTGTAGACTGTGATATAATCATTGAACGATATTCAATACAATTTGAAATTGTATACAAACACATGAGCACAACTCTTTCAAATACAAGCATATTATACAAAGAAAGCTACATTCACACAGGATTGCCAAAAAATTCTAACTATTAATAAATGATGTAGAGTAATTTTAGTCGTAGATCGTTAAAAGTCGATCAAAAACTTGTATATTTTAATACTCTATAAAATATATATCTAGTCACGAAGTCATACTTTACCGTTCAAAGGTTAGAAGAATTAGAAAAAAAAAAAAAAAAAATAATAAAATAAATAACCACAATATACATATATATACATCTGTCTCGTGCGGACGGGTAATTTGAGTGGCAGAGACATCGTCTGATCGTCTGTTAGTCTGATCATTCGATCATCATTGCATCGTCGTTTTCGTCGTACCTGGATGAGATGTCGCGGGTATTCCCCGTTGAATAAGAATACCGATGCGTTTGTTGCTTGCTTTATAAACCTGATCTATACATATACAGTTATAATATCTTGCGTTATTTTTACCCTTTCCTTTCCGTTATGAATAAATTTAAACAAGTTTAGATTTATTGGGGTTGAATTTTACCTCCCTTAAAATTCTCTCCGATCTCAAGCTAACTCCTAGCTTTGTCGACATCGATCAAACTCTATAGAGTGTCTAGATTTCAGAATAAAATATAAGGTATACCACAAGATGATTTGCAAGCCGTCACACCACTGCTATACACATATACATGGATATAGTTATACAGTATTGGGGTTCACGTCCAGCAGGGCTGATCTATTTCGGTTTAAACTCATGAATAATAATTGCGTAGGAATAACTTTAGGTATATACGTGCGAGCGACAAGTGTACGAAGGTGCTTTATTTTAATCTAGTTTTGAAAACAGGGTAACTTTTCCAACGATTCGATTTTCAAAACCTCCGGAAAAGTTTTCATTTTTTTTTTTTATTTCTTTTGATTTTCGAAGATTAATATTATGGAATTTAATTGAATTTATTTGATCTAAAATTTGTCCAATTATTTTTAAAACCCGGCCTTGAATATCGAGTTAATTGATAGTACAAAAAACCGTGAATCATTTAGGTAAAATTAATCAATTAATCAATTAATTAATTAACTAACTAACGTCTCATCGATTTTAATTGAAATTAAACCATTTTGGGCTGGTAGTTTGTGCTGACCATGGACATCGTTATTATATCGTTAATTAACCGTGAGGAAACTTGAGAACAAAACTGTAGACAATCAGTTAAAGATTCCGGTCTTGGTTCACTGCAAGCCTAAGTATTTACAGAACATTACCAGACACACCCATCCTGTGCAAGCAGGATACTTCGCATCCCACGAACGACTAATTATATTGTTATCTAGGGAGGTATCATCAAAGTACCGGTTTGTCTGCTTGCAGTAGAACGGTATTTGTTCTTTCCTTTGTTTAATGTTGCAATCTATAATCAATCGATTTCCATACTTTCGAGTTACTCCGCGATGACGTTGCGTCCTCCGATTATTTCTTTACCTCAAACTGACCACCACTTACGTATTTATCCTTTGAATTACCTCGACTTCTTATATGTACCTTATATTCCAAGACGATTACCACCATCTTTCGAACTTCCGGAATATTATTTTTAATCATAAACTGGTTGAAAATTATGTACAATCTAACTATGAACTGCGATCCAATTACAAACTGAAGTAATGCGCACAGGAAAGGAATACTAGTTTCGTTCTTTACAGACACGTGCACAAACGGTCATAATGGACTCACGGATCCGCGTGTCGTGCAGACTAACGCACGCGACCCTTGTTATGGATTTACATAGTGTTTAAATGGTTGTTAAAATTTTTTCGAAACACCATTCAATCCGTTAAAAATCACTAGCACAGTACTTGGAAATAGAAAGCTTGACTTAGAAAACTCGAAGAACTATGGTCTTGGGATTTTTCCGACATTTCGGAAACCGTGTCATCTCTTCAATCTTCACTCCAAAGTCTCATTTTTCCATTTCCAACGGTTCAAATGATCAAAATCTTCCCCAATGATTCAGAATCTTTGCTAATCCCATCCACAGTATTAAAAGCAGAGTGAGATCGATTTGAGAAAATGTCGTTCGCAACTTTTTTAGTTCATGATATGTATTTTCTAATTTTTGTATGAGTCCATACTATGATTGCATTCAAGAAATAGTTGCTCTGATAATTTTGAAATTACAAAAAGCAACTAGACTAATACAGTTTTTGTATTTTCATTTTTCAGGGTGTTGAAGCCCCCAGGTGGTGGAAGCAGCGACATTTTTGGAGGAGCTCCTGAAGAGACAAGCCCTCGCCGTATCAAGAATCACAATCATTCCCAGCTAGGATCAACCATGTTTGGAGAGAACAGTAGCAACGGCTCTGATACACCCCGCGCTAAGCCTGGTAATGACTCATACAAGCGTCTGTTTGGTCCCCCCGATGCCCCACCTACCCCAAGTTCGAAAAATCACATGCGCAGCAATATCTCTCTCAGCGGTGAGAAATCGGTTAACAAGTCTCCCAGCCAGTCAAGCACCTCGACCAACGGCAGTTCTAATGGCAATATCTATGGTAATGGCACCGTCGCATACAACAGTGAAACAGGTAGGCCAATGGATTTGGTACTACCTTAAAATATGTGTAACCAGGCTCAGGTGTAATAGAATCTTCATCTTAGGTATTCAACGCGCTGAATTCTTTTATTTAATGCCGCTTTTTTAAAATTTAAAGATGAATCTTTTTGCCTTTCAAGAGTTTTCTGTCACTCCGTAGAAATTTTAAAATTTAATCAATTTTTTGGGTTTTGTTTTTTTCAAAATTTTAGGATGCCGTCTTCAGAATTTTGTAAGGTAGAGAGTATTTGGGTGATAGTTTGATTAGTATATGATTCTTTGAGAGTCAAGTAAGTTTTCGAATTACCTTTATTGTTTGAACGGCGAAGTATAAGCAGCTAATATTCTAGCAAAACTTAATTTTTATTCGTTTGAAAGATATTGTAGTTAAGAATGTGGTCTGTTATTTAGAATTTTGAATTTTTATGGCTGATTATAAGTCTTCTAAATTTGATACGGGTATAGGTACTGAAAACGCGACCTTTTTTTTTTTGAAATAATACCAGCTTCAAAATGAAGTTAATATGTTGTTACAGGATTAGCTATGTGCAGAATCATGCATTTTTGTTATATAATAATTAATAACTTAATGAAAGCTTAACTGTCCACAAGCAGCATTTAGGAGAATCAAACGATTTCGTAAGTCCGTAGTAAAACACTCAGCTAGTTAACACATTACACTACAGACACTCCCCTAGAGTATTTTTTACAACTTAATAAACATCTCATTTTATAAACATTTTTTTTTTTGATACAATTAAAATGAATGTTATATTGATTTATTCGACTTAATACAACTAGCCTTTTGGGGATTAGTTATGTATTTAATTTTCAAATTTTAACTGTGTGATTAATGTCTTTTTGATTTTGTGATAATGTTTACACAAGAAATCGTTATTTAATTTCCAGTCAAGATTCTTAACAAGAAATTACTGTTACAATTAGTTAGAAAACGTTTTATCAGTTACACTAATCACTCTAGGTGATAAATATTCATATGTATGTAAGACATATTATTACATTACAAAAACTAGGAGCCCCACATATATTTTGAGTTAGTAATTCCATTGTTGACATAATATATTTTTTTTCCTTTTTTGCATCACTAATCTGCTTTCATTAACATTTCTTTCATATTCTCATTTGCCCATAGCGATAACAATATATTTTTATATCTACTACTGCTGGGCTTTCTGTTGTTTTTTTCTATTTCCTTTTTCCGACAATTACCCACAAGGATGTTTATTCAAGCATCAACTTCAAATCTTTACTCAATCGTTTTTCAAAAGATTAACGGTATTCATTATCCATATAGATAATACGTGTAACTGAGATAACATTACATTCATGAAAATGCCTTTTTATTTACTATCTTTGAATAAGAATACATCATTTTTTTGTTAGCTTTAATTTTTGCTAACTTTCAATTACTTATCGATCATCAAAATAATTTTTATATAGAAGCTTCTATTCATTATATTTTTCTACTCATCTTCCTATGTGGATGGACCAATTCATAGTATAATCATTTTAAACATTAGTTCAAAAAAACGAGTAGTAACCATCGTCAAATAAGAAAATTATTTGATGAAATAAAGTAAAGTATTAACAAATAAAATACGTGACGGTGATAAGTCTTGAAAATATTATTACTCCCAGCTCCTTTATCGATGAAAGTAAAAGGTCAAATCTTCTCAATTATCTTCACAATGGATAAGCTGAATTTTTCAATTGGTCCATTCACACACTTTGCGTACACTAACAGAGGGTTGGGTGGCAGGGTATGGTGTGATGTAGTGTGGTGCATGGGTGAATTTGTGTTTGGCTTTGTTGGGTATGTGGCGGGTCTTCGGTGGTTCCTGCAGGAGGATTATCCTGCATGCCACGCAACCCGGTTACTGGAGACGGAGTTGACTTGATGCCCCTGAGGCGCAGCGCACGTAAGAGTAGAGGTAACTTTACAATAAATCTATCTTCATAATTTCTGTAATGCCACGCATCACTGTTTCCATTTGTTTGACTGCTCAATCACTGATCAAAGCTCTTTGATTCGTTTCATAGTCAAATGCAATGTTTTATCTTGAGATACTTTACATGGAATAGTTATATGCAGATATCCAAAAAATTCATTGGATAACAATAATTTGATTACCTTTTATAAATACGAGCATGTACTCATTGTAACCAAGCTTAGAATTAGCATTGCCGAAGTAGTGAATTCTTTAATCTTTGAAACATTATTAATTTAATGACCTGAGTATGGGCTATTTCAATTTTGAAGTATCCCAATATTTGAACGAATCAATTTGCAATATTACAGCTAGTGATTTTGTCGTAGATGCTGCCTTTTTGTAGGTGAACAGTAAATGATGTGTGACATTTATTTGCAGAATGTTGATTTAATACTTTTACCATTCTAGAAATTGAGAAACAACAGAATATTGCCGTACATG
Organism: Macrophya annulata; assembly: GCA_963924015.1. Classification (NCBI taxonomy): domain Eukaryota; kingdom Metazoa; phylum Arthropoda; class Insecta; order Hymenoptera; family Tenthredinidae; genus Macrophya; species Macrophya annulata. Next base: position 34,965,221 of record OZ001258.1, on the reverse strand, counting down.
TTAAGTATTACGTTGTTGAGCATAAGAAATTTGAATAATCTTCTACTTTTTTTCACTACTTACTCTATAAAATAAAATGCACGGCACAGTCTCGTAACAAAATGTGTGTAACTATGTTAACGAGTTTCTTATAAAGTTTGTTTATAATCTTATTTCGTTTCTTTGAAAAACAATTTCTGTTTTTTACAAAAGTCCATTTTAACGATTTTTCTTTTATTATGTGTAGTTGTATCAAAAATCGTTGAGCATGATGTTATTCAAATTATTTATTATCAAACTATAAAGTTCATCATTTTATATTATTAGAGCGGTAAGTAGTATTGTGGTTCTAGCATTTAATGTAGTCCCATCCTTATCCCATATTGAATGTGAGCATGTATTATACCATGTGTTAATAAATCTTTTTTTATAGATGTAGCTCTTAGTCTAGTAAATAGTTAATTAAATTCAACTTCGGTTATTGTCAGAAAACAGAAATAGTAAATATAAACTGTTATAAGTTTACAATAATTTTCAAGTATTTATCAAAGTCTCAGTTTTCACAAATATACTTAATTGTCATTGAAATTCGTATGATATCTTGATAATGCAATTTTTAGTCTTTGCGAGTGTTAGTATTTATGGTGGATGTGTATCTGTACCTATTTGTGTCTATGAAACGTAATTTACTGAATGAGTATCACTTTATATAGACTTCGCATGTTCTAAGCTCAATATAAATCAAAGATTATTTTTATGATTATAATTATATTGATTCTAAAGAGAATGCTTCAGCTCTGCTGGTAAAAGTCTTAGTCATACAGACGTTCACCTATCAATACAGATTTTTTTTTTATCTGTTGACCTTCAATTCCACACGAGGATAAGATATCATATAGATTTGTGGGTATCTCAGATATCTCTAGGTCAAGGAACAAATTTCGATTTAGAATATATTATATCTCTAAAATAAAGTAATGAACAGTGCTGCTTCTTGCAATATAAAATATATACATATACATGAAATGTATCATTTAAAAAGACGAACAGACCGACAAACAATTAATTATTCCTCTGATAGATATGCAGAAGATAATGTAACAGTAATCACTTACGATTTGCTTCACCAATTAGATAAAATCATTTTGTTTAAGATTTTTTAAGAGATAAAGGTGAGCACTTTGGTACACAAAGTGGTATGAGAAGTGTGAGAAGTTTTGTGTGAATGTCAAAACTGAGTATGTCTGTTGAAACGTTCAGTTCTGTTGGACCAAAATTCATTTTATTAAAACCGTTGAATCTATCTACAGATGGTAATCCGGTAACTGGCACAGGGTACACAGGAGATGTTGAGAACAACAGCGCTCCATTGCAGAATGGAAATGGAAATATTACTGAGAAGGTAAATGGATCAGCTACCGGCACAGCATCGCCACCAGCCCCAGCAGCACAGCCACGTACTCGTGTGCCACCAGGAGGCTACTCTTCAGGCCTCTGGTAAACATCAACTGAATAACTTCTCCAGCGGTCGTTACTGTCGTTACTTCCAAATCCGAAAAACCTCACCGACTGACTTTTTATTATTAAAACTTTATTAATTCGAGGATATTGTTCATGTAACCATTTAAAATCTGAACAATGGAAGTAATAATAAACAGTAAATTTGATTTGTATTCGATCAATCAGGTGTATTGCATTTACGGAGCTATCATAGCGTTAGGTCTCCAATGATTAACCAAATTTATAGAGAAAAAAAAAAAAAAACAAAATAAAAATAAAAATATGGATGGTTCGTAATAACGGTATAATCAATAATTAGCAAACGATCATTGATTTCACAGCGAACCAAAATTGTACATTAGATAGTTCTTTCTCGAAAATAAAATTACACTATATATATCAAAAATAAAGTGCTTTCTTAATTCTGTGCCTTTTCACTTTTGCTAAATTGCAGAATTAATAACTTCTAATGCGATTAGGCTTTAAAAAAAAAAAAAAAAAATCATCGCGTGATCAATATTCATATGATAATCATATTTACGTATTCAATTATAAATTAACTATTAAGTACTAATAAAAAAAAAAAGCAACAACTATTCTCATGAAATTCATCATAATTTGAATATTAGTTGCATAGTTTTTTTGCTCTGGAACTTATTATTACACTATGTATTGTTTATATTTATTTCAGTTTAAAAGAGGATTGTATAATCTTTTTTTTTATTTTCTTCACTACTTAGTTTTATTTCTTTGATGCAAGTAAAAATTACATAGTTTGTAATCTACCGCATTCCCTCGAAAATACCTTTTTGTACTCTGGCCTCAATAAACATTTTGTAAACAAGAAAATATTTTCTTCATTGCCCCCATATTACATGCTACAATTATTCTTTTTTAATATCTAATTGGTACAAGTATCCGTTGGTATGAATACATCAATCCCAATTAGAAGCCAATTGATAAAGGTTGCATATGCAGATCACTTATAGCTTGGACTAGTACATGGATCTGAATATCGGTGAAATGAAATAAATAAACCATTTAATATGAATTCAAAAATTTATTATAAAACGTATGAAATAATAATACAATCTAAGAACAATTTGAAGTACATGAAAAACTTGAAATAAGGATTCGTTCTTTTGTACTTGATCAGAATTGCTAATAATACAGTTTGGCTGCAAATAATATTAAGTTTAGTGTGTTACGTGATAAAATATATTTGGTTGATTAGGTAACTAAAGTATTATTTCGACAACTGGGTTTGTACTATTACAGATAAAATTATCTCTCGGATAGAATGAAATAGCGAAAACTAAATTCGGGGGATGTTTTGCCTATAGAACACACACTTTACAAACAAAAAAAAAAAATCCAAAAATATCGATTAGGTAAGTGCTAACTTATCGTTTATCATAGTAGTGTGACAGTACATAACAAATATCTTCATTTCATACAAGACTTGGAGGTAGTTTGATCACCAAACATTATTATATAAACAAAAACATATGAAATCAGTATCGACACGAAACAGAAAAAAAAGCAATCTCAAAATGAAATGTACATACAAAAGCTATATTTTTTTTAAAATTATTTTTCTTATACATAATGAGACAACAATTGCATTTGTTAAAGAAATAATCATAAATTACAAATTCAATTCAACCTCATAATTTCTGTCACACATTTCTAAACAAAAACCAAAACGCGTTAATAGATAATCTATTCAAAATAATCATTTCCACATTATAGTGGTTCTGGCATGTTATAAATGCAGCGTAGAAGATACCATAGTTCGAATTCAATATGCATAGATAACATTTTCAAATTCAAATAAAAACATATGGGTTTATACGTATACATATAATTGATATTTAATACTGATACTATTTAAGAGAAAGCTACAAAGCTTATTTCAAAGTTGCAATTAAACTTTTACGGTCACCGTTACCTTTGCAAAGGGCAACAAAGCATTGCCTTCGGTTTACTTCGCTCTCTAACTTGTCAGCTATCTCATGAGCTTTTACAGTAATTGATGATGGAATCCCAGCCAAACGTGCCGCATTAAATCCGTAAGATTTTGGGCAAGCACCTTTGCTGAGTTTATATAAAAACGTTACTGTTTCCTGTGAGACTTCTTCTTCCTCTTCAGTTTCTACCATACATGCCTGTAAAAACAAATTAAGATGTCATTTTTAATTCGCTATTAAAGAATTGATATTATATTTTTCCAGTTGGACATACATGCATTCGAATTATATCAATTTTCAATTTCTCACAGAATCACAACAATTATTCTATTTACCATATGATTCAGGCTGACATTCTCGTCTGTCTTGTAATCCTCAACTAAGGAATGATAATGCGTTGAAAAGAGAGTGCGGGATTTCAATTTCTTCAAAGCACCAACAACTGCTGCTGCAATTGCTGTACCATCGTAAGTCGAAGTTCCACGACCTGCGTATAGTTAAATGTATTACGTTATACTGATCAAATAAATAAAAATTGGAAAACAGCTATGACATGATATTGGTATTAATTACCTAGTTCATCCAGTAGAACTAATGAATTTGGTGTAGCGTGTTGAAGTATAGTTGCAGTTTCACTCAGCTCTACTAAGAAAGTACTTTGACCGGTCAATATATCATCATTGGCACCCAGTCGAGTAAAAATACGATCCACTAATGTGAGACGGCAAGCACTTGCTGGAATATGACATCCCTGTAAATGGAAATGAACAATATGATAATCCTTTTTTCTCAACATTGTGTAATGTCTGAATTTTGGGTTCCTTGAAATGTTTGATTTTTGTATCACTTTTAAATGGCAGGCTAAATTCGTATTCAACTCACAATTTGTGCCATAATTGTGAGCAATCCAACTTGTCGCATCAAAGTTGACTTTCCTCCCATATTAGGTCCAGTTAGAATAACAAGTGAGGCAGAATCTTCGACTCCAAGTAAAGTATCATTTGGTATGAAGTCATCGGACGTAACGCATGGATGTCTTCCATCCCTTATGTCGATAAAAGCCTTGAAATATTCGAACATTTGTTAAAATTAATAAAAGATGGATAATATCTTAAATAAATAAAATATTTCCTTCTAATTCAGAAATGAACAATGTACTTGATAAAGAATACATACGGTTTTATCATCTGTAACATCTTCAATTATGGGAACAGACATCTCTCCACTTTGAGAATATTCGGCAAATGATGTTAGCACGTCTAGTGTAGCCAATTTGTAGACAGCCAAGCACCACATGTCGTATTTTTCACTAAATTTAGCAAATATTCTTCTACTAATGTCCTTCAGTACTTTATCTTTATTGTTTTCCGCATTTATCTGTCTCGCCAGAAGCTCCTAAGAAAATATGTGTATATTTTATAATATAGTTAATTTACATTGAACAAGCATGATTTACATTACATGGTTTACAACTTACTCTGCCTTCAGCCGTGTAGTAACGTTTGAAACCTTTGCGTTGTGACTGGAGTTCGTATTTAGATGTAACTTTTTTCACTTGTGAATCGGGAATTTCTATTTGGAAATTCTTCTTTTGTGAGCCATAGTAATTCACCTTTACGCCAAAGAATTTTCTCTGTTCTTCGAGGTAGTTGTTCAAATCACTTTTTATATCAGACAATTCCTCAAGAACTAAATCATACTCAGAGTCAACTCCATGCTTTGGTATTATGCATCCTTCCTTCTTTGCATCTTCTTGATCAAAAGCTGTCTGAAGATAGTAATTAACATGCTTTAGAACATATTGGGTAACGAAAACCTCCAATTCAAGGATACGCATAATTACTATATCCTACTGACCTTGAAATAATTCAAAGTTGATTCAAGTACAGGAAAACCACCCTCTGGTTCATGTTTAGTACATTGTTTCAACAAACTACTTTTTACTTCTGAAATGATAAGTTATAACTGGTTAACAAGCAGTCGAGTAATACCACATTATTTTAAACTAATAAATAATTCAGCAATCTATACCATCAAATGAATCTATAATTTTGGAAGCTTCTTCAAATCCTTGCAGCACGTTTATAAAGTCGAGAATCCTCCGCTTTGAATATACCTTACTCTCGTACATAATGGCTCTTGCATCTGGATGATTTTGTCCCTTGGCGAAATTTCCTTGTGCATGTACTCTGATGATTAGAAATAAATTATAGAATATCTATGTATTTTTATACAACAATCTTTGTTTTATTGAACAATACTTATACATACTTGCTCAACAATTTCTCTAGATCTGGAAGCGGGGCTAACATCCTACGAACACTCTGAGTTACTTCCATTTTATCCATCAACTCGGACACTGCTTGTTGTCGTTGTATTATTTCAAACTTACGACAAGAAGGTCGGCAAATCCATTCGCGCAACAATCTGTTAAATTATATTGCATTGTTAGATTAAATTTATAATCAAGAAAAACCTCAATTTGGGAATATCTAATCACCTTTTACCAAAAGGTGTGCAGCAATGATCTAGTGTTGCTATTAAGGAACCACTTCCACCAAGAATTCTTAGATTGTTTATTGTAATAGCATCCAATACCTGGTGAGAAAAGTTTTAGATTTTCAAGGTGCAGGAGATATTTAAACAATATTGCGAATTTTAATATATTCACTGGGATTTACCATATTGTTTGCCAATTTTCCCGAACTTTGTCGATCTTCGTAATCAGGAGGTGTCCAAGATTCGAAACGTCCTTGTGCAAGTAGTTGCTGATCAATGAAACATTGTTTCAGATGAAATACGCATCCACCTAAAGCAGATATTGCTAACTCCGCATCATTAGCAGCTGTTAATCCCAGGCTGTCTCCTATATTAATAAAAACGATATAATTTTGTGAAACTTTTTGATGTCTATACAAGTTGAGAAGCTTAGTGGGTTTGGTTTCAGATACGTACCGTCACTTAAATACGGCTGTAAGCCCCGTGGCCATGAAAATTCTGCATTCTCCCCTGATTTAAAGTATTCTTCTTCATGCAGTTTCTAAGAAATTGAGAACATGAAATTTCAAATTAAATCGTTATGAATAAAGAAAATCAGTTCATTTCCATCATTTGATTATGTTAATCAACTCACTTTGAGTGTAGTAGATGCAGACCAAAACTGAGTCTCACGTTGCAGTGGTTCCTTGAGAGCAGTAGATAGACTGGTATTCAAAATTCTGTTTGTTCTTTCCGAGAGACCACCTCGTTCATATATAATCTAAAAAGTAAAATATCCAAGGTTTGTTATTTATGTATTTTGTGATGCATAGACTGTTGTTTCAATGGCTTAATTATAATGCACCTGCGATGGAGGGTAGTGAGAAACTAGTGTCAATAGTCTGGAACTATGTCGATCATCCTGAAATTGACCAAGATGAAAATCTCCTATTGAAGTATCGGTGAAGCAAACACCGTAAGTCGAAGTTGGCACAGATGGATTAAACTTCTCTACTATTGAAAGAAGGTAAGTGGAATTTGATGTTGATGGATCGACATCCTGTGCGGTAAATACTCTGGTGCCTTTGCTGCTGATTTGACATATTTCTCTCTTTACAACCTTGTCAAACTTCGTAGGGTGGGACACTGCGGGAAAAATTAGAATCGTTGTGAAAATTAGAAACTCGTTTACATGTACTAAAATATATTTCTTTCAATTATATCCTATAAATATCCTAAATTGGAAAAATCGTTTATGCAAACATGAAAATACGCACTCTTGCTAACTCGGGCACTCATCATCTCTGGATTTTCAGTTTGTTCAATTCTTGCCACTTTGTATCCCTTCCCAATTAAACTCGACGCAAATCGGCCATAAGCTATTTCCGGAAAACCAGAATGGGCGAATTCTCCCTGAATAATGAATAGCAAGAATTTCAAATACCATAGATAGGTGGAAAAAATATTATTTGCTATTTATCTTACGTATTTCTTAACATACTTACGCGCATGTATGATAGACCAATTTCATTAACACCGATAACTGCATCCATGTGATATAATTCATAGAACTTTCCCACTTTGAAAAATAACACACAATCAAAATTTTTGCTTTTCATTTCCCACCATTGTCTCATTGCCTGTATAAAAAAAAGTTAATTGATGAAATAAACTAACTATCCATCAATGAATATATTCTAGCTACGAAATAGTATAAGAAGTTTCTTTTACAGGAGTTTGATTCGTTTTGAAGTCTTGCGGCACATAAACAGTTTTCGGATCGTAGTTCGGATCGCTGGGAGGTCTTCTGTGGATATCTCTAATCTTATTTGGCTGAAGAAAATCGTATTTCAAATGAACCCAGGTCTCTGAGTTAGCTGAAGCTTTACCATTAGTTTGGCTCGAAGGTGGTGAACTTTTTGATTCTGTTTTCACCTAGGATGTAAAGAAACTCTCAATTTTCGTCATTATTTTGCCCTTTTTCATATAAAGATTCCATTATTTAAAGGCTCGATTTTTAAAAGAGATTCATCGATATTCTATATTGTGTATTCCTTCTTAACGATATAATATAGCGTTTATATTAGATTTAATTTCAATTTATTGACTTATTCATCAAGTTTACGTGTATTATGCGAAAAACAGTGAAATTTAGTAGCATGGTTCTATGGTGTAGATGGTAATAGCATGGTTTATTCACTCCACTCTGCAGTACTTAGAGCTTCAATATTGGTATGTTTGCTTTGTTTTCTGCACTTTTGTAGAAATAATTCAAGAGATATGAACAATCTCATGAAGTATGCAAAGTTAGTAATCAGGTAAATTATTTCTCAGTTATGTAACTCCTCAATTACCAAACATTTCCATTAAATTCAAAAACATTGGTCATTCCCATAATCCGTATTCTAAAATGAATAAATTGGTAATTTATTACCATCAAAAAAAAGTTTACCTGTCCTTTTCCACGGCTTTTTCCGTTCGGTGCCTGTTTCCTCGCTGTAGTTCTTCCTTTTTTCTTAAAAAATAACAAAAATAGAATGAAGCAAAAACGTTTGAAAATCATGAATTAGTATCAATCTTGTTACGAATCTAAAGGAACAAAATTTCATCCTGTAAATGCAACATTCTGATGTTACCTTAGGAGTTTCATCATCACTATCAACTCCTGAAGACAATGCTTCAGATTCGCTTTCTTCAACAGATACAGAAGTTTCTGAAGAACTGGCCTCGTCTTTATCTGTGATAAAAATCACAATGTGAAAAGTTGGATTCAGAACATTGGACAATGATTTAAATCAAAAAAGTTATGTATCAGCTTTCACACAATTGATGTAAATAAACAATAAGGTATACAAGTACCGGGTTTAAATTCATCTTCTGAGTCCTCACTGTTATCAGATGGTATAACCAATCTTCTTCTCTTTGGACGACTAGACTCATCATCTTCCTCATCTTTAGACGTTCTTTTTCTAGCTACACGACTCGTTGGTTTCTTTTTCTGTCTACTACTTGGCGTTGTTGCCTTATTTTCTTTATTTGTATTTTCTTTACCCCCCTGCAACCCTATGTATACATTGACAATGTTTAAAATTACCAAAAGACACAAAATAAATAATTGTAAATCAATAAAATCTTAACATCTAAAACTTGAGCTAAGGAAGCCATAAGTCTTACACAACTTTCAGTCGTATTTGAATCACGGAGTTGAAGACCTTTCGGAAATATCATCAGTACATGACATTGGGCTCTTTGATCAGTATCCTTTGTCATTGTGAATTAATAAATCAGACCAGGTTTTGGAATTCCGAATTATCCAGTCAGATATGAGAGCGAAACGAATTAGAGCGAATTTATATGCCTAACCAAAAAAATTACTACGTATTACTCTATCCTTTGTTTAAAAGCAGACATACCTTTTTCCTTGGGTTCGGTCTTAGGTTTGGCAGCATCTTCTCCAAGATTTGATTTCTTGCTGGCAGATCTTGGGTTATTTGCTTTAGGCGAGGTGAAGTAATTCAAAAGGGTATTTACTTTCGGCATTTTTTATTCGTCTGCTGTTAAATTTAGCAAGTTATCAATTCTCCTCAATTAATATCGAAGAATAATTAGCGGTCAAAATTGCGAGACACAAAACTGTTACGACGTATAATATCGTTGAATCGTTCCGTTTCTTTTAGCATTCTCCAGTGTACGGCGTCCGCGCAATTTACAGACTGGCAGATATTCGATATGTCTGACTGAAAACCGCGCGAAGATATACGCATGTTCCTAAACGCATCTTTATTTGACCATAGAAGCCGATTGAAATCGTCGAGGGATTTAGATTAATCAGCTCATGCACGCTATTCTGAAATAAAAAGATCAATGTGTTCAATATTGTCGAGTAGATAGATTATTATGCGATCAATCCTGCTGAGCATAGTTTTGGAAATCCTGAGGCAATAAAATCTCAGAGGCGATTCGAAGGCAGCGCTTTTTTCTAAAGCGCGTATGTTTGGTTGCCATCTGTAAGGCGCACTGGAATATTGCTGACGCGGGTAACTTTGAACAGTGTTCGCCTAAAATTGTTCAGAAATTTGACTACATTTATATTCAACAACGAAATAAATATCTTCTTTATTATATTGTTTAAAACATTGGGCATAATATCTTTGATATTGACTATTTTTAACCCAAATGATAATCTTTTGTCATCTTGTAAAATGAATAGAAAAATTTTTACAAAAAATTATATTCATTTAAATAATTACAATTTATTACTTGGTAATACTTTGTTTTTAAACTTTTCATAGTCGTGTATACCGAACTCATTTATGGTTATTAAAAGGCGATCTTCCTCTAAGCTTCTAACTTTTAAACACAATACCATTAATGTTATAATACTGGAAATATAATTGACTGTTATAAGCAAAAATTTATGCTAAGCTTAACATTATTTGTATAAGCGAAAAGGACGATTACGAGTAGTTCACTAAACTTATTCCATTTTGTCAAGAGTCAATAAAACGTATGCCTAATTACTATGATGGGTAATATAATAAGAGAGTCTCATATCTGGAGCCGCACATTATGTGTTTGAAATTCAAAGTCAAATCTTATAACTGTTCAGATATAAATATGGAAATTAATTCTCGAGCTGAAAATCTGTTCAACAAATTCTTACGTATAAATATCATGTTACTAAAGGTTGGAGGTAGTTTTGACAAGTGTAATTCATTGAAAAATCCAGTAGGACTTATTACATTAGCTTTTCTATTCATTTGGATAATTGGAGAATGGCAGCAAGTCATTTCGCATGGTAATATTAACACGGAAATTACTATTAGAAGCCTCGGTTCAATATTTTCAGGATATTTAGCAACCACTAAGGTATATACCTATAATAATATATCTAATTGATAAAAGACCAATCGCTCAAATTTCGGGTAATGTAGAATCGCTTGCCCCTAAATTGCACAAAACAGTTACCGCAGATCTTTTAGAAATTTTAAATAAAATACATACTGTGGAAATGCTTACGATTTTTTTTTTACAGGGAATCGCTCTCATCTTTCAAAGTCGGAATCTTCATGAAATTTTGGACCGCTTATCAGTAATGTGGGAAGACCAGTACAAGGTGTTAAAAAATCGAAACGTTATGCGTATTGCGGCTAACAAAGCATATAGAATTACTTTCTTCTATTTCACATCATGTTTGCTAGTATCCGCTGTCTTTCACTTGAATCCTTATAAGTAGGTGATATCCGCAGTGGTGATTTTAAGATTTTCATAGAATGTTGCACACAAAATTTATACGGATAAGAATACATACAATTTTTTTGTGTGTCGGTTAAATAATCAGCTTATTGTTAACAGGAGTTTTTTGTACCAGTACTTCTGGACGAAAAACGATAATAACTCTTACAATTTCACAACTATTATCCCAACTAAATACCCGATGGATGTAAGCTATGTGGGTAATTACGTTCCAATAATTATAATCGAGCACATTATAACGGCGTACTTTTTAATATACCTTACATCTTCGGATACTTTGTTCTGCCAGTTACTTACACATCTTTGTCTTCATTTCAAGGTATTTTACTATGTCAGCTTTTCTGAACATATCTTATAGTCAAACGATTCAGTAGTTTGAATTGATTTTTGTAAACCATCTTTTAATGCGTTTTCGTAACGTCTTTTAGCTTCTTCGCAATGATTTAGAGAATATAATCGAAACAGCAACGTTAACTTCCACTTCAGATGAAGAGAAACGCGAAGGACTTATAAAGCTGTCCAAGATTGTCATACGACACAATGAATTGTATTTGTAAGTGGAGAAAATTAGGGACATTCACTTGTATTATCTGTACTTAATTACCTTTACCGAATTCCATTTACCCTAAAGGATCAATCACTAATTAAATTACTCATTAAGTTTCAAAGTCACCATCTATACAGACATGCAGGAGTCAAGTATAATTCAAATTATTTTTTTCATTTCTAGACTGTCCAGACGAGTAGAAAAAGTATTTCGTTCAATTTTCTTCGTGTCAATGCTCGTCACATCAATTACCATCTGTATATCACTTCACCGAATACAAGGGGTACATAGTTCTAATAAATATGTCCAATTATTATGAGTCCCTGTAACAAGTTAGAAATTTTTTATCTTTTATTAATGTCATGAATTAATATCTGAGTTTAGTATAAAAATTTTATATGTATAAAAACTTTTCCTATGTTAGATGATCGCGATTGGATTATTTTGGGAAAGTCTTGGCCAGTTATCGCACGGTCTTATACTCCTATCCGAGGTCGCAATTTATTGTAGCTTTTCAAGTAAGCTGAGCTACGAGGTAAGCAAATATAAACGAACGATATCTTATGCTTGTGTATCTATACAAGTGAATTTTCCTCCAGGAATAGTTATACCCCATTTTTTTGTTTTTATGAAAAGTCCGAATTAGTCGCAATCGGAGCTTACAACTGTCCGTGGCCTTATTTAGGAAAGAAATTTTGTTGGCAGCTTCAATTTCTGATGCTTAGATCACAGAAAACTTTTCGATGCACAGCTTATGGATTCTTTCGAGTTGATCTACCGCAATTATCTACGGTGAGTAATAATTATTATGATAGCTATATGCTGTAAATTTTGAGAAATCAAGCTACAACGATGTTTTATTATCAACTGACATTACCTTATCAATTCATCACGTTATTTACAGATTGTCAGTGCTGCATTCACCTACTTTACTCTTATAAACTCAATAGTCAAGCCTAATGAAGCAGATACTCATGTAAAATGTTAATAACCGTCTCTGTGTTTATTCAATCTTATGTGTATAAAAATAAAAATGTTTGTCTTTATTATCTGAAGATTCTAGACGTTTTGAATAAATCTTATAGTAATTGATTTAAGACAAAAATTTGGGTTCATTTTTTAAATAAACTAATTTCAATCAAATCGGCTGGGTTAAATTAACAAAAAATGCCAATTGAATTACGAAAAAGATTCATTTATTAAAAGGCTCAATAATTGCCCTAAGGTTAATTACAGCGTTACTTTTGGACTCACTTATTATTAAATCGACGAGTCGTTTTATTTTATCACAATACATCGTTTTGTTGATGGAAATTATTAGGGAAGATCGTGTACAGTGAGTTTCTTACCTTTTCGTTCCAGGTAAATGATTTATTAATACTATATCTAATAAAACGCGATATTTTCTTTTTCTTTTTTTCTACTCGTGATATTCACTATAATTAATGCATGTAATATGTATATCTATGATATGTTTGAAAATTGAAGCGAGCATATATCTTGCATTGATTTTAAGAATATATTATTACTGTTATTTGTCGAAATATATGAGCAACATTCTACAGGCGAACGTAGTATACTTATTTATTTTTAACGGGTCCTGCCGAGCTTTTTTATTTTTCAAAATTTTTTTTAACTCAAGTATTAATACCTACATACCATATTATAAGGGTCAACGATTCTTTAGAGATTATCTTTAGAATATCATTCTTTACAACTCGAAATGATCCATATCAGACTCTTCGTTTAGTCCCTAAGTATTACTTTCAATCTACGTAGATACGGCCATTTCTGAGCTCTGCGTCCTTTCAAATGTAAAAATTGTTTAGTCATCTTCTTTAAAAAGATCTTTTTCATTCTGTCATAACGTTCAGCAATTTTACTACTATTCGGGAGTATATTAATCAAAGATCTTCTTCGTCGGCTCCATCGCAATCGAGGATGTTGGCCCAGCACACATTTTGGTAATTCTTTAGGGCTCCAATTACCTCCGATACATGTAGCACCAGGCGCACCTTCGCTGAGGACATATCCTCGATCACAGTCGTACATGATCTGTTTATTGTTAACAATCTTCTTAACGTATGGTCGGAAGTCATAGACTCCCATATTTCCGACCAGCAATACCTTGCCATGAGTTATGTAGCCAGGAAACGGGCAAAAAACTTCTCTACAGTATGGAATCTCGCCTGTCCAATTCCCAAATCGGCATTCAACGTAGTGTGAATCGCCCCTAAGTATCAGTTCGAATCCGTCTTTACATTTGAATACGGCTCTCATTCCGTGTTCTGTTTTCGGAGCAATAACCATCCCGTTTCGTGGGGCTCTGGGCATCTGTTTGCATCTTGCTGGTTTACACTTAGGGATGATTGTCCAGGTTCCGTTGTTGCATACAACGGGAGTTTTGTTGGATGGAAATTCGTAGTTGGTCTGGCAAACGACGATCAATTTTTCGCCATGTTCAACTACGGATACGTTATTGATTCGGTCCTCTCCACGAGTTGCAACTGCGACATGGCCTCTTTGAATTCTCGGCACAATGCAGGGTGCCAAACACCTTGGTACAGGGTAACGCCAACGACCGTCTATTTGACACACCGAGGATGTATTTCCCTCCAATTTCATGTGCGGATTGCATCGAAAGATGATACTCGCGCCTAATCCCGTACCTATGGAATATCACCAAGGAAATATTTCGTGAGTATTGCGGGTGCAGAACTCTTGATCGCTTGTCGACTCGCGGTTCCGTTCGTCTTAACACTCAGAGCTAGAACTAGAGGAATGATAATTAATCGAGAAATAAGTGAGCTATTAACACCCCGCGCGATCTAGTCAATCAATGACGATGGACAGTTCAAAAACGACAATCGACCAACAGTTCCAGCCTAATGAATTCTGCCCTCGATCTATACCTGACTCTATATTCTCAATCCATCCATTGTACAATGTTCCTGGATGACCACAGTTTATTTCCTTGCAGAGTGGTGGCTGTCCAGACCATCTTTTGTCCGCCAAACATCTTCTGGTAGTATCCCCAACGACTGCGTACCCATATCGACATTCGTATGAAACGATGGAGTTGAACGCACAAGAGGTATAGATTGCTTTTCCATTACGTGGGCTCTCGGGAGCAGGACATTGCACGGTGCTTACCTAAAGTATCAGAATTTCTTATCCCAGTCTCTGTACATCAAGAAATTCAACATCGATATCAATACGGGATGAAAACATGTGTCGATCTCTCACCTGGACGCATTGCGGTGATTCTTTTGGAGTCCAGGTACCATCAGCAGCGCAAACCTTTTCGCTTCTACCAACCAATTCAAAATCTTGAGCACAGTGATACGATACTCGACAGTTGTAGATGTAGCATTCACCTTGGCAATAAACAGACGATAATATAATATTGAAAAATTGTTTAGTATCGGTATTATCAAAACAGTCCAAGCTATGTGAGTACACTATGTGTTAAGATTTGTAATTTCAGATCATCGAGCACTAAGTCTAATGTTACCAGTGCAAACTACCAGCGTGCCAGCCGTTGGCAATGTTAGTTGGTGTACCGCAGTCCTTTGGTCTGCAGGAAATATCAGGACCAAACCAAGCAGCCGGGGTTTTATTCTTCGTCAAACATTTCGCAGTCAAGAAACCGTCAGTAGCATAACCGTGATGACAGAAGTATCTAACTGTACTGTCGAGATCGAAGGTTGTCTGTTCTTGGAGTGCATTATTTCGTGCGTTTGTGACCTTTGGTGGTTCTCTGCAGAATGAATTCGGGTCTTTTTTGCAAGATGGTGTTGATCCGGTCCATTGACCATCAGCTCTACAAGACCGCACCGATAATCCGACAGCAAAGTAACCGGGATCACATACGTACTGTACGGTATCACCGAATAACTTTCCAGTAACTGTCATTACTGCGTGAGAGATTTCCTCTAGCTCGGGACATTCACGGTCTGGTTTTATGCAGGACATACCACAGGCTCCATCGCATCTGCACTTCTTTTTCTTACTTTTACAGTCTTCATCAGTAGAGCATTTTCTCAGACACTTTTGGCTCAGACGTTCGGCTTGTACCTCATCACGAGGACAAAGAGATGACGGTGAGTTTCTTGGATTTTTATAAATCTTTCCATCGTCGTCAATTTCTGGTTTTTGGTAATTCTCATCACTGTCATCGCCGTCATCGTCCTCTTCTTCGTCCCAATCGTCGTCATCGTCGGTCGA
This sequence comes from Macrophya annulata, assembly GCA_963924015.1. Taxonomy (NCBI): domain Eukaryota; kingdom Metazoa; phylum Arthropoda; class Insecta; order Hymenoptera; family Tenthredinidae; genus Macrophya; species Macrophya annulata. The sequence goes on along the minus strand of OZ001258.1, from coordinate 34,949,264 downwards.
AGTTTGCTGATGCTTTGTTGAACTTGATATAATAACGTGAGTGCATAGGATGAGGAACACCAGATAAACTCCATGCAATTTCATAATCGATACTAGATTACTTATTCCGCTGATTACTTTTCTCACTTATTAATGTCCTTATCATATACCAGATGGATATCACATTCCTTCAGTTGTTTCTGCCTTCATACCCACGATTAACGTTCGGTGTTGTCCACTGCTCACGTGAATTTGATACAACGAAACATCCGCAGGGTCTTTGTGAGTTCATTATGTCGAGTACTTTGTCATTGCAGCAGACACTCTGCACGTACTGGAAATAGTCTCTCAGTTTACTCCCCTCTTGCTTCCGATCCAAGCCACGCTGATCTTAAATGATCTTGTGTATGTACTACGAGGAATGTGCTAGACGTACAGATGTTATTGCCACCGGCGCATTTGCCTTGCGCATTGAGGTTGCTCGATACATTCCGAGGTCTCACAGCATCCAGTAGGTGGCAGATGAATTTACACTCTACTTACGCATAGTTACTTTTATTGATAAAGGACCGAGAGGTTTAATGACAATATTAGATACTAGTAAACTAGGATATAGTATCATGTTAAACAGTATTAGAAAATTTTTTAATACCAATATCGGTGGGAATCAGATTTTCAGAAACATCATTTACATATTTGCCTTTTATCCTTTTCCAGTTTTATTTTATATTCCAAATTTAAATCACCGTCATATAGTATAAATGAAAGCAATACATTTTACTATGATTTGGTCTTGTTCTTTTCATGGTACACATTAATCCATTGGGAAATCGTAATAATGCAATCACCAAGTGAATTTATTCTAGTTGAACATCAAAAATTTTTGTCGACAAAGAGATTGTCAATTTTTGATAAATAAAATCAATGTTACGTATGCCATTCACTTGCGAGTCATATGATATGGTATCTTAATTCCGAAGCATTAATAGACGATCCTTTAAAATCACATCAAATTATATCTCCTGTCTGCAAATGATGAAACAAAAAAAAAATGAATAATGAATATGGTACATCTAGTCTTGAAAAGGAATAAATTTATGATGTGATACGAAGCATAGATTGATTCGAACATACTTGATCGACGACTTTTTGTTATCTTGAGATCCCTTCGAATTAAATTCTCGTTTTGATTGATTTTTTCGAACTTTAATAGCAGTTTGTTGTACCTGGTGATGTCTTTCCAAACGTTTATATGCCCGTTGCATCTCTACAAGTTCATCTTGCATCTTTACAAACTCGATTACACCCGGTACCTATTTTAAATAATCATTGTGTGTATTTGAATTTGAATATTTCCACTGGAAAACTATGATATGCGACTGAACTTTTAAATCTATACCATAAATTATAAGTTAGAGTTGGAAACTTCCTAATTACATTTCTCCAATGTAGATGTTTGAATAGACAAACCGTGTTTGGGGATTCTGAAGAATCATTAAGGGGTTTACTTACCGTATACTCGTCCATTAGATCTGTAATTTGACGAAGTTGAATAGCAGCTTTTTCTGAATCGATAACCGTGGCCTTTTCTTCGTAAGAAAATTTTTCTATCTGAGCTTGCTTATGGGCGATTTCTTTCTCGATTGATCTAAGCACAGTCATTTGCTCACTCAATTTTTGTTTGTGATTTGACAAGCTCAGACTACAGCGTCCTAGTAACCCATATAAATCTAAAAATTATTTCGATCGATATATAAAAGAGGAAAAAGTTGTGCAGGTCAGATACAGGCCTGTAATTTTTTTCATTTGTAGCAGGTAGTGATTCTTTTCATCAATTTTTTGCTGATATTTATGATTCTCAATTGCAAGCTGTTCAAAGTCTATGGGATGTAGTGTCTCTCCTAATTCTTCTTTTTGGGCTAACTGGTGTTTAGCTTTACTGATTTGTGCTTTTAACGAAGCACTCTTTAATCTTAGTTTTTCAATAATAGCGTCTGCCGCCTTAAGCCACTCTTCCATAAATCTGAAATTCAATAATCAAGTGAGCTTGAATTTAAAAAATTTCAATATATTTCGGTCACCAATCTTCTCGTCACACCTGACAAATTTCTCTGCTGGTATTCTTCCGGTTAAAGGATCAACACCATTTCTAACTACGTTTTCCTCAAGCTCCGCTCTAGCTTCATTAGTCTCTCTAATTCTTAGCTCAATTTCTTCCATTTGAGCCCGAAGATTTGCTCGGGTTTTAGCTGCAAGTACTTCCAAGTCGCTAAGTGATTTCCGCATTTCTTCAATTTCATTTCGAGCCATTTCAATTCGGTGTGAAACGGAGATTCTGAAGAGTAGCAAATCACACGTTTACGGATTGCAAAAGTCAAATTACTCTTCCAGATAAATTAAAGGAATAAAAACCGAAAATAGATAAAGAAGACAAATCCATACCGAAATGCTTTAGGCATTAATTGGTTCGAAATGGTTCGACGGCTTCCAGTAAAAGTTAGAGTACTACTTCCGCTCAGCGATGTCCCACGTCCTAATCGTTCGCTGGTCAAACTTAGAGCTGATGTTATCGGTGCCAATTGCGAAGCTACTCTTTGGGCGTGTTTTGCCGATTCTAGCACCTGGGTCATAGCTACAAGAATTATGCAACGCTTGATAAAAAAGAAGGTCCGTCACAGATAGACACTCGACAAACATCAATAACGTCTTTAATTTACCCTGGACACTCTGGGGATCATGTCGTAGCAAGTATCTCTCGAAAATTTCATTCTCGAGTTGTAGATAGCGATTAGTTTGAATTGCTTGCTCCAAAGTGTCTCTCAGTTGGTCATCAGTCAGATCTAAAATCCGCGTAATATATTGTCAAGAAAAATTGTCCAGAGGCATAAATGCTCAGAGCAATACGTTTGAAAAGTCTGAAAAAATTTGACCAAAGATCGACGTTCTGTCGTCTAGACGAATATTACTTGTCAGTCTACGAATTGCAATGTCAGCTATGATACTAGAAGCTTTTAGCTCGACTATCGATAAGAGTTTCATATACGGATTGGCGAAAGCTCGCTAAGTTATCGAGCCCTGTTACAAGGGGCGGTGAATGCGAGGAGAAAAACGAAAAGTAACGGAGAGTGGAGGATGAGGAAATAACAGTATAAGAACAAGTTGCCTCTCCTTAGATTCTACTACCCCAACATCTTGGCGCGGACCTCCTTCTTCGCCATTTCTCCGTCTCTGCTCTTTCCACTACCTGTCACCCCTTTCATCGCGGTTAAAATTTTCGCAAACCCTCTACAAAATCGCGGAAGTAAACTTTCTACTCATTCTGCGCGCCTGTTTTCCTCATATTCCTCCCTGCTGACGGCGTAATGCGTCACTAGATATTTGTAAAAGATTCTTAGAAGTATGATATGAGGTGCTCGAATCACGGTGAATTTAATTATCGCTGCATGGTATGATTGAATTTAAATAATCAATCATTTTTTGTAAAATTTGAATCTTTAGAGAGTTTTACTTGCCATCAAAGTGAGGATCTTCTTCGTTGTTGGTCATCTGAGAGCCGACGCTCAGAATACTGCCACGTCTTAATGACATGATGAAAATTTGTGTTCAACACTCGGTTTGAAAAATAATTAATTTACGTTTTTACGATACATTTTTAAAATAACCATAACTGTTTAGGCAAGCTCTTCATAACTAGCAAAAGCTTAACCTTTGTGACACGTTGATGTTAACTGTGGTGGAATTTGGTGGGCCACTGTCGCTATTTTAGCTCTATCGATCGCGTTGTTTTGTCGATATGTTCATGCGATTCAAAAGGGTTTCCTCTGCTCGTAAAAATTGTTAAAAACTTGGAAGTCTGAAGTGTAGGAGAATGAAATGAAAATTTCGATTTCATATTTATTTATAGTTCAAATTACACGATGAAATTAAATAGCGTGTTAACTATTGCACCGAAATTGATTAGGTGAAAAAATATCTGTATCATTCAACTATAATTCTAATGTATGTATTTACATCAGGAGAAAGATTGTTATAGTTGCTTCGAATAAGGCTGACACAATTTTAGTATTTAATAGTTTGTAAAAATCTTTTTACATAGAATAGACATTTATTTCTTCCCTTTTATTCTAGGTTCGTGTCCCCGCGGTAATAGTTCTTGTTCAGTGACCTCGATTCCGTTTAAGAATAGCGTATGATTTATTCCCGTAGATCTGTGCCCTGAACTGCATGATCTGATCACTGCTGGTGAACCTTCTATAGAAAATAACATCTCTGCTCCACCGTCTACAAATTCATTCTGTAAAAGAGGATAACAATTCTTGATTTGTATGTATTTCGATCTCAGACTTTTTTTTCGGGGTATGTTTATGCCCACCTCAACGTCAATCTGTTCTCCATTGATCCAAACGCTCTGCTTTGTCTTATCTGTACACAAATTAAAAAAAAGATAATAAGGGAGAGAGTAGTTTGTCATTCAAAGTGAAAATAAAAATACTAAAAAATAAGGAATCAGCGATATTATTCCTTTACCTAAAACAATTCGGAACTGTTTTTCACCAATTTCGGTGACCCAAGCCTGCAGAATTTTTGACTGTGATTGAATGAAGTTTGCGTAAGTTTTGTTGTTGACTAATAAAGTGTAGGAGTACCTCAATCCTGGAAATTATTGTTAACGTTTAACTGGAGTAATGGTCGAGTGGCATGGTATCATAATCTGTGAGACTATGGCATTAAATCCAACATTGATTTCTCACCGGGAAGGGGATCGACGCAGATGACAAACTTCGTGTTTCCCAGCATGACGACCTCGTCTCCTACAAGACGGAACATCCACTCCCTGTGAATAAGGGTCTGTCCATCCACTCTTACAACGCGTCTCCCTGTTGCTGTTCCATGTTCAAATTCTACCACGTGGATTCCGTCGTTTAAGGGGACGCTCCATCGAGCCGTTGGCTTATTGTTAGTCTCAGACATTGCTGAGTCAAATTAATAATAAGGAATTGAATTAACTAAGGGCTGGGTTGAAGTTCCGAATTTTAATAATACTGAATGACAGTTTTTGGAGAGAGTATTTCTCCGAAAGTTTGAAAAGTCGATTTCGACAATTTCAAATTGAAAACGAAGTTTCAGAATTCGGAAAGCTAAAGATCCGAAAGGCCGAAACTTTGAAACTTGAAATTCGCTCATGAAACGTCGTGCCCTTTCATTGAATTTTGGGATTCTTGTATTTCTGAAGTTTTGGACTTTCTGCGGTGTAAATTATCTGCATTTCGATCTTTTCCAATTTTAATATTCTGAACTTTGACAGTTCTGAAAATTCGAAATCGTCTAAAATAAATTCGGAATTTTGACTGCTTGGAAGTTTTAAACTTCAGAACTTCAGTCTGGCCCTATTAAATTATTTACTGTAATATCGCGTGAAGAATACAGATTGATTTATGCTGCACCATTCGAGACAGAATTGAACGTTTCTCCTTCACATAAAACTTTATTTTTTTCAGCGTATGTAACGAAGTTGAAAGCGCGCTTTCTATAGCGAGTAAAATCTAGTCAAAGTAGTTTTAGACAGGACGTTTATTAGTTGCCTACAATACACCTGCCACGTTATTATATTACACCATACTCAAAACTATACTTTACTTTCCGTTCACCAAACACGTGTAACTACTGTGTGCCTCCTGTTTCCACTGTGTTCCACGTTTATTGATTTCCTTGTCAGGGACGTTCCCATGATCAATATGAGGCATGAAGCCACGTCGTAACATCAAAAGAAATCTTTTATTTCACCTGATTTATTGCCCTTGAGTATTAGATAGGAAGGCACATTTCAATACCGATTTTCGAAACGATTTTCAGTTTTTGCATCACAATCAAAAGTCCTAAGGTAACCGTGAAGAGAGGTTGGGGTCTAGTGACTAAAGAGGCTCGCATAAAAATTTATCATGAAGCATTTATTGACATATTGTTAACGTACACAATATAATATTTCGCACAAAAATGTTGGGACCTTATTCCACTGAACCTTTTTAGTTTTACTCAGGATTCGCAGGTAGCAATTTTCCAACGCAAGGTCCGAAGCCAATCCGATAGTTCTCGCTCACGCAGAAACCTATAACATAATTCAAACATTAAAGCAAATTGCATGAAAAAATCTCAAGAATTTTTCTAATCATTAAGAACTCCGGAAAAATGTTCGATATCGTCGAACGTGAGTGATTAATTATTCTCCAGATCTGAATGATCATTTTATCATATACCTCTGATAGATATTTCATCTCTATCTTGTAAAAATTTCCTCGAAGTTCCGTCCTTTAAAGTGACAGGTTTCGTTCCTTTCCAGCACAGCTCAAGCATCGATCCGTAAGAATCAACCGCCTATAGAAAAGGGCAAAGGTGTATCAAGGGGTGAAAAGGAATGGATTAGTCTTGCAAGAAATTGTATACCTCGCCGCTAATTGTACCAGAAGCCATCAGGTCTCCAGGGTTTATATTACATCCAGTAACAGTGTGTTGGGCCAGCTGTTGCTGCGGTGTCCAGTACATAAATCTGTAATTACTTCTTGTCAAGGTTGTAGTAACGCCTCCTGGAGCTACACGTACGACAAATAGACATTATCATTCAAGAATGTTTACATAAAATTCCATTAGACTATAAATCAAGTCCGGAGTTTGGAGTTTGGTTACCTTTAAGATCGACTTCTAACTTGATATCAAAGTTACAAGAGTTTTCGTGCTGTAGGTAAGGAAACGGCGCCGGGTCTTGTGGCATGTTTGGAACTTTGAAAGGTTCAAGAGCTTCCATTGTTACAACCCATGGAGAGATAACAGTTCCCAAACTTTTAGCAGTGAATGGTCCTAGAGGAACGTATTCCCACTTTTGAATATCTCTTGCTGTAAAATGTTAGCGCACGATATGATAGAGAGCCGTCATAGTTAGAGTTTCACAACTAAATCAATGGCCTATTAACGTACCGCTCCAATCATTCATCATTACCATTCCAAATATGTGATCATATGCTTTTGAAGCTGGGATTGTTTCGCCTAGTTTAGTCGGTGGACCTCCGACAAAAAAGGCCACTTCAAGTTCGAAATCCATCAGCTTAGATGGACCGTAAACCGGAGCAGCTCCTTCTACCGGAAGTGTCTGACCACGCGGTCTTTTAATCGGTGTACCAGAAACAACTACTGAACTTGCTCTACCGTGATATCCAACCGGAAGATATTTCCTTGAAAGCAAAACCATTAGGCAATAAGAAATCGTGATGGACTAAAGTCTGATGATCGTATACCTCAGATTGAATTATCGATTTCAGATATCTGAGAAGTTATTAAACTTACCAATTCGGCATCAAAGCGTTCTCTTTTCCACGGAACATTATACCAACGTTAGTTGCGTGATGAATTGACGAGTAAAAGTCTGTATAATCTCCAATTTTTGCTGGTAGATGCATAGTTGCATCTCTTTGTTGCACGAATACTCTGTAAAGAAGAAAGAATCGTGTCTTAGATGGAGATGTGGATTAGTGGACAGGTAGTCGTTAAATCGAAATTTTGAGATAAGTTTTGCCTCATTTTTTTTGCTTTAAGGAAGTTCATTTATTGATGTATAATTTCTTTCGTTACTTAGAGCGTAGTTCCGGTTCCTGTAACGTCTGATTATCCGCTGACAGTAGATTCTGCAAAGTGGATCTGGCTTCTATCCAAGCCGGTCGACCAAGTTCCATAAAATTGTTTAAAGAATCTTGACGGAACACATCTTGTTTTTCTCGCAAATTGATACCAGTGAACAAATTAGCTATTGCGTTTAGATCCAATATTTCAGATCCAATCGCGACACCAATCCTCTTTTGGGGCTGTAATTAAAATACGTTTTTCAATCATATCCTTGGTGAATCACAGATTCAATAGTTTCTAATTATTTTTCATTGTTTCTCTTTGCAGAAATCCGATCGGCAAGATATCTAGCGATAAAATTGTTGATAAAATAGCTGGTGATATTCATCAAGTCGATATGTTTGACTGTGGTAAAAGTCAAACCCTTGTGCAGGTATCTTGATATTGATTGGTCATGACCCTGTTATAAAATATAAGACCATTCATAGAGGGCAGTGCGAGATTGAAAACGAAACTTGATTTCTAAATCATGAAATTTTAAACCATAAGATGATTTCCTTCACATTTAATTCAAAATATCTTATAACAAAATCTAAAAAGATAGAATAGAACTTTTTTCAAATAACTTAATTACGCGAACTAAGCATTCGAATATTTAAACATGGCTGTTAAAAGCCCGCGACTACTATTCAGTTGAAAGTTACATAACGCCTGATCTACGTTAATGTGACACACTCACTCGCGATCTTATCGTAGCGGATTGCCAGTCGCATGGCAACACAAATTCTTTGGAAAAGATTACTCGCTACTTGTTGTTAAACTTGTCTATAAATATGATTTCTTGTTCTTACTCACATTGACCAATGTCGAAAATACTCCATATGGTAAATTTTCTAACGGAAAATCACTATTCGAAGAATATTCGATAAACGATTGCATATTTAGTGAGCTTTATATGCTTATAGTAGAACGTTCAGATACGGGTCTACTACCATAACTGTGTTACGATTCGAAGGTTCGTCTCGGTGAGCTTGGCTTCTCGAGGTCAACCAGCCGCATGATAATATCTCGTAGCTGCTTAGCATTTCACGTTCGCACGAGCCCTCTTCGATAATTTTATGCTACAAAAAGGTAAACAGGTAAATGTCATGCAGAGTTGCCGCACCCTAAGGCGAGAACTGGATTTTCAAGTAAACGTGTGTGAGAGTTAACGTCTCATAAGCAGATACAGTCTTGTCTAAGCTGTTTAATTAGTCTAGAAGACGTTTTATGGAATCTGGTGTATTCAAACGTCTGAAAAACCGAAAGGAATCACGAACGAATATGCAAATTCTTTTTAAAACGTGTTAGTATAACTATGAAAGAATTCCTGTTGATTTTTTTGGAATTTCTTTGCTTATAGTATGTATGTACGTGCGGATGTGGTAAAAGATTGAATAAGCATTTGGTAACGAAGAGGATGATTTGGAGTAACATGTTTTTTTTCTTTGTTTTATTAGACATACAGATATACAGCATTGGTAGTTGGTAACTATATGATACAAACGATATAATACAACTAAAGCATGAATGTCGCCAATCTCTAGCCCTTTTTATTTTCTTTAATTTATTTAAAATTAAATAATTACTCGAGGTATAATTCTCGTTGATTAACTATAAAGTTATTATCATTGCTACACAATTATACATACGTATATACTCATTATTGGAAGACATGAGACTTTGTTGTTTTCATATTATCCATTTTTTTTTTTTCTCATTTAAACTTTAAACATGCCTTGCAGTGGCGCTAACAATTAAATATATATACCTATACTATAAGTAGTTACGAAAAATATCGTATTAACATAAAATATTAAAATCTTGCAACAATTAAACGATCAAATATTTAATAGTGATCATCAAAGAAGTGAATTTTAATAAATTATTACAGACACTCAATTGCTAAATCATTTTATGTGCCAATTTCATTTTTCTCTTATCAAAAGGTGGATAATCTTTGTATAAAATAGAGGAGATTGAACGAAAATTGTGTGAAATTTTTTTAGACCGAGTAGTAATGGAAAATAATTTTACAACAATAATTAGTGCATGAAAAAACGAATGGTGCAGTAATAATTATAAATGGTGCTTACGAAATGAAATTGTGCTAATAAAATTAATGTTTAGTGCAATTTCTTATATATAGTATAGATTTTGGCATATTTTGTGTAACTTATAAATATTTTTGGGCAAATTGATGCTGGTGCAATTTTTATCCATCGAACTACTCAAGTACAGAAATTAGTTTCTATATGAATATACTATACAGGGTGATTAATTTTAATCGCCCCAGGCCGATTTTTCCAAAACTAAGCAAGATACGAAACAAATATTGGTATAAAATCTTCAGGGTTCAGAGGGGGATGAAACTTAGTGGTATCAGTATTTCCGTAAATGGAACCGCCGAGGTCAGGTGAAGGTCAACTTTATTTTTTTTTAATGGAAACTGATATTTTTCATTACGTAATTTTGTTCTACTTGAAAAATCAAACGACTTTTGTATGAAACATTTTTTTCTGAGACATCAAGTCTTTATGATATTCAACGGAACAACTAGAAATTTTTGAACTTTTAAGAACATTTCACATCTGAACTATCAAGTTTACAGAAAGATTGCATTGATAAAAAGTACGTAATTTCATGTAAAAATTCTTGGAGAATAATTGCAGATTTTTTTTTTTAACAATTTCTGCTGTTTTTCAGGCAATTAAAAAAACTACAATAAAAAGTTATTGGAAAAAATTCTTCAATCATTGTGCAAGAATTTTTGTATGAAATTACGCACTTTTTGTCTCTTGCAATTTTTCTACAGAGTTGATAGTTTAGAGGTGAAATGTTCTGAAAAGTTCAAAAATCTCTAGTTGTTCAGTTGAATATCATAAAAACTTGATATCTCACAAAAAATTGTTTCATACAAAAGTCGTTTGATTTTTCAAGTAGAACAAAATTATGTGATGAAAAATGTAGGATTTCATTAAAAAGAAACAGAGTTAACCTTCACCTGACCTCGGCGGCTCCATTTACGGAAATATTGATACCACCAAATTTCGTTCCCTTCTGAACCCTGAATATTTTATACCAAACTTTTTTGCGTATCTTGCTTAGTTTCGGAAAGATCAGCCTGGGGCGATTAAAATGAACCACCCGGTATAATATACAGGTGTACGTATATGGTAGACATTTATCAGAAATATTATTTACGACCTGTGAAAGAACCAGGCTTCGAAATGACAGGATTGTGAATGAATTATATCAGAAAAAAACTTGAACTTGCATAACTTGTAAGTTCAAAAATTTTTCTAATCCCGATAACCAATCGTAGTTCTAAATATTATTTGTATGCGTTGATACAGAATGGTGCAAAAAAATGTGCAATTGTGAAAATGTGTAGATCTAATTCAAATGTAGGTACATATATGAGTATGTATGTATGTACAAGGGAATAGAGAGAATGTAAAGTGTAAAGTGCAGAGTGCAGTGTGCAGTGTTCAATTTGTGCAGTTTCTAAGGATGGTGCAAACATTGAATAAGATGTAATTTATAGAATCAAAATCGTAGAAAAGAAATCACTAGTAAGAAATTAAAGTGCATATATAAAAACTGGGTGTAGATTTTGACAAGAAATTTAAGAATTGTGCGATTCTGGGTGATGGTGAATTTAAAATGAAAACAAAATTGGCACATAAAAAATCATTTCAAAATTTAATAAAAAGGCGTAATTCGATGACCATGATCATTCATTAAGACAGCAAAAACGTAGAGAAGTGTGGTTCGAATAAGCTCGAAGTTAACACATCTGTAATCGAAGATATATTTATCGATTAACGCCTTTTGTTAATCACGTATGTCTTTTGAAATTCACAATTATCACTTAAACAATATTTGGCATGACGATTTTTAGATCCTAAGATTTTTTTAAATCATCATCAGATCGATGCTCAGATGGTGAATATTTTTGGTACTTACCCTGGAAATTGATTATCAACAGGGAATAGTACTTTGCCAGTAAAAGAACCTTTTCTATAACATGGTACGCAGGGAAAAATGTAAATTTAATCAAATTGCATGGTAATTTAAAATGAACAAATCTGGATTGTGCTATAAACTATGAACTATTCAATTTGCGTTGTAGCATTGCCTATACCTATATTTCAATACTGGACTGATATTCATTTAATTAAATACTATATCAACCACTCGATATATATGTATTATAATATATTACGAAATTATTACTTGATATTATAATTACAGTTATACTTCAATTTCGACTTAGAATTTACCATTCTCATTGCAAACTTATTGCCTCGCTACACATCTTCACTAATTGAAATGAAAACTTTCATTGATTAAAAAGTGTTAACAGAAAATGTACATATACATTTACATAAATACATTTATATATATATTTATATAATATATCATATATACTTATAGATTTTATTCAATACTGGCAATATATATATATATATATTTTTTTTACTTTTTTGTTCATCTAGAATATAACTTACAATATATGTATGCAATAATAATAATAATAAACTTTATGAAACATGACTTATAAAATTTGCTATAAATTGCCAAAGATTGCTAATTCATTTGAACAATTATTGAATAAATGAGAAACTCAACTCTACGTTAAATACTAAAGATTGTTTAAGCTACAGATAAATTTTAGTTAATTTTTTAATTTTTTCTGTGATAACACGAACTTTAAAAGAAAACCTGTACTTTCATGGGTTTGTCTTCGTATTTTAAATTTCAACACTAGATAATATATACTTTTATACTATTCGTATCTTTATTATATTCTTTTTATTTATTTATTTTTTTTTTTCTCATTCGAGTGTATATAATATATTATTAGCAACAAATATTACTCGAGTCATCTAATATTTGCAAATTATTTATAAATCTTTTTTTAACATTCAACAAAATTAAATTATCTATATATATATATAAGCTCTAACTATATAATGATATTAACTGGAAATATAATATATTCTTAAATTTCTATCAGCACTTAAATTTGAAACTGAAATATATTATTTACGGAATTATAAAAATCGTCGATAATATAATAATATTCAATTCGAAAAATCTAATTCAATTATTTTAATATTCATTTCATTGTCATTATTCAAACCAATAAATGATTCGAAGAGTGATAACCGATATATGGCATTTATTATTTTATTTATATATTCTATATTATTTTTGTCAATTTTTATAACGATTCCGTAATTGCCAATCAACGATTGACGACTTTTTTCTTTTTCTCTTAAATACAATACATGTATTATTATCATCACACTATATGTATAATATTTATATATATTTATATAATATCGTTTGTATTCTGTTTTCACTATTTTCATTATGAGAGAATATTTATATCGAACGGCTATAAATGAAGTGCACGTAATTCATCGTCTAGAAGGATTCTAAATATTGTCTTAGTGTATATACATACACTTACGATTAAAGAGATATTATAATCCTTGAACAATATCCATTTGCAGTGAAATATGAGAAAACAAAAGAAAAAAAGAAAATTTCTTATTTTGTCCATGAGATGCAGGTTTCGCCTTCGTAAATAGCCTGAATTTAACTACAGATTATAACACTTAATATATATATCCAAATAGATATCTCAGCTTAACAAACAGTAACGCCAAGTCTGATATTCTAGGATTCATAAATTTAAACACATACGTATATGTATAATCGATCGATTAATTATTTTATATTCATTTAATGACTCGACTGTAGGGTGTGAACGTCACAGCAAGATGCCAGTCTTTGATCGTCGACAAATAAACACTTAACGAGTATCTGAATCACGATTTTTAAGATCAGGTAAATCTCAAGATAAATTATGTATACTGAAAACACGTAACAATTACATATTACATCGATATTGCTTCATAATTTATTAACGTGATGAATATGAATTTGTAATTAACTAATATGAGCTGTTGAATTGTGTTCAGTGAATTTCACGATTATGTAAAATGGATAAAACTAACGAGCTTAACAACATTAATTTGACAATTTTCATCGCAACTTATGAATCCAAGAAAAAAAGCAAACTCAAGCGTCCTTTCATATGTCTTACATAATATTCATGGTTTTGTGTTATTCGGTTACAGGGCTTTGTACAGTTTATGGCAGATTATGCTAACAGAATATATAATTATGATACCGATCTCTTTATTTATTTACTTTTATTTATTCTTTTTGTTTTTTGTATTGAAACGATACTTTTGTTAGTTCGAATTATTGAAAGACTTAAAGATCATGACCCAGCCGATCCATTTCAGTGAGCAAAAAGTCTACGTCAGATTCCACGACAGCTGCGCTAGAAATAATATTCCTGAAAAAGTTTGGTCTTCGATCGTCAGGTTGATAACCAACCATCAAAGTTCCAGCTTGCATCATTCTCCCCTTTAAAATTGGGCAAATCTATAAAAAAAAATTAATAATAAACATATTAGTCAAATCTGAACAAAAATTGTTTAATAAAACCGGAGTGAATTTAAACACAAAATCTTACTTCGCCAAGGATTTTCTCCCTTTCAGAACTGTGGGGCATGTTACGAACGCGAGTCGGAAGATACCAGAAGCAAACATTGACCAGTTCCGGTTCTAAGATGAGATAAAATTTATCAGACATTTGCTTGATCCGTCTGACCATGTACTCAGTTAGTTCCATGAGTCGGTCCATGTGTTTTTCGAAACCATCAGTACCCTAAAAGAAAGTACACGGGAATAAAAAAAAAAAAAACTTAAGAACTAAGTTCTTAGTGTCAGGATTCTACCTTTGCACGCCACTGCAACCACAACTTGAAGATATCATTATGTCGTCCGCATTGGATGACCTTGTCTCCCGTATCGTATTGGACATCGTACAATTTATCGGTCATGAAAAGATATTCGGCAGACATTTGATTACAGCTAATGAGAAGACCCTGTAATGATAATGTGGTTTACTGTGAATGTATAGTTTTGGGAAAGTATCTGATGAAATAATCGTAAGTTTTTGCCTAAATAAAAATTAAAAATAATCCCTTTTGGATAAAAATCCGTTATCCTATGTAGTTGTAGAACGCAGAGCAGCCGGTGTACGGAATTTTAATATCCGAGAGGGAAAGTTTTCCGAGTCAGCAATAACTACACTATATAAGGGGGGATTCCCCTGTTTTGTTCAAGGGCGCAGGCGGTAACATATGTTATCTGTTAGTTTAATTAAATTCCTACAGTGTGCTCTACGCGTTTGGGTAAGACGACCGGGAGAACCCCTTTGGAATGCACATCTGAGCGAAGTATTTCCGTTTACGTCACGTTCACATCAGCACAAATTTTATTCGCTCATTTCGACGTGAAAATGTCTAGACTCTGTTCAGCTACCATTGTCTTTCATTTAACCATACTTATGTAACAGTATACGTATATAGTTAAACGGTTTAATCTGTTCACTACCTACTCCAAATGTTACTATTATACTTACATCCTCCTTGAAGTGAATCGATGAACACTGAAGCAGAGCTCCCATGAGCTTGTGAGGGTTCCACGTAACGGAATCCGCTCTGTAAAGACAGAAAAACTCCGTTTTTTTAATTTATGAAGACGGTCCTAAAAATCCTTTAAGAAAAACAATCAAAATACAGGAATCATGAGCATGTGTGTGCATAAAAGTGTCAGAAATTAGGTGATAGTAAATCAAAGACAAATTTGGATCAGTTGTTTGTGGGAGCGTTGGGATTAGATGGATGAAAGGGTTGCACCACCAGGAGTATAGGTCTTATCGCTGGGGTGTGGAGCTTTCGTAGTTGGGGCGTTGGGGAAAGAGCCTCCCGAAGCTGTATTAATAGCCCTTCGCTTGAATTGATGGACCCTTGCGGTACAGGGTGAAGATATCCCATACTTTATCCGCAATAGGTTCCCCAAGGACTGGATCAGAGTTTGACGGCCAGATGAGGCCTCTTCGATGCGTTTTTCATCCACTTCGATACATATATGTACATAAGGTGTTCGACGGAAATTCATTTTCTTTATAAGTTGGACTGATTTGGTCTTATTGAGAAAAATACTGAGATAATTTGTGCCAAACTACGAACCAGATTAGTAAAAGTATAAGTTTCGTATTTTCGGTTGAAGTCACATCAAGATGCCAAATCATCGATTTACGTAAATGAGGTGATAATTACAGCTCTTTTGTTTCCCGGGAATTAAGAGTGACGATTAGAGGTGAAATTAAATGAAACTGACATTAGCTAGAGGATCGACCGTCTCATTATGTTTGCGCGTTGGATTTTAGCGAAGGATTTCTAAGACTGAATCGAATCCAAGTGAATAGAAATGGGTAATTAGCATCCCTTGGCAAAGTTTGATCGCATAATATATCGTCCAAGGTTCTATAGCCGGGGGTTAGCCCCAGTCCTTGTTCTTTCGAAGGCATGCGCCATTCCCAGCTGTGAAACGCATTAATCACTCAGGCTTTATATTGCACCAACGCCATTATCCGAACCACGCTAAAGCATCTAGACCGAGTCGGGATATGAGTTTTGAAAGCTGAATTCTTATCCAGAAGTAGAAAAGTTTAGTTCTGTAAAAGCTGTGCCGTATTTGAAGATAAAAACCAACTAAAAAATATTTTATCCAACCAAATCCGCAAAGAAAGTATAAAGTTTTGAACATAGAACAATTGAGGATATTGAAAATCTTCCGAAAGGAAGTTTTTTCAGCTTTCTACTCCAACCCAGCGTCGATCATTGGTTGCTGATGCATCCCTGATGCGGTTTTAGCATCACAAACTACATCAGTCATCAAGTGATGAGGAGCTACTGCAACTTCAACTGTGGTAGCAAATTCTCAAGAGTTGGCTTCGTGGTATGTGTCACATGCAATACCGTTGACTGCTTGAATGTAGGGCTATACATCGGGCAACAATAATACACACGTGTTATGATGGATGATATTGATATAGCATGGCAACTGACACGTATCCCCTTCCTGCTCCCATTCGTTACTCGTGGATAGATATGATACACATAGATACACACCCCCACGTCCTTGCATTGCTACAAAGGGAGTGAGATGGAAATAGAGGTGGTTTATGCACCAAATGGCACGAAGGGCGCTTGAGATTTGAAGTACGCTTGGAGAAGCTTGCATGTCGACAACAGTCGGGTGCACCCCGGCCATTAGTCACTTCGTGTCTTCTTTTATACTCCGCGATATTATGCGATGATGCGATTATGCGTCAGGTATATAAAATTCTTGCGGATGTATAATGTCAATCAAGTATTGGCTTTCTACTTTGACTAATCGGTTGTAATTGAATTTACGAATCTCTTAAATCAATGAAGAACATTTGGGTTTTTTATTCATCAATTATTCACTCTTATCACTTTTTGACAATGGGTAAAATATTGTTTCAATGAAATTTTATACATACAATAAAAAGAGTTTGAATTCTAAAAAATATCGAGATATTTAAAGCTGGGGTGGATTATTCTTTAGACAACCTCGAGGAGAAGTGTATTCTTTGTAGAAGATTGGTAGAGCATTGTTGTACCGTACTGGTGGGTACGGAGAGTGACAGTGAAATGTCAATAAGAGGAAACTCCTGTACCCGTAAATGCACTCCCGGGAACTCAGCCAGCTGTTGTCCGCCAGAATATATATATATATATGTATATATATGTCTGTATTTCACTCTGTTCGCTCGCTGTTCCGTTTGCCATTTTAATCAAGACTTTTAGGAAGTTCCTCCAGCGGTACAGTCAAGGAAAATCATTCCATGCCAAAAATACGTTGCATTGAAACCTTCCATCAATCAAAACTACTTCCTACATCATGATCAGCCCATGTCAATTACAATCTCCGTTAATATTTGCCTACTTTCGGAATACGCTTTCCACCTGCTGTATATTGAAAAAAAAAAGGTTTCGTGGAGGAGGGACAATCCGGCATATCCCTGGGGTGGATAAAGCATTTTGACAACCACACAGTTTATAGTTTCAGGGGTACAACTCCATGGAATAGTCCCTTGGGAGTATTGAGCCAGTTTTAAAGTCCAGGGACTGTCTTGGCCACGATTTTGCCGGTTAGGGGATAGGTACGCAGATGTACCGGGATGCAAATCGTGGATTAATCTCGCCCGCCCGGAAGCCCTCGGTACCGTCCCC
Organism: Macrophya annulata; assembly: GCA_963924015.1. NCBI lineage: Eukaryota > Metazoa > Arthropoda > Insecta > Hymenoptera > Tenthredinidae > Macrophya > Macrophya annulata. The sequence goes on along the minus strand of OZ001258.1, from coordinate 34,931,439 downwards.
AGTTCCCACCCTGACCCCAACGACGCCGTCCGCGCCACCGAGCAGGATGATAAAGGAGGCAGGGAAGCGAATGCCGGCATGTGCTGACGGCAGGAGTCACTCGCCCCGGGGTCGTCACAGATTACAACACTCTTTTCGTCCAGGATTATCTCCAGACCTATCCTCTCCACCCCTTAGCTGCCTCAGTTTCCGTTTCTCTCTCACTTCTTTTGTGTCATTCAACATAAGAAGAGTTCACTGATAAACAGTTCTTTCTTTCAACAGCGAGTATTGCGACGACCCACAACTGGCTTTTTACCTCAATTTTGAAAATACGCGACGATCAGACATCTGTCACGATTAGATCGACATTATCATCTTTGTGTCGTTTATTCTATTCTTTTTGGATCACGAAATAAGAAGAATGACAGTGAAATAGGGAGGCAAAATTGTAGGCCAATCGTGGTTTGTGGGGTCAATCTATTATCCTGAAAATATGCTTGAGAGTTGAACTGAACTAGCCGGGATCTACACCCTCGGCTATTCTCATGTAAAATAATTTTCGCGAGTTCGACCCTACAGTGTCCTTCCGTTATAAAAGGGTATTGATTTTACCACATAAGCTCCTCGATACCTTTTCTGACGGGAAAGTATATACTCCACAAGGACTCCATCAAACTAAGCCCCAATAAACTATAAAACCTGGATTAGGATGGGCGCACTCCAGAAGCTGTATGCGTTCGTTGGCTTTTTCTCAAGAGTTTTCTCTCGCCCGCTAGTATGTCGATCCTCGGTAAATACATACGCATTAGAAAAAAAGAAGGGCGATCTACTCCTCAAGGATTGGAGAGGTTCATACTGCAGATGCGCACGGGCCAAGAAGCTTTTCGAATAAATTACATTAGCATAAAGAGATGTTTACCCAACGGTTTTACTTGGATAATTTTCTAATCTTTATTTAACGGAGTACCTACTCTATCTTCGCCACAAAATCCCGTCACTTTTAAATTTATTTTCAAGATTCATTCATTAAGTGAAATGAATCAACGATTTTCATAGAATTCATTATGTTCGTTATTCGATGCTCTGCAGTGTTTTCTTTCCCTATGTAGTCATAGGCACATGTATATATGGAGTGAAAAATTTTTATACACAATTAATGGGGAGAAAATGTGAAAGTTACTTGCCTTTCTATTCCCGTCAGTCTAGGATGCCTGTACTTCCTGGACAGGAGCAGTCCACCACCCCATGCCGCCTGGAATATAAAAGCGAGAAAAAGTTTAAACAAAGGGTATAGAAAACTCGTCCATCATAATATGAGGATGTTCAATTCGAATTGAAACTGAAAACTTTTCAAATCCGGCCCTCCTTATCAGCTATTTACGTTTCACTGTATCCAACGCGTTTACTCCCACATTCCTTATTTACGTTAAAGAGCTTACGCGTTTGGCGTTTCTATCCGAAATTGAAGGAGGTATACTGTCAGATGAATATATTTGAATAATTTCATTCGGAATCCCATCGACAAAGGATTGTATCCTACGCTACCTCATATTCTTACGATTTTCTGTTTTCTTTGAAAAAATAATTTTAGCGAATCAAGAAATTTTAGAATCATCCGGATGTCTAGTATCTTTAGTTATTTATATTCTCTCCTTAAAATCCTATATATTCATACTTACATCGATATGTAACCAGAGCTTGTATTTCTGGCATATATCAGCGATTTCTGATATGGGATCAAAAGCTCCAATAACAGTCGTTCCGGCTGTAGCATTAACGAAGAACGGAATATGACCTCTTGATTTTCTCTCGAGAATTAGTTCCTCAAGTTTAGACGGAATCATTCGACCACGAGGATCGCTGGGGACCATAACACAATTGTCGGTTCCCAGTCCACAGACGGATGCACAAGACTTGACGGAGTAGTGACACTGTAGCACGTAAATAACAACATCGAAGTAGTCAGTAACGTTGCGAATTCGCGATTTTCATTATCGTAAAACAAATCGAAGCATTTTAATAGCAAAATTTCATCACTCACTTGATCAGACGTAAACATGACCAGTTGACCACCGACAGCAGCTAGTCCACGTTCCTTGTACATTGGAAACATCTTGTGTCTAGCCGCTAAAAACGCATAAAGATTACTGATGGAACCTCCAGGTGCTAATATGGAATCTCCGCTATTCCAGCCGATCAGTTCACGCATTTTTTGAAGTACGACGTGTTCCATGAGGATAAAAACAGGAGCTATTTCGTACGTAAACATATTAGTATTTGCCGTTGCTGTTAGCCATTCTCCAGCCATCGAGACGAGGTCCAGTCCACACGAAAGCTGATTGAAGAAATGCGGATGACCTGAAAGATGAGATTTCGAAAAAGATTATCAAATCATGATACGAACTTTTTAACTACTAAAGTATTAAGTGTTTTGATTTCCGTTTCGGCTTTGGAAATGGTAATTAATTACCTCGGTCGCGTTAATCACAGACACGCGTTCCTAAATTATTAAGGTATGTAGCAGACATGACTGTTCGAAATTCTGGCTGGGTGACTATTAAAGATTAGTCTTTGGGCGCGTTGAGTACGCAGAGTACGTTGAGTACGTTGTCACTCGCTTGGGTGAGCAGCGTGCCAGGGATCAAGTTAATGCGCCCTCAGTTTGATGCTAGGTACTGATGGGGAGGTAGTGGAGGCTTTTACATGGGGAGAAAACGGCGGCTTACGTTTCATAAGCAGTCCCGATCCATTTTCAGATATCATACCAAACGTAGTGAAAAGGCAAAAGGTAGGTAGGTATACAATGGAGAAAGAAAAGGTTTTGTTTACCGAGACAATAGGTCCGCCTTCTTACAATCAACCCAAGTCTCAGAACCTCCTATAGCCAGCTAATTAAACCTTATCACAGAGCAGCACTACAATTGAACTCGTGGACTTTGTATGTACATACATATGAAAAAAGACAGAAACGATACAGGAAAAACGAGTCGCTCTACGATTCTAACATCTTGCACTTGCCAAATACCCGACTGTGAGAGATCTCGCTGTGAGAGATCTCACAGGGGCTCAAGCCCCTAGGCTACACTTCCACCGTCATGTGTCAATCAAGCCGTAATTCCAGCAGATTAAAACGCTCCGACGTCACTCAGTAGAGTTCACTCTACTAAAGGGGGGACGGGATTAACAGTGTATGTATGTACTCGCAAAGTAACTAAACAGTATTCCTCATTCGTAGATAGAATTTACTAAACACTATTACTGAGTTTTAAAAATTAGGACATCATATAAAGCTGTAAAAGTTGAGCTTTTACCGAGAAAATATATCGCACTAGTTGTTGCAATTAGACAGGGACATCAGTGTGAGCATGTGTCTTGTATAATTTCTCTAAAAGACAGTAACAACTAGTAATTAGCAACTTTATTATATATGTCTTGGGGTCTTTACTGTATCGAGAGAGTTTTTGAGCTAAATTAATTCCCTAAGGTTTCAATTTTTTCAAACTACAGATAAACCCCCGAAACAAACGGCCCGGCTAATTATTAATACCTATTTAAATTCCGTAGCGCAGTGCGAAGTTGGCACCCTTGGACGATGTTCAGCGAGGGGATCCCTAGCGGCAGCATAGGTACTTCACCATCCCCTTTCTATTTTCGTCGCTATAAAACGAACCCCTATTTACCGTTTCGCTTGGTGGTCTGCAGCCCCCAGGTTCAGGGGAGAAAATCGTGTAGAAATGGCTCTTAATTACACCAATCCTATTGAATTTGGTTACCAACCACCAGGGCCACGTGCACAAGGCCCGTAGCATAGCTCGCGTGCAAATAACACGTATGTCAGTATATTTTGGTTGGTATTTTTTTTCATCGGTTTCGCACCTGATCATTAATTACAGATCATGAAAAATGCAAATCTCTAAAATTGATCTCTCGTAACTCAGAAAAAATTCTTTCAAGAAATAACGTCGCAAATAGTTTCATAGTTTCATTTTCCTGCCTGCGTGCGGAATCAAATAGAATAACGCAAATCCTCGCGTGGGTGGAAAACGATTTCAAATGTTTTTAAAGCTTTAGGTATTTATTATATCCGAGCCCGTGGATGAGACAACGTACGTTATAACATGAAACGAAAAGCATGGCCCGTTGACAGTAACGGGATTTCACCTGTCAACGAAAAATCCATCGTAAAATTGTATATACTGAAACAACACGGTTTTAGTTTCTTGGCGAGAAAATAATTTAAAAAAGAAAGAGAGGAAGAATTGAGCTCCAGGAAATTGTCCCATGCGTCAGACCTAAGGAATTCTTGTAGTTTAAGTTGCATCCCCCTTGCGCGACGAGATGCAGCGGGCCGATACAAATAGCTCTGGATATCGAGTTGGCAGGACGATGGTATTTGAGCCGTTTGTTGCAGTGTTATTTGCAATTATCTCGGTCGACGGATCGAGGCACGCGTCCGGCCGGGGTCCTGGACCACGGCTTCCAAAGGGGTCTTCTTTTTTGGGGAAAGGGAGCAAGAGGGAGGGAAACTACGAAAGAGCGAGGGTTGATGGGCCGAAGCACCCGCATTTTGCGCGTCACACGCGTCGCTGAACCACTAGATTGTTTGCAGAGGCTCTCAAACTTCGAGGGTCTTCGAACTTTTGCGCATACCTCTATACGCGTAATGGATACAACGAATGGAATAGTCAGAAACGTTTAAAAGTTCTGTTACAGCAACGTTTTCCAGTTTTGCTATAAGGAAATATCAAAGATGATAAAAACCGGCTGTGCGGGGCGATAAGATTTCTAATTTTTCTGATACAGACGGACTTCAGCAAGGATCTTGAGCCTGAGATCTGCAAGGATGCAAAATATTGTAGTATCATGAAAATCGAAGGGTATCAATTATCGGAAGGACCAATAATTTCATTCTTTCAATCATGATAACTAAATCCAGGATGTGATCCTCTCAGGGCATTCCGGTACGTTGTGGAACGTCGATTTCCTGGTGGGACATTCTGGGTATATCCGTTATAGTATAGAAAGAATAACTGTTTACTGCATATTGAAATCGATCCCGAGGTAGTGTTTTCCAAGTCACATGATTGATTACTGAGGATCAACGTTAAGTCGGGGTTACACACTTCTCTTCATACAAATCCTAAGCCCCCAATTTATCACCACGCCGTTACCGTAGGATGTAGGGAGTAGGCCTGCACTGAACAGGTCCCTACCGAGCACATGCGGACCCCCATAGTAATCTGAACTGGCCAAATTAGACAGAAAATGCTTTTGCTCTCGTCCGCTAAATCGGTTTGTAAGAGTAGAAGAATTCTGACGTCAAAATACCGGTTGAACTATAGAAGTTGACCAATTACCAGTCAAGGTAATCCCGATCGTGTAATTCGTGGATCATTAATAACAATTGAGGAAATACTTCTGCAAAATTTTAGGAAGAATAAAAAAAAATGAAATTTTATCAGTATTGTATCCGCAGTAAATTTTACTGGTATGAAAAATGTTTGAACATGATAAAAATCGACTGTGCTTCATGATTCTGTTTTTTTTTTTTTTTTTCATTTTTTTTTTTTTTTTTTGTCATCCTGTATCAGTTATCGCAATCTTTACCGCACTCGATGGACATCACGAGCCCATTGAACCTATCGACAGCATCCCCCAGTGGTTATATCTGTAATATCCGTCAAGGTATCTCCTTCGCACTTGTGCGACGAAAAATATGATGATGCAATATTGAAAAATCAATATTCGACAGACTGGGTGCGAGAGAGAAGAGAAATTTCGCACAAAGAGGGGGAAATGAAAGATCGCGAAGCTAGAGAAAGAGAGAGAGAGTGATATGGAAGTGAAAAGAGACGACTTGATGGGGTACGTAATCTAATAACAAGTTTTTGTTGGCACGTATCGGCCACGCGTCTTTCTATGGTTTGCACGGAAAGAGGGTTGCGGCAAGGACTGACGGCTCATCTCCATCGGTTCGTTTTAGCTCACTTTGCTCTACCATGGTTGGTTTTTGAATGGTTTTCATCGTAGTGATTTGAACGTATATATATAAGGACGGACGGGAGGATTCCACTGCCACAACTATTGAGCTATTGTGTATTAGCATCTATTGAGCTCTGTAATTGAATCCTACCGAGATAGAGACGGGATTGTGGCACGTTCGTGGTCCTCTTAGGTGAAGAGCGACACGCGGACGAAGAGAAAAACCCTTGATTTGATTAACATTAACAATATTATCAATGACGCAGCAGCTTGACTGTAGAAAATAGGAAATTCAAAGAAACTTTGACTGTCTAGGAACTTTTTCCTGCAGCTTTCATTATAATCAGAGTTTGCGCAATGAAATATTAAACTAAAAACTAAATACTAAAAAATCTTTGTGTTTAAAAATATACAATAAATATACAGAGGGAGAGAGAGAGAGAGTGGGATAGAAAAGAGTATACACGAACTGTTGATTTTATTTTAATTTGCATGCTCTTCACGCTGGAGATAAGCGGCGTACTTTCATATTCAATTTAGCATATGCATTGGCGGAGATAAGAACCGCTAAGCCCTAGTCGCACCCTCAAAATATACAAGCATGATAAATTTGATAAATGGACGGAGTAGATAACTCCGTAAAAAAAGTGAACCTGCTCCCGGATATCATTTTATCTCAAAATTACATCTTCGGGATGCTCAAGCCTAAGAATAAAACTACTGACTGATATACGAAGGTATCGAATATCGACGGCAACCGGATATAAAATCGGTCTGAAGATAAGGCGATAAAAATTTTTCAGATTACTTTACAAAAATGAATATACCTACCCTTTTTTGGAGTTAGATGATCAGTGACAATGATAAATTTTGCAAAATTATTTCTTACCGATTGTGAATATATTATCGTTAGTGAATTAGATTTAGATTAAAACTCACCAGTCTTGACTTGGTACTTTAACGTTGTAGAACAGTCTAGAAGAAGCTGTTGCAACGTCACTCCGCTATCTGGAATCTCGAGATCTAAAAGTCGCCGCATATCGGCAGGGTGATGAAATTCTAACACCTTTGCATTCCGATCATTCGTTGATTTAACGAAATCAAGAAGGATGTCAACAACCTTCATAAGGAATTCCTTCGTCGCTGGAAATCCTTCGGCATTTTGTGGCAAGATGTCTGCGAACACGTACGAAATTCTGTTAGTATATCTATTGAATTTTTACCGTCTCAATATTTCGCAGATTTTTCAAATTCTTGAACACCTTGAAATATTTCTATCGTTACAAGTTATCTCACAGTTACAAAAAATAAATTAAATAAATAAATAAATAAAAATCAAATATTGTAAAGCAGTCAATTATTTCAAAGAATATGGGAAACTCGTTTAATTAATCATCATCTGAATATGTATATAAGTACTCATAAATTCTACTCATGCACATATAATATCGTTTCAAACATAACTTAATTAATAAATTAAGGTAATTAGGTATATAATGCTTTAATTGTCAATCAAGTGAAATCGTTTCTACCCCAAATATGAATAAAATATTTCGATCTGCAAACACACATAATTACGAGCAGTACGGGTTGACATCGTTCCTACCTATAATTAGTGTGATTCGTGGTAAGTTAGAATGATTTCACCTCATCAAACAATTGAAAGTATAGACCTATTTTACACACTCTCACTTGTTTGGTGGGATGACACCATCTCTCCCTCTCTCTCTCTCTCTCTCTTTCTCTCTTCCTCTTCTCTTCTTCCAAGATCTTCAAGTATTCTTCGTATCTGAGGTATTAGGTGTCAATCATCGGTATAGGATCCTATAGTGATTTTTACTATCCACAATTTTCACAAATTAAACATATATCTACTATTAACCAATTAAATATATCATGCAATCTTATCTATAGACATGCGATTGTATAAGCCTGCTAATCCCACAATTCTACAAACCAACATTAACTATATCAAAAGAATATACAAAAAGTGAATTGAAATATTTTAAAAGCTCCAACATTTCGGTTCTTATGTCTATTCACCCCGGGCATAAGTCTAGTTATATGAAACTGTCCGCGTTGTTCAGGAGAACGATAAAGCTTCGTGGAGTAAACGAATGGAGTTCCCCCTGTTGCCTACAGTAATCTTACTACTTAGTCCTGGATTTCCAGGATATTTTGGGGCGCCTACACGTCCCGCAAGTAAAGATTCATGCGAGTGTGTTTCATCCTTTTTATTCGCGAATGAATAAATGTACAAATTTTTTTTACAGCGTTCTGGAAGCTCTAATCTTCGGATTCTATATGGAAGGACGTTATAGTTCTTAGAGAAAAAGCAAAGCAAATAATTAATTCGTGAAACTAGACGAAAACTATCAAATGCAAGGTCTGTCTTTCGATTCTTTGCTATCAATCGCCCACCCCAAATTTTATACTACGAAGCAGAGTTATACGAACAAGAGAATATCGGGCTTGGGATGTTGGAGTTAGATTGATGGACGGGATTAACTAGGCCCCGCTTTTCTGGGGTCGAACGAGCTTCTACTAGTGTGGGATTCCGGACTGCTTCCCTTGTCTAACCAGCGGATAAACGCGATCAACCGATTCTATCTGTCCTTACGGAAAAAGACTGAGTGTTTTTCGCCGTTATCTCGCAACTTTTTTTAAATCCTACTTACTAACCGGGAGAAATTAGGCCTCCAGGTATCATTAAAATCGACTAAGAAGCTTTTCGATGAAATTGATTCACTTGAAATTCGATTTAATTCAATTTCGACGAAATTTTAAACAATCTTTATCTACAATTTGTGAGAATTGTGGCCCCTACGTCACGATGGTCCAGGGATATGACTCTCCGTTGTAGATAATCCAGCATAGGCTTGGTTGGTACCAGATGGTCGCCCTATGCACACTTTTAATCGAAAAGTCTCTTCGAGGGTTGTTAACTACGAATTAGTCTCGCAAAATTTACGTCGAGAATTATAAACGTAATTTATAATAATTGCTTGAACGAAATTTAAACGGCTTAAAACAATCCCAAGAATAATTTAAACCGATTAAAACTATAACGGTTAGAAATTAAATTCACCAACAAAATTGTATGTGTTTTGGAAATATTTGTATATCCCACTGTTTTAAACCACGATAAAAAGAAGAAAAAAAAATCCGCAGTAATCGTTACCCGCATAATTAGCAATTTCAAAGTAAATTTCAAACGCAAATTTCCATCCGAGCAAAGGTACCAAAAAATTAAAATTTTTTTCCCATGACGGTATAAGCTGCTTCAAAATTGTTTTAGTCCCCGTCGTATTCAGGATATATTTTATTTGTTTCTTTTTTTTTAATTTCCAAAAGCTCGAATAGATTTTCATATTCATTTATCTATATTCAAAAACTAAGATATAACATTCCACGAAGTAATAAATATAATTTTTTATTTAAACAGTAATAATCTGTCGCGGGTTGCACCCCATCGACTTTTGGCACTCGAGTTCGTGCTTGGAGAAAAACAGAACAAGGACCCCTTTCGTAGGCAGGCTGTCTGATCCCCTGCGGCCTGTAATCTATCCATTCCCACACTGCTGACGTCCCGATCTCCCTTCAAGTCAATCCGTGATTACTATGCACCCTTCCGTTTCGTCGCGAATCGGTTGTGTCCACAAATCAGAACAATATTGTAAGAATTAGGTTTCACCAAGGAATAATAACGCATGTGAAACGAACTGTGACCCACCCCTAGTTTCTTGGGTGTTTCAATTATTGTTTCAAGTACAGCTACTGAATTAATACCGGTAATTTCAACCCGGTACAATTCTTTAAATTAATTGCCTCACCGTCTTTCATATTTTTCAAATACCTAATGGCGTTGATGTTTTATAACTGTAATAAATATTATGCTCGTATACTCATGGCAGGTAATTTCAGCTCACAGAAAGAATTATGAGCTCATGCCGGTCGTCAGTGGATAAATAACGCTTAGTATTAATTTCATTTTAAATTCCTTCGGTGTAACGGACGCGAATTAACGGACGGAATTCGCTGCCAAAAAAAAAAAAAAAACGGAATTCTTTAGAAATATATCGCTATTTTAAAATCCAGATTAATTCTCGCAGCACGGATACAGCTGAGAACCAATCAACAGATTCCTTTGATCATCACAGTCTGAACTGTGACTTCAGGGCAGAATTTTATGTCACGGATCTTATACCCGCAGGTAGAAAGGAGAACAAAGATACGGATTTTCGGTAGAGTTATAGAAATAATCTTGAAATATTTTTTGAATTTGAATTTTCAGAGTTTTCGTCTTCCACTTGCCTATCTTCACACTTTGAATTATATTCGCTATTAATTACGTTAACAATCGTACATCACACTCCCATGCAATTAACAAATAAACGAAGTAAATATACATATTCAAGGATGATTAATTAGCTAACCGGCTATTTTAGTATCTCTAATATTTTACACACTAGACAATTGCTCGTTTCTTACCTGCGTATTTTAGATTGCAGTGCTCTTTAGAGAGCGCGTATGTATTTTCGGAACTCATTAGGCGAGTAGGTGAGTGTGTCCTTGCAAAATTCTAGAAAACAGAACACAAAATATTGATTAACGTTTACGTTGAATCAGTTTTTTTTTCTTTTTTTTCTTTTTTTTTTTTTATCAAGATAATTTTTAGTGAAATAGATAGATGAATGTGAGGCGCTGGTCATAAAGCACGTCTGAGCATTTTTTGGATATTTAAATCAAATATCCTGAACAAAGATATTAATTGAATTAGGAAATCATTATTTTGCTTTGCTTTAATTGGTGAAAAATTATCAATTATATCTTAAAGATTGAATAATTTTGTTTTTTTTTTTTTTTCTGAAAAAGAATCGAACTGTGAATGAATTTTACATCGTTCGTTAGCTTTTGTATAACGTTGCCGTTTATCGATTGAACATTTTTTTCATAATCTGTATATAAATAAATTATATATTTTTTTTATTTATTAATTTAAATTTAAACGGCATGCTTATTTTCAAATGTGCTTTGTGATGTCTTACATATAAATAATCCTTAATCGCGGTGATTTTAGTCCCGATCATTTGCACATTGTCCATGTCTCCAGTGGCACTCGTCTCGGTCCCTACAACAATAATAATAACAAAAATTTCGATCGATTATTATTCACGATTCATTATGGAGACAGCACAATAAATTTAGCGGAGAAAATTAGAAAATATATATTCTTTAAGAAAAAAGCTAATTACAAATCCAGCCGAGTACAGCCAAAGACATGGAACGTGTACATTCACACGTATATATATATTATATATACGTTCTACATACCTTCTAGAGCGTCGCAGAACGCTTCTCGTCGAAACTTGTCACTTACCAAAAATTTCACTAAACAACTATTTTGATTTAAGTGAACAAGCGATAAGATAAATATAAAAAAGGGTAACAATCTTTTGGTAATAGAAATTTTTCTCCAGTCTCGTCACCTAGATTTCGGTTAATATCTAGATCTGATACTATGTAGACAATCAATTTGTCAATGGACCCTATATTTTGCTGATAATTTTAGGACTGAAGACATGTATACCGAGAAGATCAGAAATACAAATTATTGTAATGAATTTACACCTGGCGTCAAGGAGGAAGGTATAACTATCGATCAGGACCCATGCACGTATATGATTGATGCATAAATTATACTATAAGAATGTTTGAATTGAATAAATGTGAACAGACTTGATATTTGTGAGGATAAATACAAACCTAGAGATAAATTGTTGAAAGTAAAAGGTATATACTTGCATAACATTTGCATTCGCAATTTAGAGCCGTTTAACTGGATGGATGGGCATAAAAGCTATTTGAAGGGTATTACGGTGAAGCTGGCTGTGTCTACTTTTTTTTGATTTTTTTTTTTTTTTCTTTTTTTCGTTGAGTAATTCGTTTTATTGCACATGCCTATATATAAGATGGGTTTCCAAATGTTCCCGCGCATATTCAGTGTGGTATATAAGAGGATCACCTCTGAAATGCTACCAATTAACTTGCAATCTAATAGTCTTATGATAAAACAAGCCGGAAAAACAGTTTTTCGGAGTACTTTTCATCAAAAAGAAAAAAAGGATCGGTTTGTCAGGGGAAGAAAAAGTATAAAAAAGTAATGAAAAACCGAAAAAAAAGATCAAAATTGAAAATTTCACATAAAAAAAATGCCCTATATATTGACAAACAACAATTTCATACAGTGCGTTTAATCCCAATTCGATCTGGGTACAGTTACAATTTCTTCCTGTCTTCGGCAAGGATCGTCTTATATATTGACAAACAACAATTTGATACAGTGCATTCATTCTAATTCGATCTGGATATATTTACAATTTTTTTCATGTCATTGACAAGGAATGCCCTATATATATGAAATTCTCAACTCGGAAGAATATATTCTTACATTTAGAAATGTAATACAGAGAAACGCGTATAGGTTTGTCAGTAAAACAGCGAAAATCGATTCATTTCCGGTAGAACCGGAAGTTCAAATTAAATGAGACATGGCAATTTTTTATGCCCATCATTTGTTTGTAAAGTCCTGTGAATTTCAGATTTTTTCATCGATCCGCTTCCGAAATCACCGCACGAGTTTGTCGAACAGGCCGATAGACAGACCGACATCTTTCTAAAAACCTGTTTTTCGGATTCTAGAGGGTCGAAAACGTGAAGATTCGTTGAAATTAGCAAAAGTCACTTCTCGACCAAAACCAATACTTTTCTTATATCACCGTAGGTGATGAAAAGTAAAAGGACACAAAAAAATTGCATTGACCTTAAGCTGTATCGGTTTAGTTCAAAATTTTGGTTTTGCCGGTTAGCAAGTTTTAGCATAACACCTTCGTTTGTTGATTGATTTAAATAATTATTTCTAAACGAGTTTCTTTGAGGACGGATGTGCAGCGAGAATGAACGTATATTTGGATTTATTAAATCAGATCTAAACAGATTCAACTTGATTCAGAATTGAAGTGAAATATTTAATGAAATTGCGAAAACTTTCAAATTTCTCTCAATTAATTGCAAGTCCAGCCTTAAAACCTCTTTCATCTCCCAATTCCAAGATAGAAAATTTGTTCTACTTTTCCTAAAGATTGTAGACGCAGTACTGCTCACGATCAGAAATATGTGACCATTCATCATTCGCACTTACACCTTTGAAAATATTATAGCCTTTCTTTAACGCTGGATTATTTGGTAAGAAAATTATTCAAAAGCACGAAGAATTTTACTTCAAAATAGATTTATGTGGCAATTTTTGATTTATTTAGTACTGAAATATTGCGTAAGCAACACAAAATCGTTCTTCTCCTCTGTAACTCGCGGCATGGTCAAGCAAAACTTTGTGAGAAATTAGAAAAATTTTAAAAGCAACTTCAAGACTGTAGTTTCAAAATAATACCAAAAGATCTAAGAAATAGGGACTCGATCTTGAGTTATAACCAAAGAAGTTTGAACCGTCGATTAACCCTTCGGTGCACGGAAAACTCGTTTCTCAAATCGTGGGCAAAAACATAGTTTATGTTATAACTTGAGACCGAGTGAAAATTTTTCAAAATTTTCTTCCTGGTTTCATTTTGGAATTGTTACCTCGGAATTAACGTATAAATTTATTCAGATTTTTACTATTTTTATCCTCAAACATGCAGGTAATTGAAAACAGAGAAAAAAAATCAGACCCGAAGGCAAAAACAATTTTAAGCATTTCCCGCCTGATATCTTAACATGCAATTAACCGATAATTTTTAAATTGGACTCATTCGACGCAGGGTTCTTCAAGCTTTCCAACGATTTTTCACTCAACCCTGTAGGATTTTCCCTTTAGAATCTATCCGTCGTTAAACATAGGGCCATATACATGAGGAACGATCGTAAGTGGTTTCATACTTTTAAACAATCCTCTACTAATTGGTAATTCAACTTGAATTGTCCAAAGCCAAAGCTCGTATACGCTCCCTAGATTATACTGATGATTTTTAATGTATTAATCAACCGCCAGTTGCCGTACGCAAGTAGAAGCAGCTCAGAGCAGTAGTGCAGTCCAGTACTAGGTCAGACGTGAGTCGACGGCTGGGCGAGATCTCCGCACGGCAATTTTACGATTTCAAGTGAGTATTTGGTATGTCAAAGAGGAAATAAAATAGAGAAATCAAAACGGATACATTTCACAACTGTTTCGCAAGCTTGATGACAAATTTCATGCACCAAGATTTGATGATCACATGCGTGAATTTCGTAATCAATTACACCATGCGTTGTATAAGGAACTGAAAGTATACCATTCTCAAATATCACAGCATCTTGATGTATTTTTCGTTAGGTTAATTCGAAGAAATTGATTTACGAACCACTGCGTGTTGTAGATTTATCAATGTCCATTACATCTAATAGCATCTTTAATTTTTGTCATGGCACTCGCATATGGAAAAAGTGTAGACAATCCGGTTAATTTAATTAACGGAATCATTGTATTTACTTAATTAATATGGATGATTGATTAGTCGCAAGTGAAATATGGTACAATCAGAATGCCGCCATTTTCATACCGCGTTATTCGCAACCAACCCGTCGGTATACTTCATCAATAAATAAATGCATATTTTGAATTCGCGAAGTGAAAATAATACAACGATCTATAATCGAAAAGCTGCAATTGTTTTATTACGACGTTTCAGTATCGAAGAATCAACCCCGTTTCATAAACATTCCCTTTTTTATCAAGGAAAGAGAAACAATTTCGAACAGAAAAACGGCATCGCTTATTATTCCAATTTAATGAAAAGATTGTTCTCGTTATGGAACTATTTTCGTTATGGATAGTAAACACCTTGTGCACCCTCAAAATGGCGACGTGTTTACGCGATAGGTAAAGAACATAAATGGATGTAAAAATTCCGGTGAGATTCTTATGATAAATCTACTTACTACGACCCACCTAATTTACGTCCTTAATTTCTCCCGCGGTGACGTCAGCAGAACGGGGACCTTCCTGGTGCAGGTCGTCCTGGCGAGCGACGGGCGTCAGGGTGGTTTTAGAGGGACTGTGGTAGGCACCGGGTTCTCTGGCAACGATAGCCAAGGGTAGTCATGGCAAGACGCGTCGAGTTGCGCCGCCTGGGCGCTGGCTGACCCAGATTCCTTTCGACGTCGGCTGGGGTGTAGGCGTGCGTGGGCGGTGTCGTGAACCCACCAATCAGAGTACTCCGTTGGCACCCCTGCTTTGGCCTCGACCGACGTAATACCAGGAATACACTCGGACCATGCCTTCGCATATATGTATAGCTGGGATATGAAAATCGACAGGAAACCCCCTGCAGACTCTGTTTCTCCCTTAAAACCTTCAGCTATTTCCTCGTGGCCACAAAAATCGACCTTAATCTCAAACCCGGGAACACTGGAGACCACTTAGGGTTGACTTAGGGGTAACAACCCTTAAGATGTGCCCTCAAACACCGGAGATATAAGATCCATTGGACTTAACCTGTTCACCGGTTGCTTCAATCACCTTCGAGTCTGTTGGTTCACCTTTTCGTGATCTTCTGGGTGTTGATTCGCGGTTCTCGAGTCCTAAGCTCACCACAAATTTGTGGTGTCATGTTTATTCACGATCATTTGATCGTCACTTCCGTAATAAGATGCCTGATTGAATCTGTTGGAAAAATATTGGAAAAGCGACTACATATACTCTCAAAACTCTTCGCTAATTTATGAAATGAAAATAGCGATTCGGTGAGTAGGAGTGGGTTTTTTTTTTCATAAGACTGGTGTCTGCTAGATTAAATTTTCAAGAACCCAACTTTTTGTAGAAATTTTGCTAATTTTTTTGTAAGCATAATTAACTAAATGCTCTGACTTAGGTTTGTAGCTTTTTCAGTAATTTTTAGTCTAGAGAGCAGACGTCTTTCAGATAAACAGTCGATTGTTTGATAATGTAAAAATAACTTGTTGACCAAGTCAAAGCATGCTGCCTTCGATAGTCAACAAGTCTAAATATCCAAATCGTTGCCTCACGTGCTTTGGAAATCGTGACTTGATCGTTTCCCTGGTATTAGAAAGTTATTCTCTCTATCAATTAGGGGAAGGTATCTTGTGAACGGGTTGTTATACCTCCGTTAATAGCGGTAACATTTGCTACTATCGAATATACCAAAGCTATTCGTATTCAACACCGATATCTATACTCATGTCTAAATACCGTCGATTTCTAACTTCTGTATCCCTTCGGCTCTGTAAGCTTTCGAAGACAAAATGGCGTCTTTCGAATGGATTATCCCGAAAGAGTGATTTCATGGTTGAGAAAATCTGCAGCGAGCTCAGAACTTACCCGGTTTATGGAGCTCATTATACCCTTAAATGAAGCTAATCATAAAAATTCGGTACACGTATTCAACCAGTCGTAAAAAAGAAATAGCAATTCTTTACTTAGATCTGTATCGTGTATATCTAGCTACTATATAGTTACCTGGATAGGTGTATTTACACCAGTACCATATAGCTAGAACAGTATCTACAGTTGCAAGAAATTCGATAGCAATATAAATTCGAAAGTAAAGGTCACCGAGCGTGCGCCACGTGCAATAAATGAGCGGGGTTTACAGAGCGAGATTCAGGGAGCTTGCGGGAGACAACAAAATGGGTGGTAGCCAATCCGGGCTTGGCACAAAATGGCCGCTTGTGAATTTAATCAATACCTCTCGCCCTCCGGCCTCGACTGAGGAGGCTGACGAATGCTGCAGGGAGGGTTCTGCGAAGTTACAACGATGTATAGTTGCCTTTTAGAGGATGTGGTAATAATTTTCAGATACCAAAACCGCCCACGGTTATTATTATGCAATTATTATCATCCTCATATCTCGGCTATTCAAATTCTACATATGCGTTTTACCCGCTTATATGTATATATATATAGAATGAATAACGGATATTCACGTGCTGTATTATGATAAGTGGTTAATTATGCATTCTATAATTATCATTTCGATTCATTCATATGTTACCAAATATTTTATCGCAATTTAAAAAAAAAATTATCATCTATAACGTGAAAGAGGGTTCTTGCGTAAAAAAAATCATTCATTTCTTTAGTCCACTTTTTTAAAAATATCTAATGTGTAGGTGCTGGTAATCTTTTTATACGATGATCATAGGATGATGTTATAGGTAGATATATCAAATGTTTAGTCTATTCTACGGACGCCATTTTATGAGTAATATACCGTAATCTTGTTATCTAAAAAATGAGGGTTCTTCAGAGGGTTGGTAGTTACCTACTTACTCGAGGTGTGAGGTAGAGTGGAAAAGTTTCAACCTATATACGTAAGAAAGTTTTTGTATAGGTAGATGAAGAGTTAGAGTTTGGAGCTGATGTCGCTACGATGCGGATGGTGCAGTGGATGGCAATAAACGGGAACTGAGAAAGATAGCCGGATGGTCTGTGGTGTAGTGATTTAATGCCTCCATAGACCTGCAGGATCCATTCCTCCCCCCAGAGTATCTTGAAGCCTCTCCATCTCTGTTGGTGTGGGCGAAACAAACTCCCCTTATACCTTATTCTCGCCCACCGCTGATGTTCTTTGAAGGAAAGTTTAAATTGAGGTCGTCTCGGAGGGTTAAGATGCCGACAGCAGAAATCTCTTAAGACTTTTCCAGAAAGAGTACTTATTTTTTGTTTACAAACTGAGGGTAGAGAAGAGAGATGAGTATCTTATAAGATGAATTATGCTCCTTTTTATACTCATCTTTCATACCTCTTAATATCATTTCACTAAAATTTATACTCATTATCCATTACGTTCTATATTTGAAGGAAAGGCTGATTACATTCACGGAGGGTTACCCAGAGATAGCTTTCAACTATTTCAGATTTCAATTTCTTCCAAGTTTAACCTAATGAGTATAATTTTTGTCCAGGTATTGCCAAGGTGTTTCATCATTGATTCCAATTTTAATATCAGAAGTTTTTGGTCAAGAAAAGAATCAGATGGGATCGATTATTAATTATACTCCGAAGCTTGTTTCATCTCTCATGTCGTTTACGTAATTCACCGTCCGTACATGCTCGTTCAATTAATTTTTATAGGAGTCGTATTAGACTTATGTTTCGTCGGCCATCTTGTCTTACGACGATTGTTTAATAGTGAGTTTATTTGCTTAGAAAACTGCCTAAATTTCGGAGTAGGTATAATAATATTATGTCTCAAAATGCGAATATATTTGGTGTATAAAATTTAGGGTACACTATACATATATAAGTTTTGGTACGACGATGAGAAAACAAATATTACTTGAATTATAGCGCCTCTATATCTTCAGTTGATATTAGCATCCTATGTAAACTTTCCAGATACGACACGGTTGTTAAAGCGACCATAATGTCCTAGTAAATTAAAACTTTAACGACTACCATCTACCTACTACCGTACATTACTCAAAGGTAATATAGTCCATCACGCGTGGGGTGTATGGAGCAAAAAGTTAGGTGAGAACGTTCTGCAGAGTAAGAACAAGGATCTGGCTTCTGTAACTTTGACTCGAATATTTTTTGCGCGATCTTTTTTTATATCAATTCGTTGGTGACGTTAACTTTACCGCATAAAAAGCACATAGGTATACTAGAAAATGTATTTCTTCACTGAAATTGATTCAATGGGACTTGTACACGTAACCTTAGTCTAAAAAGCCAAAAAATGAAATGAATACCGTCCCATTAATCATAAAATAATAAAATCGTATGGTCAAATTCAAAAGCGGATCATTAAAATTGATCAAGGCGTTATACGATTCATGCATCGATATCTCGGGGGAAAAATATGATGGATGAATTTTTTTGGCAAATTTTTTTTTGTTTTTTTTTTAGTGTAAATGAAACCGATATAAAAAATCTGAGGACTTTCGTGGAGCTATTCTTAGGGAAATTTTATTTATGGTTTCTATCACAGTAAGTCAGCTTTCCATATTTGGTTTTTTTGTTCTTATTCAATATACTTTCAGCGTCATAGCATATACGGTAGGTATAAGTACAGATTCTGAAAAGGGGAGTACCAGCTGCGCAGTGATAAATTTAATCGAGATAAAAAGTAATTTAAAAATTTTCTCAAACTGTCAATGAACTGTCACTTCGCATCTGAACCGGGTTAGAAATCAATACCATATATTGTTGACGTGCGCTTTAAAAGAGGAATAAAATATATGAATTTTATCGAAAGATACAGACGGTGAGTGTCAATAGACTTAAAAAATTCTCACATCACATCTGCAGCAATTGAGAACAACTATTATCAAATAATGACAAAACTTTGTAACCATCTGTGGCGTATATCAAGGTTCATATATATCCGGTATGGTATGTCTAAGATGAAGGCGAAAGAAATGTCTAACTTTTTTTCAAAAAAAAAAAAAATAAATAATATATAATAAAAAGTGAATTCAACTTATTTTTTAATATCGCTGATCTTAAAAACTTCTCCAATATACAATATAATGAAAGTCTTCAAGTTCTTTGAAGTCTAGCTGTCAGAATTATCCTTCGAGTAATAAATAACAGCTTGAAGTTATCTTCATACCATCATATTCAATGAGAAAAGTATAATAAACGTTTTTCTTTTTATTTTTATCTACTATATTTGATTTCAGTTAATGGTTTGATTCTTGTGCAAATTGAAATGCATTTATTCAGGAATTTGAAAGCTCTGTCGTTAATATTTAACGGCGTTTAGTTCTGGCCTTACGAAGCTTCAGGTGTTTGACACGTATCGTAAATTATTCGTGTTTAAATTTATTCGGTTAATCTAGTGCCTCAAGAATCTGACTTCAAACTCATTAAACCCGGATTTCGTTACTGATTCGAGTTCTACAGCGTCCGTCAGCTTCGACCCAGCACAGCTTCCGGAAATGATCTACCCTGCGCCATCCGAGAAGAAACATGGCGTACTCTTATCTCCGGTACTCGAGATGGCTCGAATGGCTGCTCTTGACTAAAAATAACAAATTTCTGAAATGTGATATGAACCGCAGCTTGAGCAACTCTCTTGTTGATATTGTGCACTATCTTTATATCTTGATTGTTGCACAACTTCAGATATATCTACGATTGTCAATAATTCGAATTTACAAGAAACGATCGTAACGTATATCTTGATATGGCAAGACACTATAGACATTGTCACTTGTCACTAACAAGCACCTTCAACAACTCGTCATAATTCCATCGTCGTAATTCGAAACGATATTTTAACATAGAAATAGGAATTATACAGAATGATAACCGTTTCATGATAATGATACATGATATTCTTCCTTGAGTATATGAAATCCGTTATAGAATAGAATATTATAAATGGAAATACGTAGAAGGTATAAGAAGAGCCCGCGCACGCACCAAAGATTTTCTGTTTCTCATTCGAAAAGATTTCAAGAATGTTTTACCCCAAGTTTCTTTCTATTTTTGTTTTAGTTTTTTTTTTCTTCATTTTTTTTTTTTTTGTTTCCACGTTATTGGAAACATGTCTTACGCCCCAAGTATTTATGGCAATGGCTTCCGACCCGCAGTGTTACTACTATCTACGTTATTGCCTTGTCACTGGCAGAAAATATCTGATACACACTGCAAGAGCTACGCGGATTTCCTAACCTGATCGCTAAATCTATAGGTCCTGTCATTTGTCAAACAAAAAGTCAACCCGGTATTGTTAAAAGCAGTGAAAATCGATAAAACGCTTTCCCATTGATTACTAGCTGGATTAGTACTGATAATTTATTATCAGCCTTCATCAATCGCTGAAAGTGCAGCTTGAAGTGACATTTATTTGAAATGAGAATTACATTTTTTTCTTCTAACTTTGATAAAGATTATTTTGTCTATTACTTCAACGCAGAAATTAATTCGTTCATTCAAATCGATAATTAACAAAATGGAAAATTTTCTCGATGAAAATTTGTTAGTTATATTCTCTTCAATGTCACTTGATTAGCTACTCGTTTATAGCAACAGGATTAAATTCAATAATTAAAAACTACAGACAGGACTAAGACGTTATCAGTAAAAATTTTCCAGCACAACCATGGGACTGCATTAAATTAATAACTGAGGTATGATAAAGTCATTCGTTTATCGATACTATCGACAAATAAAATAATATTGATTTTCGACATGATTTTTTTTTTTGGTTATTGCTATTATACTCATGAAGCTAGACAGACAATGATCTGATCATAATAATTGACATTGAAGAAGAATGCTGTTTCGTCTAGGGCTTGAGTCTAAGTAAACAATGAAATGACAGGTGGAATTCAAGTCTCGTAAACATTGCTTTTATTGTGAAAGATATTGACAAGAGACTGAGACGATTCCTAGTGCTTTTACTCGGTTCAGTTGCCTTCATACTTCTCTTTATTACAAAAATACCTCACATAGATATCTGGGAAGTAAAATGACTTGCTACGTGAACCAAAACGAATAAAAGACTCCACTCCGCAATTTCTTGTATCGAATAGTATTTCATATAAAATATCCTAAATTTTTATTTATGGAAAGTCAGTGAATGGCAAGAAAAAAAATAAAATAAAACTAAAATATTTATTTTCTCTGTATATTTTGTTTCCCAACAAACAGCAATTTGTTATTCATGTATATCAAACTCAGCAAAAAGTTAATGCGCGAATTTTGCAATTATGTGCCGTGTCAACGTCATTTTTTTTTTTTTTGTTTTTTTAATTAAAAAAGTAAAAAATTTTTTAAATACAAAATAAATAATAAAAAACCCTAATTAGAAAAGTAAAATTTTTTTTTATTCAACAAATCTAAACGAAATTGTATATACGTATTACTTATAATTATATTTTCCGAGAATTAATTAATAATATCACCCCAATATTATTCCGAAGTTATATATAAACGAAATCCGATTGATATTTTCGGTTGAGAAAATAACGCGTCAGTTATCTGTAGCTCGTTGAAATTAACAATTAGATACCCGCGAAGAAAAAAGAAACAAAGAAAGGAAGAAAAAAAATTTTAAAAAAACTTAAAAAATAAAAAAAAAAAAACGAATCAATGAAAAATGATAAAAATTCAAATTAACCACAACTTGTACGGAATTCCAAGCAGCTATCTAAAGGGCTGATAATTTAAGGTAAAAGATACAGTTTTTGACGTGGAAAAAAGGCACCAGCTAGTCTACCCCTCCTCTCACCCCACATCGGCTGACATACCGATGCTCCCATTCTCCTTGTCCCGTGAAACGAGGCACCCAAGAGGCGGCACGCTTGGTATTGATTTACCATCATTTTCAGATGACGCGATGGAAGTGGGTGTTGCTACGGAGTCTGCTGGGGATGTTAGGGATGCTAAAGTTTGCCTTTGGGGTGGATTCAGCATCCCTTTCCGCTTCTAGGTCCACGAATGAAATCGAAGTATCCCGCGTCTGCGCGAGTCTTTGCGATGTTGACCTGGCGGTCAAACCCTGTGAGGTCTTCTGCACCAGCCGTCGGCAGATTACAATTCAGTCGAATACCGTCGCGGGCGAGAAGGACGTCGTCGTTAGCGTCGGCGAGACGCGTCTCGATGCGTGTCTAACCCTCTGCCAGCATGACGTGAGAAAGCCCCATTGCACCTGCGACGAGAACGAGGAATCATTGTCAGATTTCAAAGTGCCAGGGCGAAATGACGTCCCAGCTACAGAAAAAAATTCTGCAATATATTCTGCGAGTATAAATATCGGATCGAGGGTTCTCACGAGTGTCGAATTAGCGACGATCATTTATCGATAAATAACAACAAACAGTCCGGGAAGATCGACGGCTCTATTAGACCTGCGACGATTCTGAATTCTTTGATATGGGCGCCAAAGTAAACGTCATCTTAGTCCCACGTGGCGTCTTTACGAAGACTGACGCGGATGCAGAACCCGACAGTGTCGATGCGGAGGTCGACTTCTTAGAGCTTGGTATCGGAAGACGAGAATTAATGATGACGAAAAAACTGGGAATAAATAACAGCACGGAGATAAACTGCAGAGAGAAATTTTTCGAGATTGAATGCGCGAGAGGAAACGGTGCAGGGCTCGCTTGTAAGTGCGATATTATTCCTTGATACATGATCCGTATTTTCGTATATTGAGATAAGAGTTTTGTCATAACTATAAATTATGTATACTAGTTATTAATGTATACTGTAAAATATAAACATGAATTTACATATCTTTTAGCGTAAAATCATATAGCTGGTTAAGATAATTACCTGCTAATTTTACAACTAGTGAAAAAATAAAAAAAATAAAAATAATAAATAATAAAATCAGTCATTTTTATTCAGTTTTTTGATTAATTATAACGTAAATTTTTTATGACTGTAGAATAACGTATATTATCACAAATTTCCTTCAGCTTTTATTCATCTTATACCGAACGGAATTCGCGGACCAATTACAGGTCGATATCAGATGATAGAGTCACTAAAATTATCCTAATTCACTTATAGTCTCGTTTGAAAATCATGTCACACTACGTTTGAGCGAATTTCGATGATGACCATATATCTTGTTTGTTTTTCAATTAGCAATAGCAGCAGCCAAGGCCGAAGAATAAACCTAATTCAGATGTGACTTTTTTTTTTTATCATTTAAAACGAAATAGGATTATTATATGTAGTTTAATGTAAACCCATGTAAATGTAAGAATTATAAACACATTTAGCTTAAACCTTTTTTTTTCTTATTAGACATATTATTGTGTATCGATATGCTATCGGCTACAGATTGACTGTAAAGTTGAAATGATCGCGAGCTAGTCGAGGTGATTTTTCATAAAGAATAATTATCATATATCTTAATTTATAGAGATAAGGATTTCTACACTGAAAGCTCAGTTCACACGATAAAAATAGAAACTTATAACGGGTCCATTGATTAATTGAATGCATCATATATAAGTAAAGCCAGTCTTTTTGTTGTCGTAATCTATAGTATCTGTTTATATTTATAGATACAGAATTTTACACCGGATAATGAAGTCTAATTTCATAATAACTGTATAGCACATTAGTTTTCTTTTTATCTCATATATTGATCGTATGAACGCGGCTTAAGTGTGCGATATGTGTATTATGCAATAAACTATAATCGACTGCAAAACGAAAGAGTTTTGCACAGTCGTTAATTGTGTAAATAGCTTGATTGATAAATATTTAATAATCTATTATCTCGGTA
The DNA here is from genome assembly GCA_963924015.1 of Macrophya annulata. Classification (NCBI taxonomy): domain Eukaryota; kingdom Metazoa; phylum Arthropoda; class Insecta; order Hymenoptera; family Tenthredinidae; genus Macrophya; species Macrophya annulata. The sequence continues at coordinate 34,907,224 of OZ001258.1, read as the reverse complement.
GCTTTTACACTTGATGAATTAAAAACAAAATCACAAAGTCTTCCATCAAAGTAAAATAATTTTTTTATAATATTGGGCTATATATATATATATATATATATATATATATATATATATATATATATTGTATATAACCCAGTTATAAAATTTATCAATATAACTTATAATTATATATTAAATTTCTCCTATATATATAGGTATAATAAATCACTTAACAATTATTTCAATAAATTTATCTTGCGCTGTGATTTGGTGTAAATACAAGCCGTTTCTGTCATCAAAAATAATAATAGATTTAAATACTTAATTGAATTTTACTTAACTATACCCAGCTGATTAGAAAAATTATTAATTGACTTGATTATAATTGAACAAATTATAAATTTAAGGTATAAAATTTTTTGTTTCGACATTTTTTTTTTTTTTTTTTTTTTACACTGAATTGATAAATCGTAACAGAAATTGTTTGTAGGTACACATATACCTATAATAATGAGCGAAAAATTAAGCAATGGAATTGCTTTATTTACGTGTATCTATAGGATATTCCTTGATGTATTTAGTATAGTGTAAGATTTTAAGAATTTTAATATTTAAATAAATTTATTATATTTTAGAGTAATGAATAAACGCTTGCGAGTCTATAGGCTATGGTAATCCGTTTGAAAAGTTGTGACGCGACAATAATACGTAGATGCTAGAAGAGTCTATATGTGAAATATTTATATCTTAATATTGTATTCACAATCAATAGGTAACAATCTAATATTAATAATAAAATGAAGAAAATTAAAAAAAAAATAAAAGCAAACAGATATTATCTTAATATAATATGTACAGTTATATACATTATACATATATATATATAATAATAATTATAATATGTAAATGATATGTTAATCGATATACAATTATTATTAACATAACCGTTGGAGATCTACATCTGCAAATAGTACACTTTACAATTATATATATACTGTTTCATTTACTGTACAGACAATAAAGTACATAAATATTACACGTATCTAGGTCTTCAAAAATTATTTTACCCCTTTTTAAATCTACCCATTGTATGATCCATTCTGTAGACAATTGTTTGATCCTTTATTTATTTGTTAAATAGATTTTTCACGATCGAGGAAGATCGATTGAGTTAATTTAAAGAAGAGGCTCTGACTATTCAAATAAGTTGTTACAAATGTTGAATGACACTTTTTTTTGTATCCTTTTTTTGTTTTTTCGATTTCTTATTGTGGACTTTCAGAATCTGATGAAAGATTATTGAACGATATTTAATTCAGTCGATTTCCATGCGGTATAAATTAAAGAAATCATTTAGGCAAGTTGATAATTAATTATTCAAGATAAAAAAAACATCCAATTCGTAATAAAATACAGTATACGATCCGCTAACTGTTCATGAGGAATGATCACTGTTATCGAGATCGGTAAAACAGTACGTTTCAATGTATATCTTCGCAAGTTATCATCCATCGAGATATATTTCACGTCGATATTCGCGTACCTTTCAGGTTTGCAGAAATGCAGGTGTGCAGGTCCCTGTATTCGACAGAAGGGAAAGATCCTTGTGACTAGTTCGTGCTCACGTATATTTCCGATCGTGAAGGATATACCGACTGATGGTTAGATTCAATCTTCATACTCATGAAATCGATCGACTGTACAAAACTTGTGAAAGCTTCTTATTCTTCAGAATAAAATTGAACAGAATTTCTTGTAATAATTCTATATACTTGGACTAGTTTCTCAAACAATATAATTATTTCTTAGAGCTAATACACGTCGAAAATATTCCTCTAAAAAAATTAAATACACACTATTTTGATAAGAGGGAAGGCAGGGATTAAAATTGTTTCACAGGAAAATTAAATGTGCGAAATTATGAACGACTGATTTAATTGTTATTCATTTTAATGTGTTTTTTACTCCATATCTGTTATTTATAAAAACAAAAAATGATTTTCTCACTTATTAAAATAAAACTCGATCATTCGCAATGATGCGTTGTGCCTTTTCATCTTTACTGCAGTTGTGTCATTGCAGCTTTCACTGCAACGAAATTCATAAAAATCCTTCATCCTGATGTGTACAATTTTTCATTTATCCTAAAACATTGGAATAATTCCAAGAATTACGGATAGAACAGTGAAAGCATCTAAACTCTCTATTCGAGACTGTATTCTATTTTTTCTACGTCATAGACTAATTTTGTTTCTGTTTTTTCTCTTGCTAATCATCTTGCACGCCGTGGAGACTAACAAGATACAAGAAATTCATTTTGCTTCGCGTAAACCTGATTTCAGAAACTATTTCCCACGTGGCCTAGGAGACTCCTATAGAAACCAGTAATCAGATTATATCTCCTAATGACACACGATGTTGTCTGAAATTTACTTGTATTGGTGTATCGACGTCACAATATAAGGGATGCTATTGCCACCGAGTTGTCAGTTCACCAGTCTGCTTCACTCCAGCAACTGCATCTTCCACATATCTCCAAAGGTATTATTTACATTAATCCCTCGTTTCCCATAAGACATTCAGAAAAAAGGAAACAGATAACTAATTTCGAAATTTTTTAGAGTTCAAAGAAATAAGTAGTACACTTTTCATTTTAAACTTTTCTCACCACGGTTTGGCTTTTCATTTCAATTTGAAAATCAAAGTTTAATTTTTGATAACAAACGAGAAGCTGTTCTTGAGGAAACTTTCCTAACTCAAATATTGCATGATTAATGGTTTCTTGAAATGAGCTATTCAGAGAAAAACCTATGAACGTTTAATATGGGTATCTGTTTCTGATTGAAGCATTTACTTGCACACTACCCCTAGTAGTATAAAAGACCGCGATTTTATCCCAAAGGCATCAGTACATCGAGTTTCATCGAAGAAACAACTCCTTCTTTGCTTTACTAAGTCAGGTAAACAGCATCTCACGATCAGACAAAAATCGCGAACAAATATTGTCGAAGTTTCATTGTCAGTGACTTTAATTTCTATATACATCAAGCCATAACTTTACCCTATAAAACGAAAACCGTCTATTACCAAAGAAGTATAAGAATTAAAAAAAAATTTAACAAAAATTAAAATGTATTTTGTTTTGCAGACAAAAACACCAAACACAATCATAAAAATGGTTTCCGTCCGTGCTCTTGTCATCCTCCTCATCGCCGCCGTCATCTTCAGCGTTGACGCATACCGTAAGCCACCCTTCAACGGCAGCATCTTTGGCAAACGCTCCGGTACCACCATCGGTAAGAATGTGATTACCATGAGTTCCGTTAAAAATTTATCTGCGCTTTTATCGAGGCTTACAATTATTTTGAGACATAAGGTTATAGTGTTCGTTTGATTAAAATTTTAAGTGTATTTATTAACGAAAGAAAATCATTTACACTTGTTCAGATTACGAAAATACCGGCCGTGCTCTGAACGCCATGTGTGAAATTGCCAGCGAAGCTTGCGGCTCGTGGTTCCCACAGCAAGAGTCCAACTGAAGATAATATGTATCATATGCTAACTTCGTATTACTCCACAGCTTACCGGCATAAAAAAAAAAAAAAAAAAAAAATTTATTGATTAATAAATACTTTTACATCGTCTTAATTATTTCGTATCAGCATATATGTGCATGCGCGTTTATATAATATAAGCTTTCTTATATAATAATATGACGGTGTGTCATTATACATACTCAAACTAGTTTATAACATATACTTATTATACCTATATATTTAAAATTTAAGTATTCATGTATACTATACGTATGTAACGCGTATACATACGTATATAGTATAACTGCAATAGGGATTATTATAGCTTTGAATTTGTATCATTTTGTCTAAAACAAAATTGTAATAAATGAATTATCTTATCTGACTTTATTATATACTTTTTCTTACACTCCATCCCTTAACACCAACTCTAAGAATTCTTAATAATGTCACAAATAATGAAAGTATAATAACATCTCTTATTCTCATATCGTAATTCTGAAAGTAAACAACAGTTAAAACTGCTTTTACTAAATTAAAACTAATATAAAATCCTTTTTTATTTACGATTTAGTATCTCGTTTGATTAAAACAGAAATTCAATATTCACTATTTTTGTAAAAGCTCCTGATATCATACGATTTACAATTAAATCGTATATAGGTATGTACATATTTCATATTGTATATATGCTATACAATTTCTTCTTCTCTTATAACTTATTTTACAGTATTAAAATAGTCACCCGGATAATGCCTAGATTTTAACACCTATTACGTATCGAATTGACTGATTCAAATCATTCACTTCGTATATAAAATATATATTTAAATGTTAGACACGTACTGACGTATATGTATACGGTTTGGACAGGTGCCCGGATAAGGGTAACATCGAACCGATTATGCAGATAGTGTGGGTGAAAAAACTCATATATAGATTACGAGAAAAAAGAAAAGAAAACAGACCGAAAAACTATTGTCTTCAAACTCAGACGAAACATAATCGATTGTCCTAGATAATTCTGTTATATATTTTGGACAATTTTCGACAGTTTTTATCATCGATATATTTTCTAACGGTGTATTAAATAAAGATTAATAACAGTATGCAAATACAGTGCATTTTAGCAAATGCATTTATAACAGCTGCGCTTAAATTGTTCAAAAAACTGCACTACATTTTGCGCTAATAACATAACTATTTCAATCATATTTATAACCTTCGATAGCTCAGTTGGTAGAGCGGTGGACTGTAGTTGGCTAAATAATCAGAGAAATCCATAGGTCGCTGGTTCAAATCCGGCTCGAAGGAGTGATAATTTTTTTTATACTTTTTTTTTGTCAAAAACATTACCTTAAATTACGACTATATCAAGTTTTTCTAAAAAGAGTTCATTTTTTCTTTTAAACAAATAATGCATAAACAAATAGAATTTACACACCGAAAACTATTATTTCATATAATGCTAATTATTGATATAAACATTAATTTTCTCATCTATAATCAGTTTGACAAGAATATATATTTACAACTGTACAGTATAAGAAAATATTATGGTATAAAAATCTCCTACGCATACTGCTAAAAAGAAAAATTTATATCGCAGATGCATTTATATAAATATACGTAAAAGCTGTGGTGAAGCATGTGAAACGAAGTGCAATCTCCACTTGTAAAGTTTTCATAAGCTATGCAAATGTCACGCAAAACTGTGAAGTAGAATATTATTTTATTATTACTATTATTATTATTATTATTATTATTATTATTTGTATTATCTTTATTATCACAATGAGGATCACCTGGTGAGCCGTAGACAATAAATTTACGGTTGTTATTTGGAATTAGTTTTAACTGTGACGAGGAACAAGACCGGGCCTGTTAATTTACGAACATGAGGGGCATGAGTGAAATACTTAATTCAAAAGTTAATCCGGTATAAATATGCTGGTTCGTATTGCGGTCGAGTCAGTACCAAACGTTGAGCAATCATTGTTAGGACTGATATCACTGCAGAGGGCTAATATTCAAATTTCGTAAGTATGAAATATTAAGGAAATTCAAAAGTTTTAATAAAATAGAAACATGTAATTTAAATAAATTGTGAGATAAATTAATCGATGTTCTTATACTTTGGGGGATGATTTTAATTTTTTTTTTTTTTTTTTACCTAATAGGTAAACGTAACTTTAAGGATATAGCGTTAAAGATAGACAGTAGATGTAGGCTGCGATATTGAAATACAAAATAATCGGAGGTAAACACTTCTCGGATACTAAAGTGGCAAAGACTGACCACCACTTTTATTTTTATCACTTCACAGTCCTCACTCCGACCACTTGAGAAAGGTAATTCGTATTGTATCTATTTTCCATACAACGCAGTCTGCTTCTTTTACATTTCAGTTTTCGCAAGACTCTCGTAGGACACGCATCAAATATGCGTGTTGGTGTAAATAATTAATCTTCAACGTTATACATACGTAGATTATAAAAGTAATTGTGGTCTTTTTATAAAATTTTTATATAATAGTTTATTAGCTTTTTTTCTTTTACAGTCGATTAATTTACTCAAGATTATTTATTCAATATTCAAATAATCAAATATTCTCCTGTTGAAACCAAAAGTGAAATTATTAATATTTCTTTTCAACTGAATTTCTATCTGGAATATCAAATAATCTGCATATCTAATCTCAGCATGACAATTAGTACAAATTTTTGTCAATTTGTTCCAAAACATCTTGGTGAGCTATTTCGTATCTGGAAAATTCATAATCATTATCTGGAATGCGATCGAACTAATTGTTAATGAATAGTCAAAATAAATGGGTGAATGTATCTCATCAGATTTTTATTGACTTTTTTTTCTTTTCGAATGAAATAATTGTAATTATTGTGGTTACAGTGGTTTTTAATTATGCAAAAATCTGGTGTGGTGTTTCTTTTTATACCAGACTATTGGTAGCATTTTTTAATAAAGAATACCATAGACCGTTCTACTTATATTTTAGATAAAGTGTCAGTTCAAACCACAAAATAATAAGAAATAAATTCTTACTAATAAAAACACGGATATTGGATTTTAATTATTTATATTTAATTATCATAAACCAGTCCTCATAGTTCAAGAGTGTGATATTATTTTGTTATTCATCTTCCTCAGGTTGTCTATACTCTATCACCATGACCACTGCACGTAGTGTCTTGCGTAGTCCTGTTAACAATTTTCTGGCCACTGGTGAGTCTTTCCAAAAATCAACAAGCACATTACTTTTGCTTTAGTTACACTGAATGAATAATTATCGATTTAATATAATCACAGAAAAAATAACAAATACATAAAATCGAGTATGCATATTTTTTGGGCATAGGAATTAGACAAGATTTTTGAATTTAATTCGTGCAAAGCGAAAACTGCAGTGATCACAATATCACGAATTTGGAGTTCGAGAATTGAGTATCCTTGAGTAAATCGGTGATTAATTATCAAATCAATTAACCAAAGCCACGAATTTATTAATATTACAAAATTAGTGACGAAAAGTTTTTAAAATACAACTACGATTAGCAGATATTGCATCAAGGTGTTTAACAAAGACGTAGTTTTTTTAATAACGTTATTTTCAGTCATTCTTCTTGCTGCGGGGGTCCTAATTTTCGGAGGAGGAAGAAGCGTCGTTGAGGCAGATGAATTTCCACCATTTTTCTTAAAGGCTGCAAAGTCTATGCCAAGAATTGGCAGAAGAAGTGGAACATTCGACGACTTCTTTATGAAAATATCGAAAAGCATTCCACGGATTGGCCGACGAGGGGTATACCCTGCATCGGTATTTAATATTCTTTAAATCTAAAAAAACAAAAATTTCCTTATGATTATTTTCGAATATAAAATACGTTAACATTTCATTATCAATGTCAGAGTTATATAGATTAAAAAATTCTGCCACAGGCTTCCATTGAAACTACAGAATCATGGCCTTGGTACCCGAAGCGGCCCACGGATCTGTCAAAAGCTGGAGGTACGATACAGAAAAATTTTCCACCGATATAAATAATTATATTTTATTTGGTTATCGGGTTAAAAGATCGTTTTCCTGTTTTGAAACGAATTAACGAATATTTGTCCCCTTGATTTTGCGAATAGAACAACTGTGTATGCATTAATAATTTTTGGGAAGATTGAGACCAGTTTACAACCGGCGATTCGTACTCCAGTTTCGTTTTAAATGTTCCTACTTATGGTTTACAATTTACAAACATTTAATTCCATTCACAAAATCATTTAGGGGATGATCTTTGGACATCAGAGAATTTCGCCCGCGCATTGGAACAGTCTCCAGAATTATGGGAGATGATGACAACCGACGGGGGTGTAGAAAAGCCCACGGCATCGGGGTGAGATTCAATTTTCTCATTTGAATTACTGATCGTCATTTCCCAATGACAATAAGTATCACTTTAATTTCAATTACTTATTGAAATTGCTAAATCGAAATTGCTAAAAACGATTTCAAAGATAAATCGGACTTGAAATTAATTTACATTGTAAATTTTTTCACATTTTAATCCATTTTGGGTTCAACAGCGAAGTTTGGCAGCGAGAAAAAAGGACTGGAAGCGAACCGGAAGTGGTGTAGACAAGTGGATGTAACAGGATGAACAAAGTTTAATGGAAAATGAAGAAGAAGAACAAAAAAAAAAAATCAATTATAAAATAGAATAGTTTTCAAAGTATAATGACAATGAAATAACAGCACGAGCCTGAATTTATACCGTAATCACTATACTTTTTTCTAAGGTGATGGGACAATAAATAAATCTATGTTTTAAAATAAAATTCGTTGACTTTCGTTAACCCCTTTACCCTCACGTCCTTATATATACGACTATCCAAAGTTTATATGTCAGGAAAAAAATGTAGCTAAAACAATCTCAATTACCTAGTTCTTCTCTTAATCAACGTCAATTAATTAGAATGTAAAACTCTGTACGAAAAAGTTCCAGGCGCAATATTAGCCGAAGGGTTTCAACGACCCTTCACGATATGTATTACGTAAATACCAATCGTTTAAGGTAAGAATAATCGCGATACTATTATACACATCGAACTTTCGCGACTAACAACAATGCCGTACTTTTACCCCGTTTCACTTTACGGCGTGGATAAGCCGTCGGCGTAAGTCTAAAGAGTATCATTGCTTTCAACTTTAAAATGCGTATATCGCCAGGTTATTCATTAGCGGTAAGCGTGCGCGGCGTCATTACCTTATATACCTTACATCTCATATCTTATACGATATACCTTATAGGTTTATACACTGACTGTTCTTTCTTCCGTCTGGCACTGTTTAACAGAAGCCGTCAACCACGCCTTGATGAAAACTTAAACTTACGATTATATTTCACATAGGGATGCGAGATAATTGAACCCAGTCGATCCTACAGCTATAGAGCAGGTGGTGAAATTATCTTACCTGAACGGGGAAGAGCAGTATTGCTAAACGCTTAAGTTGATGTAAATATACGTATAAAGATACGTATTATAACTACAGAGTACAATAGTTTTTATATATAAGTGATATTTATATCCCTACGTATGTTATAACCACAGCTGTGATGTTTCGTACTTTATAATAACTAATTATATTTCAAAACGGTTAAATATACTTAAAAAAAAAAAATAACAACTGCACATTTTAAAGTGAATTATTAATCGCGAATAGGTGTTAACATAAATATTTTTAATTTCCTTTGTGTTTGTATTCTTTTACAATTATATTGATAGAAGTTGTTAAAAATGTTTAAAACATTATTATCTATAAACTCAATCAATTTCCTACAATATACTTCTAGGTGTATAAATCTATGATTTATTTAACTGCAATTTTGGAATTTCGATTTCATCATTTTACGCGTGATAGTTCTTCGGAGCTACCTATATAATTTTCCTATTTCCATACGATCGACTCTGCAATTCGTACAGTCACGAATAATATACGAGTTAAAGTGGCAAAGAGAGCTAACAATAAGTTATAGGTAACAACTGCTTGTGCGGGAACAAAAAACGTCAGTAAGTCCCCGGAACGTTTGTAAAAGGAAACTTGTATGTATGTACTTCGTTAAAATTGCTCCTAATGTACGGATATTATCCGAAATATCAAACTTATTCAATTTCAAGACAATTGTTTAGTTATATCTATACACCCGCAGTGCATATATATTTTCTCGCAAAAACTCCACTTTTGCTGAATGCTGAAAGGTCGACGATTTGAAAACTCTAATGGATCTCTGACTTCGCATAAATTCATAAAAAACCATCATTAAAGTGATGAAAGTTGTGTAATTTCGATTATGGATTTCACAGATGTGAAGTTCTGTTTACTTTGGGCAAAAGACTCTAATTTCTATTTGGCTCATAGATCTTTTACCGGCAATTAGAGTTACCTAATAGTACAAGTACTTGAGTAGTATTTGCGAAACATACTCACCTTCGATTTCTTCAAACGATCCTAATGGCGGAGTATAGTTAAAGTCAGCCATTCCCAAGTGCAACAACAAGGGGTCTTTGCGCCCTGCAGTATACCTGGAAGGTTGAGGGCGTGAGAGGTTTTGATGCAGGGGAGGTTGATGTTAGCAGGAAATGTATGCCTCCCACGCCATAGGTAATGGGGCATATTTATTGATAAGGCGTTTGGCGCAATGGACGGTATATGTAACTTGAATCCCAGTAGTTGGTTAACTTCTACAATGGCGAAGGCGAACCGTTGCCGAAGGCGTAAGAAAATTCAAGGTTTACTTCGAACCCTCGACTCAGGTACGTATATCTGAATATACCTAATCTTATGTATAAGTATGTAAATTGTTGATCATTTTTTCGAAATTCTTTGCCTATTCAAACGGATTAAAATGGCTCGTTTAAGGCACGTATTAATTATGGTTATTACGGTTTGTACGGCTATAACAACTCGCATTTTGTTATCAATTTGGTATAAAAATTATTCAAGCCTTAGTTGCTTCTGGACTGAAATAATCAATCAAGTAGGAGTACAGACATACAACTATTACAGATATTCAAATTACGTTCTTCGAGGATCGATTTAACGAATCCTATTCTAAATGAGTCGACATAAAATTTCGGAAAGTCCTTATTGAAGATAGTTAAGAAATTTCATGGTACAATTATGTACCATCAGTTCGTACAATATCCTAAAACGTATGCAATATACGTAAATTGCGCCTGATGGTTGGCAACCCGACTTTCAGAAGAATAGAAATCAATGTCAAATCTTGATTTAATAAAGATTTGATAGTTTCGCATGAAATATTGAGAAATTTTTACGAAAATTTGATACATATATCTGTTATTTTTTAACAGACTAGCGAACCTTAATTAACTTTTGTTGCCTACTTGAATTAAAATATTTTTTGTCAATCAGTTTAAGGTTCGTCAATCTACCACATCTCAACCGATGATAACATAATCATAACAAGAATATCTTAGTATTCGATATTTAATGATATTGTTTTAGTTTTACTTCTGTCATATGGATCGTTGATAAATAAAATATAACAAATTTACCGACTTACCGATACAGCCGCTACACCGTGTTGAAGGTTTGCTTAACAGATGGCATCCAGACCTCTTCCTGAAGTAAAATGGTCCGAGAATTTATTGTTAGTTGTCGCCACTGATTCAACACAGTTAACGATTTTATCCACTAATTTCTATAATCATTACTCCGGATATATTTCTGCGAAAAATTGAATTTTTTAGAAAATAATATTTTAGGTTAGAATTTCAACAGTTATACATCATCGTCAAAAAAATGCCTAATTATCGCGATGCCATTCGATAAAAATTCGAAAGAAAAAAGATAGGTAGAAAAACCAGTAGTACATTTGATGTCGAATGCCCTATATTTGAATTTTAATTATCTATAAAATGAAGCCCATTTTAGGAAAATTAGAAAGAATCGATCTACAAATCGGCGCAAATGAGTAAAAAAATTTTTTTTGAACATACTTGCCAATCATTGGAAATAATTATCCCGCTATAATCTTATTCAAAACGATTTCCAAAGTTCAGCAGTTGTAGAGAGATGAATGGTATAGTCATTATTATATGTATGTATGTACTTGCTTGAACTTTTGAACAAATTTTTATTGGCAAGACATCGTCACGGTATTACAGCTTGCAGGCCTTATTGGATACGTGCAGACATCTATAACGTACCCATAACATAGCACATTAATACCGAATGTGTCGGTAAAGGGTTACCAGTCATCCATGCAAGACAATACCGTTCAAATACTCGCACGTAGTTAATTAATGACCGTCTGCAGTAACATTCTGCGCTAATTACTGTGAAACGTGTGTACGTATATAAAGTAGGATATATCGTGAATTTGTGAACTATCTGCACAGAATAAAACGTCTGTAAACAAAATTTCTCATTTTCTTGTGTCCTTTTCTTCATTTTTTTGTTTTTACAGTGTCCGAAAATTAGCCATGATCTTTGTTTCCGCAGTAACCGAAAAAAAAAAATTTGAAACCATAATTTTAAGTCTAACGCACGTACCGCATTCGATAGCCTGCATCTGATATTAGCTTGAAGCGCTATCAGTAATCTTGTGTCTCTGTCACACTCCTTGATTTTACTCAAACTCCGTCTCTTTCCCTCTAGATTTTTAGCGCTTCAAGTAAATATCGGAACACGGCCTCTATTAGTCTTGATAATGCATCATTTATTATGGACTAACTTTCTCGGATCGACTAGGGTTCGGGAATTTTACGTGTAGGTAAGGGTGACAGAGGCCGATAGTGAAACGACATAGGGGGGCAACAAGTATGTAACAACGAACAGTTAACAACCGTAAATAATCATGTATGTATTGCTGTACCTAATGTGGTTATCATACCAATTGCGTAAATATTTGAGTCAATTTGTGGCATGCAACGAATTGCTAGTTTCTCTCTTGTGTTCACAGTGTTCAGGCACAGGTCTCGCGTATAATATAAACGTACTTAATCGCGATTCAATTTTTATTTAAACAATACATCGACCTAATATTTGTTTCTCGGTTAAAACTGATATCGCCTGAGAATAGAAAGAGGTGGTGAACATTTTATAGAACCATCTCGTGAGCATAGCGTATGTTCATTTGATTTAAAAATCGAGGAGGTATTAGTACCCGGATCTCTTAATCTGATTCATTAATTTTCGGATTACGATAATGAAGATGAATGAATCTGGGATTTGGACTTTTCCGTACCGTGAATAAGTATGGATGTACAGCATCACTCGCAAATTGATCTAAACGCTATGAGAGTACAAAATAGACCTTTGAATTAATTGACGTAGCGTTGAACAACCATCTTCCAACGAACCGTATAGGTATATGTATAGATATATTTATACCCAGTCCAAAAAACTTGCCGAGTAAACTTGTCCTCTTTTCTTGGCGTCGCTTCGCTTCACTTTAGCCTCTCCTTATGTTCTTTTCTTGCCTCTTTTTTTCCCCTGTCTTTGGCTCGCGTGTGTCCGTCATTTTTTCAATGTTACGTTACACGCGGTGGTTGAGAAGGTATATGCCTGTATATATGGTAAGTTTTCACATACTTATTATATACCTACATAGGTAGTATACAGAATTTCTGTAGGAACAAGCAATATACTATATGGTCAAGATGAAGTTCCTTCTTTATTTTTGTACACATCTGATTTATTTAAATAGGGAATATTTTATTCTCGTTTTTCATTAATTTTTTAAGAAAAATGGAAGAAGAAAAATAAACGAAAACACAATTGACCCAGGATTTAGCGGTCAGGGGCACTAACTTTACCATATTTATAGACATCGTGTCATGTCTCGAGTTTTTAATTTCCGCACTACCTAAGCGCTGTGGTGTACAATCTCCATATAATTTTAAAATAGGTACTACAACATATATACAAAAGAACAGACCGCGCGATCTACAGAAGCATACTAACACGAGTAAAGACACTGGGAACACCGATGATTGATAACGTAGTCGTTGAAAGGGCCAAGGAACTGTGCGCGGTTAGCAGAACTGGTTCGCAGATATTTCTTACCGGTTCGTTGTACGCTCTGACTAAAAATAATAAATATATTTGTATATATTTTTTGTTTAAACACGCTTGGATAACGATTCAAAATCTTTGAATTTCAATGTGTAATCACCGATTCGATTGTAGGTATATATACGAGGGTATTAGAAAACTTATACCGTTCGAAGAGATTCGTGACGCTAATATGTACGCGAGCCTTCAGGACGTTTCAGGTCCGTTATACCTAGTTATATTCTCTTGAACAAAATAGTTGAGCGTAACAGCGATGTTTATACTGTGCTGCACTGTTCTTCGTGGCTCGCGGTTAACCGATGTTACCTGCAACCGCGGTGCTTGCTTGCTTGCTTGCTTGCTTGCTTACTGCTCCTGGTTCTCTGCTTAGCCAACATCGCGTGCCCCCTCGAACGTAAACTCAAATTGCAGTCAAGTTGCCCAACTGTAATTCACGGAGACGATCCGTGCGAGTCGTACCTACGTAATGCACGCACGTTATTGCGAATATCTTCATTTTATTTTTTCTCCCTGCAGCTTTTATGCATATCTCTTTCTCATTCTATGTATTCGAAAATGTAATGAAAAAACGTAATTTTCTTATTCACAATATATTGTCATGTGCCCTAAAAGCTCCAGTTTCATGAACTTTCAATAAAGTCAAAAGAAAAAAAAATACAAAAACTGTTTTGTTAATTTCTTTTGTTTTACTAAAAATATGGCACATTACAATTAGAGGAGCAGTTAAATGAGAATAATCTGTAAAACCAGGCACGCTGCTGTTTTAGGATGTTATTAACGAGCGTGCGTGCTTGCGGTGGTATTTCTCAGTATTGTATTAGCGATTTCGTGTATATTGCCGCGAGTATCTCCCTGCAGTTCATCCGTTCGTCTGTACCACAGTGCCGCCTACTCATCCTAACAGCAGGTAAAACCAAAGGCGGAGGCCGTAGAATAAAATATATAAAATGTAGCAGGAGCGGCGTGTTCATCGTTCACCACTGGTGGTGCAATTAGGAGTAAACTAACACCAAGATGTTTCAAGACACGCCGTTATATTTCGACTCTTAACTTTCTAGAGAGGATTTCATACGAGAGGATCACGCCGTAGTGTATTTATACTTTTTTTTTTTTTTATTTTATTTTCATATTTTTTTTATTTTGCGTTTCCGGGATTTTTCGAACCAAAGAGCAGATAATTGAGCTGCAGAATGACGCGCGCGCCGAGTCACGTTCACTAAAAAGTGACACCACCAAAACGTCGATGTAGAGACCAATTTCTTGTAAAAAAAATAATACATTTTGCAAAACCTGCAGTAAGCAGTGGTGGTAGATACATTGTAGATATAAAACACCTCGTTTGAGTGGTAAACTCTTCTTATTCGAACAGCTATAAATCAAGATCACAGCTCGCCATGTGGCCATTGAGAGATAAAATGGAATCTGGTTCGATTAGTGAGATTCATTCCGAGATAAATGGTCATTAATGTCAGTGAACATTACTCTATACGGAGTCCCTTATCTTCTGGATATATTTATTCGTTTTTGAAAAATGCTCGTTGAAGATATTACGAAAGTTGAGGTGACTTGATCAAAGCCAAGCATGTGAGCATGCGGCGAGAGAGGAATGGGAATAGGAATAGGATGTTGAGAAATTCGTTTCTAAAATTGATCTCCTATAGCTACTCTCGTTTAATTTTTAACGATCTTAGTGAAACGATGCTTTTTCTTTGGCCTACCCATGGCGACCGCGACCCAAAACTAACCGAACCTAAGCTAACCGCTCTCCTCGTTCCATTCCTAGTTCCATTCACATTTTCTCTAGCAAGGTCCGGTGAGGGCTATTAATTGCCACTAGTTGATAATGACAGTAGACAGTAGCTGGTGCCACATCGCCGTCGCTTTAATGGCAGACGTAGAAGAAATAATCAAAGAGAACGGTAGAACGGTAGCAGATCTATCCTCCCTCGACTGAGGATCCTGAGCCAAAGATAAAGGAAGTGGTTTTTTTTCGGTGGGAGTTGTCGGTGGAGGGACCCGACCGCGCCTCATCGTCATTACTCGGCATGACGGGGCGCTTACACGCTCCCGGTCCGCATCCTCTTTCTCCTCATTCTCCTCTCCGAGATATCTTGCTCTCCTTTTTCCGTTCAAATCTCGTTCCTCACTAACGTTCATCATCTTATCCCATTCCTCAACCTCTTCGCGGTAGTCCATTCCTCGCTTATATCTATACTGTGCAGGTTCCCAGCTCGCGTGCAACAGCAAACCCGGTCAGAGAACGGTCTTTACTTATTTATATATGTACATCAGTTCAGATACGTACCATGTTGCAGTTTACGCCGTACTGCACCGGCTGGTACTTCACGTACTGGTGCAACGTTTGCTTAACCTACATTTAAGTACGTTAACAACAACGAAAAAAAAATCTAGGTTCGTTTATTCATCGTGCAAATCGTCAATTTAGCGAAGGAATATTCTAGCAGTAGTATAAATTTTTATTACCATGTCTTCTCCTTCCTCATATTCTCTCACGACTACCGGAGTTACCCTGCGACACGCATGTAGGTATGTATGTACATACAACGATAGTAAAGTCGTGGCGATGGGAATACCGGGGGTTTAAAAGGGGGGTGATTATTCCCGCTGAGAGCCGAGAGCAAAGAGGCGTAAGAAGGAAAGCTAAGAACTATAGGGTTACATCAGGTTGGCCACATCAGCATCGAGGAGAGAGAGTAAGATGGATGTAGAGAGAAATTTAAAAGATTAACAAAGACGGAGATAGGGACTCCTGAAGCCAGTGCAGTCGGGACGGGTACCGCCTCCGTGACTTGACTCGCTTATTCCGATCACACGCCGCGGCTGGCCGCTCTGCGCGCTTTTAAGTTTCATATTTCTATGGTGCTTCAAGGCTATCGAGGAGGCCTTCGGGGTAACTGCAAATACGTACTTGTAACATGATTCCGTGTACACATATGCATACATTAACTTATGTCCATACTTGACTGTGCAGAGGAGATATAAGATGGAATGGGATAACGAGGACAAGATGGAGACGTCGATTTATCGGTTATAATTTTTCTTACATCTGTGTAATAAAATCTGTGAATTAGGCTGTCTGGAATTAGTTCAGAAAACGGGATTATTATAAACAAACAAACAAACAAACAAAATATGGTTTCGATCCGTTTATTTTCTAGTTCTAGAAAATTGTTTTAACAACACTTAAGATTCAGTTGCCAATGTTGACGCACTATGCGTGCAGAAATGGATCTGGCGCACCTGGCATATATAAATGGAAGTGTATAAGTTACGCTAGATAATTTTTGTAACTGTATGTATAATTCTGATGGGGAAAGCTTCATCCCACCATCGTATCATGACTATAATAGTTATGGAACACGGTAGGCTTGTAGAAACACCTTATAGCCACATCAAATTAACTTGATAGCCGGACAAGTAAGCCGTAGATCGTTTTAGGGGTCATCCTAAAGCCACTCCCAAAATGAATAAAATCTCTCGTATTTAACCGAGGAAGTGCCACCGCGACCCTCTGGTATTATAAGTTGCCAGTAAAGTTTGACTATAAGAGGAACACCACCAGCCGCCCCTAATCCATTTCGATTCGGATATGGCCGAGGAGGCACGCGGACGGGTGGTGACTGGTCAATAAACAACCCCCCACAGCGTCTACATGAGATCCGTCGAGCAGGCGTTAAATGAAATTAGTGCGGCGTTTAGTTAAGTTAGTCAGGCCGTTTAGCTGATCCTTTGGGTTATAAATTATTCGGGAATGACTTGCTCTGCGAAGAGGGCAGCCTGCGGTAAAGAGAGACAACGGACGGGCCCAGGGGCGCACGGGCGAAGGGTTTCCAGGGTGCATTACACTCCTTGTTCCATCGTATGGGACTTATCGGACGGAGGTGGGCTCGGCGCGACATTATCGCCTTCTGAATCCTCGAAGAAAACTTTCTGAGATTCGAAGAAATGGAACAATTTTAATCCATTGGAAAAATCTATCGCCTACAGGCTACGCCACTGATGGCGAGATATACTCAGAGGATAGGTGCAGGAGGTAGAAAAAGAGCCGAAAGGTTGTGAAAGGCGCGAAGCCCTGGCGCCTGGCGCCCGGGCCGGGTGAAGGGGTTCCACAAAATATAAGAGAAGGGTGGCGTCAAGCGAGAGACCCTCGATTTGGGAGCTAAATTGTTGCACACCGTGAAAATGCGAGGTGAAACGGACTTCCCTCTGATCCATTGTAGAATTCTCATCAATTTTCAATATCCTAGACGGTCGAGTTTCGGCTGGCCAAACAATTCCTTCTTACGAAGAAACAGAAATCCATATAAATTCTGGACAGAATGTCGATCGGATCAGATTTTGGGGTAATTAATTCACTAACGATATACTTTTGCGATATCATCCGTATCGATCTAAGGATGAAATTATCCGCAAGGTTTTAACCAACTTTTTACCATCAATGTGCCGATTTGTGAACGGCAAATGACAAACGGCGATAAGAGCGCGAAAAACACGACCCCAAAGACAAGGGACTAAAGTATCGCCGGTAAAAATCTCCCAAACAATTAACCAGCCTCGAAACACCCCCACATCGTCTTTGTCCAGTATTATACGTATAGGTGTATACCTACCCGCGGCACGTATACCTTTCGGCTTGTTTCACAAACGAGGGTACGTCCTCGAGATACAAAGGTGTGCCGCTATGGTGTAGACCGTGGAGTATAGCCGTGTCTTTTGGGCTTTAGGGCTGAGTTGAACCTCGCTGTTAGTCTCGCTGACCACTCGGTGGGTCCTTCGACAGGCAAGTTTTTTGTACGAAATATTTACACATTTTTATTGGGTGCTAAACCCATTGAGCCCATTCAAAGCCGATCCCAACAGCTTGCATCCTATCTTCGGATCGGTATTATGGTTCTATAGTTTGGTTTGACTTGTAAAGTCCTTCTATTGGTTTATTGTATGGGCGTGTTGCTTTATTTGTTTGGTTTAAAAACCGTTACACGGTTTGTTAGCCACAACCGATACCTTTTCAAAGGACTTTACTCAACTAGCCACGCGACACCACTGCATAAATACTACTCACTTGAAATTTGAAACATCTTTAAAAAGAACGAGGACCTGCCTTTTTATTTTCACCCTGAAACCCTGCAGGTGGATACAGTTTTATGATGGAGCAGTTGGCGATAAGAAATCTCATGATCCATCAATTGGTTTTCTCATCCACGATAACTTATCTCGTGATTTTGATCTACGGTTGCTGAAACAGTTTGTGGAAAAGATCGCTTTTATAACACATGTTGAAGATCTAAAACGAGCAAAAGTTGTATCCGTCCATATTGGACTGGACATTTAAGTACGGTGTCTGTTGATGCCCATACCGTATATCCCGAGGTTATATCCTCAATTCTCCCTGAGGCAAATAAGGTCCTGGGAGTCGCGTGACGTCCACGCAGGGATGCCGGCGTAAGGACCGTGGTTGATCTGGTCTAAGAACATATATTCCATCTCTGACGCCGCTAGAAATGTTGAACACGCGAGCAAGCCTCGAGGGGAATTCCTTTCCTTTCCTTTCCTTTCCGTTTCTCTTCATTTTTTATTTTTCAACTCCTTTCCGTTCTTCTCCATTATTCTCTCTTCCTCAAAGTTCCTCGTCAATTTTCTTAAAGCTACAGACGTTGCCGTTGCCGTTGGCGTTGTCGTTGCTCTGGGTCCATCTCATGCAGCCGCAACTCTGTACCCGACTAGCCGCCAGCCAACCTACCTTGGCCAAAGTCAAAGGCTGAGGTTTAGGTGAGCAGGACGCGGAGATCGAGATGGACTCGGCACCACCGGACCAAGCCGTGGCGCCGGACGCGGCGCCCACAAAGCGCTCCGCCACACGCCCACCTGTCTCCGCTCCGCCCTGCCACTCCGTCGGCTGCGACCTCCAGCATCCCTGCGTTGGGATCTTCTACGAGGGTGCTTCCACGGCGGCTAAAGCCTTGACCGGATCCTAGTCTCTGCTTAGTGGACAACGTCAATTTCACCCGCGACGTCGAGACTCCTCATTTCATAAGGATCACTGCAGTATATAAGATAGAAACTCTTCAGACTTGCCAATAAACAGTTGGCAGAAGACAAAGGGAACAAACTACTCCTCCTTTAATTAATAGCTCTTTTACCTAGACCAAGACCTACACGAAGTCAGCACAGCGTTGTTAAAACTGTGTAACACGTAGTAGAATTTATACTACACATATGTTTATGGAGGATGTATGTTGTTTGCGTTTCGAACGATGATCATGAGTGTGTGTATAGGTGAACCCATATAATATATACCCTGTGGGGTGATGCTCCTTTACCGCCACCCAAGTTCCACTCAGAGCTATATGAATATGGTTGAGAAACGGAGATGCTACTTTTTGCTTTTTTCTTACCTGAGGAAGTTTGTTTTCCTTGAAACTTTCATCACCATTTGCCGAGAGCTAATATTACTTTGTAAAAGCTTTTGCTAAATCTGATGTATTGAAAGTACATATGTACATACAAGTCTATGCGGTATTAGAGAGAATTTACCTCCCAGCTTCTTCATTTTCGTTTCTATGCACTTTTTAGTCTCTTCAGAAGCTACAGCCTTCAGCATTTTAGGATCAGCTGAAAATTTCCGGAATCAAGGATCTCTACCTATGTGCAACACGTCTCTTCACTTACCTGCACATAAGTAAGTAATATTAATTGACTTTTAAGCGGTCGATTATCTACCTGGATACGTTTTAAACGCAACGTCACCTCATACTGAAAACTGTAAGAAAAAAAATTTGCACGATCATCCGGTAGACGGTGATCTGACGCATCGTGTCTCGTGGCTGGCCTTACAACTCACTTCGTTGTGCCAGCGAGGCGCAGCGTTTAGTCTTGTGATTAATGAACCTCTGGGCCAGGGTGCTGGATGGGCCGGTTTCATTTAGATTTCAACGGATTACGTTACGCGGATACGCTACAGGAATTTTTTGAAAATGGCTCATCAGTCGTCCGCGTACTATATGTATACCTACACATCATATCATTTCGTCATAAACTAATATGTAATGAGTTTTTCTGAAAATTGGTACAGGGTAAATTAATTGTAATTATACTTACATACTAGACATTGTTTTTACAAGTTATAGTTATAAGACTAAATATTTTTACGAGGTTATAAATATTTCACAATAATGAAAGGAAGTATAACTCTGACTGAGTAGGTAAGATATAAGTATGTATATGTACATACATATCTATCTATAAAAATCTTTCAACTGTGATTGTAGCTAAGTCGTATATACGCGGTCGGTGGTTAAATACATTTTTCTTAGACCACTGAAACAATCATGTGATTATATATTTCACAACAGAATTATAGTACTAGTAAGTACGAAGGTGTACATTGCGTAATGGTAAAATTCTCCTTAAGAGGCAGTGCATATCGTTACCTACGCTAAAGACTATTTTTTCAAAGTTAGTTTAATTTTATTGCTACTACTTATGTGGTTGGGGTAGTAATTTTTTTTTTTTTTTTTTCTTTTTTGTTTTCTTAAAATGCATTTTCAACGAGCACAAAATTAGATTCTACTATATTTTCTTGAAAATTAAAGAAATTTTATATAGCTGGAATTTATATGTTTAAAGTAATTCCGATACATCAATTAATAATCATTCTTAACGAGCTTTGACTGCATGGGTTCAGAATTTTATTAACCAGGTGATAATAAATGAACGACGCGTTGCTACAGGTTCTTGATGAGTTAAAATTTTTGGCGGTAAAATAATATCGTAGGTACCGAAAAACACACAGACCTATCTACCACAGCCTGCCGTAAGATCACAAGATCATAAGATCACAAGATCACAAGCCCACAGAGCCGCTTCCTGACCGCGACCTTCCACCCGACCTTCCTAATCATCCCCACTAATTTGCTTTCCACCTCTCTCTAACCCACGCTAATACCCTCGATCTTGTCTCTTTTTATCCCTCAATTCCCAACTCTCTCTGTCTCTAGCTCTAGCGCACTCGTACAATATCCTTCCCTCTACTTTTCTCCGTTACCTCAGTTCATCCATTCGCCCCGAAACTCACGATATCATGTTTGAACTCTTACCTCTATACGTTAATCCTGATCCGGGACACGTTTGCTCAATTTAGTAAATAAGTAACAGGAATATCACGGATTGTCATGAAATTAAATCCAAAATTTAGCTCGTTGGATATCATCCAACGTGTAGATGCTTCGATATGATTTTCGCATTGGATTATTCTAACGATTCTAAAAGCCCGCATAAGAAAAATTAAAAGAAAATAAAAATAGCATGAGACGAGGCAGCTGATGGAGATCTGAGTGATTCTATGAATAATAATTGATATAGCCACCGGTTTACGACACCGATACATATTATATCTAGGTCGTATACAATTTATATTTTCAGGAAAGGTATACATATAATAGCCATTCTACATATAGTAGGAAACACCGGGCCCCCTCCACCCGCCCCGTTTAACAATGTCAGTGAATCAAGGGGGTTTTTATTACGCCTAGTGTAGAGCAACAGTAAACTGATGGAGCCCTCTCTGCTATAATGTTAGCCCCGAGGGCCGTGGCAATCCTGTACGGGGTTTTGGGCCCGGGATAAACGCTGCCGAAACTAGAATTGACCAACTCTTAGAATTCCCTCTGGCCCTCAGACTAGGCGAGACGAAACCAGCCAATTATACCCGTTCCGGAGAAAGAAATCGTATAGTTGTTTTACGCTATGTGCAGTCATTTATACGCACACATATATAATATAACCATAACATAACATATAACGTCCACTATATGCCTCAAGGTATTGTCGACTGACAATGAGTGAACCGCAGATGCCGCACTCAATCGTATTCCGTATGGTTCGTGTCCAGGAAAGGGTAATTCTGGTCGTCGATGTACGTACGTACATACATACCTACCTACGTACATACATGTTATACACCTACCTGGCACCCTTTCTTATTCCTACCTAATTGTAATAGTCTTGTTGAATAATAATGACGAGAGTATGAGTACAGTAAGCTCATGGAAACAAACAGCTTTATAACATATATAAGCTGAGGTAGATAGATAGGTGGATAGGTACCAGGAAAGCAGTGTTGATAGTATACGTAGCTAGGTAATACTCCATCGTAGGTAAAGGTATGGATGGGTAAGTCATCTTCTTCGAGACACGCTCATAATGTAAAGAGCGGGTTTTGCACAGAGGTAAAAGTAATTAACTACGATAGCTTTACTAACTACTTATACTTATATACATACATATATATCTTATAAGTTGAATATATACGCGACTACAACTTCACAGCGTTCATATATGAGTTCGTAATTAATTAATTATATATGAATTCGTTAATGAGGTATATTTTTATTCCATTTGCGAGTTATGAAATTCTTATACATACTCATAATTTTTCTAACCGGGCGGAAGGAAAAATTATACAACACTTGATGTCATTATTATTTCTTGCCCCCTGGCATCGCGCATTGTTGCATTAAGCATCATGCTGATAGCGATATCCTTCGTTAAGTCCATTGCGTGAATTCTTTATATATATATACATACACGACTTTACTCTTCTTATTATTTACACTCACTTACCTTATACTCGCATGACATTCGTCCATTTCTTATAACGATAAAAATTTAATTATAATAAAGTCATTAGAATATTTGAAATTTCGTATATATATATATATACAGTGCAGTGTTCTACAAGTTTGGTATTATAATTTTATACTTTATTTAATTTTTTTTTTTTATATATCTTACGAGTAATACCTACGCCTGCACTCAACGCTACTTACAATTAATGAGCTACCAACTGCAGGCGCAGCGATGGTAATTCGTATTAATCATCATATTTACTCGTTGCACGTTTTGTAACACAAAGTTTTTTTTACGATCCGGCGATGGAAATCTATTCACCATGAAACGCTTTACAGTTTTCATTGCTTCCTCTGAGTGAGATTGTTTCAGTGCTGTAGTACTTTATTTATTTATTTATTTATTTATTTATTTATATTTATTTATTTATTTTTATAACTTTATACTAGATTGCAACGCTGGTAATATAAATTTCTTGATCATAAAGTGGGTAGGTATACTCGTACCCATAACCGTACTCGTACTCCCACTTAAGTGACAATTACATTTAATAAGTATACACTAAAAAAAAAAAAAAATCAAAATTAAGCGATTAAAAATGAAAATTTACGGCTGTATTTCAATGCCGCCTTTGCGTCTACTAATTATAACTATAGGTATTCGACATTAAGTTAAAGAAAAATCGCTCTTCTCACTTCCTTATAATTATACCGTGAAAGACTATCTCAATTTAGTTTAACAAATGAGTTAGCTTAAAATATCGCCGTAGCATGTATATATTTCACGGGCGTTATACTGGACCTGAAACTGTGCCACAGCTGTAACACGACGAAAACCCGCGTCTCATTCCCTTATACCCAAAACTTGTGGAAACATAAAAATAAAAGAAAAAAAAAGAAAAAATTTCCATATCTTGGTAGAAAAAAGCTCTCCACGTAAGTGCCTATATTATACATAACTTAGCTCGGTCAATCAAATGAAACGCGAGTTTTGTCCGGTTCGAAAACGTCAAGGCCTCCTGCCGGAGGACTACGAATGTCGAGCGTCAGCTGGCGCGGACCTCGCGTGACCGCGCCATGTTCTGTTCTATACCTTCGATGTACGTTCCGTGCACCAGGTTCCATGTTCCACACGCAGCACCACGCACCGCGGCATTCTTCCCCTGGGGGCTGGGAGCTGAGAGCTGGGGGCTGAGGGAGAACTTGAAGCCTGGAACCAGCCGTCCACCTCCGCCTCCTCTTGGCAAGGACCGCCGTAATGTCGCCTTCAGCGGATTTGTCCTCTACTGCATGCACGTTCTTCTTGTATCATACCGATGACCGGGGCATCGACCAGCAAGCAGGAACTGAATAAAAATTATTGTTAAATCTTCTTATCCTAGTTTTTCTTGTTTCTGGAAATAAATACACTAGGAATTATTCTTTTTGGATTTCAAGGGGTCAACGCATATTTCAAAATAGGATATTTTTTAAACGACACAGTCCATTAATATATTGAAATTAAATCAAGTATGTAAACGGATCTGAAAAACGTATTTGCGGAAGTATTTGTTAACCGTCATTAGAAATTGGCTTATACTTCCATTGAATTCCAAAGACTTTTGATGAACGGTGCAGTTTACATCTTAGTAGATATAAGACAAGGCCATATTACCTTGACTGCGTCTAGCTATGAGAAGCAACTCCTCACAGATCCTGACTTTTAGTTGATGTACTATGAGGCAACTGGTGTAATAAAATTGTATTATTCAAAAGATTCCTTCAACATCCACATACAATGATTGAACCAAAAATTAATTTTTCCGAGTTAATAAATTAGTGAATAACTTCTGAGTACAATAATTCCGAATGGATTTACCTAAGCATATCGTCCGCAACTCTGAATGGTAATTCGTAATTAGTATGATAGTCGCGCTGTAGAAATAGGGTGCAGTGTGGTGTTTTAACTATACCTAAAAATACTTGCATAAAATATATGTATATATATGTACATAAATATATGTAAGTAAATGTACAGTTATACTACATACATATAAATTTTAATCCGTTGATGCTGGCGAATTGCAGACGGTACTGACGTAATGTTTTAAAAATAATTTAAAGAATGTTTAAATACAGAAGATATATCATTAGCATGAAGAGGGTTTACATTGTGAATACGTGTGATTGTTCGGACCTTGAGAATATATATTCTCATATTGAATAAATAATCTAACACTATTTCATTACAGGTTGAAAATGTCATTCGCGTCATCTAATGGCGTGAATTTTAACATCCGTGGAACGAATGAAAGAAACAACGGTACTTTGAAACGATCATGGGAAAAGCCGCAGACGTTTCTACTCGTCCAACACATTATAATCGTTTCATCGACTGTTTGAAATGTAAAATACACAATCCTTCTTAGAAACTAATCATTGCAGTTAATTCGGAATATTTTACACTGTACGTACCATACCTCGCGTTGAAGCAGATCCTAGTATCCTTTATACTGACCACATTTGAATCCATTGTTTCGATTGGTCCTCGTTTTATGATTCATGGAATCGTATCTGCGATAAATCATTAAATTTTCTTCAAATTCCGAATATTATCGATGTATATCGACGTGTTGGTATGTAGGTACGAAAAATATAATAGCGCATTTATAATAGAATCTTGTCGAAATACGACGGATGGATCCGCGGAACATCATCGTGGTGTTTTATATACCTGTAAGGATTCTCTGAAATTCGAACCTCGCCTGAGGCGATGGCGGGCGCCATCCGACTCTGTTTCTCCGGTGATCCAGAAAATAATTACGACAATTAGCCAACCTGTATCCACCCCCAAGGCATTAAGCTCTCGGCGATGTCCTCTAGAGGCGTACGCGCGGGGTGAAAAGAAAGAAAACTAGAATTCCTAGATAAGGGTAAGAGGAGGGGAGAAAAAGGGGCCGGGGGTCAGTCCGTCATCAAAAAAATGTCACTTTTTGACTCTGCGGTGTGTTGCCCTGAAAACTAATTATACACTACAAAACCGGGCATAATATCTAACGCAACGCCTGCAACTGCACCGTCTCCCTCATCCCTATATACACGAACTCCTCCCTTAATTCAGCGGAGCCTAAAGTAAAGGTCTATCGCATTGGCGTTGGTGGTCCTTCTGAATGGACGCCGAGTAGATTCCGTGAAAACAAAAGAATTGAGACCCGTCAGATGTGACGTCAGGGCGGAAGGATGCCACCTGGGGGGGGTGTGGCTTTGATCTTCGACTTCAGCGACTCCAGGATTCATCCTGAAAGAGGAAACCGCCGGATGTTCTCTACGTCCCGCAACCCGTAGGGCTCATTCGCCTCTATAGGTTAGCACCGGCCACGCTCGGACGTGCCACAATCTTTTCGGCATTCGTCGTAATTAGAGGTTTACGTCCGCAGAATTTGGGGCACTCGGCACTCATCCAGCTTGCAGGACTTGAACCCCGCTGTATAAGGCCGGGGAAAAAGGTACTCTCGGACACCCGGACCCCACTCACGCGACGACCTAGCTAGGGGAGGTCAAGCGAATTCGGACGGTAACTTGTGTCGCCGCCACTTGTCCCAGATTGCGGTTAATTGTCGTACCTACTACATTTTTTACGTATAAATATATGTAATATATAGGATCGCATGTATTACGTTAAAGTTTTAGAAGGGATATATATCTTCAATCTTTTCTCTTTTTTTTTGTGTTTTTGTTCTTTTTTTGTCGTACATATATTCGGGACCACGAACGTCAGTATATGATTCGATTATACTCAAGGTATAAAAGAAAGAAAGAAAGAAGAAAAAAAAAAACGAAAAATAAAAGAAAATTGTATTAGAAAAGGAACTGGAGTCGGTAGATCGATTGAGCCGCCGATATATGTGCCGGTACCCTATCTAAGAAATTGAAATAAAATAAGAATCGAGCAAGGAGAAACCATCTTTACGGTACAACCAGAATCTACTACTTCACCCGGTTCACCGGCTTCGATCCAGCATTCTTGATGGAAATGGAAACCTGACTTGATCTATCACGATGCTATATAGTAATAAGTAAGAATCTTCCAACGCGGTCACGCCGATAATCATTTCGTTACGACCAATAATCTTGCTCTAGGCAACTTTTACAAAGCTTTTTTCATATCGTTCGGATATGTTGCAGGCCTTCGATTCGATACTCGGACATTGTATACGTCCCTGAATAATGTGTATGTGTATGTGCTTATAAGATGTACAACGTATATACATACAAGTATACATACCTACACAAAATCCATACCGTTGTATTTTAATATCGACTATAAGGTATTTCTTTTGCCGATCTTTCCCGCGCTCCTCAACACGTTTTGTTGTTAACTATTTTTTTCATCAATTCTTTGTATAGCATAACGAATCTCGATGCGCTGTTTTGTTCATCATATGCAGGACGCCACCGAACGTCGATGTATATGCCCATCGCTGTTGTCTGTCTGGTAAATCAGACGTGGATACCGGTCGAAAGTTTTGACTTTGAGTGGCAGCCGACCAGTCAACGAACAATTCACGATCCTTCACACAACCGATCACTTCCAGCTTAACAAATCTGATCGTGTTATAAGACTGTACTTAAACTTTTTCTCATATCTGTCCGAATCTTCGATTGGTTTATTAGCTACTCGGATAAAACTCTCCAACCTCCATCTTATCAACTCGGAATATCACGTACTCCTGTTCGTATGACATCCGACGATCATCATGATCGGTAAAGGAATAAACGATTCCACTTAATGATCGTAAGTTAAACATTTTCAGTAATATCCACGGCTTGATTTCCACTCCAGACGATAGACGTCGAAATTGATATAGTTATGATAAAAATAGATCGAAGAATAATTTTTCGAAATAATAAATTCACCGTGGAATAAACCGGATAATTTAAGTGGTAGAACTTTCGTCATATATATACACGAATTAATGAAAGATTTAATGAAATGTAAGAGTAAAAAATTTACATCTTTATAAAACGGTGTCGATAAATTAATGAAAATGTACATAGAAACTCGAGCAACCATGGTACAGCGACGCGTTACGATACAAGGCCAGGAAATACCTAAAGAAAAGGTAAAACCGCATCGATCCGTGTCCACGAAGGAGAACCACAGTTATGTAGTACTTATCCATTATAGATATCAGTTTATCGTCGGTTATTCAAGAAACGTTAGGATAGGTAGGTAGATAGGCAGGTATATATATAGTATACATAGGTAGTATACATATATTAGTGTGTACAGTGCAGTGGTGCGAAATAAGAGTAAAATAATTGAAGGAGTGCCTGTATATTATAAGATCAACGGAAAATACAATTTATATACATATATATATATATATATATATATATATATATATATATATATATATATATATATATATATATATATATATATATATACACACTTTTTCTAAAAGAGTTAAATTTCCGTGACCAAAGTACTTCCTTCAATCCAGTGTACCATTTCGTGACCGCAAATTACTGCAACGGAATGTCGTAAATTAGTCTATTGAATGTCAAAATCTATCCCTCGTAGTGAATTTAATATTTAAAATATTACTATCACACTCTACGTACGCTGCGTTTAGTCAGAAAAAAAAAAAAAAAAAAACTATACTCGTTTGACAATTACTCGTACCTCTACCTACAGCCCACGTAGTAACCACATCTAACGTAAGCAATAAAAACAGGCCATAAGTATATCCGCGAAAACCACATCGTAATACTAGAAAGTATAGAATCTCCAAATTACAGACAATCACGTATCACACCTTTGACCAGAGATCAGACACAGATGTTTCTTGCCAAATGTAAGACCTGCGGGAACAGGTCACGTAATAATAACAATAAAAAAAAAAAAAAAAAAAAGAAAGAAAGAAACAAAGTAAAAAAGTATGGTTAGAGTAAAAGTCACTAAAGTTATAGAGGCACTTGATCACTATGAACAGATATTCAAAACCACAATAATCTGCTGCAGTAAAGTTCAAATCTGATATCATGATGGGATTAGAAAAATGAATGCTTAACTTAATATTTTCAACAAACCTGTCTTAGGTCATCGTTGTTCTCGAAGATCGACCGCCAAGTTGGTAGAATTGGTTCGAATCAGTGACATTAGCTTTGAAGCTAAGTTCTCGTGTATTGGACTCGACGGTCGTAACGTATGTTCTTTATTGCAGCTCTAAAAGTCGCCGCGAATACCCCACCTACGTATTAGTATTATACGTCGTACCTCAATGTTTATGTATGCACATTCGCAAACGTGTGTATATAATGTGTATATACATATACGTTATAACTTGAACTACATGAACATTATAGGTGTAAATATGTGGGGTATATACAGCTTGTGCAAGTATAAAGCTGGGCGTGGCCAGCAAACAATGTTTAACCACGTTCTATCCCACATTAGCATCCAAAACCATTTACTATTTTTAGATAACCCATTTCGGAGTCTTGGGCATCCGATTTTTAACGTATATACGGGTCTGGCCACTTTGTTGTTAAATATGTTTATAGGTTTTAAGGTTTTTACTACTTTCGTCTCCTTGTATAGAGTCCGAAGTCTTTTATATATAATACAGCTGTCAAACTATCGGACATCCATATGTATACATGGCTCGAAACCACACATACATATAGCATTCTTTGCATACGCTAATACCTATGCACACCTCAAACACAGAAATAATAATTTTCGTAAGAATTACTGAGAACTCGTTCGAAAACTACGTGGGTGGTTTTAACGGCAAGATATAGCCGAATTTATTTCACCGTTTAATGATCTCAGTACTCGGATACTCATTATATCATTCGTATTGTTGTGCTGATTTTTCTACACGTAATAGGTAATAACATAACCACTTTAGGTACAGTGATCTTTGATGAATGGCACTGAAAATCACATATATATTTTCAAGATACGTATTTCGCTACGGATCACGGGTGATTTCGAATCTTTTTTCACCATGATGTATAATTTGAGCCGTTTCTTTACTGCAGCCTTGTATTTATGGGCAGCTGCACATCACCGAACGTGCGTAGCACGATACGATATATACTGATTCTTCTTCAATTTCGTTTCCTTTTATTTTTCATCCGTTTCTGCTATTAAGGCACTTGGCACTTTAGTACGATTTATTCGAAATGATATAGCAATGAGAATTCTTACTTATTTGATGAAATTTATTAAAACCTTGCCGCAGTGTGTATATAATGACGCGATCTCGAGAGTACATAATAAGCGAGAATTGAATGAATTGAATAAATTCTTATATATATATATATATATATATATATATACATCTCTATATAATTTAGTAAAATTTTCTTCAATAACTGGCCTGAAATCGGCATATTAAAGACTATTTTTATGTCTACATAAAAATATATATACATAAATCTATATATCTATATACACGGTGATTTAATTGAGCTAAAATTAACCGGACGGTTTTTAAGTACAGCTTAGATCGACGTTTTAGCTTAATTCAAATTACTACCTATAGAATCAATCTTCAACTCTGATAACGGACAATTTGTTTAACAGCGTCAACTAGTTTGCCATATATGTAATTACCAAATTATCTGAAACATATATACCAACAACTTTCACGGTTGTGTATATATTATATATACATATAATAGTATAAAGTACCTAACATTATTTCTGATACAGCTTCGCTGGCTCTCAATGAGCGACAATAAGTTTGTAATATCTATATGCGGTGTGTAATACCAGCCAATTTAATCACCCTATATAATACACGCGATTTTTTTTTTTTATAGCAATATTTAGTTTGTTATATAGTATTATACGGTACACACTATGAACGTATACAGATATATAAGGTATATATAGGTATATATCCTATAATGGTGCTGCTGCAGCAGAAGCTCCGGTATGGCACAAGATTACCGGCTAATGGCAGGCCTAATTGACAAGTGGCGCTTAAGGTAAACACGTGTCATCGAGGTAATTCACTGCCATGGCTTGAGTGGTTGTCGTGGCGTTGGTGGTAGCGGCGGTGGTATGCTGATTATATAATTGATGTAATGATGCCTCTACGGGAACGCGGACAAACTCTGTTAAATGATACATTGCTCAGGTTAAGAAATTGCCGAAGCTGTAATATATAAAAAAAAATTACTAAAAACCACAGAACAGATTTAACAATTAATTAACCATGCGAGTTTACAACTCTCACTCAATCAACTGTCATACATACATATATATACCATAAAATATCAATTTTATTCATCGATTATATGCGGTTCTCATTTTTATTTGAAAAGAGAAAGCAATTGTGACGAAACTTTTCACGATACCTATATATATATACTTATTGAATGTGTAAAAATCAAATTTGGCAACAAAAGAAAGATAAATTTTATAACCGACTTTTTGCAGTTTGGTATTATATACGTTTAAGTTAAGTAAATCGACAATTTACCGTGTAGAATATATATCAGATAGAATTTTGTGGAAAAAGTGCTGCGGGAGTGAATCGCATCAATTCATACAAATAGTTTATATATGTGAGGTATATAGTATTATTATATGTGATATGGTGAAGTTGAATAATTGACTTGAACTGTGGATTTCTACTTTGTAGAAAATTCTAGGTTTCCTCAATAATTTCGAACGATAACTCACACCTACTTAGATTAAGAGCCGTAATTTTGTCCGCACTTGTTACTATCAAATATGGCGCTAGCTTCAGGCTCAACTCAGTTTAGAGTTTTCGACTGCGGTCAAATTATACCCCATACGATCCAACTATCAGAGATAAGTATTGTTTTGTAAGCTGCCTGCAGACCCAGCTGAGACCTCGCACTACACAGGTTTGCATTTTCGAACTATATATCTGATTGGGTTAGGAAAAAATTGCCAGAGATTTGATCCGCACGATAATTCTTTCATTCAAATCGAATTCCTTAGGTATAATAGGTACGAAATTTCGTTATTCTTTAAGTTACGAAAAATTGTATTCGCTGTAAGAAAATATTTACGGAATAGGTATATAAAATCGAAAATCGCCGTATGAATTATGAAATCGAAAAGCTAATACCAAATTGCTTGCATCAATTTTGGAGAAACCAAAAAAAAATAGAAACTGATACGAATTTCTATGAAAAGAAACATATTTGGTTCCAATTTAGCTTATCAG
Organism: Macrophya annulata; assembly: GCA_963924015.1. Taxonomy (NCBI): domain Eukaryota; kingdom Metazoa; phylum Arthropoda; class Insecta; order Hymenoptera; family Tenthredinidae; genus Macrophya; species Macrophya annulata. Next base: position 34,874,751 of record OZ001258.1, on the reverse strand, counting down.
ATAAAAGCCGTTGAATTTATTGGATCTGCAGTGAAATCAGTTAACGCAATTGAAGTATATTAGTAGGTATATATTAGATATGGTGTATGTACAAGAGTTTGCGTATATCTCGCCTTTGCGTATATATATACCTACCTTATATGCTTTCAAATGAATTGATTTTGCATAAATTGAAAGGCTTTAATTCAGTTATCGATTCACCTTCCATATATTAGATATAAATATCTATATATGGTATATTGCTGTCGGATATGCGCGATCCGACGCGGGATCGAATCAAATGGCAGTAAATTTGATAGAATTGTTTTTCCATCGATGACCAGAACGTTGGTCAGTGTAATTTCAAATTCTTAGAAACTGTGGTAGCGGTATAATAACATAAGGTATAAGAATATTGAAAGATTATGTAAAAATTGTCGAGAATAGTCGAGAAAATTGTTAATGTTTTCAACATATATCACAGAAGATAAATATTTTCAATTTAAGAACCACGTCATATAATAAGCCAATGTATATGAATTGCACTTTCAATTCACGATGAAAATCTATTTTTACTAATTTGAGAACAAAATATTTTTTATCTTCTTACCATGCAGCTAATTGTTATATAAGTATTCATTTTACTATATATCAACACTGCACTTAGGTAGTAGGTACTGTAATCCGAACTTATTATAAAAAAAAGTAATTATTCATTGAACATCAATTTAACTTGATCGTTTATGATCTAAACGGTTGTTAATATCCTTGTAACATATTTTTTATTCACTATAACTCCCGATGCAGGCAACTTGTATAATAAAATAATTACTCCTGCAGATCAATCGATCGATATATTTGTACGATATGAAATAATAGTACGAAGCTCGTTAATTATTTATTTAATTATCTGAATCAGGATGTATCAATCCGTCAAGTATAATTTAAGTGCTGCAGAGAGCTTGGAACTACAATACTCTGCGGTCTGTGCGCAGAATATAAATTATAACCAAACTTCATTAGTGTTTGGTGACAAAATAGTTAAGATCCTGTGCACGATCAACCTTCGATGAATAATTAATACCTAGATATTAAAAATAAAATTTAAACTTGATTCGATCGAACTCGTTATAGGTCACAGTTCTATGATAGGAAAAGCTAAAGCTTAGTTACGAACTTCAGAGTCTAGTTGAAACTTGAAATGTATAGAATCCAACAGTTTATATCCAAATTGGTGTATAGGTACGATTTAATTGACACAAAGTTCAAGTTCAACGTAGGCGAATGTGTACCATGCACAACGACATTGACTTACTAGTTACTCGGTATGGTGAACACTGTCATTGCCCCGCCATTGCCGATGCTATTCAATACCTACAAATGTTTTCGATCTGATACACGGAACTGGAACCCAAGTTAAATGGCGCGAATGAAGTTGAACTCGATAGTTCACAATCAAGGAACTATCAACAACGAACGTATCTGAGCTTAAAATTACAATAGCAAATTGGATTAGCGTTCAGTGACAGAATAATTAAATTCCTGTGCATAATCATCTTTTGACGATTGATCAGAATTTTGGTATTAAGAAGTGATGTGGGTTGAACATTCAATTTGAAGTTCGTTAGATCGAACTTGTTATAGGTCATAGTTCTATAAGAAAATCTAAAGCCTAGTTTCGAACTTCAGAGTCCAGTTCAAACTTGAAATGTATAGAAATCAAAGGTTTATATCTAGATTGGTGGTATTGGTACGATTGAATTGACACAAGTTCAAGTTCACTGCAGGTGTGCACTATGCACAACGACATTTACCTACTCGGTATGGTGAACATTGTCATTGCCCGCAATTGCCATTACCATTTAATACCTACACTGTTTTAGAATTGATATATATGTATGTATAGAACTGGAACCAAAGTTAAATGGCGCAATTGAAGTTGAATCCGATAGTTCACAATCCACGAACTACAACAACGAACGTATATCTGAACTTGCCACTGAAAGTCTAAATCGTTTAGCATCACTTCAAAAGTTGTCACAGTCAGAAGAACCGAGTTAAAATTAACTTACTCCTCCATCCCTAGCTTTTTTACGCCCCTCTTTGTAGCAGGGTTTTATAGGAGGAGGTTCGTCGAACTATATACACAGTTCGAGGCGAATAACTACTAGGTGTCAATCGCAGCTTCCGTATCTTATTGTCATCGATAGGCGATAGTGTTCGATGAAAGCTCGGCGACGGTGATTCGAATCGTTAAATTTTATCCTTAAATCCAGGATCTCTGAGAGGATATCTCCAGGATGCTGGGGCTCCGGAGGATCAGGTACAGGAGAAAACTCCTCTTTCGGTGCCCGGGAGTCTGAGTGGGAGAGGCCAAGTTTAACGCCAGCCCATGGAACACCATAATGGCCTCCAGCAGGCAAATGGAACTACGAAACGTCACGAAATAGCGGAGGGGCGATCGAGGGGTAGCCAATAAGATCGCGAGTTTGAACAGGGGGCGGGAAAAGCTTGTGGCGCTTTAGTGGAGATAATATGAACTACGTTTGAGCACGGGGAGCGGCCGAGGCTTCATTATGTATCATTATACGTGGTCGCAGCGAACGGTGTGCACTGCTGCTACAGTCTACTCGCGTGTGTCTCTGTCTCTGTTCACAATCGTCTCATAGAGTGGTATAACCGTATTTCCAAAACGGAGATCGGTTTATTACGCGAAAAAAATTCATTTATCAAGAATTGCTGAAATTTTTGAGGAGAAAACAGAAAAAAGAATATAAAACAAAAAAAAAAATACAAAAAAAAAAAAAAAACAGAAAAAAAAACAAAAAAATTTAACCATTTTGTTTTTTGGTTTATTTATTTTTTCATTTTTTCAATTTACCCGCCGCGTTGTGCCCGATATCGTTAAAACTTAACGCGCAAGGTCCCCCGCAGGCCTAGACAGTTCGCGGACAACTGGTCTCTACTTTTTGTACGCGCGAGCGACTTAATATCAAAATTGCAGACAATTATTATAAATGACCCGTAATTACGATTGTTGCAGGCGACACACGCATTACCCCCGTTTTCTCGACCGCCTAATTTTAAACCCTTTGCCTGCAAAATTCGTGTAATTGAAACCGATTCGTGGTAGTAACAACATAAACATAAATAACATATTACCGTTTTCGATTATAAACTGTTGGTTGTTTTTCTTATTATTATTTTTTTATTTTGTTTTTTCTTAAACCAAACTTTAACAACACCGATTTAATAAGATTTTCGAACTGAAACCCACCGATAATATTTTTTATTTTTATTTTTATTTTTTATTTTTATTTTTTTTCAACCGTTATAATATCTGCGATATTTATTATACGTTCAAATATAGTTTTTAGATATAAACAAGTGTTACGTTTACAGTGAGACTATGTTTCGTTTCTTCGACCGATACCTGAGTTCAAACCTTGTCAAAGATTGTTCAGTGTCAAGCTGACGTTCGGTGAATAGACAACAGCTTGTCTAGTGTTACGTTTATACAATAATTGATTAGCTTTATTTATATAAATATCGAAATTTATGGATTTGGATTTGACTATTTATTATCTTTATACTTCATCGAGGAACAGCACAGTCAGCGAAAGGAATACTCATTTTGTGGACTGATATGCGACGATATTGTTTAAACCGAGTGCAGTGAATGATAAACAGTGAATATAAAAAGAAGCTAAAACATGATGAAACAATCGTAAATATATTTTTAGAACTAATTTAAAATTTGAAGAAGTGGCCAAAGTTTATATACCAAGTAAAAATTTGTTAGAATACCATAAAATTATGATCGAAAGTGGAAATATATCGGTGTTAAACTTATCTCGGTATAATTTGAAGACTATAATCGATTAACGATTGAGCATTGAACATTTGTGTTGCCGGTCATCGGCCGAAATAAATCCACGAATCGCATTTCATCTGTAAACCTTAAAAAACAAAAAAAATCGAAGAAACGAAAAGCTTGTGTCGCCAAGTATGACGTTAAAAGCTTAGTAAATTGTTTCTACGACGTCTGTGAAAGAGCGTTAACCTTGAGGGGGTGGTTTTACAATATCCGAGAAGAAAAAATTGTCTGAAAAAAAACTAAGAGAGAACGAAGTCTCATCTTGTTTGAAAACCTAAGATAATTTATAATCGGCAAATGCTCGGCGGAAGTGTAAAGTGAGTCCGGGTGTAGTTGAGGCCCTGTTTGAGGCCAGCCCCAAAATTCGGGCCCCGAGCGGGATCGGGGCGTCGGCGACGGCGACGGCGACGGCAAGAAGCGGCTGCGGCGGCGTCGGCGTTGGGTCAACGGTGGAACGACCGGGAAGTACAACGACGCTTAACTTTACGGACTTGGGGAGCCCCTTCGGGGCGGGCGACCCGTGTCCATCGAGCACCCCGACGCCAAACAGTATGAGCGGTGGTCCATCCGGCGGCGGTGGGGGTGGTGGTGGAGGAGGTTCCGACATGGAGCAACATCTTCATCACGGTGGTCTTGGATCTGTGACACCTGGACCAGCTGGTAACGGTGGTGATAGTGCCTCAAGTACGCCAGTATCGCAATCAGGAAAGTCAGCGTTTATAGAACTCCAACATAACAACCTCTACAACCCAGCAAGCCTCCGCGGAGGATATCCTGGAGGGCATAACGTCCCAGGATCTCACCAGTTCCCTCATCAAGTCGGCTCTTTGGGTCACCAAGGATCCGGTCCGGGAAGTGGTAACCAGCAACACGCCGAAAGCGGTTTTCCAAGCCCAAGATCCGCGCTCGCCGGTTATCCATTCGCACCGATGCATCAACACAACACTTACGGTTATCACCTTGGATCATACGCGCCACAGTGTCCCTCCCCACCAAAGGATGGGGAATACCCGAACTGTAAGTCCCTTTTTTGAGGAAAATTATGACACTACTTGATCCGTATCACATCATATACATATCGCCCCCATTGTCCTCGTTTCATTAAGAAAGTTGTCGCGTTTTAATTGTGCGAACAATTTTTTAGTTTCTTCTTTTTATTCATTTCCGTCGTGTTTCTTCGCGGTAACTTTTACAACGAGGGGTTAATTATTTCACATTTTTCGACTAAACATAAGAGAGTTAAAAATGCCTCTGTAGTCGATTAGAAAAACGGCTAAACATCTAACGGTAAAAAAGAATTGAAAATTATTTGATAAATTGAAACGATCGAGGTGATGTCATATTCCGTGTTATTAACCGTATCATCATTTCCCGTATCGTATAACCTTCGATCGAATATTTTATGAGGTTAAAATCGTGGATTGAGTTGAAGCCAAGTGGTACCTGAGACATCTTCTGGTTAGAGTAGTGAGAAATCGTGACAATAGCTCGTAAGGGTTTATATAAAAGGAGCGAATAAAAAAAAAAAAAAAACGAAAAGAAAAAGAAAATAAGAGAAACGAATAAAGGAATAAAAAGGGAAGTATAAAAAGTTTATCTAGTCGAATGAAAAAGAATTGGTAGATGTTATAGGAGACGCAACGTATTGACACGCAACGCAGTGGGACACGTTGCGTTATTTTTAACAGTTACAAGTGTCGCGCGGTATTTATTCCTTTATATTATTACAGTTCTCTTTAAACGGTAGCTTAAACTCAAGGTTGTTGATTCCTCGAGTGAACTACTCTCATCGTAAAAACTAAGACATTTTTCTTCCTCTCTTCGGTTGTCTTGGAGGAATTTACTACCACCCGGCTAAAATTCAAATGATTTATTAGATATTCGAATATCTGACAAGTGCAAGCGTTTCCTAAATTCTTACCAAACTTTGGGGTGGTGAGCAATAGAGTCGTAAAACTTTGCGGGGCTGCTGTATGCTAATTTAAGTAAAAAAAAAAAAAAAAGAACCAAAGAAAAGAAAGAAAAAAATATATCTGTAACAGGGAGCAGGTAAAAACGAACCCTGGATATGCCTATTTATGCACAATACCACCGCACGTCAGCTATACACTCTATAATATACGACTGAATTTGTAGCTAAAAACTGTAAATAAATGCACATAGTCGTATAGAATTGTTAAGTCAAAAGTTTTACATACAATTTCAGATGCGTGAATAGGAAACAATTAAAATTGATAATGTGTGAGGAGATTTAGAATAAAAAAAAAAAACAAATAGTTGACGTATGTATGTACCTGCAATACTGCAGATATATCGTTCGAAGGCCAACGTCATCCAATTTAAATTATTCAAGAAACAGCATCTAGACCTAGCTTCGAGTGGGAAGATATTCTTCTTGTTTTTGTTCTTGTTCTTCTTATTATACTTCTTCTTCTTCTTCTTGTTCATCGTCGTCTTCTTCAGGGTTCAGAGACTGTAGAGGTTAGCTATCATTTACAGAATTTATAGCTGCAAGACTTGCTACACTTATGCCCTATTTAGCTGCTCGTTAAACTTACTTGTGCGCGCATGGTAGCGCCGGTGGTAATGTTTAGTTATTTTATTTTTATTTTTATATTTTATTATTATTTTTACTCTATCTATACATCCAAAGCGTTGAAAATATTCCTATATATACATATATATACGTATACCTATACATGTAGGCATATATATACATATACATATACCTAGTTGTTTCTAAGAGGAAATAAAATTTCTTGAAAATTACTGAAAATTATTTCTAAGTAAAAGTTGTTATAGATTTTTTATTCCTATGACTTATAAGAGCTGGCATGATCATCGTTGCAGTACCTATCCTAGTATACTGAACTTGCGGGAACAGGAAGTGTAACCTATACATAGCGGCGTCAGAAACTTGAAAATAGTTTACAACGTCGCTTCACGATACATTTATTATTTACAGTTAATACAAGCAACGCGAAATTAGAGAAGATTAGACATTTCTTATCAGCAGTATCGAAAGATAAACTTTCGAATTGTCATTCATGCAGTTTTTATAACCGTCAGGAAAAGACTTCAGTCTTTCTGATCGAGCTTTAAATATGAACAAGATATAACTTCAAGTCTCTTGTACTCACTTTATAGTAAAGATAAAAGAAAAAAAGGGGTAGTTTTCGCATCGACTATAGACTCGACGGCAGGGATCTATACACATGAATATACGGGTAGCTTATACTGCCTCATATACTGTACGTCATATATTCATGATAGCCAATAGACCGATGCGATAATCTTCCGTTAGCCAGCCCATTATTTGCATATTTTACTGATATATATATATATATTTTTTTACCTTCCGGCCCCCCGGTTTTTTTATTTTTATTTTTTATTTATTATTTTTATTCTTTTTATATGCGTGGCTGGTTTACGGTTTCATTATAAAACTTCGTATTATGGTAGTTTTGAAGAAATGTAAAATTACCGGTTAAAAAATGCATCAGATGCAACGCGGTGCGCACCGCGATGAGTAAATAATTCGCATATAAAACGGTATAAACGGTTACAGTTCACGAGCAAAAATAAAAAAAAATAAAAAAATAAAATAAAAAAATCCTGGAGTATATAGTACAGATATAATAGTATAAGTATAGTATTGTAGTAAAGCGATTGATAGACGATGGTTGGTTATCTATTTTTAAAGATATTTAGAAAACTTTGATCCGTTATTGAAGTAGATAAATATACGCAAAGAGTTCAATGCCAGATTAATGCGGGTGCAACTAGCTACACTTGCGTAGCATTATATTGTTGGGAGATAGTTTACTTTCGATACTTCCATCCATAACAATCGCGCGTTCTTATCCGATGCACGATCGTTGAATTAGCATTGAAATATGGACAATGAAATTGTAAGCTGTAACGATGCTCATCTATTATCTAGCCACACTATTGTTTGTTCTTTGCCGGTTAGCTGTTTGACGTTATACACGTATATACATATATATAACTATATCTGTCTCTACACACCTTCTTATTCGCTTGTAATTTGTCCTGATTAGTTGATCGTTTGAGTCTTTATCTCATTTTTTTTTTTTCTTTCTTTTTTTTTCTCTGTTTTTTATTCTTCTTTTTCTTCTTATTCTTTAATTCTTATATTTATATACAAATGTTTGCAAAGCAAATATTTTTATCGAAATAATTGTATTTATTATATAAATAAACCGTGAATATTAAGAATGCAAAAATGATTAGTATCTATCAAAGGAATGTAAACAATATAAACAAAAAAAGTAAATAAATAAGTAAATCTATGTCAAAACCTGATTGTTTTTCAAATTAAATATTATTCTTGTAATTATATGAGACATTAGTGGGATCGATTATTACCTATACATACATAATGCAATTAAAAAGAGACATCTTATCACCATAGTTAATGAATTTATTGCATTCTATTCTCTTTTTTTTTTGTCCTTCTTTTCTTCTTTTATCTTCTCTTATTCTTTCATTTTTATATATACTTGGTATAATATAACGACTGTAAAACATGAAGTCACACTCGATGACAATCAGTGTCGTCTAACTCCCGGTGTATAGCATCGTCGTAAATCGCCCTGCAGACATTCATGTCCCGTCAGCATTACCTATCCTACCATCCCATCATCCCATATACGCGGTATCACCCGAACTAATTACCTAATCCTGATCAAGACGCGTTTTATTATATCGTAACATGCCATTTTTGTGTACCATTATTAGTCGTCTGGCTTCACAGCGTTTAACCATATTACACATTATGTATACATATAGCTATGATACAGCTGTTACAGAACTCATTTAAAACCGCAACAATTATTATTTTCATGCCAAAAAATAAAACGTTTTGAACTAAAAAAACACAACGTTTACCGCAACAATATCCTTTTTCTTTTTCTATAATACTCCATTCAATTAAGATATAAACTCAGTACATTCACTTCGCTCAAATGACTACAAAACAATTTTTATTCATTATTTTCTGAATTTTCCGGAAAAGTTTCGAGTGTTGTTTTCGTATTAATCGTCTCATAATTAGTAAAGCTAAAATCTTGTAGCGTTTTAGGGGTAAGCAATGCGTCCAATTAGTACGAGGCTCTGACACACTCAAGTCATCCAACATCAATCCAGTTCAGTTTAGCTTAAAGAGCATAAAAGCTGGCTATTGCGAATTAGTCCAAGACGCTAAGACAATACCACTTAGTTCCCTGTCCGTCGGTCAGTTGGTTATAGACCCGGACTTTGGGTGATGGATTAAGTATTAAATGGTTGTATTTACAAGGATTAGTTGGGCGCGCTGAGATGAAGGTCTGCAGTGGTCACAGGTTCAAATCTACCTGTATTCTTATACCTCAGATCTTATAAGTTGTTGTAACAAGATCGTAGATCTTTTCTTCAGGGTTAGGTATATCCCACGATCGTTGAGTTTAGTTCAGCATAAAACACGATTCGAAATATTTTAGAAAATCTTTTACGAATGGATTGAATTTGTGTAAAAATCTTCGTTTGTAATTTGTAGGGAAAATAAAATTGATGAAAAACTTTTCATGTATGTAACTCAAATAATACTCATTATATTCTCTTTTATACATGAATTTCTGTAGCATATATATATATATATATATATAGTTTCTTCTTTTATTTTCTTCTTTTTGAATTAAACAAATAGACTTTACCCGTTATTATTTCATAGAATTAGTGCTTGGTCAAATAGTACCAACCTACCTACGGTCATTTTTATCGACCTTTATAGCGTGAAATAATTAGTCTCGTTATTATGGATGTCGTGTCGCGTATTATGCCTACCTTATACCGACGAAGGGCACACCCAGTTTTGAATAATGTTATATTTTCAAAACTTATAACAAGACAATTTTTCAGATCGCGTATGGTACAGTAATTAATTAACTTTGGTACAAGCATGATCGATTGTACAAACTATACATAATTTCTTTGGTTTTAATTAGGTTTAATCGATCGACAAACTTTGAAAATATTTAAAATTTAAACATCTGGAGATTAGTATTTTCCAAAATATTCAATCAAAAGTTTACGAAGGTAAAATAATCAAAAGAATTTATGCTAAAGTCAGTTTCTGAAATGTTTATAGACTAGAAAATTTTACTAAAAAATCATTAGAGCATATTGAGAATGGTTTTGTCGCGTTATCTATTCGTAATTAACGTACTTGTGTAAATAGTGTATATTTTGATGCAGGTATTATGTATGCACTTGTTTAATTTCCGTTGAACTAAAATAGTTACTAGAATCCGTTTTAACGCGACTATGTAGAGTTGTGCTCTTGGTCGTAAACTACTACCTACTTGTTTCAGTAAACCACGAACACGATTTAATCAGTTTACTAATTAATTACCGCTCATCACGGAATTAGCGCGTGCAATTACCGAGATTATAATGTTGCTCTTGTGTTATACCTGACCATCTAATCTCCTTTCAAATAACGAGACTTCAACGTACTGACAAAACCGAGTATATATATATTATAATATATTTTATCCTGACCCATATACTACGATATGTCACGATTTTTCCTTTTTTCTTTTTGTATAACAATGATTTGCAACATTCTTAGAAATAAGAATTTTTATAATACGGAGTTTAGTTTACGTGTATGAAAATTGTCGACCCTTATTCGTTGAAACGATTAATTCATCTTGATATTATTGACTCTTTAACTTTGAAAAAAAAAAAAAAAAAAAAAAAAAAAAAAAACAACGACTCCTTTACCACCTCAAAATAATTCTATTGTGTTCAGGCAATTTTTAAAACAATAGAATAGGTATCACGGTAAGTTGAACCCAACGGGGGATCTGGGCTTGACGAGTCGAGGAATATAGGGGAGCTTTGAGAAGCCAATATAGTAATCAGATCTGACTGTTGTATTGTACTTTTTATTAATTGTTGAATATTTTCGATTTAAAATACGTGTAAGATTAGTGTAATTGAGGAAACGAATATAGGATTAACCCTTACTTGACATACTGGAGGTGGATTACACACCAGTGACAAAAATTATTATAACAAATAACCTATTCAATATTTTAATTTGCAAATTTTTTCAGAACTTCTTAAGAGTTTAATTTTTATAGTTATATGTAGTTTATATAGTCAAAAATTAAAATAAACTTTTACGAAAGTAAGTGCAGTGTCGAGTAAGAGTTAAATCTTAATACCATTTTGATAAGAAATTAAAAAATCGGTAATAAGAACGAGGAGGAAAACTATTTAGCAATTAATTAATCTAAATTCTATTCTAATTATTATAGATTAAAACTTCGGAATCGGTTACGTGCAGTAACTGTCAGGCAATAAATTCTAATTACAGTAAATAAATGAGTCAGTATAGTTGTTGTCGTCGTCGTCGTCGTCTTACGTCGTAGCAATTCGAGTGTTCTGGAATTATCAACCAATTGCGGTTCAAATAATCCTTGCAATTCATTCGGCATGATTACTACTCGGCATCAAATAGGCAAAGCCCAAGTTTCTCCTAACCTCGTTTCAAAACTGTGTCAAAGAAAAATATTGTGAATAGGTTAGGTTAGGTACAGTCACTGTACAACATCGAAAGTTCACCCTATTTTCAAACAAATGAAACTAAAGCTGTGTCAATTACGTTCAAAGTAAATCAGCTAATCTATAAAGTATATATTTATAAACTTTGACATGAGACGAAGAAAGCAAAAAAAAAAAAAACAAAAATGAAGACAGGAATTATAGTTTTAACTTTTTTCAATTAATTATGTTCGGAAAAGGATTAGATGGGCTGTTATTTCGTTTATGAGCTTCGGGAATAAGGGATGTTGAAAAATTCATTCATTTAATATAGAATTCATTAAATTATGATGATATAAAATAAATATGAGCTCGTGCAGACTAGGTTCTATATGGATGTTATAAAAACGAGTGTAAAAACGGATACGGTTATACAACGCGATAACTGCATCGTTGCTAACGACGTATAACCTGATATGTACATACATATCTATATACACATTGTATAAATATGTTCGTGTATGTATTCTATATACAGTTATATATGTGTAATGTTGTATACATATAGCTTTGAAGGTATATATATCTTCCGTGAGTAAAAGTTCTTATCGAGGGTACTGAAAACATTTTGTATAGATACTTTTCAACGGAATTCTATAATCTGTTGTATAGGTTATACTTGTGTAAGTTCCATAGAATAGTGTACTCGTATACCTATATATAGTTCTGTTGCAGTATAGATAAGTAAAATAATTATCCTCGATCAATTACCATACGTAAATGATACACGGTTCATTCTTATAACTTGAATGAATGGAATGAAGTGAAATGGAATGGACGTAATTGTACGTATGTATGTATGTATGTATGTACATACATACTTATAGCCGTTATATATCTTATATGCATCGTATAATTCGGTGTTAGTACATTTATACGTTATACGGTATTTAATTAATAGGTGGAAGAATAATTTGTGTATGTATATATGCGTACAACTATACCGTGAACAAAACAAAAAAAAAAAAATAGAAATTATTCAAAAAAAATTATACATCCTATATTATATACGTACGTGAGAATTAGGCATTTTTAATAATTACATAAGACACATCATGAATATTATTCATCATTACTTAATTCCCATTTCATTATTCAAGTGCACGAGTAGGTATCGTTGTATACCATGAAAAAGTGATTATCACATTTAACCGTAGGCTGCACATATCTTTATAATATTATCGCCTTTTTATTCTGCAACAAGTTAATTTTACGGTACTTTCTTTATATTGCCCATTACGCTTTACTCTTGGTGAAAAATGTTTTCAATTCGTAATCCTAAAGTCAATTGAACCTTACTCCTTTTTTTAAACGAAATTTTACAACTCGAGGTTTTAGAACGTTAAGGCGAAAAATATCCATGCAGGGCTCAAGTATTTCTTGACATTTCTAAATTCAACTAAAATGAAACAAATTGAGAGTCTTGAACAAAGTCGAAGTCTCGGTTAGTTACTCTTAACTCAGATTCCACCGTAAGGCAAGAATCCTGATGGTTGATGTTAGGGTGGTGCGTGTTCGCAGACCTCTCTCCGTTGGGCGACAAGAGCGGCTCCCTCGTGGACGAACTTGGTGGCGGCGGCGGTGGGTCCTTGAGAAACGGAAAAGGGAAGAAAATGAGAAAACCAAGAACAATCTACAGCAGTCTACAGCTACAACAGCTCAACAGGAGGTTCCAGAGGACGCAGTACCTTGCTTTACCAGAAAGAGCGGAACTAGCGGCTAGTCTAGGCCTCACGCAAACACAGGTCAGTAAAAATTGTAAATTATTTAAATAGCGTGAATTTTGTACTTACAGATATTTAGCTTTCGAAATATTGAACCTGCGCCAATATTTTTCCATTGCAAGTATTCTTAATTCGTCTATATCCAGAATTTTGGAGAAATACTCTTTCTAAAAACTGTGCATTGGTATAGATATTATAATTAAGAATTTTGACCGTTCATAATAGCCACAACATCTCTTCTTACCTAATCAAAACTGGCATATCACTAATTCAAGACCAGAAGCCCAGACGCGGTTGTGGCGATGAATCGTAAATATATAAAAGATGCAGAGTGATCATGAGTGATCCCCGAGGGGCCATAACACGCGTAATACTGGCCCCCAGGTGGTCCGTGTAACGGGTAAACAGCAACATTGGTATAACACCGAGCATAGGGAGTCTCTATGGACCGGACAATTCAGTGTCGAATGACCGGCGTGTACAGTGTTCCGAAATTTATAGCTACCTTGTTAAGCTAGCCCTTCGGCATTCTGGATACTCACGTAACACTATACTCGCTGGTCAAGGCGTGTCTCTATCTCATTTGTCTCGATAATAACGACAGATGTTGGTCACCTCGTTCAGATTACAGTGGCTACTATACGGTCATTGTTTCGTTAGATGCGGAACGTTGACGCGGTGTTGTATTATAGAAAGATATAGTAAAAGAGAGTGGAGTTATAAAGTTTAATTAATTGCATACTTATTGGTCGTCAATTCTGAATCGGGGTTAAGATAATCCCCCGAGACAACGATAAGGGGATGGGTGATTATTTTAATTGTAGGATCTGTTATAGGACTGGGCTTAAGTTCTGAATTTGAAAAGTTATACAAACGGTAAAAAATACCGATTTTAATGTTACAGATTCACAGTTTTTGGAAATGGTATTTTCACGGGGGTCTGCATTATAGTCGATTTAAAAAACTACAAATCAAAAATTCCGAGAGCTAAAGGTCAGAAATACCAAAACTCTAGAACTTGAAAATCATGCCTGAAGCATCTCCATTAAATTTTCGGATTCTTGAACTTTCGGAGTTTTGGACTTTTCCAGTTTTTAGCTATCTGAATTTCGATCTTTCCGAATTTTATTATTCTGAACTCCAACGTTTCTAAAATTTGAAAATCGTCGTAAAATGAATTCGGATTTTGACCATTCAGAACTTTCAAAATGTGGAACTTCAATTCGGCCTTGTGAGGATCATTTCGCTATGATAAATCGATTTAAAAAAAAATCGAAATTTATTCAAAAATTTTATCGATTAAATATCTGGGCTTGGGTATAGGAGCAGTAACTACACTTACTCGATCATACCACAAGTATTTTAATAATGGTCGTTTACCACTAACGAAACAAAAGAAAACAAAACAAAACTAAAATAAACTAAAATAAAATAAAATAAAATAAAAAAGAAAGGGTTCGAGACCGGATAATTCAATTAATCGAGAACTCCGGAAGTTACTCTTAATATACACTAGCTGCTGCAACGATGCGTAATATATTGTCGACGAGGGGCACGTATATACGGGTTACGTATGTATCTAAACCATGATCATCTAAAACCAACGACCTATAAGCTAGATCGTCTATAATATAAAAATTATTTTAATATATTGACGTAGATAATTGAACGACGAAAAATACGTGCATGGGAAATAATTATAATCCTATACGTCCTTGACTCGAGTTTCTGTATACAAATATTAAAGCGAGTAAAAAAAAAATAAAAAAATAAAATAAAAAAATCTTGTGATTAAAGCAGTAAGAATTTTGTAATAGCGAATGGTACTACCTGCAGCCTTCAAGACTGTCATACAGTACAATAGACTTCTTTAGTTCTTCGCGTAGCCCTGTCGAATCGTAAAGTAGCCACCGGCAAGTAAACGTACCCCGCGTAACTCTGCGTTCATCCTTCATGGTTTATAAAGTCCGTTGGTGTTTCCACGGTGCTCATCGAGGCACTGCCTACACCTATTCGTCGACGAATACCAGCTCGGCATCAAAGACTTAGAGAGGTGCACAGGAGGTACCATGAATAATCTGTAATCGCCCAATCAAGCCGTTCGTTCGCGTTCGACCGAGAGCCTCAGCTCAAGAGCTTGTTTCTTGTCATCTACTAGCGCTACTAGTATGGCGTCTGGGTACCTAACATCCTCGAACCTTGTTCTTTTTTTTTTTTTTCTTTATTTTTGTTTCCATTCAACTTACTTTATTCTTGGTTTATTTTTTTATTTTTATTATTTATTACATGATGAACCATCCGTCGAGCCATCGAACAATTTTTTGTATATCCTTTATTTTTGACTCTTGATTTATTATACGAATAATTTTTTCATACCGTTAAAAATAATGTTTTTTTCTTTTTTTTTTTTCGTTTATTTATTTCTTTATATAGTTTATTAGAAAATACGTGTAGCTCAATTTTTTTTTTCCATCCCTTATTACGTCGTCATATACGGTACGTTCCCCATGAAGTAATAATCGTTCTGTAGTAGATATATCGACCGTTATTCCTATATACAGATATAACTAATTGAAAAATAAAATTGAAGAACTCGTATCTGTAACACGATCGGTACACGAACATTTACTGGATGTCAGTCATCTATCCCTTTTTCCATACTTTCGGGTCGATGACAAAGACGCCGAGAGGTTCTCCGTTTCTCGATTCTTCATTCTTGGTTATTCGCCGCTATGAAATATATGCTACCACACGATCCGGGGACAACATAGACGTTTAAAAAGCAATGTATAACCTGGCAATCAATATCTATTCCCACGAACGAGGGAACGAACGAACGTTTGCTGCAGGTTACTATATTATCCATCCTATTTCTCTCTCTCTCCCTCTCTCTCTCTCTATAGATACATATGTACACTGAAGATAGGACTCGATATATAGGACCTGTATATGAATAATATGGAAATTTCGAACGGAAAGGGAGAATATAGCGATAATATTCCAACCAATATGATAACAATAATAATAATAATAACAATAATAAAGAAATAAATGAAAAAATTGATAGATGCGACAGTCTTTATTGAGTCTAAAATTGGATTAGAATTTAGTATCCCCCCCCCCCCTTTTTTTTTGCCTAAATATATATAATAATTTCGATCAAGCCCAATTTAATGACTTTGACGGTTGACATTTAGCTTTAATTTAAAATCTTTTCTTATTCTTCGGTTATATATAATAAATTTTTGAATTTTTCTTCACACCTCGAAAACTACGATGTATAATCCGATTATATGTATAGATCGGTATATTATTCGTGTATGAGTGAGATTGCAGTATAGCTGTATGCGAATTGTAGGTACGGATTCGAATGCTCGGTTATAGCACGTGTCTTGTAATATTCTATCCTAGCTTCGTGTTGAAATATTCAAAGGAATATACGAAGTATATATACCTTATACCTTATATAGGTACGTTACGTTAGTCGTTCTTCACCAAGCGGTGAACTGAGTTTCTATACCTATACGAAACGATTGAGATACCCGAAGGAAGTCCAATCACATGCGGAAATCTGACCTGATATATTTTTGCAGAAAAAAATTAAATTGTAGTAGTAGAAGGAACGGGTCTAGGTGCCCCTTATTTACACATAATAAAGTAGGGCTCTGTAACTCCTCGATTCTTATCGTTTTTGACTCTTCGAGTTATTCGAACTGTTCTACTCTGCAGCTACTATAATGTTCGCACGAACGAAACGATACCTTTTCTGTTAAAGATTAGTTTTCACGCGAGGTAACGCTTTCGACCATACAAAATACATATCCTGAAAGTATTTTTTTATTTTTTTGCATTCTTGTCTTTGCTTTTTAATATTAACAGTAAACGATTTTAAAAATTGTTCATGATAAATTCATGTTGAAAATAAACGAAAAAAAGATATGAAAAAACATAAGAAATATAGAAAATTTATACAATAACGTCTAAATTGATAAAACTTTTCGGTCAACTTCTTCGTTCTTTATTTTCAACGAGCTAATTCAATAATCAGAATTTTTTCTACCTATCAACTGACGAGGGATTGGAGAGGAAAATTTTCATATATGTATTAAGTTTTGAATAGATATCATTCTACTATCCCATTGGCGCCGGTTGTCCTGTGCGTGTTATGGGTAGGGTCGTGTTTCGTCCCGTCCCGTCCCGTTCTGTACCTACTATTCTGTCCTGTCCTGTCCTGTCCCGTTCCGTCCCATCGCTTCCGTCCATCCGTTTGTCCGTGTCTTTACCTCCGCTTTTCCCCGCCTAAGCTCTCAAAGCCGCCATTATCGGTGGACAATAAAACTAATAGAACTTTGACTCTGTTGTATCGCTATCGGTTTGTATCTCTCGATCCATTGGTCAGCTGAATAACTGTTAAAGTTTTGTCAGCACGCACGCGATAGATGAAGATCAGAAAAAAGAACTTGTAACTGGTCCAATCTTTTTACCGCCATAAGTAGGTACAGGAAAATAAAATAATAAAAAGAAATATGAAAAGAAATATTAAGAAAGAAACAAAGAAAAATTGATTTCGGACGTTATATGTACAGTGACTTTCATAAACAGAAAGAACGTTTTTATTTTTTAACTTTTTCGCTGCTCCAATCCGTTCCCTCCGTTCTCTGGTTTCTATGTATAACAGAATAGCTCTAGAATAAGAAAGAGAAAAAAAGAGAGAGAGAAAGGAAGTTAAGAAAGAAAGAAAAATAAAATATATAGAAAAAAAAAAAAGTTGAGACGCGTCACGAAACGAATGATGGATTTCGTAGCATATTAACTTATTAATTCGTAGACTAATTTTGAGGAGTTGATAGATCAGCGTAGTTCAGCTGCTATATATAAAATTATATCAGAAATTCTTAGAAGAAGAAGAAGAAGAAGAAGAAGAAGAAGAAGAAGAAAAGAAAAAAAAAATATTTGCGAAGTTGCAGACAGCGTTTTATAATTGTACTTACTGAGGGATTAGTTGCATAGCGTGAAATAATTGTGAAATAGCTGAATAAACATTTTGGTATTCGAGTTGAGGCGGCTTTTGATCCAGCGAAACCGACTGGTACAACGGGGACAAACTCGCGTCTTCGTGTTGGCCGAACTATACGACGACGACGACGGCTGTCGTCGCAGTAGCTGACAGACAATCAACTGTGGTTTACATGCCATGGTATAATAATATAGATTAAACACAGAGACCTGATACTGTGACACGCACTTTGCTATAAATCGCCATGCCATGTATATATATATAAAATATATATACATATACATACACTTATATATACATATATACATGCTATGTTGTTATTAATTTTTTTTTTTTCTTACCTGCAGTAGGTATATAAGATGGATATAAGATATTATGTAAAACTTCTCTGATTCAAGTACAACGTTGGAATAAAATTCCAAAGAACTTGAAAAATAGAAGAAAAAAAAAACAAAATGAAATTTTCAAAATTGATTAACACTTAAATTTCAATTGATAAATAACCGGAATGTAGATTACTTTAACGTAACTGTATTACATACTCATATCAAAAGTCACACATCATTGAATTGAAAGGAAAGGAGTTATAAGGGGCGGTTTCGTCCGTCAACTATTTGACCTATAGATCGTTAGATAAGAATTCAGTAATAAGATTAAAAAATTATATCTGCTAGTTGGTTAAGTATGCATCCATGTAACTACATACATATACGCACCAGCTATACGTATGTACAATATATTGATATTGTCGGTATCCACCTATACGCAATTAAACCGAAGTAAAGTTAATGAGCTGTCACGTCAACGCCGTGCAGACTCGGCGCATTTAGATCCAGTATATATATATATAATGTATGTATAGCCCGAAGGTGTTTCCTGCTTTGACTTTAAACTTTAGAGTTAATAAATAGTATTAATTAAACAGAATTACATATGAACACGCGGTGGTTTGCTCTTTCATTTCTGGTTTAAAAAAAAAAAAAAAAAGAAAAGAAAACAGTAAAAAAAAAAAAAAATACAAACAGAACATATACAAACGCTACATTTTTTTTTTTTTTTTATCTCGACTCCTTCGACAAGCAGAAACCAAAAGCCCTACCTAATTACGTTTACGGTGGTATGAAAATATGTCTACAATTTTATTGATAAGCATCTATATCGATTATAGAAGGCATAGTACGGTGTAATCCACAATAATATTATATTAGAAAGCGTGGAGTTGTAGAGTTTGTGCACTGACCAACTCGGAGAATTTAATAAATCGAAATAAAATCGATGTAATATATTTTCTTTCTGTCCTGGTGCAACTGTTCCATTATATTCGCGGTCGATTGCTTTCAAGGAAATAATACCTATACCTGCAGGTGTGGCGGATCCTGCAGTGAGCGGTGAAAAGTGACGGATCAAACGGTGATTGGCCAATTAACCATGGAATTTCTCGACACCTTGGCCAAAGCCTGCGTTTCAAGAATAACTGCAGCAGCCCAGTTCATAGATACCGCGTATACAATATACAATTCTTATATATTCCAATCAGACAAAGTCGTATACATCCTCCGCTGCGGAGGCTTTCGTTTGTATGTCCGTACAGCAGCGAGCCAATTTCCTCGTGAAAAAAAAATAAAGATTTTGAGTCGATTTTTAATAATGACGTACCATTTACGATGTCGGAAAGATCAGTTTTTGTCATAAAATCAATCCAAAAAAACTAGACTATTATACAGACGGAATATATCGGTTTGTCTTTTTATACATCGTAATTATAATTGGAACTAAATTCGCGGTAGAAGATTTCAGTATCTCGAGATACGGTAGTTGAGCAGACGGAACAAAGCGAGCTGGATCAATGTTAGAGAACTTGACTATACTAGTATAGATTGCGAGAAATAGATCTGTATAGAACTAGAGTTAAATATGAAGAGAAGTAGGTACGGTTCACGATCGAGATTCTTGTATACATTTATCTAACTGGCCTCTTCTTGGTCTAACTGGTATTATTTACAGCTTATTTCTTAGCTGTATTGATTGAGGTACGTATGTATATATGTACGTACATAAATACATACAAGCACGATGTTGCAGTGTGCAAGAAGCCTAGTGCGAATGGCCGGAGAAGGAAGTAAAGATGATTTATATCTGTGGCTACCTGCACTGCTCCCTGCCTTGCGATAATACCAATCATTATCATCCCTTAATAACAGGCATTACTGCCAACATTGAAATAACGCGCACCGTATCCAAGCCTGACTGACCCATTCCGCGGGCTGTTGTACTATGTATGGTTGGTTGGTAGGTAGGTAGGTAGGTAGGTACGTACCACCTTCGCACGGGATCAACCTCGTATCTTAAAGGTATACCCCAGCTAACCGAACTTTCATCGAGCCTTATAATACAAACCGGGTACACTTACTTGCATATATACGTATATATCTACATACATTTACCTACATATAAAGCGATATGCACGTTAAATATCGCAAAATTCATGAGGCCCCCTTCTTCGCCATGGTCGATCATACGCGATATTCCGCCACTCCTCTTCCTTTCTCGTATACGCATAATATACACGAGTATATGTGAACGGCGAATGTTGAGTGTGCAAAAAGAAAAAAAAAGAAAAAGAAAAAATATATATGAGGTATAGTACGTGTACGAAAGAAGCTAGTTTGGGTATATCAAGTAAGTGAGACACTGAGCACCGGGCATGAAAGAGAAAGATGAAAGATATGGCCTGCAGCATCTGCGGCGAGAAAGACTAAGCGGAATTTTAGGTGAAAATTAATCGACAAGAATTCTGGGGAAATATTATGTTATATTCGGGGTTTATTTCTTATACCGCGGGTATCTAGGATCTGGGATATAGTATAATGCCGCTTCGAATCAGATATTCCGATTATATCCGCGCCTCGTAAATCACAGTTTCTCGATTAAATTTAACTTATTCTTAGAACCGGTCGAAACTTTTATTTTACATGTTATAACGTAAGAGTGGTAGACGTTAGTTCACGCACACGTTTATATTATCTCCGTGTATATTACGATATACCATATATGTATACATACATATATATGTATGTATATACACAAGTTTAAGATGTTATATACACGGTGGGTCAGTACATACATGCGCCAACTTTGGCTAGGACAAGACGGACGGACGGACGGATGGAGCCTTCCCCTTTGGATGCGGTATGCCACGTAACGGGAAGGTGAAGGTAGAAGAGGCAAAGGCAAAGGCAAAGGCAAAAGCAGAGGGACGGGTACGGGGAACGCGCAAGGGTTACGAAGGAGGAAACGCCCCCGCATATCGCGATCTAATAAATCCCACATTTCGCTGGGATATCGCCGGGTGAGTCACGGGGTCCTCCTAAGATCCGTGGGTGTGCACCTTTTCTTCTTCTTCTTTTTTTTTTTTTTTCTTTTCCTGTTTTTCTTCTTGTGTTTTAGTTTTTATTTTTATTTTTTTGTGTTTTCTGATCTTCAGGATTTTTCTAAAAATTGTTATTTTTTGTCTGATTTTTAAACAATTCTACTGCATTTGTCCATCTACTCGATAATCGGTTATAAACATTAATGAATTTTCTGCGGAAAAGATCGTTATCGATATTTTTATAATTTTCAATGAATATGATCAGTTGGAGTGTTTTGAACATAAAGCGTTAAAAAAATTTCTGTCACCTCAATTTTGACCGATCATAAGTTTGGAAAAAATAGAAGAAAAAATTTTCAAGATAAAATTCAAGTAGTTTTTGATTGCCGATTCGGTGATAGAATATCTTCCATATACAAATCGTTAAATTCTAAACAACCAGGTCTGAGAATCTTCTTCACCTTTTACACATGTATTTACATACTTATATCATACATAGTAAAGATCGTTTCTCAAGACATCCAGTACCGCGTATTTTTTCTGCACTACTATAGTAGGCTTTGGCATACCTTGAACGACCGGATGTTCGCGCCTTTTGCGGTAACCGGGTGATCGTTCGTTCGTTCGTTGGTTGGATAAAAAATAAGGATTGTGAATGGTATTTTTTTAGTCTTAGTATGTGACTAAGATCGATGTACGATCGCAGCTCGTTGCAATACCGACCGAGCGTGAATCCCTCTTTTCTATCTTCTTTCTCTCGTTTTTGTTTTTGAACAATTTTTATTTCATTTTATTTTCTCTTTTCATTTAGTTCTTTTTCTTCCTCTTAAAGAAACAAACGTCTCTGTCAATCGTTTGTATATATACATATACGGATGGTTGTGAAGAGAAAATCGTGAGATCTGATCGCGTATCGATTCTCCACTTCGCTTTAGCGCAAAGAGATAAGTATAACAATTTTCTGGCCACAGCCTCGAACGAATACCGTTTCTTTTGCCGTTCAATTCGTGTTTTTGGAGAGACGAATAAGACGAACGAGTCGAGAAATGAGGCTCCGAACTCACGAGTTTGGCTTCGGTTCTACGCCGCGTTCAAAACCTGCAGCAATGCCGCAACGAACGAGAGCGAGGTATGCAACGAGTCTGCACACGAGAACGAAGAGAAACGGTAGAAGGAAACGGGCAAAGCCGCCATGAAACAAACGAATACCGAAAGGGCGAAGACACTGCAACGACGACTTGGCGTTCTCCATTCCCCGCTAGCTGTAGATCGAGCGCGCGCGCGTTCGCCCGGCACCGTGAGGGAGCAAAACACAGCGCAAAACGCGGCGCAACAGAGGCGCGCGCTCAAACTTCAATAGACCCGCGCTTAAGGCTCCCTTCGAATCTCTCCTCCAGCTCACCCCGCTGCTTCCGCGATGCACGCGGTCGAAACGCACCAGAGAGAAAGAGAAAGAGAAAGAAAAGGAGAGAGAGAGAGAGAGAGAGAGAAAGAGAGAGAGAGTGAGGTGGCCTGAAGGAGTCCTGCGATGGGCCTCTGTCTACTCTGGATTCCTATAATTGTTCATTTTTGCAAATTCCTTACCTTTTTATCGTAGTAAGAGTTCGCCAACCTCTGACCAAAAGTTATCTGCTATACTTAAGGACGGGACACACTCGTGATTCTTATGCCCGCGTAACCTACACTCAAAACTTAATTATATAGATATATAGACATGTATATGTATATTATACGTATATGTATATTATTTTTCCACTTATTTACATCACGTGATTAAGACGCGAGCTAACGGCGCCTTTTCTTCTTCTTCTTCTTCTTCTTCTTCTTCTTCTTCTTCTACTTATTATTCTTATTCTTCCATATCTTTATATATACTAGTATATACATCCATATAGCTGAACATAGACTTATGCATATAGACTATACATCGTGAGCTAAGCTACAGCGGATGATGTTATCATTAGGAATTTCCCGTTCCCTGGAGATTAAACCGGCAGATAGATATATACCTCCTCGTCTTGTCTCGTCTCGTCTCGTCTCGTCTTGCTAAGTCTCACCTTGACTCCCCTCTGCACTTCTTCTCCATATCTATTATAAATTCTCGTTATAAATTCTCGTTAGACTCGCTCCCGATCATTAGACTGCGATCAAATATTTCACTATCTTACACTATATGCCTAATAAAAAACAAAGAAAAATTTCAACGGTTTTCATTTTTCTTCTTATTCTTATTCTATATATATATATATATATATATATATATATTTTTTTTTTGCCTCTATCCTTTTGGAAACGACCTTCCTCTTTCCCGGTCAAGATATATAAGATGTACATACATGATGTTAAAATTAATTTCTCTATCGTATTGTATATAATATCTACTTCGTCGGTTTATATGGGTTTAAGCGGAATGCGCGATCGACGAAGGAATGTTTGACTCACATACGTTATCGATGCTGTATAGGATTTCTCCAACGATCGAAAAATCGTATAGGTAGGTATGTACTACACAACAGCTTGTATTGCGAGTTTAGCGAGTCAGAAACAGAAACAGAAACAGAAACGGTCATCGAGTTTACGAAGAGGAACTGGTTCATTGAGTATTCAGGCTGCGCTTGCGCGAGTTGTCACCGCTGACACATCGTTTGTCAACGCTGTTTCTGCACACAAAAGCGATCGGTAGAGAATAAAAAAGACAAGAGGTGAGGTGGGATGGGGTGGGGTGAGGGGGGAACGCCGAGGACGTCTCAATCGAGGGATCGAGAATCGATGGATCGGTAGAGAAACATCTCATTTCCGTTTTCCAACATCTCTTGGGAATATTGCGTATGTATAATTAATCTCTTGGGTTTAGAAGATCGAAGCTTGAAGCTTTTTGAGTTACTTAACGTGTTTTCATAATTTCGTTGATAATAATAAAACGATAGGGTACCTAATTGAAAATCATGTCAATTTAATTTTTAATTATTATTTCTAACTGTGTACGTGCAGGCTATTCGCTTTTCGTTAAGATCTTGCCCACTTTCTTCTCTCGATACCCGTTTCGTTTAAAGTTGTACCAACTCAACGGGGCAGCAAGCTGGCAGGCAGGCGGGCAGCCAGGCAAACAGGCGCCTGCTATCTCCTGGAAGGCAGAGGTTGGACTGGCTTGCCTTGGAGCCCCGAGGAGGGCCCCGCCCACCGTCTCGACGTTGCTGAAGCCCTTACCTTTACCTTTACCTTTACCTTTACTATTACCTTTACCTTTACCTTTCTTTGCCGTATCGTTCGACGAGCCTCCAAAAATCTCTCGCGTTTGGAACGCAGCGCGCACGCCTCGACGTCCAACTGCTGCAGCTATACGTGGCATGGATCAGAAGGAAAGGAAGCATTACGGGTCCCGTATAGGAATCCAAAGCTAAATAACCCTCGTCCCACAATTCCTAGCAGGATTTTCATTCACTCACAAAACATACCTACAAAGGTATTCGATGTCCTTTGTGAACATGATCGAATTACAAACGATTCAGACCTTCCCATAAGCGGATAAACGAGACGTAAACGTACGACCAGGAAGCATCGCGAGAAAATACCCAATTTATTCAAATTAACGTGATCAAATAATCTACGGTCATATAGTTTTCTGTTTTTGTTTTTTAGAAAAATTTATTAGATGCTGTACACAACAGCTTCAAAAATCATACTTACTATATCGACATGTACGAATTCGAACCCTAAATTCAAAGAGATCTAAGAGGAAGTATGTATTGTTATAAAAATGTGTTCTACCCGGTATACGCGTTGCAGGACGATCTTCTGTGTATCAATATATGATTGTCATTGTCGATACAAAATAAACCCTTTAAAGAGAAACCCTGACTCGTTAATTCTTCCGAACGTACATTGGTGTCAGAAGTGGGATGGGATATATACATATGTAAAAAAAAAAAAAAAAAAAAACCGTGGAAAGAACTAGTGGTAAGATACCTACGTGATACCATAATCTCTTTAGTGTATAACCTAACTGGAATCTAACCAAACCTTTTCCATACTTTACCTCGATTTATCAATAGAGGTCCACCTATGAAGTTCAGAGTACCTTATACGATATTCTATGGGGACTTGGCAGGTATATGGGAGTGTAAAGGAGCGGATCTACCTAACAAAGTTTTAGAAGTATACGAGTAGCATGTGGCTATCCAGCAATTTAAATAGTAGACTTACGGAGGTATGCGATAATCGATGTGTGAAAGACGGATTGAAAATTAATCGGATTATTATCGATCCAAGTTTAAGTATAATACAATGCAGTCCGAAAAACAACGGCTGTATATACACTGCAGCTAGACCGGTTTGCTTAACCTATTGCAAAAAAAACAGAGTCTGAGAAACGGAGGAATGGGATATAAATCGATAGAAATGAATAAATTATCGTGTGATTATATCCATGACCTCATAGATTTTAATGATTTTTTTATGAATTTATCTTACTTGACTACATGATAAAATTAAATATTAATCAATCATGTTTTTACAACTGGTGCAAAAGGCGCGGGTGAAGAAAAAATAATTAACAAAAATCTCTAACCTAGGTTTGTATATATCTTACCGGTGTAATTACACGTGACATATACGATATCCTCGGTATATATTAACATCCACGTATATAGTTTCGTGTAAATAAATTTAACGTACAGGTACAAGTTTTTTTTTTTATTTTTTTTTTTTATATTATTTTTTTATAACCTATTATTATCGCGTTATATAGCTAAAAAGACGTAAAAAATATATAACCAACAGGTAAATTTGAATTCATTTAATGGATATATATATATATGTATTATAGGTGTGTGTTTGATTCACGATGGATTTTTATACACATCCATTAAACGTTTGATAAATTTTTTACTTCTCTATAATGGCCAATACTATGAAAGATAAATAATATTAGTTGGTGTATATCTACACACATAAACCTCCCTAGAAAACCCTCGTTGGTAGGTAGGATAGGTATACACAAGTATGCGCTTGTGTTAACGGGAAGTTTAATCGTTTGTCGGGCTCGTCTGACAGCTAGGACGCACGCCGGGTCAGTCAGGCCCGCGAGGTCAATTAGGAGTGCTCAACACTCGCCTTTCAAAGGCCAGGGTACTAAACTACCAAACCTTTTGATGCCCATACACTATGAATATACCAATTGACAAGCTCCTCAAGACTTTTCACTTACCTACCACTTTTAAATTTTCATTTTATTTTTCAAGTTTTTTCAATTTTCATTATTAATTTTTCATATCTTATCGATTAACAACCCTGTTCGTAATTAAACTAATTACCAAAAATAGTCAGCTCGTTAAATATATTCAGTTTCCAATTCCCTGCACCGAACCATTATCTTCTTTTTTTGTTTTTTTTTTCTTTCTTTTTCTTATTTTTTCCCATTCTTTGGCTCACGTTTTCGTTTCGTATATATATGTATACCTACTACCGTCGAAATTACCGTTAGTCAATGATATAATTATCATATTGGTTGGTATATGGTGAACTGTGTTTCCTTCTCATCCGCCTTTCCGTGAGTAGGTGGACACTCTGTCATTATAACTGACCGCTGTATATTTCTACGGTTCCGCTAGGACGATTTTATAAGCTGGATGGACTACTATACTATATACGAACGCTTGGGCTTCATCGAGGCGACGTCCTCGGGCACAACCTGTCGTACCAGCCGCGTATACACGTCCTCCTCCCTATATGTATAGCTGTTATATATCTGCACCTTTGGAAAAACGAACGAATTATAGCCGTTATATCTGAGTACATACAGTATACTTGTATATAGATATATGTATATAAATTTTTCAATTTTTTTTTTTTTTTAGGTCAGTGAACTTTATATTGACTCCAAAAAATATTTTCCTAACAAATATAATTCGGTAATTGTAATAAACGTTTAATTGCAGTTAGAGTGCAAAATTTTTAGTAAATTTATGTGTAGGTATATAATGTAGTAAGATATTAGGTAGTTAGGTTAATCAACTCAACATGTAATTAGCTGTTTTAACGCCACTTCCTACATCAACAGTACCTACTCGTGTATACATATATAAAGAGATAATGATTAAAATAAGTGCTAAGACCGCATTAAAGCTGTCCCGTATAACGTCAGAGATTAATTATGTTTACAAGTATGTGTATTTATACGTTTCAAAAATATTAAATTTATCACTTTTGCCTTGTTGTATAATGAGTATATTGTATATTATACAGATCATGTTGTCATCTTCTGTTTCATACACAGGGTGAAATTGAACATGGTTTTAAGTAATACCAGAAGCCGCAGTGATCTTGTACAAGTATATCAACAGCCGAAACCATTAGCATAAATTAATTGCTTCCCACACTGAACGCCTTCGACTTCTCTATCTATCTCTCTCTCTCTCTCTCTCTCTTTCTTACTCGAGACGTGTTTTCTCTCTGTGGTTATCTTACAATGGTAGATATATGTATACAATTCCTTCGTTATTTTTTTTTTTTTTCTACACTATAATGCTGCAATTTTTATTAGTCTTAATATAATTGTAATTCTTAACAATAATTGTTATTTATGTATAGAAATTATACATAGGTACGTATAAAATGTGTTTTACAATATCTAATCATCAGCTGCAGCGATTCACTAATTCGTATGAGTGTACTACATTATAGGTATAATTATTTAATAGTTGAATACAACGTTTTTTGAATATCGAATAGTTCGGTTGTATATTTGTTTCACAATTCTTACTTCACGCAACGACGATTATGGTGGAAGAGGAGGCGCATATGCCACCCTCTATATGCCCTATGCTATCACATCTGCACCCCTCTCTGACCCATTAACGATCCGGCGTTACAAATGGTGCCCGTCTTTCATTCTACTTCCGGTTTACTCGATACGAAAACTATATGTATAGGAAAAATTTATACAGGGACTGAATGCAAAAAAAAAAACAAAAAAAAAAAGAAATGGAAAGAAAAATTTATTCAAACTGTAAACGATGAAGCTTAATGTGAAAAGTGTACATACATAACTGATCGATAATTATTCAATTTGGAAAAAATGTTAAAAAAATTATAGAAAAAACGAGAAACTTTATTCAGAATTATCGACTCGAAGTGCAAAATTGTATAATAGTAATATATTAATAATAAGATGCGTTTTTAATACGAGTGTGTATAGGTATGTTTAGTTATAAGCAATCGCAACATCACGGCCTTCAGACGTCATTCATTTAGGTATTACACAGCGTCTCTCGCCGACCACTTTAATCAACCAGACGCGGTAATTTATAATTATCGAGATAATTTCTGTGACGTATTGATGCGATACCTAACTCGATGAACTATACCTGTGGTTTGTGACTATTCGATTTCCGGATATCGCTATAGGTAGGATATGTAAGAAAAACAAAAAATTCATTTTTTATTTCGTCTGAAATAACTTCAAATCTAAGTATTTCACCTAACAATGATCTTGTAAGAACTTGGGCCATGTCGAATGATTCCAAAAGGTCGCGCATCGAGGCTCAATTTTTTCTATTTAATTAACACGTTAAAATTGTTCTTTTTTTTTTAACGTTCAGTGATTATTGAATTTTTCCTGAACAATTGCGAGCAGACTGAATCGCTGTGAGGCTTTAATTATACGATGAATATAATATTTTAACCGCAAATTGATTTTTTTTTTATCTTCTACAACCGGGTTTTATATAGAAAATATGAGTATAAAATATATTTGTAAATTATTTTCAAAATATCTCCGAAATTAAGAGATTTAACGTAATTTTACAAGAGAGTTTTTTTGGAGAAAATTTTATGGACTACAAAAAAGATTTTCTAATATTTTTCGCTAAGCTTAATAGTTTCAGAGATAATCGCTGTAGAAACCATAAAAACGTAATTCCACTATATTTCATATATCATAAAGCCTAATTTTAGGCAATTCAGGCTGCCCGTGATTGCCCAGGAAAAATTCAATGAGCACTAATCAGTAAAAAAAACAATTTTTACATGTTAGTTAATCAGAAAAAATTTAGACTCAATGTGTGACCTCTTAAAATCATCTGACAAAGTCCAAGTTTTTACAAGATAATTATTAGGCAAAATACTCAAGGTTTGAAATTGTTTCAGATGAATAAAAAAACGAATTTCTTCTTCTGGCTAAAGCTTGAGTGAACCTACATACGTAAAAAAAAATTATAAAATCAATTTCTTATAGTTTTATTAATACCGAACGGTTATAATCGTATCGTAATCTAGAGTGGTACCGTATTTTATCACTCTAGGTATATATAAGATATAAGCTTGACAAAATCAAACAAATAGAAATAAACGAATAGATACGTATATGTATATTGAAGCGATAAATGAAAATTGTAACAGTAAATACTACTTTGTAGTAAGGTAATTAATTAATATTAATTAACGTACGTGACACGGAACAACGTTCATATATTTCATATATACGTATACTAATCAGATAAATCCGTATATAAATGTTGATATATAATATCAATCAACATTCTGAGTATTTAAATTCGGTAGAAAATGTATAAGATTAATAGAGACTATCATTAATTATTGCCAATAATATTCGCACATGTTATGGTGATCGAACTGTTACGCAATATTGTATATAGGTAAATACATAGATATGTCATGATTGCTGTATCGAGTTCCTGTACAAACTGCACAACGATACAACAAGCAATGATTATATCAAGCAAAACTAATATCTGGAATTAAATTTGAATGTAAAAAATTTTTATTAATAAATTTAGACAAAGTTCGATTAAAATGAGAAAATAAAATCTTTAAGACAATAAAAAGTTTTAGCGGGAGATAGTCGGATACAAGTTCCGGCGTAATTAATTCTTTAAACTTTATTGCTCGCGCGAGGTTAACACGTATGTAAGCGTACTTATGTTATCTGTTCTTAGCTCTCACTGGCGCGTATCGCAACTTCCATTGTTTTTCTCACCATTATGGTTGGGGGTTTTATCCGTGTCCCGAATCTATTGTCTTCAGAGAGAAAAATTGTCCCTTCCCCACCTTCCCCTCCCCCTCTCCCCATCCAATCCCTCAGGTAGCATAAGTTTCGGACCTTGTTGAAAAAATAAAAACAAAAAAATACTAAAAATAAAAAAAAAAATAAAACTTTACTGAAAGAACTACATACATATATACATATGTATATATATATATATATATATATATATATATATATATATATATATATATATATATATATATATATATATATATATATATATATATATATATATATATATATACATACATACATACGTATAGGCGACAATCAACGAAACGAAACGATTGTCACTAACAATAAAATGGCCGCAATGGTTACCTCCTAGTTGTCAGAGAAGCGTGTGATGGTTACCAATTACTACTACTACTAGTTACTACTACTACTAAAACTATTAACAACTACTATTATATACTAGGAAACGTTTCGCTGAGCATCCACAAGACGAGACAATGATTAAAGTTGCATAACTCTCCTCTCGCTGTTCGGTAAACACATATATGGGATAGGACGACGGATTTGGATTTTTTTTTTTGTTTCTTTTTTCTTTATTATTTTTTTTTCAAGCATACATATACAGAATACAAAACGGATTCATTTTATTTAGCTTCATTTGTCTCCAATTTTTTAACTCGATAATTTTTATTTTTATTGTATATATATTTTCTTTTTTTTTCCGTCCAATTTTTAAGCCTTTTTTTACTCCCAGTAATTTTTCTACTTACACTCATAACGTAGTCGCGTTAATGTTCACGTCCTATCGCGGACTCGTTCACGCGTCCAAAAATCCACGTGTAGCTGCAGTATACATACCTATGTATATATACCATATTGTGTCGTTGCAGAATCGTATAAAGAAATGAATAAAATAAAACGCGTCTTATAGGTCTAACGCTCCGCGGGGAATCCGTTAAATCCGTGTATAGGTATGTACCTACAGTAGCCGGTGTTCAATCCGTATGCTCGTATGCTTTTATTTTGTTGAAATTTTGTGTAACAAATAAAACACAAGAACAATAAAAAAAAATTGTTAAAAAAAATTTTTTTTTTTTTTTAAACTTGAAGCATACCGCGGCGGCCCTGAGGCCCGCCCCACCTGACGTCACGCACCTGCTTGCTCTCCTCTCTCCTCAACTCGAGAGAATAAACTATATAGCAAGTTCAAAGCTCGTTTCGGGAGATATAAAACTACGGTGAAATGAAACGAAAAAATAAAAAATAAAAAAACTTGACAGGTATTATTTTTTCTTAAAGAAAAATTTTTACTTGATGAAATTTTAACGTCGAAGCGATCGTACGGCGGCATGCGCGGGGTGAAGGAACGATGAACCACCGCGCTGCGTTGAGCTGATCCCGCGCCGCGCGCCCGTCGTTGCGGAGTAACGAAAGCGCGCGGGATATAACGAGGTGGTAATTATTGGCGATCGCTAAATTAGGCCGTTGAAAGGCAATTAATAGCCTATAAAAGTTCAATCGATCAAGGTACACGGGGTGAATGAGAAGTAAAAAATAAAAAAACATTAAAAAAAAAAAAAAATCAACAAAACATCGTGTGTATAATTATAACAACAATAATAACAACAATGATAGCGATAATAATGATAACAGATACTTAATTATTACGTAGTGCATAAATCGTGAGATATGAAATGAAATATCTTATGTATACCCTGCACGGCGTGTGAGTAAATTGTATGAGTAATGGAATCGTTCCGAAACAATTGTCTCGATAAATTTGTCTTGCAGTATGTTTGAAAACGAGCCGCGTTATACCTACGGTATTATCTTTAACCGCGATCGAACAGGTTTTAAGAGCTGCAAATACTACTTTATATACCTACCGAGTCCAGGTGAGTCTTGTGGGTTATGTTATACAGCAGGTATAAATAAAACGACTCGCGGAGTAGTAGGACAAACATCAACGTACATGTATATATATACAAAAACTATATACCCTACATATATGTGTATATATACATACATACATATATATAAGTAGCAAAAAAAGGGGTATCGGGGCAATTAATATTTTTCGATTGCCACAATCCCTCGGGCGCCCTAAGGAAGTGGGAATCCCGCATCGCATATGCAGAGCGACGAACGAACGAACGAACGAACGAACGAACGAACGAACGAGCGAGCGAGCAAGCGAGCGGTCGGGCGGGCGGATGGACGAGCGAGGGCAGACGGACAGACGGACGTACGTTCGACCGTTGGAGAAGAGCTAGAAGAACTCGAGGAGCTGCTCGAGGAGTGGAAGTGGATTAAATAAAGATAGAAAACTACTTGGTCTGCCACCTGTAGCTGCCGCTGGTTCTCTTCTCTTCTCTTCTACTCTCTTAGTTCGCTTTACTATCCGAGCGCACAAACTCCTCGCACCTCACTCTTGCCTTAATTCACCTCACCTCGTTTCGTCTAACTATACAGTCACATCGTATCGCCGTGCCTCCTCTTAATGCTTATGATATAATATACGTATATATGTATATATGTATATATATATATATATATACGAATGTTGTATGTTATATAAATGTATATGTGTAACACCCGTCCCGTGCCCGCACGTCATTAATAATAAGTTGGACGCGAGACTGGCCTAATAAAAATATCACACTGTGCTCATTTATTATATCCAGTCCGTCAAGTCGTGAGCGCCTACAACTAATATCTAACGTATAGGTATATGTATGCGTATGTACGTAGCTGGTTATATTAGCCGTATGCTTATACTGACTGGCCTCCTGACTTTTTAAGGAAACCGCGAAGCTCCAGGCTATATTATCGTAACGATAGATATAATTGCATAATGTATGTATGTATGTACGTATCAGAATATATATTTTATTACTTCGTTTATTTGTGAATTTTTATTCCCGCGCGAAGACTGACGGATATATAGTCATAGTTTATTTACACTTTTATGACCAATTTCATATGCAGCAAATCTTTCGAATTATATATAGAAAGAAAAAAAAAAAACAAAGCTGCCAAATTTTTTTAAATATATCTTGAGATATTATATAGTCATAGGAGGAAAAAATATGTTCGATTAATTAATTCTTGGTATCGTGTATATGATATAATCGTTGATTTTAAAAACGTTTGGTGATGTTATGATTAGGCATTGATGATACCCGTATAAAAGGACCTTGAATTTATAAATTCTTCGAGAATGCAGTTTCAACGTATACATACCTTGTAAAACGTTGTAATTTTCGCACTGTAAATTAAAAACGCGTAATATCGCATGATATCTGATGATTCTAAGGAACTCGATTACGACTACGATATAGTAAGTATATATAGGTAGTCACAACGTACAGAAGGCGGCTTGCGAAACCTTACGTAAAGCCTGAAAGGCTGTGTGTCAATCTATGTAGGTACTATTCCTTGTCTTACGTCTTGGCAGCTATGAGCGACTATCTCTCTTTCTCATCGTCTCTCTCTCTCTCTCTGTCTCGCTCTCTATTTCTCTCTCGCTGTTTGAATCTGCGCCTGGACGTTCTTGCGCAATTCTGTCGTCTTGACTTCTACATAAAGTTATATGTATGTAGGCATATGTATATCTACTTGTACTTAGACAGTAAAGATACGTTGGCGTTACTCTTTTGTCGTCCGTACATCGATATATATCCTATTCATCAATACCAATCCTACACGTCCGTGTTGGGATATCCCCAAGAAAACAGGTTAAGAAGGTTCATTTTTTTCTATAAAACGGTTGCGTTTTTATTTCAGATATACTTGACTCTTTTTTTTCTTTATGGGTTTTTTTTTTCGTTTTTTTCTTGTTTATTGTTTTTTTTTTTTTGTTTTTACTATTCACATCGGTGTATCGTTACTTTTTTTGTGTCTGTGTGTATGTGTGGGTTTTTTTTTTCCTTCGTTTGCAGCTAATTTGAGATACTACTGCAGCACTGACGCAAGATCGCATAAATCAGAATACAGGCTTTCCAGAATGCATCCATGCACATGCCGTATTTTCTACTCTCCACGGAGGTCGTATAAATATTCAAACGACAAGACCACCGTCGATATAAAAAATGAAAATACATGTGTATAGACAACGGGTGGTACCTACATTATAGCTCAAAGGTGCCAGCAGGTATATTACGCTATTACGGTTTCGTATACGTAATGCTTCTATACATCTATATGAATATACAGATGAACCCCCCCCCCCCCCTCCCTCCTTCCCTCCCTCCCTCCCTTCCACTTCCATCGGTACAGCAACAATTTTTGCGTTAACAACTTGTTTACGGTTTCTTCTAATTACCGAAGCGAACGAGACTCGTCAGACGGCATGTCACGAACTTACTTTAGCTCTTTGCTTCATCCTACCGCCTATATAGCACATCCATATCTTAAAACTTCTACTTGTAATTATTATATGAGAAGTATTTTATGAATAAATTTTATAGATAAAAGATTTACAAGCATTCAAATATTGTTTCATAATAATAATTATTATTTTTATATTTATTTAGAGTATTGTTTCACTTTATATACTAGCGGGTATACATGTCTCGTACAGTATGTAATGTACATTTTTAAACTGTAAAGATTTTATAGATGAAGAAATTAATTATTTAATTATTATGAAAAATTATTTAACCTCTTCAACGACACGAGTTAAAAAAAGAAAAAAATAGAGAAATAAATTAATAACATTTAGCTTTCTAAATATTAAAAAATTTCGATCGAAGCATCAGTCACTATGTGAGCTTATGGCCACGTCTGTTTTGAACGAGAGACAAGTTAACCTTCATCTTCAGAGCTGTGGAAAAAACATGTGAGAAAAAGTTTACCTCCTCTCTTATACCGATCGTTTCTATTCCGTGCGAATCTTCCTTGTCCTTTATATTAATACATATATAAATTATATATATATATACATATATGTATATATATACCTATACATATTGGTATAAACACGTTGCATGCATGTATGTACATATACCTACATACACATACAATTAACTTTACCTATAGATAAATACATAGGAAATGATTCACACGTCCGGTTGTACTACATACAAGTTTGAGATATACATATGTACAGTAGTATACTACACATGTATAGATATATATTTTGATAATTTAATAAAGGAGACGTCATGTTGAAATATGTTTTTCTTTTTTTTTTGTTTTTGTTCTTTATATTTAATTTTATATTAATTTTATTTATTTTTGTATTTTGAAATTTTTAACCTGACTGTACTCTGTCACGGTAATTAAATCGTAGTACGCGTATAGATATTCCGAAATCATAATTAATATAGTATAACTCATGAGTGCACTCATGCCGTCACTCTTCTTATCTTCAATATTATAAATGCCTAACTAATAACCGTCTAGGCTGGTATCATTATTCAGTTTGATAGGTCTCACCTCAGTTGTCGAACAATTTTTGCGTAGGCTTTATTAGTACTATGACATTAGTACGTATATCAAATATTATCAATTTATAAATAAACCCGCTATTTTATTTACAACTTGTTTTAATTAAATTCTCACGATACATACCTTTAGCAGATACACCTACCCAATGAATCTTATAGCCCTACTTATATAGGGTATAAGGTTCTCTATTTCTTCATTCGTTTCTTTATTTTTTTTTTTTTGGCCCTCTCTTATCCGCCAAATATATTCAATTATAAAACCTAATTGGATGATAGTGTGGTGATATCAATACCTGTAATATTAAGATAAAACTGCATGTCTTGTCATATGTTATAGAAAAACTAGATCCAAAATCTTCAGAAATTCATTACAATCATTTTTTCGTACTGGATCCTCAGGAGGTGGTATAAATAAAATCTGTGTATGACGGATTTATTATTATTATTATTTTTTATTGTTATTATTATTATTGTTATTGTTGTTGTTATTTTATCGAATATACCTACCAGCTACAGGAGTGGAATTCGCATGTGGCATTTCGTTGCTTTCCTTCGTGTTCTTTTAGCCCTATGGCTGTTAGGATAATGGGAAATTAGTATGATGTTACGTAGGTAAAATTTCGTAAAAATTTTCGTTTCAAACCTCGACTGCGCCTAGGCACGAAAACGTTATACCACAGGGCTCTCTCTTACTACCTTAGTCTGTATAGGATACACACGGTACCGCCCACAACTGCCTTCACAGTGTTTCTCAAACTTTTCTTTAACCGTTTGTGTATAGAGAGCTAACAATCTCAACTAACAATCGACTATTTAGAATTTATTGAAAAATTAAGGGATTTCGTGTGATAGATATATCATAAAATATTCTTCGAAGTTTTAGAATCATCAAGAATCGGTAACAATTTTTTACGCTAATGGCATTCAAATTTTATGGAGGAGAATCAAAGATATTGAGCCAACGACCTTGACAAGAGGGTTTAAGGTGTTTGAAACAACGAACACCGATTATCCTGTCCAACGTTTTTGACCCTACGACGAGTTCAAAGATCTTATAAAAGGTTAAGGCTTGGCATTTAAGAATGTGGGACTAATTTCTTTTAACAGCTGCAGACATTAATATGTTGAAATATCCAAGTAGGTAGGTAGATAGGTAGATATGTATAAACGGGGGAATAAATTTTAAGAAGTTCTTCATAAATCCATATAACGTGATTATTGGCAAATGATCTTTCGCACTTCTTCATAACTTTTTAACCTCTTTCTGAACTCATTCGGTATCTTCGTTGGGTTATGAACTGATGCAGTTCTAATGCATTTTATGATGTGGAATACAAAACCCATCAAAACGAATTCGAGATAAAGTAACAGGTTGACTTTGAGTGGCTTTCTAAATAATTGGCCAACGTAAAGGTTGTTTTTTGTTTTTAAACTTATCAAAGTGTTGTAAAAATTTGTTAGTTATAGGTATGTAATATCTAAATATGGGTATATAAAATTTTAGATTATACTTTTTTATTTTTATTTTTATTTTTATTATTTATTTATATTCTATTACGTAGTCTCCGTATATTTGCGACACGGTTTTATACCCGCAGATGATTTTCAAAAGGGATCATAAAGCTAGACACGCAGCCAGCATTTTCGCAAGGAAAATTTGCACCAGGTAAAAGAGCTGCGGGTGCACCCGGCACCAACTTAGCTATAGACTTGTCCCTGTTCTGTAGAACGTCAAACCTCGAGGCACGGAACGTGCGCACGTAGATATAGTTAAAGAGAGCAGAACAACCACAGTCCGATGTCATCGCGGGGGAAAAAAAAAATGAAATAAGAAAAAAAAAATGTGGCTAGATATATAGTTCGTTTATATAAATCGTCGCATCTAAGTATGTATTTATATGTATATACATAAGTAGATATGTTAAAAAATAGTAACGCGTTGTCTTCTCGATATTTTGACAACTGTTTTGACCGGAGAGGCGTGTCAAGAAACGATATATACTACGCAAGGTCCTGACCTCTCAACCACGTTCCTTTTAGTCGCCGCATAAATGCACTCCCTTTCCTCTCCGATTTTAATTATCTCACTAATATAATATATATATATATATTTTTTTTTTTTTTTTATGAATCTATTTTATACGCATGAACGTTGCCGTAATTATAGCTTGTAAACCGTAACACGTTCCAATCGGATTAGGAAATTAAAAACTTAACAATCTATATGCGGGTATTTGTATGTTAAATGTCTATAATATATCTATGATGATTGAGTTTGAATTGATTATTCATATAAATGTATCTCATAAAAAGAAAAAAATCTCAAGATTAATTTAAAACAAAATTTATAATATATTAATTGTATATACATATATACAATAGTATTAGGTATGAATTTTTTTTTTTATAAACTATAAGAATGAAATCTGAAATTTAGTGTACCAATTAGAAAGCTAAAAAGCTCGTGAAAACGAAGTGCTATCGAATCGTTCATTACCTTCGTGTTATAACAATAAAACAAATAGTTTAATCACCAATTAGTAAGAGTCTAACACCATAACTGAACTGACTCGGGTACCAGAACCCACTTAGTCGTATCGTTAACTCGGTTTTAATTAATGCCTGCCGTCACTACGTGGAAATTACATATCCATTGCGTGTCGATATTGAGTACGTTATAGATTTGTCAATTTCACGATATAATATGTATTTACATATGCAAGAACTTCCGCGGCGTTTTTATTATCAATGATAATTATTTATTGACTTGAATTTTTCTTTTCTATTTTTTTTTTTTTTTTTTTTTTCCTTCTTCTTCCAATCTTTTTTCTTTTCTCTCTTTCTCGATATATATCGGTACTCTTTTTTTTTTTTTCTTTACTCATGGAATAGACTATATCGCACGTATGACCTATACGTGTGTATACGCGGTAGTACGGAACGGTAACCCTGCTTCGGCTATAGCTCCATACGTATGTTACATACGTTGATTCACACTAGCATAGATATACATACGCGTTATACACGGTGGTGCACAGTATGCATATTGATGCAAGCTCGGTACGGTTCTCTGCGCGTTTCATCCTTGTGCCATAAACAAGTCGGCTCCATCCGCTTATAAAATAAACAAGTATGACGCCGATGCATTCAGCTCAACTGCAAAGAGGATATACCTTCCTCCCGCGAAACGTTCCCTCAACATTCCGACTGCTCAACCGCGTGAAAACTGGATTTGCAAAATGCTTTTATATGGGTATAAAGTCCTTTTATATCACAACCTAGTAGACATATGTACCAGATACCATGTCTGGTGTAAATATACCAAATGAAAAAACAAAAAAAAATTAAAAAATAACACCGAAATGCCAGGACAAAAATTTGCGAACTACTTCCGAGACCTGCAGAATCACGGAAACATAGAAACCGGTGCGGTACTGGAAGTATACGGAAAATAGAGATGCTGGTGTAGTTTTATACCAGGAGGCTATGGCGAATCCCATAGACGGCAATGACGGGCTTTCGACTCTGGAAATAGGTACTCGGTTTACGATCACCCTCGAGGCTTACGATCATCCCGCACTTGTTTTGAACCGTTGTATGGAAATCCCGAGTCTTTACTGCCCGCCACTTCTGAGTTATGGAGAAACTTTATGGTTTCTGTATGGACTCTCTTGCTCGTCAAAACTTTACAGTAACTCCGCCTCCTCCTCGTGTAGGAGACCTAAAGACGAGGTTTTTCAGCAAGGAGATACGCGGATGCAGTTCTATGTACACCTCATACATATGTACCATAAAGTTGTACATAAGTGGAGAAATAGCCTTTAAAATAGTCACGAAACGCATGCAATACGTACATACGTACGTAAGAAAATGGACGACTGTATTAAATGGCGTCGAATTGAACAAGAAAAGCTTTTTTTAACCTAACGAGTATAGCGGCCTGGAAAATCTAAAAACTTATAATAAACCTCAAAAAAAAAAACTGCGAATCTGATCTAAAAGTGATGAAAGTTCAACCGAGGGTGGCAAACTCATGCACTGACATTGACAGAGGGGATATATATATACTTTTTGCAAAAAATTGTTTTTTCTTCCAACTTTTTGCTGTGTTATTTCCTTCGCAATTTTCAGTCCATCTCTTAGGCACATACAGAGATATTGTTATTACTTTACCAGGTAATGAATGCTTGCATAATTTATGATGATCGATGGAATTAACTGGTGAAAAAAAAAAAAAAAAACAAAAAAAAAAAAAGTCTTGGGAATATAAAATCTTAGAGCAACTGCACGTATCGACGGTGAGATACCTTTCGGTAGATCAGCTACGGTTGGGATTTTTTGTTCCATTATCGCGCACCGTTCACTCCGATTGGTTAAAACGTGATACCTGAACGTTACGGCTGATTTTCCACTACGTTGCACCGACATAACAACACGTAAATCGGATTGGTCGAAGCAAGCAATGGATATAACCCTTTCAGGGGGTCGCTCGAATCACCAAACCAGGATAATGGAAGGAGGTTAGAGTCTTTTTTTCTTTACATTTTTGTTTTTGTTTGAAGGATCGGTACGAGCCCAGATATGATGACTCTGCTCTCTTTTCTTCTCATCCTTCTTCATCATCATCATCATCATCAACATCATCTTCTTCTTCTTCTTCTTCTTCTTCTTCTTCTTCTTCTTCTTCTGATTTGTAGATGTTATCTTTCCGTGTATAACGAAGTTCCGGGTCTTGATTTGCGGATGGTGATTAGCAGCGTCATTGGCAGGAAACTGGTGTCCGGGTAGTTGAAAGTTTTTGGAATGTCCTTCGGGATGGCGGCGAGCTCGAAACACTCCCATGAGCATTGATGCGTTTAGAAGCGGTGCGCATGCCTGCGTCACACAACACCGGTTCATGTTCATGTATATACTACATATGTACATATAGGTATACTATATACCTATATTCATATGGCACGGGCATTGTTATTCTAGCGTGAAAACGGCTGCTGCTGTTACCTTTTATAATCGTAAATTGTTCTAGTAACTGTTTCCCAAGTTCTCGTTGTTTAACGTTTTAACGGTTCCACTCCGCACGGTATGCCAATGTGTGCCTTGTTCATATACGTAAAGCTGCCTATATCTCTCTATGTTAATATATATCCACACATACGTGTTTCATAAGTGTAAAACCAACCTGCTCGATCCGTGTATTTATATGCCCAGGTACTAAATGAACTTAATTTATATCTGTCGCTTTGCCGCTTTCCTGAGCATCGTCAGCTTACTACAGTATGAACACTGCGGTATATACATATACATATACATATACGGTAACAATTTACGAGGGGGAAGTCATTAATTGACAAACACTTGACGGTGATTCGATTCTCTTTTAATGCTCCGGCATTTTCAACCCTACCGGAAATATTCTTCTCTTTATAAAATTATCGATGATTATAGGTGTAATAATAATAATAATAATAATAATAATAATAAAAAGAAAATTTTTCCTTTTAAATATCGTGAGAAGTATAATAAAGACAGATTTTTAATCACTGGAGGAAAGAACGACTAGTGCCGTTCAGCTTCTCTTCGTAATGGCGGTCACGTTCGTCCTGGCGCGTGCAGGGCTCGTTAGTCTCGCTGTCGAGTAGGTAACGAAAGCTTATTTTCATAGTTGCGACGACAATTTGCAAACAAATTGAGAAACGGACACGGTACCAAAATACAGACTTCTTACCGTATAGCTACCAGCTAAGGACTGAGTCAACTGAAGTTGGCTATTCCATGCATGTCAAGGTTAATTATATATCATGTCATACTTACGCGATTTTTATCCGCAAGTATTTAGAAACTGTTGAATTAGACGCCCGCGATCAACTGCTGCTAAAATTTTTTTAAATTTTATTAATCATGATACAATTTATCGAAAATTCATATTTATATTAAGTATTATGAGAATTTATTTTCATCGAGCTTTGTGTATGTGTATAACCATCGGTCACAATCCATCACCGAGTCCCTCGATCCTATCTGACTAGGCGTATTTTTAATTTTTTTTTTTTTTCTTTTTTTTTTTCAACTAAAATTTCGTTTTATTATAATTTGTTGGTTTCTTGGAAACTGTACAACGCACAGTTGGAGACTTCTTATATTTATAATATAATGTATACATGCATATGTATATACTTCTACCTACCTACCTACCTACCTACCTACCTATATCGCGGTAAAAACGAGACGTACAAATAGCAACAATCACATTTATGTCAGGAGGAAGAGGAGGGCACCTACACACCTAGGACACACACACACATTGACAAATATATTTCTGAACATGTATTAACGTTGTATGTACTATGTACTATGTTCACATACACCTCGTCGATGTATATACCTACATTAACGCAGGCGCAAGGCAAGCGTGGATCGTAGAACCTAGTGTGCCAAGATACTATCTGCCTCGCCTTACATAAGGCTACCTTGCTGCCACACGTGAAACAATGGACTGACGCGAGACTGTGAGGTGGCAGAGATACGAATCGCATGACTGCCGCGTACATACTCGACGCTTTGCCTCGCGCTTAGTTATAGTATATCTATGATTGTTAATGTATGCATATATACGCATCATATATACATACATATACGTATATCCAACATCGCGTAGCATTGTGGTGTATAAATTAATCCATAAGCTGATCGGTCGGTCATAAAATTGAGAGCGAATCGTGATCATAAAATTAAATACTGTTTACTTTTTAAGATTATGAGAGATTGTTTTCAACTATTTTTCTTTCGATTTGTTTTGTTTTTTTTTTCTTTTTTTTTTTCTTTCAAGTCTACTTAACGTTTGACGTTAAAATCTGATCGCTTGATCATTTTCTGTCAAGATTAGTTGAGAATGTTTATTGTTGTTGTTGTTAGTATTGATTTTTTTTTTTTTAAACATTTTGCGCACGCTACCCCCGCGGAGTTTACGATTAAATATATTGGGACTCTCACCGCGGGAGACACCGCGAGAACGGACGCAAAGGGGAAATACAGGAGCGTCCGAAAGAGACCGTCAGACTAGATAGTTCCGCAACGCGGTTCCCTCCTGGTCGATTTATCGTCTCGGAAATCTCGTCCTCCTTATAACCAACCGCCTTCATATAGCCTCGTTTTATCGCGGTCGCAGCGAACTTGGTAGGTAGGTAGATAGGTAGGTAGGTAGGTAGGTAGGTAGGTACGCGTCGTTCTTCCGGGTAGATGAAAATCTTCGACTATATTGCCCCGACGATCCAATAAGTGCAACTTTATCGCTGTATATAGATAATAGGTAAGTATAAAGCGAGCTTGTTTCTTGCGCAGTCCAATACCCGCAAAAAGGACAGTTTTTTTTTTTTTTTTTTACCACTTTTAAAAATCAAGAAAGCGATGTCTTTCTATGTCCTGATTTCATTTTACAATTTAAAAACTTGCGGTGGGATAAGATTTTCAAGAAAAAAAATTTTCATCGATGATTATTATCGTATTACGCTAATTCGATTACCTAGAATCTGCATCGGAATATGCAGCAGTATTCTGGCTCAAAGGATATACCTACTCTGGCTTTCGGTTTGGTACAGATCTGTTTCACACATCAAACGTAAAAACTAGTTACACAGGCAGGGTAGGTACTATAAGCCACAGAATCTGAGAAAAAGAAACTTCACAGACTGTTGCATCGCTTCAATCCAGTTTTAACTTTCTTTATCGGAATTAAGATTAAAATCTATACAATCAGAATTTAGAAACCAAGAAAATAGCAAAAAGATGATTAAGCGCCGTGATCCTCGATAGAAAAAACTTCCCTGATGAAGATTTCCAGGATATCTCAAGTTTTTACTGGCTACAGCCACCAATTCTTCAGTGGCTACTTTTAATCCATACGTTAAGATGTAAAAAACTCATTTTCCAGTAAATTGTCCGACCCGTCGAGTGAGCAAACAAACGATTCCTGTGACTAAATCCTTGATCGAGGGTATTCTCCTTTGTGGGAAACGCGGGACATAAGAATGACACTTTCGTATATCTCGGTCTGGTGGTGGAGGAGGTGGTAGTACATTCTGGGAGCGGTCTGTCGTTCGAAGCGGTCATAGGTTGTTACGTACAATGTTTACGGCGTAATTATAATGCCTTTGAGGAGGTCCGTCCGAAGGAAACGACACGTGCATGCATCGGCAAAAGGTTCCCAGGTTGACGAGGGCAGAAGGAACCAGCTATGACTGTTATGCCTTGCCGCTGAGACGACGGATGGATATACCTTTTCGTTACGGTGCGTGATTTGCTCACGGTTGCCGGACAGTCCTCCTCGTAGTCGTAGTCGTCGTGGTTCGAATCGACGCGCTCTGCAACGCAGCTAAGACGACTACGACTACGACGAGGACGAGGACGACGACGACTACGACTACGACTACAATGACGACGATGAGGAGACAGGATAGACGGGCGGAGACCTTCTTCGGTTAGGACTACGGTAAGAGTACAGAGGGGAATTCTCGTGGCGTGTTCATCGAGGTGTACATCCGTGTCCTCCGAGTTGTTTCTCCATCTTTCGCGGTCCGCGCGCGTCCCACTAACAAACGATGACGAAGAAGTGGCGGGTCCACGTCCGCGTCTATGTCCACGTCCACGTCCACATCCACTGTATTGCGATACCGCATATAGCCGCATACCCCGTGCAGTAAGTATAACCTGGAGAGTAAAACGAGTCGAATCTGACCGAGAGA
Source organism: Macrophya annulata (assembly GCA_963924015.1). NCBI lineage: Eukaryota > Metazoa > Arthropoda > Insecta > Hymenoptera > Tenthredinidae > Macrophya > Macrophya annulata. Next base: position 34,829,966 of record OZ001258.1, on the reverse strand, counting down.
TCGAAGATCGTTTCGTATTGAGGACACGTATCGGACAATGGTGTCGTTTGCGGTGTCGTTCGGTGTAATTCTTTGGTTCTTTGTTGGCTCGACATTTGTTATTTTTTTCCATATTCATGGCACGTCATTACGTCACGACGTACATGCATTCCCCTTGTATAAGGCTGCTTGTGCGTGCGTATTTTTTTATTTTAATTTTTCTTTTTCTGTTTCTGTTTCGGTTCTTTTTTTTTTTTTTTTTATTTTATTATTTTTATTTTATTTTCTTTTTGTATTTTTTATTTTTTTCTTCTTGTTGTTGTTTCTTTTTTTCTCCATCTTTCTTTCTTTCTTTCTTTCTGAATACCAGCACACGGCTAGTGGTTGTCATCATCTATTGTATTCGTAACTCTGCAGCTCGCCTCTATTCTCTACTCTCTCTCTCTCTCTCTCTCTTCCTCTTCCATGACAGATGGCGTTGGGCCGATAGCGTAACGCGGCGTAAAATATTTCATGGACAGTGGGCATATGGAAGCGCGCTTCGCTTAACTATAAACTATATAAAAATCGTCCGCTTATAAAACTCAACGATTTACGTACATACGTAGGTATGTACATAAATACATACATACATACATAAATACATACATACATATATCCTACCTACCTACACCCGCGCATTTTTGAACCAGCCAGGCCGGCGGACGTTGATGTGAAAATGTAGCGATAAATAACAAAGGGAAGGCCTGCTTTAGGGAATTTTGTTCGTCGAGGTGGCACTCCGCATCACCGATGCTAGGCAGGATGTTTAAACTGCCGCCAACGTATTCGTATGGTATATACGTACCTACGTATTTACCCTCTATCTACGTTGAGTGTCCAGAACCAAACTGAGAACGAAAAGACTGGCACGCAAGAGAAACGTTACCTACGTACGTAGGTAGATACACTGCACGTTTCATTGTGAGAGGGAAGTCCAACGAGGTGCAAGAAGAGTTGCTAGTTTTAATTTCGATAGTACCTATTGCATTATCGTCTTACGTCTATACATTGATAACGTCCATAATATGTTTACATAGATGTTTAATTTGCGTGTAATTAAAGGTATTTGTATATATATATATATAAATTGATATATACCTACGTGTGTATCGTGGGAGTGGCGCCACTCCGTCGGCAACAAGTGCCTTTTCCCCCTTCAGAAGCAATCTTTGATACCATTTTGGTTATGATACCCGCGGCGAGCCCCCCCATGAGCTGTTCACAATTCAGCTAATTCGATTCGTTTGGCTCCCTTGACTCACAAGCTCCAGGGCAACTGCGAGATCTCGTGTTTATGCGAGACTTTCAACCCCCGAATGTCAACACTCTCAGCGGGGTACTGTATATAATAAAGCTCAACTCCTGGGGAGGATTTTCCGATAACGAATTACGAGTTGATGTGCATATACACGTTACCTCGTTGTGGGGATCGTTATTATTCATTTTCTATACACCGTCTCGAACCAAGGGGATTCGAAAAATAAAATAAACTTTATTAGGTGCAATGTACAGACAGCAAACGATCATTTTATCCATGGGGAACTAACCCCACCCTTATGAAAATTAGCTCTGATTATACCCAATGATAATCTCACGTTATACATATACGTTATACATTCTTCGTGTATGTATGTATGTACCTATGAATGCAAAAATTTAATCGCCTTATGGTTGGATACACTGCATAGATTTTATTCAGTATTATATTACCATCCTAAGACAAAAATTAGTCATTTATTAGTTTCTCAAGCTGTGTTGGTCCGATTTGAACAAAATTTAGTAACCGTCGAGAAATTTATCGAACAATTTAGAAATAAAATCTGCAAGGTAGTGGCAGTTTGAAATCTTATTGCGAGCGATTTCAGCTAATTTCACTACAGAATTGTGATTTCATATTCAGACTATTCTTGCCGATTGATAAGATTTTAATTCATCTTTAAACCGTAAGGCCGCGTTTTGAATTTATTCGAAAGAATTGTTAGATGTGAAATTTCATACTGCGTGTAGAATATTTTCGATTGCAATTACACAAGAATTAACGGTTTTTTTTTTTTAAGTCGTTGACGGTGTGATAGTGTGTGGGTACTGAATGCACACGTATGTTTTACGGATTGTTTAAAAACTGCTATTTCTTGACCAATTTTTTATTCATTTCTTTCAAATTCATAATCTTTATCCTTACGTTAATGAAATTTTTTTTTTTTTTTTTCAAACTGTAATTCTAACTTTGAGAAAGTTTTAATTACTTTCATAGGTACATAGGTACATATCTACTTTGGTATAACCACGCTCGACAGTTTACTTCCTTTCTATATGTACTAGGTATGGTATATCTGGTTCATTAAAACTACAACATTAATCGACACAAATGAAGTAAAAAAAATAAAATAAAATAAAATAAAAAAAAATAAAAATTAGTAAGAAAAAAAAAAAAAAAGAAACACCTATAAGACTAAAGTTTGCGGTTTTGACGATATCAAGCCGCTAAAGATCACGAGATAAGCTACTGTAGGGAAAAACACGATGAAAACGGTGTTTCTTAGTTTACAAAAGTTACAACAGACCTCCACATCCGCTTTTACAATACATAAGCGAATCCGTGCATCATGCGGTTGCGGGTTATATATATATATATACATAATGTACATACATATATACGTATACATATATATTATACATATATAAAATGTACAAGCAATCCGGACTCTTTGTCGGCCGTGACGCGGCGCTACCAACCATACATTCATACTTATATACGTATATTACATATACATACATGTACAAGTATATCTGACTGGTCAGCTTTTACACACAGGGGCATCTTTTTGTCGCGCGCAATTAGAAAGGGATTTATTTCCATCGGTGAACGCTGCAAGTCGCGCGCTTCGCTATATATGTTACGGGCTGTATATATGCGGGACTATGGTGCAACGATTGCCCGGCACGATGCAGTGAGTGCGATCCAATGCCGTGCGGTGCGGTGCGGTGCGGTGCGGTGTGGCGAAGCGGTGAAAACGCAAGAAATGTGGAGCAAGTTTCGGCGATAAACAAACGAATACGCCGAAGGATTAACGTGAGACAATGCACGGAGCTGGTTAGCTTGTATAGAATGAAAGATTTCAGAGGATAGAAGGAGGATGAGGAAAATGAGAAGGTATAGGAAGGACTCCGGGAACTGATGAGTTTTTTTTTTTTTTTTTTTTTTAACACTATAGCTACTACTCCACGAGCTCCCCTTCGTACAGCTTTTAATGAACTCGTTTTGACCCGACGATTTGCTCCTGTTTCGCTCTGGTCAACATTTGCTAATTAAGGTCACCATAAAATTGCATAGCTATGAGAGGTAGAGGGAAAGGGAGATGAAAAAAGTTGTCGGCAAAGTAAAACGTGCCAAAACGTTACGTTGATTGCGCAACGATCACTGCAGCTCATCCTCCCCCCCCCCCCCCCCTCCTCCCAAAAAAAAAGAAGCAAAAACAAAAAAATCTATAAAGAGTATTAGGTATAAAAGAAAAAGTGATAAAATTCTTTAAAGAGAAAAATAAAATCAACTGTCATCGCGATTGATTATTTCGAAAGACTTTTACTTGACATTCGATTTAACGATTATAAAATTGATGAAAATATTTCATTGGAAATTAAATTCCGTTTTTGTAATTAGTCTGTAACCCTTAAACTTTCAAAATTTAATGAGTATTTATAAACCCCAGACAGACGATTGTTTTCGAGATATTATTCAACCACGGTATTCGAGACGGGTTTAGAGGGCAAAATAAAAATGAAAACAACCGAAATAAGAAAAAAAAAAAAAAGATGTCATTTTTCAACTTTATGCAAATGTCCGTGAAAAATTGAACCGCTCTACGACGAATATTAAAGCACCGAGACAACCATTCTAAAAACTATGCCCACGGACCTTATTGTCTGTTTCTCGCTCTTTTTTTTAGAAGCAAGAAACCGTCCTTTAACTTCCCTCTGTCGCGAGTTGTTGGACGACAAAAATTTGACCGTAGTTAACTCTCGAGAAGCTCGTTCTATGCGTTCCTGTGGGTGAAGTTTATGTATTTTTTTTTTTTGATGAAACAATTTAACAATTTTTCTGTCCAAGGAGCAAAAATTATACCTAATCGTGGAAATGAACGAACCGTGTGAAACTATACGGTGATCCGTTAAAGTTGCATATTTTTTGTCCACAGGGTAACGATTGTTATTTATTTTCTTTTCATTTCTTCTTCTTCTTTTTTGTATATTTTTTTTGTGTTTTTTTTTCTCTTGTTAATAACAAAAAACGTCGTTCTCTTCGTGCGTGGAGGAAGTGTCTTCCTCTTTTCATATCTTATACCTCGGTCTCATCGAGGAGAAAACCGCAAACTCTACTGCGGCTACTGCAGCAGCTACGCCCCGGGTTCTCGCCGCGATGCAGGTTCACATGCAGGGAAAACACGAACGAGGTTAAACGAGCGGGAGTTTAATAAAAAGAAAAGATTATATAAAAAGAGAGAAAATACCTTAGATATAGTAGCGGTGGTATAGCAATCATCAAGTGTTACTCGTCTGCTACTTATCAAATGTCATTTTTTACATTCTTATCTTTATGTGTATATAAAAATCCATAAAAAATTATATAAAAATTATTTCTATATCGCGTAGATATGAAAATTACCAGTGCGACAAAAACTTGAATATATAAAATTCTTAGCAAGCTGTAACAAATTCAAAGACTTTGCGATTGTCATCTGAAAAATTCTCGGTTAAGTATACACTGCAACTGCAATTCCAACTGCAGCGGCCTTTCGCCGATCCGGATATTTCGCATACTCTTTTTTTTTTTTTTCACCGTATAGCGCGTACCTTGATCTCCGTTTCTTCCCATCTTGAATAACCAATCGTGAAATCATAAAGTATAAAGTGAAAAGGAATTGAGGCTAAAAAGGAAAGAAATTCAACGTTATGATTGTACACGGTAACCGTTTGTATTTTTATTTATTTATTTTATTGTATGCTTCAGGTGAAAATCTGGTTCCAAAACAGAAGAAGTAAATACAAAAAAATGATGAAGGCAGCACAGCAGGGCGGTGGCGGTGGAGGAGGTCAGCATGGAAGCCTTCTTGCCGGAGGAACCGCGCTCCCGGGTGGTCCATCGCCCCAACCAGGACAACCTGGTGGTTTGATGCAAGGAGGTAAGCACTTAGGATTATACCTGTAGCTATATATAAGTACCTTGCACACGCATCTGTGCAGCTCATTATCGACCATCACTTGTTAATGTATAACCAAAGTCTTCGTGTACATACCTGCGTAGGTATAACCGCGTAAAAGAAAGTCGAAAAATGAATGTAAAACATTTTTTTTTAAATCATTTCTGTATCTCCTGAAGAGATCGATGGACATTTTTGTACTTTTTCAACTCACACTCGTATAGATTTTTGAACGAGCTGTATTGAGGTTCGTCGATATTTTCAGGTGGTGGAAGTTCCGTATCCGGAAGTCCGACGACGGGGTACCTTGGAGGTATGGGAGGTGGTGGGGGCGGCCACACCCCCGGAAGTTCCAGTCCAGGCAGCGAAATGTCACCCCAACATAACGAGAGCCCACCGGCGCCTGTCTGGCCCGGTGAGATGAAGCATCATCCCCATCCCCATGGACCACCTCATACCCACCACCACCCTCATACGCCAGGACATCATCCGCCCCCGCCGCCACCACCGCCTCATCATGCAGGATACATGCCTCAGTATTCTTGGTACCAGGCGGATCCTAATCCAGGATTATTAACGTGAGTTTGAGGATATTGTTGATTGAGAAATGGTCTTTTTGATTTTTTAGTCCCTTTTTTTTTACTTTGATCTTGTTTTTATTTATTTTTTTTTATCGTTTTGTGTTTTTGTTTTTCATCATTTTTAGGGTATGGCCAGCGGTTTAACGAAAAGGTGTCCCTGCCGCAAGCTACTTTCGAGTTGATCGTTCGCTGTCGCTGATCCGGAACCCCTGAACTGGTCGTTAATTTAAACCGGAAGTTACAGGACTGGTATGAGAGATTCGACGGAGGCAATTGTGGTGTAGGAAAGAATGAAAAGAATAATAATAATAATTATAAGGAGAAAAAGAAGAAGAGGAAGAAGAACAAGAAGAAGAAGAAGAAGAAGAAGAAGATGATGAAAAGTACGAAAAATCGCTACGGGAAACTTGGGGAATGATTGTTATGACCGTTCTCTATAAATAGTGGTGCTGTGCGATATGTGCGTGCGTTAAAACGTCTCGATGCTATATATTATGTGTATATTAAAGAAATAATTATATTATCACAATGATATAAATAATGACTGACACTCATACGCGCGTCTAGAACCGATCAGAGATCTATAAAAATAACAATAAATAAATAAAATTAAAAAAAAATAAAATAAAAATAAAAAAAAAATAAATAAATAAAAACGAAGAAATTTTATTAATTAATAATTGGTATGATAATTATTGTATAAAAATTAAGTGTAACGGTGAAATAATAGTGATTTAAGTGAAGACAAACGAAATTTTCGTATATAAAGTGCAGACGATTTCAACAATTTCGCGCTTATATGTAATATCGTCACCAAAAACTTGGGGAGGAGATGAGAAAAAAAAAAAAGAGAAAAACAAATAAAAAAATAAATAAATAAATAAAAGAAATATTAAATGATAATGTTTAAAACGTCGTATGTTTAAAAATCGGTATAGATATAATAATTCGCGAGTAAAACCAGTGATATTTTTTATTTATTGTACCGTTCGTGTCGATTTGACGAAGTAAACTGTTACTGATGCGGGTTTAACAGGTAAAACGAAGATTATATACAAGATAAGAAGAAAATATTAAATGATATCGTTATAATATTACGTAAAATTGATTCAAATGCTGCAAGCTTACTAATATGGACAAGCGAGTGATTAAATATTGTTTGTATATTTCGAAATTCTTATATATATATATAAATTGTAGAGAATATTGTTCACCGGATCAAAAGATATAAAGAAAAGTAAAATTATAGTTATTTTTTATCGTTTTGAGAAAATCGAGGATAAAATTTAAACTATAACTAACTGTATAACTAACTGTAAAGATCTCGAAAGAAGAAAAATGTAAAAACGATATAAAATGTAAAACAAAAAAAATATAAAGAAAAAAAAGAAAAAGAAAAAGAAAAAAAAAAAAAAAGAAATGCCTTCGGAATAACTTGAAGTGGTTTTCGTTAGCCATAGAAAATTAAGTTTTCATTGATATTCAAATTTTTGGTATCTCAAGTGCATTGTAGAACTCTCGGTTATAAGCAAAAAGAAAAGAAAAGAAAAGAAACAAAAATAAAAATAAAAATGAAAAAAAAAATAAGGCCAATTAAGCGACGGTGAAGTACCTACCTACCTACATCCATGAAAAGGTAAAGATATTATAAATTTACAAAGTCCGGGTGCAGTATAGCGAAAACTATTGCGTGCCCGTCGGAAAGCAGACGGAAACCGATAATCTCGATACGTTGTGGTTAGATATAATAAATAACGATGAAACGAGGTTAAAAATTGACAAAATACCGGATCGTAAAACTGTCTTGTCTTATATGTTGTTCGTTTCGTTTTGTTTTTCCCTTACTTTTGTCTATTGATATCGATACTACGGAATAAAAAAATAAGAAATAAAAACAAAAAAAAAAAAATACCAGAAGAAATAGAATTAAAATAAAATAACAAAATTAAGTCAAAAAGTAAGTGAAAAATGTGAAAAACGTTATTTGTTCATCGTAACCGACTTAACAACCGACTCACGCGCTAAAGAACCTTGTGCTTCGTGTCTGACTATGAGCTGTTGTACCTCGTATTATCGGTGATGAATAAAATGGCGTCCGACTTGTGTCATCGTTGATTATTACCTGCCACACGTATCAAAAACAAAATTCCAGAGGTATTTCTTAATTTTTTTTTTTTTATTATTTTTTGTTTTTTTTAATTTCTTGTGTTTATTTTTCTTTTACTTTTTTCGACCCGATTATTCGTCCGTATATCTATACTGTACATAGTTTTCGAAATCTGGGCATATATAGGCGAGAAATATGCATGTATAGGGTACATATGGGGAATTCCATGTGTTTTCACCAAGCCTTAGACCATTACCATTTCCAATTTCGTCGTAACTCTGATACCTTGTGGTACTATCAGATAAACTTACCCAGAATTTTTTTATTTTTTTTTTATTTCTTATCATTTCAAAGTTATGCATCATTGAATAAAAATTGTTAGGGCCATTTTTAAAATTCTAAAAAAATTACAGAAAATGATCTGTTAAAATACCAGAATTTTAAGACCCTAACGAAAGTGGTATCTTTTTTAGTTCAAAAGTTATGAATTATTTAATATATCAAATAATTCGTAGATATTAAATCATTCGTGTCTGCATTCGGTGGAAGTTCACGGTTTGATCTCTTTATTTGATACATTACTTTTGGAATTTTAACAAAAATACAAAAAATACACCAATGTTATAGAATATAACAATAACACGCATAATCAGTAGGTACATACAAGGTGGTAAATAGTTTATAACTTTTGAACTAAAGAAGATACCACTTCCGTTAGCATGTCAAAATTCTCGTATTTTAATAGATTATTTTCTGTAATTAGTTCAGAATTTAAAAGTGGCTCTAACAATTTTTTTTCAATGATGCATAACTTTGAAATTGTAGTAAGAAATAAAAAAAATTCTAGGTAAGTTTATCTGATAGTACTACACGGTACCAGAGTTACGACGAAAATTGGAAATTGGAAATGGTAATGGTCCGAGGCTTGGTGAAAACAAATGGAATTCCCCATACATAGGTATATACTTTTTCATTTACTTGAAAATATGCTTACGGTAGAAAAAAAAAATTAAAAAAAAGTTTATTTAAGTCAACGTCATGCGCAGGTAGTATGATGAGATTTTAGCGAGTAAAACAAGGCAATTATACACATCTTGTGTATATCTTCTATATATCTGCGCAAAGGCGCGCGCGCTGCACGGACACGGACATCACGGGGCAGTAGGTATAATCAAGCCGAGCTGCTGCAGCGAGTTGAGCTGTATATCTCCTCCTTTACGTATGACGCAACGATCAGTCCTCATCCGAAAAGGAGACGGAGACGGAGACGGAGACCCCCTAACCGTAATTATAATCGTAATCACAATAACCATAAACGTAATCGTGCAGTGCTGGCGTTATACCACCTTGCTTTGCCGCGCGGACGTATATATGTATATATATATATATATATATATATATATATATATATATATATATACCTACCTACCTACCTTCTATACTTACATGTGACTATACCTATAGCTATACGTATACACACGCTATACTTTCGTACTACGAAACGCGCATCAAGTCAGCTTTCATTAAGGCCACAAAAACAGTAGCCATGAGCAACCCGCTGATTCAGGTTTTATATATCTACGATATATATGTGTAACATTGCAGCTCAGACCCGGGATTAATGCGGGTGTCGGTTTGATTTAACGAGTACAAATTCACCGGAATAACGTGGGCGGAGAATAGCTAAGGCGACGAGCAAAGAGTAGATATTGCATATTGTATTTAAGCATAACTAAAAGGAGACTTATGTATACGTTTCTTTTGACAAATGGTTATAAAATTGTTATACCTTCAGTAATTCTAAATTCTTGTATTCTCTTTAAAGAAGTGCATACATAAAAATAATAAATTAACGGTTTTCTTTATTTTTATTTATAAAAAGGTAATTCCAAACAATCATTCGATTAATAACAATATGTGAACAAAATTTTTTCGACAAAAGATGAAAGAAAAATTGGAAACTCGACTATTGTAACTTTTAGTTTGAATGGTTAGTCAAAAGTACAAAAAAAAAAAAAAATGATGAATAAAATACAAAAAAAAAAAACAATCCATTTCCTCTATTATACATGATGACCGACATAAAATGAGCGACTAGCCTTGCCTGGGTGTCAAAAGTGAGATTGATAAAGTAATAATAAAAATGACAAAAAAAAAAAAAAAAAAAGAATATGTTATTGCGCAAGCGGGAGAATTTTATACGGGGAATCACAAATCGTGTATAATGCGGGGGAATTGTACTGTTTTGCTTAGTAGTTTCATTTTTACATATATAGGTATTGTATACTTCGCGATGTATGTTACACACATACATACGTATGTATCTACATATAACGGCAGCCATTTCAGGTTACGTTACGGAGGCCATCTTGTTAAGTTGCGCAATGTACACGCGACGTGATACATACTATATAAAAGGGAGTTAAAACGTGAGAGAGAAAAAGCAAAAAACGAAAGAAAAGAAGAATAAAGAAAAGAAAAAAAAGAAGGAGTTAAAACGAAACCGCAAAAAGCGGTTACAACTGAATAATGGGGAAGCGGTACGTCGGTTCAACACCGTAGACGTAGGTAGCCCCACGGTTGACTTCTTTTTCTCTACTCTTCTCTTCTTTTCTAACCATCCACTCACAGGTTTCAACTGTTTTTATTTTAGTTTTTAATCATCTGTAAAGATTTTTCATCTTCTGCGTAAACTGTAAAAAAATAAAAAAATATAAAAAAAAAAAAATAACAATTTCTCGTCAGGCCGGTTATACCGGGATAAATATTTCCTTGATCCGTTGGATATACTGCACAAGATATGAAAACTATATGTATTATACCCATGTCTATAAATGTTATCTCGTCGCCAGCTCTAGCCGTTTATATGTATATGAATTCGCCAATACCTAAGCTATGTTTTATAGACAAGACAAGACAAGACCATAACCTAACTTTTGACTAATTTTAAAGCCTAATCGAATACATTCAAATAGCAAACATTTTGGAGATCGAATTTAGGGATTGCGTGGGTCGAATGACATGTGCGAAAGGCGTTAACGCGCTACATACTTATACCTATACGTTCGATTCAATTCGACATGTAAATTTTCGCATTATATATATATATATATATGAATGTTTACATGTGTGTATACCTACACGGTTGTGTAAAATAAATGTGTAAATTCCGATTGGTCTGTGTATTAAAAGCTGATAAACATATGTATGTATAAAAAAAACAAGAAAAAAAAAAAATTCAAATGTATATGTATATGTATATTATATTGGAGAACTTTTACCGATGGCCGTTGAACTAGTTCGATAGTATGTTGCTTTCCCGCCTACGTGTGGTCGGAATCGATTAGGCATTAATTTTATTTCTTTTCTATTATTTATTCTTGTTTTTTTTTTTTTCATTTTTTTTTTTTTCAAATTCAATAATCCCAGTACAAAACGACGAACGACTATAAGGGATGTATGTTACACGTGATGCAAACGTTGTCACAGATTAATCACAACTGCAACGTTCTATAATATATATATATATGTTTACTAAACACCGTAAATCCTAATGTTCATTTTATATGTACAATAAATAAAAGAAATAAAGATAAAGATAAAGATAGAAAATAAAATACCTTTAACGTAAAATAGAAAGAACAAAAAAAAAAAAAAAAAAAACGAAAAAGAAATTAAATAAAAAATGAGTATGTTATGTATAAAAAGAAAAAAAAAAAAAAAAAACAAGAATGAGAGAATTAAATGGACGTCATTTAAATAGGTGTTTGGTTTGGTGCAATAAAATGAATATTATATTATAGTTTAATAATTAAAGAGAAGTCGTTAGTTCCTAAATTACCTATATACAGAAAAATAAAGAAATAAAATAAAATAAACGAAGGAAAAAGAAAGAATACTAGCGCGAAATACGCAATGTGTAGCAAAAGATATAAATTAAATATCACTGAATAACAATTCCCGACAAATAATTGTGTAAGATAAATTTTTTAATTTTTTTTTTTTTTTTTTTTTTTCTCGTTTTTATTTTCGTTAAATACCGAAAAAATAAGTATTTTCGTTGATATTGTGTATTGTATATTGTAAATTATACTTGAAAATAATATACACCTTCGCATAAATATTGTAACGATGAATTGCAGAGAACGTGCAGCAGGCGAATTAATGTTGAAAACAATATTTAAAAAAGACAGCTGATCCTGTAGAAAAAAACAAAAGAATAAACAAAAAAATATATATATATATATAAATATATATAAAAGAGAAATGAATGAATAAATAAATAAAAACCACACAAAAAAAAAAAAAAAAAAATGAAAAGAAAAAATTGAAAGAAAACCGCAAAACACCTACATTTATGAGTCCGTAGAAATTTACTAGTGTTACTAGTCTCGGTGCAAATGCGATACGAAATGTAGAAAATTATTCGAAAAGAGAGAGGGAGAGAAGAGAGAGAGAAAAAAAAATACAAAAAAAAAAAAAAAATGTTGAATAAAAATTTATGATATATGTAAATATTGCATCGGGACCCTTTAGGTTGTAAGATATATGGATCTGTGTAAAAATATTATATTGTGATAAGAGTGTAAAAAAAAAAGATAAAAAAAAACAAAAAAAAAAAAACAAAAAAAAAAAAACAACAAATGAAATCGTCTGTATACCTATTACGATTTTAGTACGAATAGATTATAGATAATATTATAAAATTAAAAATACCTTAATTATGATTACTATTGTATAAAATATGAATAATAACTAATTAATTCAATTTAAAATATCCTCTATAATACTTTATCTATTATTCACACCTTGTCATAATCCATTCCAAAACAAACAAACAAAAAAAAAAAATGATCGAATTTCTTGAATTTGAAAAGAGAAAAAAAAAATTAATAATAATAATACTAATAAATATTATCTGTTCATTAACGAGATTGAAATTCATCGAATGAAACGTTTAAAATTGAATAATTCATTCTCCCCTGTCATAAGTTTTATGATATATCTTTTATTTTTCTTCTAATATACAAATATGAAAATAATTTCAATTTTGAGTGACACCCGCGATTATAAGCAGACGTAGTAATTGAGGCTGTATAACGTATGCGCTCGAAGTCTATGTGAAATCTGATACTGTGCAGGTATTAATAAATCGATATCTGTAATGTTACCGTCCTAATCACTTGACTAGTCAAGTCTAGTCAAATCAAGTGCGTATATACATATACTTACTTCGCTACTAATTGTAAGTATTTATTTATCCATTTTTAGTCAAGTAGGTATGAATTATACAGCTGCGGGGAATCCCCACTATTATAGTTGCTTAAAGATTATATCGTCCGCAACTTATGCTGACTTGGTTTCCTGGTGGTCGTAAGATAGTTCTTTATTTCTAACAGCGGTGAAATACTACATTACGAAGATCACGCCGCCGTTCTAAACCTTAAACGGTTCCGTACTTTTATGTATAACTGTATTCATATCCTCGAGAGCAAGTGATCATAGGTACATACATAGATAAATACTTTTACTTGCATCCGCAACGTATTGAAACGTATGTGTTTATCGTTATTATCGAAGATAAAGGAAAATGAAAATAAGAAGAGGATACATAGATGAAGAAAACGTCGGGAGAAAAGGTTTTCTAATTTTTTTTCATCACCAATCCCGTATTTCTAACGCTATATTATCTCAGACGTTAATCGATAATCAAAGTAGGTATAGGTATAATTGAAGTAATTGAGTCAACTGAAAACTATCTACTCGTAGTCGTAAATTCAATACCGTAATAAAAGTTTGAATATTTTCAACCTATACCAAAGATGTATTATCTTAAATAGAGGTTATAGGTATATAGAAGCAAGTGGAGCGTAAACTAAAGATATCTCCTTCGAGAGAGAAGATAGTTCTTCCTAGTCTTTCGACGGAGTTTAAATCCATCTCGTTTCGTCTTGCAGGTAGATATTCGTACATACATAAAAAAGATTAGAATCTAGTCGAATTACCTAGATATTTCTATTTGCGGTTAATTTATATCCGCAAGCTGCCCGTGCAGATAAATACACATATACATATATTTATTTTCTATAATTTACAACTATAGATCGTGTCCTATAGTCGCTTTATTACATGTTTTTTAATTCATTTATATTTACCTGAAAATAAAATCTTCGTAAAATGTACAGGAGAGTTTTGTTGTAGGTAAAAACTGACCAAAAAAATACAAAAAAAAAAAAAACAACGATGAAACGCAAACTGAAACCGACCGTACACAAAGAGACCGTATTTCAGAATGCTACTAATTCAAACAATCCTCTGGAACAGAACAGCGCGGTACGTGTATATATATACGGGGAAAAGAATAACCCGCACAATAGAAACCCGCAAACGGTTCTCAAAACTTTTAGAAGAAGAAACTGCAGGAGTAGAAGAAGAAGAAGAAGGAGGAGAACTCCCGGATCCCCAGATGACCTCTTCTTATGGATAAAAGGGAATATAGACAATGTGACCGTCTTGTACCGTAAGGCGCAACTTGATCCTCATCCTCCCTGTTCTACCACCGCATCTCTGTGGTCTTGAGGAGGGATAAATTTCGGTGAATTTACAGTTACGAGAGATTGTTTTTTTTTTTTTTTTTTCTTTTTAGTGTTACAAATCGAAAAATGTCCAGGTTTGTTCGACTGTTCGAATCAGATCTAATAAAAGAAATTGACAATCGTTGAGTTTTGATCGAAATTTTTTTGATTTTTAAAAAAGTAGGTTTTGTGTTGTTGATCGTGGAGTGAAATGACACAGAAATTTCAGACTCGTGTAGCATATTCGGTTAGGCATTTCCCAACGGACGTTAATTGGCCAGAAAGACGTACTTTACGAAGACTTTTCCTAAACTCATAACCCTCGGCTCTATAACCTCGAACTTCGCGAATCGTACTCGTTAAATTTCTCGTCAGCACGCGAGATAATGGGATTGAAGGTAAATAACGAAAGGTATAGGAGGGTATAAATAAACCACGACTAGAAATGAGGAAACGGTAACTGGGGATAAATAATTTGTCTCTATCTCTATTTAACACTGAATCGTTTTGTATTTTCCGTCTTATTCTATATATCTCTAAAAGTCCCTATATATGTATATATATATATATATATATATATATATATATATATATATATATATATATATATATACATATATACATATGTATGTATGTACCAGTCCATATATATGGCAATAAATGTTTCCTCACGACTCACGAAGACTTTATATTGAGTACTTCCTTCTACTCCCACTCATTTGTTTATTCGATATCGCCTTCACTTGTCTTCTAACCCGTTTGTCCCCCTAATTCCATCTATTCTGTTAGACCCTAAACGACAGTCATTTGCCCTTTGTACACGAGGCACTCGCCTTAAACGACAGTTTAATGTCACCGTATCCGAAACAGCCAACAAATCTAATGTGGGTCAGATGCTAATTGTTTAAACTAACAAAGTTAGTCGGTATATAAAACCCGTAGCGACTAAGGGTCGTAGGTTTTCACGATCTATTGTCAAAACGTTAAGAATAACGTTAAGTTTTTTTTTAATTGTATTATATCGATCGATATATAGTAGCGATCTAATTATACGTTTTACTTACTTTTTAACCCTATTGCTTTCAACAAAGACAGCCACTTACTTATACAAATTTTTTTTTAATCTCTTTTTCAATCTACAATTATTTTGAAAACTGGAATTTCGCACGTTTTTTTTTTATTTTTTTTATTTTTTTATTTTTTTAAATACCTCGTGTATCAAACCTGACAGCACAGTTCTCACACGCCAAAGTATACTCGAAGAAATACTCGTTCAAAGACCTGCTGGAACCTGGAACCCACCTGTCTTCACCTGTCCGCGTCGTCAGCTATCGATCAATTTTAACTCACGCTTATAATACAAGTTTGAACATACTGTATAAGTTTCTAAACGAGGTACAATATTTAATACATGTACCCACATTCACTGCAGACTGTTTCCTTTACAAAGAAGAGAAATTATTTAATCGTCACAATTCTAACTGAAAATTATTTTTTTGAAAATCAAATTTTTTTATTCTGAAACAAGAAAAAATTAGTTTTATCCGAAAACTAAGCAATCCATTAAATTAAATCCTCCATTTTTACGTAGGTAATAAATTCCTGTACATACATTCTTATCACATGGATAAGTTTGTCCGTTCAATCGTTATGAACAACTTTTTTAGTTTCAAACATTTTCTTCGTATCCTAAAAAAAAAAAAAAAAACTGATTGTGGACTATTTTTCTGGTTGTACAGTAAAAATCTTTGTACAGGTATTTGCCAAACTGTACCTACCTACATGTAACGGTGCGTAGAAAATAGGCTGCGGAATCGCCAAGGTTGAGGGTGAAAGTTTACGCCGATGCGAGGGTTACGCCAAGGGTACCGGATGGCGTATGGCGAATGGTGGGTGGATAGAGGGTGGATGCTGCGAGGCAGCCAATTTGCGATTCTACACAGCACTAAGGGCGTGGCGGTTGGGTAGTCGGGTTGTCGGGTTGTCGGGGTGGTGGACGAACCGTCCCCAAAAAGGGTGGCTCGTTTGTGCCACATTGTCGACGACCCCGGCGCAGCACGGCGCGGCCTTTGCGCGACCCTGGACAGCCGAACCACCCACCGTGATAATCCCGTAATTCTGTTACGTGGATAAAGCACTTCACTGTATATCTTTCCCGTTATTCAGAAAGACACAAATTTTCTTAAATATCTATCCTCGAATTTTCTTACGAAAATAACTGCTCTCCCTTATAAACTTATCAACATCTTTTTGATCTTCGTGGAACATTCCAACCCATAAAAAATTTCTCCTAAGATGATGTGCGTGTAGAATGAAGAAAAAATATAATAAATTCATTGAGTAATTTCTGCAGCTCGAAGTCCTTAGGTCCTTTCGGTAATTTCGTTCAAGGTATGAAGGCGAGCTACAGCTGGTAGTGTTCCAGGGTGTGGCTCGATTCCGGAGTTGAGGCGATTAAATTTACGAGATGACTGTGCAGTCCGTTTCGGAAACAGTAAAGGTGTTTGAGAGATGGTCGTTCTCGTTCATGATTGGCAGAAGGTAGAAAGAATCCGTGAAGAAAAGCCCCACGTGTCGTCTAGCCACGTGTCCTTAGCGACCCCTAACTCCTAGCTAAAGCAGGGCGGGGCACTGTGCACACACGAGTTCCTTCACCCTTTGTACCTTATCAAAGAAGAAAAAAAAGAAAATAAAAAAAGGAAAAATCCTACAAAAAAAAAAAAAAAAAACTCACCCCACCTGGACCGGTGTAAATTTTACCCCAAGTTTAAGCTCGAGGTTTGGAAAGTTTTTGCTATTTTATATCGTGTTGCATATTATTATTTGACAAATTTATATTCTAGCATATTTTTATATTAAAATTTCGAGATGCAGGAAAGTTTAGGATTTTTCGATGGCAAAAGATTGCAATTTCTGAACTGTTCACATTACGGATACACAGCATTAGTCTTTTTTATATTTTTTATATTTTTTATTTTATCAACGATGCATTACTTTCATGGATGTAGGTATAATCAGTGACTGGTGGATAGCGAAAGGGCGAAGTAGGCCGTTATAATAATTCATTTTCAACCACCACGTGACAATAGAGATAAAAAGAAATCAGATATAACCAAACCCCTTCGCGTGAATGTGTCAAAATTATAGATTTATGGAGACGTAGAAAACATATCGAGCTTCTACGTACACATTTACCTAGTATAAATAATAAATTTTACATGTAAATTCACACACACATACACTTTCAGGTACAATATATACACATATACATATATAGATCTGTGTGTGTGTGTGTGGCCGCAGCTTTAACCCAAAATGCTACCTGTCCGTAAACCTGCTCAAAATAAACAGATTTACAAGAATCCTTCTCGGAGCTATAGGTCGGATGTTGAAGCTAGCTTGTAGAACCCCGTCCTTTTCTCTATACTAAAATACTCAGTGGGGACAGCGGGCGTGCGACCGCCTGATCCACTGATGACTGAAGAAGGTCTAGAACTGTCAACGGAACCAAGGGAACTACCGGACGACACTAATCTGACACTTTTACCCGAACAGGAACGATCTAAGATCTTATCTTGCGTCACTTTGCAGTCCTACGGAAGCTAAGCTCACCCGTCATCGTAATAGGGTCAATCCGACAGCCCAAGAGCTACCCTTTGTCGTTCTAACACCGATACCTGATAGATATACATATATAGATATGTACATATATACCTGAAGTCGTAGATAATTAACGATCTACTCTTTTTTTGTTTTTATTTTTTTTTTATTCCCTAGTCAGATCGTAAAATCGCTGGGCAGGGTAGTTAGTGGTTAAAATATAACATATAGAAGGGCATATAAATGACAGTCTTTCGAAGGTAGTATAGTATACATATATACAGTTATATACCTTCCTCTTTGTATTATGAAAGATTATTTATTATTTCGATCGATTTTTTTATATCATAGTTTAAAAATGAGATCCACGTGCTCCGCTGTGTGGACTTAAACTATATAATAGTACAGAGTAAACCAGGCTTATTAGATAATATGTCGAATGAGGGAAGCGCGGTATACGCGTATGTGCGTATACGCTGTCTCTGCACCCTCCGACCCATCTAACGTGGGAATTTAACTTCCGGTTTCGGTTTAATAGCGACAAATTACGGAATTATTTATCTCCTACATCTGCGGACTCATGTGTCTTTTTTTTTTTTATTTTTTTTTTTTATTTATTCTCTCTTATTCTTTTTCTATAGTTAAACACTTGTAATTGCAACTCGAATACAGTAGGTAAAAAATAAAAGCCACGTAAACTATTTCTTTGTATAAAAGAACCAAAAAATAAAATAAAAAAATTATTAATTTATAGAAGTTTAAGAATTTTCATCGTTGGGCAGATTTTGTGGTCTTTATGGATTATCGTTTCTGCGATTTGTAGAAGTTAGGTATTTGAAAAGCTTGAAGGTTGGAGTTGGGTGCTGTAGGCGAATCCATATAGACACTTAACCGGAGAACAAACCAATAGACAATTACGGTACATTTGAATAAATTGTATCGTATATATACCAGCGTTGACTGAGCTACCGCTTGCCTTTACTATAACGTGTCTCTTCGTGGTCCCTGCAGCGTATCCTTTACTCCGTGTAGTGTTTCATATTTTCCTTCTCTTCATATCGTGAAAAAATCATAGGATACCGCGATGATTTATTCAAGAGAAAAATCGAACGTCGTTCGAGGCTGCCCGTATAAACGTGCCTATATAGGTACATACATATGTATATATAAGTATATAGAATATAGATATATACACGTAGGTATGTATAAATGTATATATATATATATATATACGAACGAAAGTACGCGTTGTGTATAATACAGCCAGTGCTAAGAATTGAAACGCCCCAAACCGAACACACAAAACCACCCCTAGCTTTATAGTATATAGTCTAATTTTTTTTTTTTCTTTTTAGTTTATTTTTATTATTTTTTTGTATTTTTTCCAGAAGAGTTTCAATATTTAAATAAATATTCCTGTATATACTTCCGAAATCTGTTTCCAGTCTCACGCTCTGAACTACGACCTATATCATTACCAAAAAAATTCTCTTCCCTTTATCGAAGAAGAGGAATAAAAGAAAGAAAAAAAAAAAAATAATAAAAATGGAAACGGAAATAGAAATATAATCAAAGGTAACGGCTGTATAATATGACGTAGTCATTTAGTGATCGGTTATATATTTGGGACGGTGATAATTTTAGTAAAATGAAAAATTACAAAAAACAATACATAATAATAATAATAATAATAATAATAAAGTAACAAAAAAAAATAAATAAATAAAGAAATGAAATCGACGAATTTTTTGGACAGAGAGAGTCAAACCCTCAACACGAGTCGAGTCGAGGTCTGCTTTTAAAATTCATCTGTTGAAATACCGTTAATCCGTTGAAAAGAATCTATAACACGTTCTTTCATCTTTTGTATCGTGAGTCCCCTTCCACACGCCGGTTCCTGGCGGCTACCGTGTCTCCCGTAAAACGTGCATTGTGCGTAACGGTACGCCTACGAGATGCAGAAAGGGATTTGTGTGTGTAGGTATATATCTGACATGTACAAGCGTATGTATGTATGTACTTACGATGTGCACGCGCCCGGGCCACATCTCTTTTTCTCTCTCTCCCTCTCTCTCTCTGTTTCTCTCTGTTTCTCTCTATTTCTCATTCCTCGTTCTACGTACTACTGGGTACAACGTGCTAACCCGAACCCCGCAATTGATGCCAATGATAGGGTGCAATACTAATCCAAGCCTCGACGTGCCTCCTGAAAAATGAAACTTTGGTATACGAAGGGGAGCAGAACTAGCACCGATGACGACGCCTGCATCGTCTTTCAACTACGCCCGTGCCACACGCGTTACGACGCCAATTATTATATTCTCTCGTCTCGTGAAACATAACAATGAGTAAATTATACTACTAATACATGTATACATACAACAGGTTTTAACTCTCGCTTTATATTTATATATATATATATATATATATATATATATATATATATATATATATATATATATACATGTATGTTATATATGTATGTATATACGTACTACATAACATACCTCTACGTACTTGACATTCGTACAACTTGCAGGATAAGTCTTACATATACATATTTTTTATATATATACATATATACATATATATATATAGGTATATATATTTATATACATGAGATATAATCTTAGACTGCATAATCTTTCTGTATAATAAATTTCTAGCTCGAGTCAGTATACTTGTTTCCTCAAGTACATACATATACACATACAATATTATGTATAGATAATAAGAAATGAATCATGTTTAATTTTTGTAGTTTTTAATTTTTATTGTATTCCAAGGCTTAATCCCTTATTCAAATCGACTCCTATCATGATATGGAATCGTTCCTCCGCGGGCTGTTATTGTCTTTGATTATTGATGCGATATATATACTATACGTTATAGGTAGGGTATATGCGTATATACGTATCTATATATGTTACATACCCTACATACATATAGATATAGATATCTTTACACTGCACACAACCTTTCCACCTAGGTGACGATAACATTTTATCAATATTTGCGAACGGTTTAGCTGAATGAAAAGCAATAAGGGATAGCGTGTAGGTGGTACACGATGTTAGTTGAACGATATGTCAGTACCGCGTCTTCCCCTGAACCAACGGGCTGCGTGTACTCGATTTCAAACCCCTCGTTTCAAACCTCGAGAGTTAACCATTAACTATACGAGCTGTAGAAAAAAAAAGTGGTCTTATTCTATACCTACTGCAGGCTCTTGTTTTAGCCGCAAGTGGCTTTCGGAATATTGCTAAATCGTTTTAATGGCACGGAAGTTTTCTTATACACTTTAAATATATGTATAGATATTAAATAAAATTTTTTTTAAAAGTTGATTTTTTTTATACTTATATATTAACACAATTTTTCATACAGTTAAAATCGATTTGACGTTCAAACTCTTTCATGCAGGTAAATATATAAATTCACCAAATTAGAATCAGTAATATGATTAAGTGCGTGCGAAAATGGATCTGGAAAATGGAATAGTAATTTACAATCAAAAATTGTTTTAGGTAAACAAATTACAGTGTGGTTCAACTTTCGGGTAGTTTTTATACAGCAAAAAAGACTTGACAATTATTTCTCAATGTCCATGACGTAAAATGTTTCCTCAACTTTATTCCAAGTTTTGAAAACTTGTCAAATTGACAAGATGCTGTAAGTTAATTGGTTTTCAATATCGAGACTGAAATGAATTTGTTCCAGTTTTTCCGTAAAATCAAATTTAGGTATACAATTTCAGAAATTTTTCATTGACTACATGTTTTAAAAATGACTGCACAGTCCCAACTTACGGAATTAATTCATCTTCGTCAACTTTCCCCATAATATACCCATAATCAGTGTAAACATAAAACTAATCGATATACAGAAGGATAATTTTCCATCAACTTTATGTTTGATTATAAAATCTGTTGGGTATGTATGTAGGTACTTATACAATAATTTCAACAAAAGATTCGATAGTAATGTTTCCGTGCAGTTACAACGACCGTCAAGTATCGGTAGTACTTTGACTGCACCCTACTCGCTACGAATGAAATATGCACTAGGTTTTAAACTCAGCATGGTATATCGATAAAAGGGAACATGATCCTTATAGGGTGAAAAATATCAACATTTGATATCTACGAGATAAAATAACACAAAACGTATATGTACGTACGTACCTTACTCCTTATTCTAAATATTTTTATTAATAATTATCAAATTAATGAGTGAAAAAAATTTAAAAAAAATTTAGCACAAGAGTTTGAAATTGAATTGCTAATATATCTGTATCAGCTGCGTTATTAATTCGTGTATAAATTCACCTCCCAATATCCTGCAACGGTTATACTAGAGTATGAAATGAAGTAAATCCGCCCCATTTAGACCATGCACAATCGTAACGATGTTTAAAAAAAAGTAAACAGGTCAGGGAACGAGGGACTAAGCAATTTTTAAAATGTGTAAGAGAAAATTTGGTAATAGAAAAAAAATTTTTTCTCTTAAATACTAATCTCTGTGTGTTAGTTAATGCATACGCGTTTACCTTCGTCTATATATCTGAGCCTGCAGTAAACGCGTGCGTATTGTTCGTTACTTCCGGCGGCTGTCGGTAACCGGATATCGCCAGCCGCGGGACACATTGACATTAATTTATAAAATATTCGCAGGTACGCCCTCTGCACGCCCTGTGAGTCGGCCGTCTCTTACACCCGTACATATATCACATATTAAACTATACCTATATGTATATACAATACAATATAATATACATGTACATATGTACATACGGATGCGTGTCACGCTTACCTACATACGTCATTCGTCTAAGAGTTCGTTGTTTCGTGTACCTTTGAATTGACAATAAACAGTCACCCGTTTCTTCGGAGCTTTTAGACCCCCAAAACGAGGCTGAACTTCGTCGCAAACGTTCCTTGAGTTTTTTAACGAGGGGGATCTCTCGGCCAGGCTGTCATAAGAGTCGAATTTTCGAGTATACATCCTCCTTCGCAAGGACGACAGGAGGCGGAATTTTAGACTATGAATTTTAGGGTGGCTTCGTGGCTCTAACGGTTCTGTGAGTATATGAATAAGTCTTGAACGAGTTCACGAATTTCATTTTAAAAGGTTTTCGTCAGTACGAGTAGGATTTCAACCCTTAGTTTAAAATTTTTATTAAATAGTATTTAAAAAGTTTTGAAAAAAATTCTTGAAACGTTTAAAATCTGAATTTTCGAAATACCGTGAATTATTATCGAGGAAATAAAAGTCCTTGAGCAATTTCTACAATCTATACATATCTATACACATACCTATTGTCAGTTTTGCGTTGCGTGCAGGCTGGGTACATTCTCGATGCTGATCCCGACGCGGCGTGGGCGCATCACGAGACTTTCGGGCGGTTTCCGACCTTCGTCGCAATTATCCGCAATTAAACTCATTGCAATATAGAAGTGCTCAAGTGCTAGAGTAGCGACAAACTCCAAAGACGTTGCCTGATGGCCTTGATACGAATAAAAATGGCATATCGTCAAGGCTAAGACTTGTAAAATAAAAAAGGAGAGAGAAAAACAATGAGAGAAAATAACAAACAAAAAAAAAAAAAAATACCTCCATGTATTAATAAAGTTAATTTCATCCCACGATTACACTGTCTTAAAATTTCACACTTCCTCATTTCTTCTCGCTGCAAAAACAGAACCAAAAAGAAAAAAACAACATCACTGAATATTATTTTTTCAAATTTTCATGTATTTCATTTTATGGATTTATGGATTTTATGGATTAGTGTTGTCCGAAGGTAGATAAAATTGACTTTGTTTTTTATTATTTTTCTTAAATACAACTCGTTTCTCGTTCAAGGTTTTCTCAACCACCACATCATCTAAAAACTGACCTGTCATTAACTAATCATAAAATTATTTTTGCCTGCAGGTGACATGCGGCGCACGCTAGCTTCTAAAATTCGCAGAACTAATCATTCGGCCTCCAGCGTATAGACGTAGGTTCCTGAATCCGTTCGTCGTCGTGTTTCCATGTATACATAGACCTATGACTCCTTTACATCTGTGCAAAATAAAAATAAGAAATAAAATAAAAAATAAAAAACGTCATGTATAATTATTCCATAATTTTATAGAGTTACTCCATTTCTTGCCCAACTTTGCTGGTCTAAGAAATCAAAAGATTCGTAGGCGAGATTCCGGGATCAAATTATAATTAAAAAGGTACGAATAAATGTGGGAGTCGAACAAACCCTGAGGACATAGTTTAGGAATTTCGGTGAAAGATGAACGGACTGTTTAATCGGTTGTCAGGTATGTTTGGCTAGTAAACTAAGGTAAGGAAAGGAACGGGTTGACCCAGGGATTCTGAGACTCATTAAGGTAATTAATAGTCCCTCATTAGCAGCATTACGGTCTTAGCTTCCCTTTAGCTGCTAACCGTGACTCAGGTCACCGTTTTCTGCAAACAAACCAAAGCATAAATTAGATTCGTGTCGCGTGCCCAGTATCCATTTATGTTCAAAAAATTTCATTATATTGTTACAACGAGATTATATGTACCTATGTAACTATTTCCTCTTAGAAAAGGCGAAGAGGTACCTAAGGAATTACATTCCCACGAGGTGCACCCTCCCACATCTTTATGATACTCGTTTTAATCCACTTCCCATGATGCTTAAGAGTAATTAAAAAATATTCTTCATCGATTATACATACGTATATACCTATGTATACATACTTGAGGAATAATAAAGCAGAAAAGAAATAGTTGAAAGTTTATTCCTTCGTAAAAGTTCGTGAATTGAAAGATCCTGGAAATAAAACCGCGATAAAAAGTAAAAAAATATTCTAGTCCTTTTTCAAGGGCAGCTGCGGATGCGTATACATCGTCGTCTTCGTTGATGGGGTGCATTGTTCAGGCTGTCACCATGAGGAGAGACACACCGCGTAACGCCCTCGACTCCCTGCTGAGCATCGACGGGGAGCTGGATCACTCTTTCGAATTCGAAGGAGAAACCTGGCGGTACTATGTATACCGTAGACGCGAGCAAACCCCTTGGTAATCCATTTCGTTTCGAGGAGCATGAAGGAAAGACCGCAAACGACCATTCACATACCGGCTCGACGGGACTACCGAGGGCGCGTTTAACGCGATCAGCCCTAAAATCGGATTTACCCTATTATATCCATTATTCCTATTATACTCCTAAGGACAACAAGTAAAGCACGTTGTGCACTATAAGCTGCTTAGTAATGCATACCGCTCTGGACTCGAGGAAGACTCACAAACATAGTCGAACACTTTAAAACGATTGATAACGAAAAGCGAATTTTATACAATCACAAATTGCTCGGAACTCGATCATTAACGGTTAGATTTTTACCGATATCATAAATCTTAACAAAGCAATCGACATTTCAGACATTGTGGAATAACTTGAGACCCAAAAATTTCTTTATTTTAATCTGTTTTTCAACTTCTATCCGTCATTAACAAATTTAAGAAGATTTTCTAAGACAAATTACTAAAAAAATCGTTTTTCATACTCGTCATCGACATTTCATTTAAAATCAATGATTAGAAATGATTCTGTACATCCCTCTATCTCGTGTGATTTATTGTCCTATTAAATTAGGATCGGAGATTGAAGGATTTGAAAAATATTGACAGTGACCATCCCCCTTAAACGGAATGGGTCGATCGAGCAGTGTTTCCGAAAAGTGCAACATAACTGCCAGGATCCTAGTATACATGGAGGGTAGATATCTGGATGCATGAGCATTTGCAAAAAGGCGTTTGTAAAAGGCCGCAGGTTTTAGTTAGCGAAAGATTAGAGAGCAGAAACCCTCTCATCATTTCGCTCGAGTTGACCTTACCAAGACTTCCGCCCTTTTCTTTCCCATCCTGTGGAAAAAAGCAAGCGAGCGCCTGTGTTCATTGATGGTAGCGTGGCAGGAAAGGGAAAAATACGGGATTAGCCAAGGGAGTGAGATGGGGTGGTTTTGAGGGGGACGGGGCGCAGAGGGATGAAGAGGGAGAGTGAAAAATAGGGGTTGGGGAAGAGGGGGATAAAGGGGATGAAAGAGGGGTGCAAGTATTAGCGATTATACGGCCGGCAGCGCCCATGCATCGGGTGTCTCCACGCGGAACTAAGCGAACAAAATGGCCGCGATCTCACTCATCCTCGATTCCGTTCAACCCTTATGCGTAAGAAGAGGAGTACTCCACTTCACTTCACTTCTCGCCACGATATGACTCGTCCTTGGGAGTTTCGAGATGAGAAAGAAAAAAAAAGAAAAAACGATGAAATATAAAACACCCACCGCGATTCTCTAGTGAAAATCGACGTTTTACTAAGCTTGTGTCATGATCAGCGGATGGCCTTTTCAGGTCTCATAATCTAGGATTTTAATTCATAGGTACAGGAAACTCTATTCCAGATTTATAGAAGCGTATCTGAATCTTAGTCGTCATTCAACGTTCCTGAACTCATCAGTTTCTCATATTACCAACTAATTGTGCAGAGTTTAATTGAAGCTAAAAGTTGTCCGAGAAGTTGGTGAAGATTCGCGTCTTATTTCAGCTCACCCAACTTTCTTAATTGTCTACCTTTGTAGCAGTTCCTCAAGTACAGAAGTTCCGAGTTCCTCTCGGGCACTGGGAGAGTTAAAACGCTTGTTTTTCCAGCTCGGTAAAATAGAACCAATCTACTTTATTCCTTCAACGATGGCTACTGAACCTTTTGGTACCCAACGCGTCCCCTTATCCCAAACCAAAAATAGTCCGCAGCTATTAGCCGTCCCAGAAAACTTAAAGGACATCTCAATGGACCCAGAGACTCGTAAATTCACATTTTTCGGTCTTGCATGAGAAACCTTTGAGGGTATATGGAAATCTTGTTTACTCATGGACCGAATAATCCCCGCGCATCGATGGACACATTGAATCATGATCGCCCACCGGTTGACAGATCGGAACCAATATATGAAACTGACGGTGGTTCTTCGGGGTGACCTTTATCGTATCCATTCATATTTTTCCCTAAAAGTTGTTGTCGCCAAAGTGAGCATCTAGGCATTTATGGAGAGTGCTTTTCACCCGTGGGATTTTACTGAATCGAGGATTCAGGATTACCCCGCACTCAAGCAAAAGGCAGTTGCTCTTTCGTCATTCCTATGAATCCCGGATTTTACTTTTATAACCGGAGAAAATTGGATGAGACTAAATCGGGATGTGAAAATTTAGCAGAATTCTCTTCATCTTTTTTTTTTTTTTCTTTCTTTCTCAACTTTTATAGCACCATTCGGAAATTATTTATTCCTCAGCTTCCAAGAGTGGTTCAAAGGTCTCGGAACTTCCGTTAGCCGCAATCTCTCGTCAGCTGTGTAGTGCCCGGGAAATAGAGAAAGAAACAGAGGGAAAGAAACAGATAGAACCAACGAGAAGTCGTTGTATTAACTCCAACAAAATTCCAGAGCCAGTCCCTCTACAGCAATTCTTTTCAACTCTCGCCTACAGCTCTTCGCTACTCTTGCCACAAGTGTTGAGACTAAACTCTTACCACCGAGTCACCGAGTCACATACGACTCGTGACTCCGCGAAGTAAAGGGTGTACAGAAGCACCTGAAATTTCGTCAGGGAACTAAAACCCGACCCTATCGTCATGGTACTTGATAGAACATTTCAAGAGCGGAACTCGACCCTTTCGCACGGTGGAAAAAGTCAAGCGATACTAGTTCAGTAAAAACTATCCATTCATTTTTGCTGCATGCCAGATGCGCGAGGATATACTTACGACCGAATGTGGTATACAGGGATTTTATTGTTAGGAAACGGGGTGAATTTTTTTGAAAATAGAGTCAGGCTTGAGATTTGTTGGGGATGAATTTCAAAATGATTATTTGAATTTATTTATTAGTAAATATTATGAAATGACGTCTTGCAAATCGGCTAGTAACTTTCCGAACACCCTGTACCTACACAGATGTTTAAGAGCCAAGCAAATACTCGGGAGTGAGTTGATGCGCGCGGCGTATCACGAGAAGGAAGTTCAATTTAACCCAATAAAGGACAATCAGAGACCGACGGCAGTCAGAGACAAGTTCTCTTTTGGTCGCTAAACAAACTCCGTTTTAAAAAGCTCACTGCTTTTTAATCGCCTTCAACAAACTGGAGCTTTAAGCTGATCCACTTTTGGACTATGCGATAGACCTTGACAGATATCGCAATAATGAACCTGAACTCACATAGATTTTCTCGGACTCGCTTATTGAGATACCTACACGTGAAATTTGGAAGATTTTGGATTCCATTGAAAAGCAATTTAAGAAATTATATCTATTAGAAAAATACTCGAGATTCTATCATCTCAAATATGCTATTAGTTTAAGTTTCGATAATCTTTGGATCAACGTCGAAAATTTGTGATATTTGAGGATTCTCCTGATTTGTGAAAGTGATAGAGAAATCTGTGTTAGCATATCGGTTAAAAGTAAGACGTCGCAAATGGTTTGAAAAAATTGTATCCTACTTGTGTAAAATGAAAATTTTGCTCACGGCTGACAACCACTGTGAATGAATCGTACTGATAAGAATGAATTATATGTATGAATGTTGCGGCGATGTCGCTGATGTATCACCGTGCCTCAACTAGATCATTGTCCTCCATTACCTATTCATTGACGGATGCCATGTGATCACGGATCACAAATCCAGTCGGTTCCCATGTCCCACTTTCCGCATGTCACGTGTGGTCATCCGTGGACCAAAATAGAAACAGTTTTATATTGGTTTATCTAATCACTAATCTGTCAGTAATTTCCTTGAATGTCTGACATTCTGGATGAATACGGAACACTACGACATGCTTTTATATGCCCACCTACGGTTGGAGCAGAAAATGATGATTTGAAAAAAAAAAAAGAAGTGAGTTAAAAAAGAATAAAATCAAAATGTATATAGGGAACCGAAGCAAAAGAAGGAAGCAGAATTCTATTACTAGAAAGATCGACACTTGACAAATGATCCTTCCAGTTTGTCTTCCTCTCCGACGACAGGTTGCCCCGCGGGATCTTTGGTTAAAAATATTTCCAAGCGAATCAGGACCTCAATTCAGAAGAGACTATAACGCAATAATAATAAACCAGATAAGGATAGACAATGTCCCTCTCCCCTTCTCTGCCAAAGGCTGGCCGACGTGGTGATAGATCATTAAGCAGTTGACTTGGTTTAAGCAGCAGGTAATTATCCACGGCCAAGTTAATAACCAACCGCTGCTAGGTCTCCAGACTCCAAGACTCCACGATACGATGTATGAGCATACCTGCTGAATACTGTATACATATATTCGTGTGTCTACGGTTGAGGAACAACAAAACGTTGCGCAGTGGCTTAATGATGCTGCATCCGGGATGCCACCAGGACATCGTCCTGGGCAAAAAATAAACCTGTATACAAGTAACTATATACATATATATATATATATATATATATATATATACCCCAGATTTCTCAACACACATACACTATCGCAGCTGTGCACCTCTCCAATTCCTACAGACTATGGTAGATGGAATTCTTTGACCCGTTAACGATCCTCGCAGGAAACACGGGCAAAATTTGTTACCTTAGACGATTTCTTATCGATGCTCTTCCGCCTCTGCAGGATAAAATACAATCCCAGATACTTGGACATAGATCTGTACACCTGATCGAACAAATCGATAATTATCTTCATCGACATGTGTTCATGAACTAATTGGCACAGTGAAGACATATGCTTTTTTACTATGTGTATTTTGACATTGATTTACATTGTGGTTGATCGATATACGGCGATTGATAGTCCTCGTTGCAGTGGCTCTGTTTCCATTCTTTATATTGTTACGCCGATTTATTGAAGATGGTATCCGTTGTTGTGTTGACTGTTGAAAGAACGAGACACGAGGCCAGGCCAAGCCAAGCCAAGCCAAGCCAGGCCAGGCCTCGGACAAGAGGAGAATAGAGGGCACAATCACTGGGAGTGGCGGCTCTGACTCGGAGAGGAAAGACTCCCGGGCTGCCAACCTAATAAAGTAATTTGCCACGCTTGTCCCCGCTGTATGCGCCGGCTATATACATTAATACAATCTCCTCTGCTAGCTTGTCTTTTAGCTCTCCTCATCGCCTCGTTCTTTCTTACCTTTTTATTCCCACAATCAGTTAATGCGTTACTACCTCTTATTTCTCAGGCTGAACCAACCATTGGAAATTACTTTGTTACAACGTAGAAGATCAATGATCGTATACCTATATACCTATACCTGCTATATTAAAAATCGCGATTCAATTATAATTAAGAATTTAATTCATAAACAAAAATAAAGTTCCAGTTCAAGTGAAGACTACCAACATCTTTTTTTCTTGACTTTTTTACTTTTCCTTTATTTTTAGTCTTAGTTCTCGTTCTTATTTATTTATTTATTGTTTTTTCTTCTGTTTATCGCCCATGGTATTATTATAATTTTTTGCCAGGTAGTAAGAGGAGGGATGGGAGACGACAAGGAGAGGGATGAGCGTCCACTCGTTGCTTTCAGCTGTTTCCTCTGTGATGCCGCGAGAAGCAATGAGGTTCTTATAGGTTCTCGCTACCGGCAACCACGCGAGGTGCACTGCAGCCACCTGTGATTGATGGTTCTCCGGTTCTTTGGCTCTTTGGTTCTTTGGTTCTTTCGCTCTTCGGTTCTTCCGTTCATGCGGTACGTGCGAGTCTTCTCTTTTCTCTTTTGAACACCTCCGCAAATGAGATACCTACGTAGGTAGAAGTGGAGGTAGTGGTAGGTAGTGGTAGGTAGGTAGGTAGGTAGGTAGGTAGGTAGCCAGGCTCAGCACCTGGGTCTGATTTTCTAATTAAGAATTATTGGTCACACTTGTCTCACCCAGCGAGTAATAGAACGCAAACAAACAAAAAACACCATCTCTTCTCATCCGATCAATTTGATCATTAAATCAAGACTCTTCACGACACGGCTCCTCGCCATGCCTCTCAACACAACACCTGTACAACATGCAATGATCAAGTTCCTGCAAACTTTTCCTAACATTAAACGACTTGGCTAAATCTCTCATGGATAATCTCGCAATTAGTTAGAAGAAGAAGAAAAGGAGGTCGTTAACCTGCTTCTTCGTAAGAATCTAAATGACTGAGAAAACAAACCGATAATTAGTAACGTCAAATGTTTGCATGATGACTTTTGACTGTTTGGTTAAATTTTTGAGTAGAAAACTTGCTTTTTTCTAACCAGGCTTTCTCTTGGGATAGGCAAATGAGACGAATGCAAAAGGGGCGAATGATGGTATCAAAACCAGGATCCTAGGAAATTTATAACTCGCTTAGATTTGACAATGAGGAAGGAGTAAAGTTGTTTCGCAATAGAACGATGCAGAACTTGAAGCATGTCCCTCGTTATTGAAGTAACAAGTTCAGTCGGTGGTTTGCGTCGCGTATAGTTTCAAAGATATTCTAATCAAGGTGCTACCGTGCACGGTGTTTACCGCAACGTACCCCGTGGTTAAAAATAATGCGTGTGAAATAAAGTTAGAGTGGTCAAGGATGGATGAATACGTGGAACGGACAGGAATGAATGGCGGAGAAGATGAATAGGGAATGATGGATAATGCCTGGCGGCTTCTTCTTTGCCAAGTCCCTGTCTCAACTTCAATTTCCAGTAGCGGGTTGCTGCACCTACATACACGTTGTACGTATATAGCGTAAGGAATCGGTGTAATTTCTGTCCCACCGTATTCCACCGTAATTATAACTTCGCGCCTAAAGACATTTCCGTCGTTGCGACACTCGGTATACGAAACTAACTATAATAAATAATAACTAAATTTCAAATTACATAATAAGAAACGTTCGAAATCGCGTCCATGTCCACCTGCAGCCTCTAGCCACACGTATTCAAAAAACCCAATTATAACTACATGCAGTCATAATTTTTCATTCTTTTGATTTGATACAATTCTAAAGACTTTGGTGATGAAAAATTTGATCTCGGTAAAATAAAAGTACGAAAATAAAAAATAACGAATTCAGTTTCCGTATTTTCGGGTGAAATTTGTCAAAAACCTGAAATAATACGACGAGTGATAATAATTCTACTTTTAATTAATCCAATTTAAACGACTCCAAACAACGCGTAGGTTTCAAGACCGTAGAACACCACCTACCTACGCTCTATTCCGGCCGACAAACCACCCACATTACCCTGTTAGTTGTATGTCTTGCGTATTACATGAACGAACTGGCAAACGGACGCGCCCTCGTACAGTCTTCGCGGGGTTAAATTCAATCAAGCACTAAGCACGCAGCTTGCCGCGTACACCGGGGTCAGCCAAGGTTGAATGGTCATTCTTCGAAGCTTGATATTCCACGTGACTTTTACTGTTTGACCCGAAAAACCCCGCGATAATATCGATATTAATTTCAGAATTGAAAAAGCTCTGGGCTAGATGCAGATGGTGTTAAAAAAAAAATCGGATGATACTCGCGTTATTTTAACTGATACTCACCGAAATTTATTCACTGTCTCTTTTTATGACCAACGAATTAAATTTCGTTAGAATTCCAGTTATCAAACTGGATGGTCATTAGGACTAGCCACAGTCTAATGAACCTATGATATATTTATCAGCCAGTAGTCCAGGTAGCAAAGTACCTACCTTTTATACAAATTAGACACCTAACGTGAGGGTACATGCACGAGTTTATACTCCACGTTCGAGTTAGTATAATTATTGATTACGTGACAATTGCCCTCTTGATCGCTTTATTGCTGATGTTCATGAAATTACTTCATTGATCGTTGCCCGAGACTCGTAGGTCACGTTGACTAGGTATATAGGTATGTATATGTATGGTAGGTACCTGTATAACGATGATATAGTATAAGCATCTTAAATTTCAGTTTCAGGCAATTAATACCGTAATCATTAATCGATATGGTAATTAATTTACGAACACATATTCCGTTCCTTGTAGTTGTGTTTTAAGCAGATAGTTGCGTACCAAGCTCTGTGCAGACCAATAGCTGACTGGCAAATACTTCTCGGAGTTTTAATGTCGCGTGCTAAACTGGAGCATGGATGTTCCGGGCACAGTAAATGAGAAATACCACGACGTTAAAATGCTTGTACAGTCATTGAAAGCATTTAAACCACAATGCGCAGCCAACTATACATGCCGTAATTTCTTGGTATAGGTATATAACGTGCTCTAGTTCTTTATTATGCGGTAGACTCAAGTGTGGCCCGTTTTTAAAGGGCACGGTTCAGTCCTCGTTTTGCCTATTATACGAACCCACACATTATAGCCTAATTTAATCACCACTGGATTAAGATGACAGCATTGATTTCCTGGAATCCTTATAGAACTCGTGTCAACTAGTTCTCACCTTACTCAGCTATCTCTCGTTTCTATATAATTAATTAATGAAATTCTGAAAATTTAATACAGAGACAACTGATTCACGAATATTATACATCATTGAAGTTAACCGACGATTAAAAACAGGGGTGAACGCAAAAGAAAAAAAAAAAAAAAAACACAAATTGGAGTACAATATGAGTCGACTTGAAGTATTGGAAGGAGACGCGAATTCAGTGAGTTGGTTAGGTGCATGGATGGCGTTATTATACGTAGAACGAAAGGGAGTTATTACACCCTTTTTACCAAGCGAGTATATATTATAAGTATTAGCAACATTACGTTTAAAGTACTTAACGTCAAAGTTTACAAGCTAGGTTACCCTCTTTACTTTTACCACTGCATCATCATCGTGGCGTAAACTCGTATGTGTGTAAATATATATATATATACATATATACCACTTTGTTTGTATACGTATATGCGGCAGTAACAGCAGTAGGCATGGCCAATTGACCGCATCTGTTAGCTGTTCACCGAATGACCTCGCGCTGATCAAATGTGTTGATGCAATAAACGTTAAGAGGTTAATTTGTTATGTATTAATTTAATGCGATGAACTATGCCCGGGAATTTATATACACCAACACTGTACGTTTGTTTAACACTGCACCACCTAAGCCCCTCGGAGATCCCAAAGACCCCGAAGACCTCGATGATCTTTAATAGTATAAAAATCTGGCCTGCTGCGAACCAACTAGCTCAATTTATTGAATCATTGATAAACTACCGTCGACGCTATCACAGATCGACGAAATATTCATTTCCTACTCATTTATCATATTCAAGTTCTCTTCTGTA
Source organism: Macrophya annulata (assembly GCA_963924015.1). Classification (NCBI taxonomy): domain Eukaryota; kingdom Metazoa; phylum Arthropoda; class Insecta; order Hymenoptera; family Tenthredinidae; genus Macrophya; species Macrophya annulata. The sequence goes on along the minus strand of OZ001258.1, from coordinate 34,795,608 downwards.
GTAACCCCTTCAAACTTAACATCTCGAAAATCAGTCTTTTACCATGCAATAATCACTGTTCCAGATCAGAGCTCAATATGGTTAGAATATCGCCGCGAGGAGTAGCGGCTACTTAAACATATCCGATTAAACTCGAATGCTCAGAGCGCGTGGCGCTCTAATGTGATTGCGTCTTTGAATTCGAGGGGGTTGTTCACGACTAGCGATAGAAAGAGAGAGAGAGAGAAAATGATAAAAGGGGATGGGAATTGGTGAAATTACGAAAAAAAAAAGTGGGACAGAGTCAACTCCCAGGGGATGGGAAAAACTGAGTCAGAGGTTGAGGTTACCGCGCGCGTTACTTAATGGCTATTGAATGCACCTACTCAATGAGATTTCTCGGTCGTGCTTTCAAAATTTAGTTGAATTTTCCTTACCGTAAAAATCCATTTTCTTTAAACTATAAAGTATCTATATGTGAATCTTTTGCATCCAACTTTTTTCAAATTTTATTTACAATTTAGTTTTACTGTTGGAAAATTTCTGACTGTAAAGAAAAAAAAAAAGAAAAAATAAAAAGAAGACGAGCTTAAAGAATAACGAAATTATCACAAAGTACCCCTATAATTGAGATTCTTAAGCCTCGCTGCTGCAGTAGGCGCTAGAATTCCAGGACTATATAAAAGAGTACCGAAATCTTGGCGAGTCGCACGCCAATTTACCACATCATACGGTATTATAACTGTACAACCCATATACACAAAAGCTCTGTAATTTAATATGAATTACTTTCAAACGCAAATGAATCTCAACGTTTCGAGTTACATTTTATCTCAGCTGTGCACGCGTCAATTAGTTTAGCTAAACCGCTTAATTATTTAACATTTCACCGTAAACCATAAACCGTAAACCGCACATCGAATATTATAATTTTCATTTCGAAATTAGACAGCGTATATCCTCGCCCCGTGAAAAGCCTTGCAGAATAATTTCAACATTTGTGTAGGGTACGACTTCATCATCGCAAATTTTAATTATCTGAAACTATTTCCGTCTCAGTTTTAATGTTTAAAAATTTTCTTTCAAAAGACAGCGAAGTTCCCATATAGAATTTCGAAACATTGCGGTTCTTTTTTATCACACATTTGTATGTACATACGTATGTAATCATTATTGTTAGATAGATAGATACATCCACGCTTTGCAGGGACTTTTTATTGTTCCCTATACAGTAATCAGGTCTAATCAACGGAGAGAGGCATTAGACAAACGCGGACGAGTGAACGAGTGAACGAGTGAACGAGCATATATGAACTCGTAAGCTCGTAAGCTCGTAAACGTACAAGAGGGTGATTCCTGATTGGTCCATTGAAGCCACGTGCGGCTGTTAGACAAGCACCGAGAACAGCGTCGTCTCCTCGTTACCAACTCATTCACAAGCTCCACAGTGTTCTCGTTGCAGCAATGTCCCGGGTATAACGTTTGGCGAATAAGATACATAGATTTAGGTAGATGTATATATGTATGTACATACCTCGATGAAAATCAAGTGGGTTTGTTAATATTCAACAAGGGACACCGCGGATAAACGAGAAATTCAAGTTAATCATAGATTTTACATATATACTCCTAATGTTAATATTTTTCTTAAGGTCGTCTATACAACGAGGAACCCACATGACTCTCCCACGCGTTATTCAATGTTTACCACCAAATTACGTCGATCTGATAAGCCGTCCGATCTGCAGCTATCAGATTACAAGGGTTAATCAAATCGTGGCCATTATAGTTTACCGGGCAAATAAAACAATTACATCAGATTTTATAACACTGCACATATATGTATAACGATTATACTCGTTTCAACAAACACCAACTAGAAGAATAATTGACGGTATGTATAACTTTTGGGGACAAATATTACGGAGACTTAGGGGCAAATATTATTCCTCATCAGCTTACAGCACATGAAGAATTTGACTTATTTTCCACACTTTCTTTGTGTAAGTATAACGCCAGAAAAAGAAGTAAGTCGATTTTTAAGAAACTAACAGCGCCCGTTTTGCCCTCAATTTTTATATACCGTCAAGGTGTCCGTTTTGCCCCCGACCCCTGTCTCTATATAAAAAATCACGTAAGCCGTGTATTGTTTTTATAAAATTATTCGGATCGTTAACTGCAAATTATATGCCAGGGAAAGATAAAAACCAAAAGAAAAAGAAAGAAAAAAAAAAAAAAAATGAATAAAGTAGGTACTTAAGAAATGTAATTAATTGAGAAAACAACTCCATAAAGAAATTAATTCAATTAATTAAATACAGTATATAGCTGTATTGAAAAATTTATAGTATTTTTTCATTATATAATGTCAATATATTTATTTATTAAAGATATTATAACGACGGAGTAGTTACATTCCATTGCTGAACTAATATACATACATAAAATATATCTACATGTATGTATATATATAAGTATGTATGTATAGGTATGTATACCTAATATCGATTTGCAATTGAAATATTCATAGATAAAAAAAAAAAAGGTGTTTTGCTCGAGAATAGTGTTCCATTGATCTCGCCGTTACATGTTCGTGCGAATCGATTCCTCAGTGGAATTGTAGTAAAAACAATACCTATGTATAAAAAAAAAAAAAAAAAGAAAAATAACATTAGGTTGCATTGAAACGTTCGTAGAAACTATATGGCGTCTATATTATAATAAGACGAGTATAGGTGTCGGTATAGAAATATTATTGTATATTAATAAATTCTGGAATTTTTCACTTTTCCTTATCGTCATCAACATCAGCATTAAACAGGTGCGGGAATACCGCAATGATCAAAGAATACAGAGACAACTTTACATTGGTTAGCTTTCAGTATTACTGCGGAGAAATCCACACGAGGAAGTCATGCCTCAAACTGCACCAACTGCGAACCGCACCAATCAGGGAAAGTCGCCAAGTAACTTGACGTATTTATAAGTAAGAGAAGATTCTCTGAGAATCTTCTATCTTTTTCACAAGTTACAGTGAACCAAATTCCGATATTTTAACTTATATTTTACTGCTGGTTAGGACAAGAGGTTCATATTCTGTTAAGAAGATCATTGAAACCTGTGAAAGAAATTAAAGCAAAAAGAAATAACAATAAAACAAGTTTTCTTATCTTTCTAACTATTTTATAAGACTTAAAGGCTGCTGGTTTTGTATCAGCTTATGAAGATGTTCGGTCATCCGAGTTTTCTATAGGACTCCATAATGTTGTAAACTCTTTCATTTCTGGAGAAAAAACTTTTCTTCGCCTTCCGTGAAAACGTTTTATGGAAACATCGATGTTTCAAATAAATTAGAAATTTTACAACTGACAATAAGTACAAAAGTTTTTATTTTTAGGAACACTAAATACAAAGCAAATCTAATAACTGCATTTTTTACTCCATATATGATGTACGAACTCTTACGATACCCAGATCTCTATTTCGAAGAGTCAACAGCAAGGCGAAAAAGACATCACTGTGACCATGCAAATCCTTGACCTGACCATATGTCTTTATCAGATTCTTACAAAGCTATAAAAACCATAATCATGGTAACCTCAAATGGTTAGTGAAGGTCCAAACCATTCTTGTTCCCATACATAAATACTTTGGTAAATTTTTGATGTTAGAATTTCCAAAAACCGGTTTGGAACTTCGGAAAAATCTAGAAACATTTCAATATATAAAAAAATAAAAATAAATAAATAAAAAATCTCACGATTTCAATATTCTAAAAGTTGTCGGGGTGTCTCCTTTGGCAATTAAATGTTGAAACTAGTATAATACTTCATTCCTAAGAGTCTAGAGACGACTAAGAGAAAGCTGTCAGGCTCGAGAAATCTCTGTTTGACGCTTCTCCATTCGTAAACTGGTAGCTGGTCAGTTTTTGCAGATCAGACTAGGCAGTAGTAAATGGTAGATCGGATCAGGGTATAAGGCTTATTGAATCTCGAGTCAAGGATTAAACTATGCGTTATCCTGATCCTGAGTCATGTTTACGTGGCTTTATACATCCTGAGTTGGTCGTATAAGTTGAAAATTTGAATACTTGTATATGTGTACATACAAGTCGTAATCCATGGTCCGATCGGAACGCTTTTTCGAGTGAGCATGTGGGCCAACAATGCCCTCTCCCCAGCGAGCCAGAACCGCACTACTTCGGTCCTGGTCCATTATTCATCACAGTTGCGTGTGTGTCTATACACCGTGCACGTCACTACACGGTACATACTCCGTTGGCCCTCAAGTGCGCTTCAAGTCGTCAACTGTATAAAACTGCGAAGCGTACTCGACGAAATTCGTTCTTAAAGCGTTCGCCTCAGTCACTACGCCTCGTCAACGTTATACGACTACGACTACATATCTAGACGTACAACGTAGGTATGTTGTACATGGGTATACCATGATCCCTTCGTTTTAGGTACCTACGCTGAAACACAACGACCTCAAAAAAGGGTTTCTTTTTAAAGCACTTTTTTTTTTTTATTATATTTCATTTTTATTTTTTTGTTTTTCTTTTCATTTTTTCTAACAACCTTAAGATTCAGACTTTTAAAGCCTGTTACACAATGTTGGGGTATAAGTCGTGAGAAAATATGTAGGGTAGGTATAGCTGCAGCAGTATCAACGATGTTTTATTATTTGTTTATTTTTATACAATTTTTCTTTTCTTCATTTCCTTTTTTTTTTTTTCTTTTTTTTTTTTCTTTTTTTTAGTCTTTGCTCTCTCGAGTGAAAGAATAGAGCGATAAAGAACTGTAGAATTTTTCACCTAATTGTCTTAGGATATATTTCAGAGACGTTATAATGCATTAAAAATCGATGAAAACGCAAATAGAACGTCTCCTTTACGTGTATTGGAAATAATTGGTTCGGGTCACGAATATTTTCGTTAATTCCTCCGCTGTTGGTGCAAGGTTAAACCTTTTAGCCAATACTCGCGTACATAACGGAGTTATAGAAACTTATCTATATATACCTATTTGTTATTTTTTCAGATACAAGAGGGACGAAGGGATCTTTGATGTCTTTTATTTTTTATTTGATTTATTTATTTATTTATTTATATTTTAACCGAGAAACAAGTCGTGCGGTCACTGCCAGTATCGCAGTCAGGTTGAGAAATGAATTTCTAACAATAAGCGCTTATGAAGTGGTCTGCCTGACACATAAAACATCGTGGACGATCGCGTACCCGGTCGGCCCCGCGAAGGGTGAAACAATAAACGAAACGACAATGAGGATTTAAGTGGCGACCTCAATGATATCAACTACTCACTGGAATAGAATTGAATAGAATTGAATTGAATTGAAGGAATGGTAAGGGAACACTCCCCACTGGCTACATTACGCAGCCAAAGCTCAACGATCGCTTTCCAAATACTCCAAAATATTATACCTACCTACTCAAATATGATATATCCACAAATATAGAGACCACGAAAACAAAAAAATAATAAAATAAATACTGCACGAATTGATGCACATCAATTTTCTGTATATCAATTATAGTCTCACCAGAATTCCCCTTCATTCGTTATTTCCCAATTTTCAAATCTACGTGCTGATTATTTTGAATCGATTTATTTCATTGGAGGAAAATTTTAACGAAAATAATTTAAACTATACGTACGTCAAATAAGGATGCTGATATAATATAATTCATGAATGAAATCCACTGCCAGAGTGACAGCCTAGAGAACGTAACAATCACTACTCATCTGTCAACTGATTATCCTGATGATAATATAACCACGACGTGGATGACACGTGAAAAGGGTGTATGTGTATTGTATATAGACTGAAGAAAGATAATAATAAAACAATTGCTGTATCTGTTAACTGTGAGCTAATCCCTTATCCATCTTTATTATTGACGTAGTAAAAGTTTCTCGATGAAAATACAAACTTCTAAGGTATGTATTGAGTAATATAATAATAATAATGACAATAACTATATAGGCTCGTGAATAAACCGCTTTCGACAATTTTATCTTCAATAATTATAACCGAAATCGATTCGAACGTTCGAAAGGGGTACGGAGAGAGCAGTAAAGAGTGATAGAGAGAGGAGAATCGGAGAGGGCACATCCCTCCGTAAAATATAACTCACTGAGCTTTGCGGATGGCACGCGACCGGCGACAGCGCGAGGGCTCCGACGTGTCTCTCGTTGTAAACGGGGCAGAACAACGTTCGTTCAATGACAAGATCATAAATAAGCTAAACGATAGAATAAACAAAGTTAGATAGTAATGCTATATATATATATATATATATATATATATATATATATATATATATATATATATATATATATATATATATATATATATATATATATATATATATATATATATATATATATATATATATATATATATATATATATATATATATATATATATATATATATATATATATATATATATATATATATATATATATATATATATATATATATATATATATATACGAATAGTATCGTATAACGTGTAATAAACACGGACGAATTTATGTATACGTATACATTGATATACATATACGAATATAAATATTGTAAAACACCGCGACTAAAAAATCCGTTCCTGTGTATATACGATAAATTAATCATTCGTAAATTTTTATGTACATAATATAACTATATATGTACGAATGAATGGACCAAGTTGAATATAATTGCAATTGTATTATTGAGTAGTCAATGACTATCTAGTGATATTCAAAGTATAAGGTATATGAATTGGACGTGTTTGATTAGCTTTGTGTATAATTAACAAGAGAAATTTCGATTCATAACATGAGAAGTTTCAAATTGTATAGCCGCAAGTAAGATTAAGTCCTCTCCTCCCCCCCCCCCCCCCCCCCCCCCCCCCCTTGATCGCGGGTTTGTAACTCTCTGTAGATCTTCAGTATAAACAATTTCAACGAGTAAGATAGTAACAACAAGTTTCCTGGGATATATTACAACTTCGAGAATAGTAATAATCTAATTAGCTATGTGATTAACGAATTATAATTACACAACACTCGAGCTATATGTTTAAACTTGTAGAACTGTAAAATTATCATCAATCTTGTTAGTCGTTTACAAAAAACTACTGATATGGTTTAAACACATTCTCTGTCTGTATAATATCGAATAAACCAATTAAATGTTACTTTTTAACTAAAAAAAAATATCGTGTAAAACGACATTTTAAAATCCTATCGATTTTGTCGATCTATTAAAAGAAAATAATCAGGAATTATTTCATTAACAAACTCCTATTCCCACCCCAGAGGTTTTCCTTAATCCTTTATTATCCTATTCTCCTAGATCCTAAAGGAGGACTAAGATACTCGACTACGAGCCACCTTGTGGCGCCATCTCTATGTTAAACCGTGAAGTTTTGGTTATTCGTATAATCAGAACAGAGTTTCACTCTAATAAAACAAATTTTAACCTAACAGTAGAAATTGGTAAACAAAAAAGGTTTACTCAAGCTATAAAACTTATAGAAAGTTCTGATCCAACGTACAGAAATTTGTTGAATACGAATCGAACGGAATTAGTTATAGGTAAGTAGAAAACAATGAAATCTAGAACAAAACTTACGGCTTTAATGACGAATGATTATTTAATATGTAGACGAGAATAAGAAGCATCCAAAAAAATGTACGTGCGATAAACACTGCGATTTTTAAATTATTTTCCCATTTTTCTCTATCGATTAATAACAGAATTTTTATTATAACCATAAGTTGAATCATAGTGATATCAAATTGTCGAATTATCATCGACACTTTCATTCGAAATTTTGTGGTATAATATTATGTAATCTACGACATGATTTATCACATCTATCGATCGATAATCATCGATGGCTACCATACACAATGGTAATAGTTTGTGTATCGAAGGCCGTTAAACAAAAAAACAAAAAAAAAAAAAAATTTCAATTCCTCTCGTATCCGGTGTGCACTACTATATGACTTCGTGAAGGCTTGACACCGAGAGGTAGGTAATTGAACATAAAAGCGTCTATTCAACCGACGAATTCGTTCGCGTGCCAATTAGCTCTATACCAGCACAAGTGTGATGTAGAGGAGTAGGTAGGTAAGTATATCAACAAATCGTTAGAAATTTATTATCATTGTATAACGATAGCCGATTCGAAAGCCCTTTTATTATATATATATGCAGATATATGTAGATATATTTGTAATTTAGTAAGCGTTTATGAACCGTCACACGTTACCGAATGAGTATATGGGATTATTACACACACACACACACACGTACACACGATTTATGAAAATCATTCAGTAATTTTCATATCGCGTATATTATACATTTACCTGAATATAACAACTAGAATCCATTTATCAAACAGCTAGCCTAGCTATTACTTATACTGGTTACGCGCTGTGACGGCACAGTGTTATCAATCAGTTGTCGATTGCCGTCGCGACAACGACAAGTAGTTTAGTTGCGGTGGGGTAAAACGGGACGGTTGTGTCAGGTAAGGGAACCGGTAACGTGTTCGCGGACACGGATCTACTTATACTTATCCTTACTTACCTTACTTACTTACTTACTTGCGTTGGTTTGCCCCTCATGGCGAATGTAACAGACGTGAAATCGGTGTCGTTACTCGTTAGCGTTCCCTAGCGGCGTCGTTAGTGACACGGAGGAATCGGTAGAGGCATTTCTGTCGTTAGTTTCACCTGTTCGAAACCGCGCAGGGTGTCGCGATGACGTCCGAAAGGAAAGGCAGAAGGCAGAAGGCAAAAGGCAAAAGGCGAGGGGCTGAACGGTGGTTTCTGTTACAAAATGACATTTAATAGTCCCACTCCATATTTCGTAGGTTATACCGGCTTTCAATACAACGCCTCGTTGAATTTTGTCCACTTCAGTATATCCCGACGTATTAGCTTTGCAATTCTACGCACACCTGTACGACTTGCGGTACCTTTTACAAATGAAAAAGATAAATAATTTTGCAACTTTTTTTATTGGTCTTCTTTGATCCCACGCGATAAGTAGATGATACCTAATTTAGTTGGTAAAAGGAGTTAAAGCGAAAGCGAAATTATTAAGTTTTCGATTTATGTAGCCGCAAGTCGATACTGTAAAAAGTCTTGATCTTCGAGGTTGGATCGTTGGCGTATGTAAGCGACGATAAAACCTTATTTGAAAGGCAGGACCTTCGGTACCTTTACCGACTAATTAATAATCGCGATGGGACTCGCCGTTCCTCGAAGTTATAGCTGCGGAATATCACTTCCACCTTGTTTCAGTCAGAGGTACGGTTAGAATTTCACCTCTCTGTTTCTCAGCTCGCTTATACTTTAACTCAACTCTAACTTAGAGAGAACTTTGCGATCTTCGTTGCAGGAGAAGAAGATTACTGCATAGCTGAACGTAGGGCTTCGCTCTCTGTCCTCAGGCTCAGATTTACTGCCAGCCGCACGCCGCCCGCGGTTTTGCGCCAAGCGAATCGTCGAGCGAACAGAACAGTGCGAGCAACCGATTTTCTCGACGTATTCCTTTACCTCTGTTTGTTACCTCCCCCTATATACCACCTTTACTTTATCCACCTTTCTCGATCGTGTGAGAACGTCTTTGTCAAATGACATTCACTTCTTTTACAGGTATAGGTATAAAGAAATCTTTTCGCAGAACAATTTTTACCATAAATGAAGAAAATTTCATCAAGTAATAATAGTTTTTTTTTTTTTTTTTTTTGTTTTGAAAACCGGTATCTTTCTTCTCCTTTCTGAATTCCTCATTTCCGTTTCGATCGGATTCGATACGAATTTTAAAAGTACATTATGAATTTTTTTTTGAAGATTTTCGTTACCGATTTTTTTACCGATTTCAGTCCAAGCTTTTGACCCAGTATCTACATTGACCTTTGGATGTTGAGTTAAGGCGGTAAATGAAGGGAAAAGTAACACGTCAGATGAGAATGTTAATAAACTCGATTTTCCAAGCAAAGTTTCCACCTTGCCCGAGCCTTACCGCAGGACTGTTTTACCGGTATAAGGAACAGCGACAACGAAAGGTTTCCGTGAATGCCGGCCCGCAACCGCAGCGGCGGCTTAGTCGTTTGATCGTTTTTATTCCCGCGGTCTCCGCGGTCCATTGACTCCTATCTCACGATTGGTCAATTCCATTTATACCTCGATAGCTATTGGACGGTTCTTTAGAAACGGTTAAGAAATCGTCGGCGAAGAACCGAGTCGTTGGTTAGTTTGAGGTCACTAGCTCGGTGAGCACAATAGCGAGGAGAGGAGCGCAGTCCAGTTGACATTCTACAGGATACCATATGTCAACGAGGACTACCCGTCCCACATCTTACACCAGTTCTTCCTCGCACCGGCACGGCGCGGCTTCGCGATCAGTGAGGCCTATACCATTGTCTTCGCGGTGTAACCACGCCTCGGTTAAGAGCGGTGCGGGATTTTTTGCCGATGTATCCATACGTACCGATCAAACAGACCAACCGATTCCCAGATATTTGTACTCCGAGTTCCACTTCCATGATAATCATTTTTTCAAAACGTTTAAGGCGATATATGTGACGATCTATATCTTGGAGATCAATTACTTATCCATTTTATTTATTTTTTTTATTACTTTTTTACAAAACATTTTTTTTTTCCACGACATTTTCCAACCAACACTTTCAGACTCTACCATAGATCGCATAATTTCTCCATACAACATTTAATTCCTATCTTTAGGACGAGGTGATTGCAGAACAAAAAGTAATTGACAACCTATTTATATAAAATTTTCTGTTTAATTGTCGATAAGATGACAAAGCTTAGAATCTATATGAACAAAAGATTTAGTTTAGACACGTACTACGTCGATTCTTTTTCCTCCGTGAATGAGTAACGTTTTTTCTTTTCAATCTTTCTACGATCGATAGCAACATTGTTTTCACTCAAGATTTTGGTGGGAAATATTGTTTTTTTTTTTTTTCTTCTTTTTTTTTTCATAAGGGACACGCGAATCCCAAATGGAGAGATCGATTTCACGAATTTAAAACTACTTTGAAAGTAGGGGTGGCGATCAGAGCCTTAATTTGTTTCAGTACTTACTTCGATCGTTTCTGCGAATTGCAAATACGAAAAGTAAACTTCAAATCACTTGAGGCTGCACGTACTTAGCGATTAGAGTAATTGCGATGCAGGTAGTTGCACAGCGATCGCCTTCCACCTTCTTATAAAAAAAAAAAATCAAATGAATAATTCCAGTAATTTTTGACCAATCAAAGCAACAACTAATGACAAAAATTCAATTCTCGTTTTTTCGGGAACTCAAAGATCGAAAGAATCGATAGAAACGGTACCTTAGGCCGACGGACAGAACTCTGGGAAGACGAAATAACGTAAAACACCTAAAAACTTAGCTGTAGAGACAGTCCATATATAGAAATAGTATAACCGAGAATTGAGAAAGGTCTATACGTAGCTGCGCGAACTATACTAGATAGACAGACGGATCGTGGTGCCACTATTATTACAGGAAACGATTCTGACCTTAATTTTAGGGTTGCGCCACCCTGGTCTCCCTTTTTTATCTTAGGGTCAGGAATGACTCTTATTCTTTGAAAACAAAGGACAGATGGGTGCCTCTGAAACTCTTCAAAACCTTCCGACAGCCAAGAACTAAGAAGACAGGACAGGACAACAGTCTGAACAGGATGCAGGTGGATTGCATCAGAATTTCCTCAGTTTTTGATGTCACAGAAAATATATCTATATATGTATATGTACAGTCGAGTATATACATACATACATACATACATACATACATACCTATATTGCGTAATAATTCGCGTTCGAGAAGGCCGTACCTAGATACGAATGTATATCCACAGGTACAGGTACAGGTACAGGTACATAAATGCATATCTGATATCTAGCTATATGTATGTACCTGCAAAGGTATAACGGATGCCAATTATTTCTGCTCATGCTAGGAGGCCGTAGAGCTGGAATCGAGACATCTACATATACGCAGGTACATATATAGATACTGAGCGGAATGACTTGCTCTAAGATTTTTATTACGTAGACGTATGTGTGTATGTATTTATATATATACTACATACACACGCATATGTGTATAAATAAAAAGTCCGATAGTATAAATCAAGGAGTATATCGCGGTATCTCGCGTTTTAATAAACTTTTTGAACTACATAATTCCTCAGTCAATATGTTGTGTGCAGAAAATAATGCTCGACATTTCATCCATCCGATTTTTGAGAAGATCTTTATAGACTTGAATGTCAGAACTGGTTTTGAATTTTTCTATTCATATGTAAACTAGTAAATTTGGAACGTCATAAAAGGTTTTGGGATAATTATTATAGTTTTTATTGTAAAATAAAGATATAGGTATAGAGAAATTTGTTGAATATTGAATTCCCTTGAAGCGATTATAATTGAGGAAATAACGAGATTGAATAATCGATGAATTGTAATCTGTAGGTAATTGATAGTATCGGTAATAAAACAAGTTGATATACGACTAGTTTTTATGGAGATCGTAGATCTTGGTAGCTTCCTTGCAATGACATTGCTTCTGACACTGTCAAGTACACATATGTATGTACCTGATGCAGTACATATATATAATTGTATATAACTGCAACTACGGGAAACGTAACTGCAGCAGAAGTTCAAGTTTATATAGCGTACATTTCTTGTTCGAGGATGTGATTTCTGATTAGATTCATTCAGTCCTCTTGGGATGTATAGAAAGTATTCAGGTATATACATACACCTATATATATATATATATATATATATATATATATATATATATATATATATATATATATATATATATATATATATATATATATATATATATGTATATAACTATATATGTCTATACAGAGTTAAGTACCATCGTCGATTGGTATTCTCACGTAACTGATCGTATATAGAAACTGGTATTGTAAATTGAAAATTGTAAATTGTAATTGTATGACATTCTTGAAACGCTTTGAACATTTTATGGTGTTAGTTAGTAGATACATCATAGACAGCGAAATTACCAAGAATGCGCGTTGTTATATCAAATGGTAATTTATAACACGTGTATTTTTCAACTAATCAACAACAATGATTTTCATCACAATTATATACCTACGCCTTCGGTTATATACCGAACACGTCATATTTCTATAAAACCAAATTTTTTTTTTTTTTTTTTTATCTTCTTTTCTTCTTTGTTTTTTTTTCTTTTGCACTTGGTAACAAAATTCAAATTGTTTAGATATCTAAAACGCTAAAAGAGCTGCTTGAAATTATCCCTGTTTTGAAAAAAAAAAAGAAAAAATGAAAGGGAAACATTTCCTCATAAAGAAGTATACTTATATGTTATTCCTTGCCATTTATTATCGGAGTTCAGAACTCTGGAAAACTTATGACAAGTACTGAACTATTACGATGTCCCTGTGCCATACCGGTACACGCACATGCCTTTACAGAAATCGTTACTTGGCTTACGTATTGTTGAAGGAATAGGATACATGAGTACTAGAAGAATTGTTATGGCTCTTGTTACAGTTCCTAGTGTGTTATATAGCCTTATGCCATTATTCGTTTCCCTCGTAATACAGACCTGCCAGAGCCGTATTTCTTGGCAATAATTTTTTCTTTCTTTGTTTTTTTTTTTACCTGCATATTTCCAAAATTTATTACATCAAATAACTCGTCTCGTTAGACAGCCATGTATTACGCAATCGACTCAAATATCAAATCAATGAAATATCGTTATCCTATAAGCGTGATAAAAAAAAACTCCATAGAAACTTCAGTCTCTTTGCCTGTTCCCCGTATAAGAAAAAGTATTCGAATTTAGTTTGTTAAAAAATGACCAAAAAACGAAACTTAGATAAATCAGAAATGGATTAAGCTTTGCGTTATATGGCGTGGTTAGTTAGCCCAGTTACGGCAGTATAATTGGGGTTTATTGTCTCAATAAATGCATCGTATATATATATACATGTGAATATCCTGTGTTAGGATGAAAAAATACTGAACGATGAACGAGCCTTCTTGGGATTCGAAATCAGGTCTATATCACGAGAGTTTATGGAGCTATTAATAAAGCTCGTATTCTTCGCTTCTTTTTATCTCATATTATTATTTTTATTATTATTATTATTTGATGGCTTTGTCGGAACCGGAAGATCTCTAATGATTCTAAGACTTTCAGACTAATTAATCCTCGGCTCTATACCATCTCGCGCGACCTCCACGATCGCGTCTAAAATCCTATTAGGTATTCATTCAGCTTACTTTTTACCTAATTTTTTTTTCACACTCATATTCTTCTGCGACTTTAAAAATTATCAGCAGATTTTTTAAAGTGAAACTTTCTTTGGCAGCTGGTACCAAAAATTTTCAAGTGTAAGATTGACATGTCATGACTGTATAAAATATACAAATACGTCTTAAGTTTAAGTCTTAAGTCTTAAGTCTCAAATCTTGAGTCTCAAGTCTCAAGTCTTAAGCCTTAAGTTCCAAGTCTTAAGTCTCAAGTCTTAAGTTTTAAGTGAGAAGTTTGACTTCTAGCTCGCGTAATACTCTGCAAGCAGATTTTTTTGTTAATTAATTTTAATAAAGAAAAAAAAAATGAATTTTTGTAAATCTTTACAAATGACGTTGAACAAAAGATTTTCTAAAAATGATATAATAATAAATTGAATAAATGTGGGAAATTTTCAATTTTGTCGATTGATTCTAAGGATTAATAAACAAGGTGCTGAACAGCTTAAGATGCTGGAGGCTAGTCGGGCATCTCCACTTTGCGGTAGCTAGTCAGAGCACATACTTAACGATCGTTATCTATGGGGCTGATGATTGCCCCATAAAACATATGCCCGTACCTGCGGACTCCTTTCCGATTAAGCTTTGGTCAGGTAATATATCTATTATCATCATCAATCGTCACGGCTCAACGGAATCGGGAGCACTCTTTACAATCAGTTAAAATATCGTTTGATTGACGAACGACAAAAAAATGAAAAATAAAAATATAAAATAAGATAAAAGGTACTAACATCTGACCCAGCTGTCTTATGGATTCGTACTTTTTAGTATTTTTGTACAGTTTTTCATCAAGTTTCTGTTCTTAATTTATTTAATTCTCCCTACTTTTCATCGAAGAGATTATATATCTTCTATTTTGAAAATATGCTTTATTGTACTACACTGCGGAAATAAATCGTACACTCGTAACATTGCGATTATAATAAAACAGTACGAGTTACCAATTGACGTTAGTATTATTTTTCCATTTTAACAAAAAAAAAAATATTACCAACATTGTACGAAAACAAAAAACCGTTGTTTTAACTCTGAACTAAAGAAAGCGTAATTAAATTTGCGACTGATCGATTAACTATACGTCATTGCAGGCTCTGTAGTCTTAAATTTATTATTTTAACCACGTATATTGGACCTAGTTATACGTTACAGCCGAAGGTTTATAAACTAGCAATTAATGTGAGCCAGACGTTGTTATTTCGTTATTATTTTATCACAATTTAGTTACAATAGAATCTTTTTTGTCCTTTCTGACCTGTGAGAATAACTAAAAGTACGTATAACTATACATAGATACAAGTTTACCTTACCTTATAAGTTATAGCAATGATTAAGCAGTTTTAATTGTAGATTTAAGGAAATTGTAGATAAAAAGGAGGGTTTATTGAAAAGAAATCGGTCACGATAATAATTGAGCTTTTTATTAATTTTATTGGGTGGTAACAATAATTTGAACGTTTCAACCTGCACGAGCTTTTCAAAATTCTATTTTTCTAAATAACACGTGTAGCTATTCAAGTAAACTACGATTTTACATACCTACCTCCGTATCTGATTAACTTGTTACGTGTACAAATCTCGTAACTCACTCATTAGATATATCCTACGTCGTATATTCAATAAATAGAAGGAATAACATTTGAACGAACCTGTTTCTTCGTCATCAAAGTCCGTCTGTTTATTCCAATGTTTTTTTTTTTTTTCCCTAGTTTTTTATTTTTTTCTTATTCTTTCATTTACATAATATGTGTATACATATATATGTATCGCAAATATATATATATATATATATATATATATATACATTATGACGTGTGTAAATTTTGAAGCGTAAATTACAGAAATTTCTATGTATTCCATATTGCGGGGTATCATCTTTGACTTGTTGAATTGATAATTAGATTAGTATTTAATTAGTTATAAGATCATACGATCTCGCTGACGAGCGTAATTATCTCGGACGCCCTATATTCGTCTCGCTGCCCTTATAGCTGGGTTTCAAGTGATACTTCACCCAAGAGGGCTAATCAGGATAATTGCGGACTTTGGGGTATTCATACCGAACCGCGAACCGCCACGTCGTGTTATACAGGGTGTCGCGTTGAATTTTCTCTTCTCCCCGTGCACAATAAACTTGAGAGCATTTAGATTTAAAACGAAGGTTAAAACTGGCCAAAGTTACTTTCAAAAGTCTCGAAACCTTGACTGAAATTTTAATTAAAACTTGAGAAAAAAAAAAAAAAAAAAAAGAAAAGAAAATAAGAAGAAAAAAAAAAAATAAAAGAAAAAGAAAAAGAAAAAATGTTGTACCTTATTTTAGTTGCGAAATCTGATCGAGAAATTTTTGTTACGGTTCTGCAACACCGCGTGGCGGTAAAATTTTTGGTGTTTGTAAATGGACTGCAGCAACGGAAACATTTGCATCGCGTGCTGCTCGAATATTCTTGAAATATGCTAATTACCAGTTGTTTCTTAGCTTCTTGTGCCACTGTTTGCCGCCGATTGCCACTTTGCCTCTTTATGCCTCGCATTTGCCTTTTGCATCAACCTTCTTATATACCCCCGACCGTCTTTTGTTCCAACAAGTCGCTATATATACGTCCTCGTCACGAATCTAAGAATTGTGAAATTCCACACGATTCCCACTTCATACTCGCTAAAATTATCGCAAGTATAAAATCAATCCATTCATTACCCAAAAACTAAGAACATTTTGCAAATATAAAAACAAAAACAACATTTCCTTCACGTTTATTAATCATCGAAAATGGTTGAAATTTCATAGAAAAATTTTCATAAAAATTTCAATAATTCTTTCAATTTATCTGAATAATCGTGAGATCGTCCGACTGACTTCAGACGAAATGATATTGCATCGATAAATCTGAACCGTTTGTAGAAGCTTCGAGTTGTAGGGTCTTGCCGTGCAGTACCAGGACGCGTTTAACCCGATCGAGTTAACCCTTTGTCAGCAGTTATTACCTCCATCGTCGTCAGCAGCGGCAATCGACCCGAGACGTTGAACACCGATGCGAAACGGGCGTATACTGGCATCCTGGGAGCACGGTAAAGCAGCTTCGTCAACTCCTGGGTGGTCGTTGGTCAAGAATAAAGCGTGAACACGATTTTGTCAGCTCATTATCTCATATTGGACATCGTGAACTAGAATTTACTTGAGCTAGTTTGATTTAACAATTTCAAATTTTCTTGCTTATTATAGTTTTTTAGAAACCTATACAAACCTCAGGAAAAAAACAGTTTCAACAAGTACTTCGAGACCCTATAAGATTCTCAACTAATTTTCATAGAAATGATAGAAAGGGAATAAGTATCGTACAATTTATGGTATATATGTCTTTAATAATGATTGTGTTGATTAAATATTTCAGTAAATTAATGAAGGTGTGGTATTTTCAATTTTTCGTCATTAATTCTTCTCAGAGCAGAATGATCTTATCTCCTGGCTGCTGCAATCCTTAATCTTGCACATCTGCAACAAATTTAATACAATTGTTAATCCATAACGATGAAAGATTTTATTAATTAATATTACAGACTGATGGTCTTTGGAAAAAATATTTCCTCAAAAGTCTGTATAGCCGATTTAAAACACTTCAAATCGATGGACACCAAAGGTTCAAAATTCCACAAGCTGAAGATGCGGAAAGTCCTTGAACTTTCTGAGTTTTGAGGTTAACGTTTTTAAAAATTGGTAATCGTCTCAAACGAATTCGTAATTTTAACCGTTCGAAATCTTTTAAAATTCAAAACTTTAACTCGGTCCCAAAAAATCGATCTTCAGGCTTGTTTGAAACTTTGAAAAGTAGTTTTGGATGATTACATACACACATAAATATATACGTGGGGATATCTTTAATCTATTAAACATTTCTATTAAGACAGTCTTAAATTTCGTATTAAAACGAATCGAAATTATAATAAACGGTTGAAAATTAAGTGGATTAAATCGTGAGTATAAAGTGATCAATTTCGCGTTGTTTAAAGTGATTTGTTGAAAGTAAAATTAGAAGCTTTGATATATAATGAGAAAGTAGAGATTTTTATTTAACCTGCACGTCTTATAGTTACAGTGAACGACGTGATTCAGTCAGTTAAGTGTTCCAACGATTTAGAAAAAGATTTTGCGATAATAGACTAGCGGCAATTGTCTATAACATTGTAGAGAAAGGTGCGAAATTAAAAAATCTCCTTTCACTAAAATAATTCCATCATACCAATTGTCCGAGGAAATGGAAACAGATTATTCGGTAGTGATAAAAATTCTCTATATATACTTTACGGATAATAAGATAAACTAACAAAAGCCGGAACTCTACGTAATCAAAATTGTGAATACGTATTTATCAAATGAATAAAAAAACGTTTCCAAAAATAATTTCGGTACAGTTCATCATCCGAAAAGAATTTTGTAATTAAATAGATAAACTACTTAAGTATAGTAAAACGTGATTCTTTAGTAACTTTCACATTTCATTACAATTCTTCAACGAGAAAACTACCGAAATTCTAATTTCGGGGATTATACGAGTCGCACGTTTCGTCCATAGATTTTATAAAATAAATCGAAAGTCTAATATGCGTTTAACAAGATACCTGACTGCAGCAGGATACCAATATCTGCATATCCGGTCTCAAAACCCCTAAATCAAGTTACCAAAAACACGAAACGAAATTCTGAATAGGATTGAAACAAACAGAAGAGAAAAAACGATTATCGAATCATCATGTAGAGAAATCGAAGAGTCGTTTCAAGACGGACAGACTGTCGGTCGGTCTGTAAGCTGTAGAGAGACGAGGAACGGGATACACGTGAACGTAGGTACGTATACGGGAACCGCGAGTTCGCTGAAGAGGTCATGGGAGAGGGCAGGTGGGACACGCAACCTCAAAAGATATACACGCACGATATATGTGTCATTGGTAGGTATTTACCTATAAAACTTCACTTACATTTCTACATATGTACCCATATTATACACGTCGATGTATTTGAGAGACGTACGTTGATATCTTCGCAGTACGAGCAACTCCCGTATAAGAATCACGTGAAACTATACGATCGGGGATCGCTGAATGATACGAATTTTATGAAGATAACCAACTCGTTAAAAATCTCCCTAAAGTTGTTGTCGATTCTTTACGTTATTTCAACTGTACATACTCTAGGGATTTTCTAGCTTGACGAGTTGGCTATCCTCATAAAATTGGTTCCATTCGGCGCCTGCGCGCTTCGATCGTATAGTTTCACGTTATTTGTCCAACAAATTGAACTGTCATTCCATTTGCGATAATTTTTCATTCTTTAGTATATATTCGCAAGAATTTTAATCCCTTGGAGCATCTGTATATACGAAACTGGAGATATGTGCATAGATATTATTTACTTTTCGCTCTATAATAATATGAATTGCTGTGCAATAAAAGAATATAATTACAAGCTTTATTGGTGCTAAAAAAACGCATTATCAAGATAAATTGAACATGGCAGAAAATCAGATTATATACACGACGTTACGCTGTCTGTAGTAGCAAACTCGACTACTGATGCAACATTTTCATGTATATTTGTTGTGTATTATTTTTTAAGTTTATTTTTTATTTTTATTTATTTCATATTTATTTTTAACTTCAAACCACTACAGCCGTTAGATTTGATCACGAACAGCAACATGGTTATATTAGTACATACCTATGATAAGTATACTGCACTGTTGTGCTGTTGCACCGCGAACTGGCATCAGCATAGCGAAGAGCAAATACAACGATATTGTATGTATAGATATAGCTAGGAACAAAACGTTTTCACGTCTGCCGTAGCCGCGAATACGAATACGTAGCTTGGCCCGAGGTAATTGTCTATACACGTGATGTAGATTAGCGCATGTGGCATAAAGGCAAAAGCGTTTACCATTTAACATTCAATGTAGGTAGATATACGTATATTGTATGTTTCATACAATACAACGACAATGTATCGTATATGACGTTTACATATATTATAACAACCGTAAAATGGAATTGAAACGCGCGACAACCGATGCCGACACCGATATCAAACTATACTGCACGGGGTTATGTATATGTATACATATAGGGAATGCATGTATGTACATTACACAGTATAAATTTATACCAATTTTTGTTTATTTCAATTTTGTATCGATAATTATAACATAATATTGTAAATGAGAGTCATAACCGAGCGGACAATGTTATAAACGTATTATATATAGAGTAGCATGTATATACGGTAAGTAAATTTTTATGCGTTTTATAATTTTAATCATCCAGTAACGTTATACTTATGATTACACGTATAGCTACGTTCGAAAAGCTGCTATACTTACATACAAAGGGTAAGGAAGACTCACGCGATGTATGTTACAGTGTGTATTTTTTGTTTACTTATTTCTTTTTTCAATATTCATTTTCTTCTTTATCAACATAACGACTGGCCCCTCGATATTATAATGACCGAATTCACGTTGGTACTTGAATTATCACTGAATACAAAGTAACGCGTTCTAATTATATAGAACCTGTGCTTATAAACGGTGCAGCAGCATATACGTTATACAATAAATTCGAAAGTTTATCTGTACCAATAGCTACCTTTTATGCCTTATTATACCTTATATCTGTCATGCATTGATGCGTTGTTCATCGGTTATTGTATTGGCATGTATTCATCCGAAAATAGTGAATATTTTACATACATATAATGTAATGTGTGTGTCCCGTGTCGAAAATGAGATTTTTTTTTTAGAAAAATGGGAACTAACCGAACGGTTCGATTATTAAACTTTGAGTTGTTGTTTTGTTTATCTTGGAGGCGGTAACCTTTGGTGAGGTGGTCGGCCAATCGGATACCCGCAAGAAATCATACGCGAGGGATCACGCAGCCCAGCCAGAGTGAGCGAGAGGAAAATAGAAAGAGAAAGATAACTTACAAGCTCTTGGGTTACTACGTTACTATAGTATAACGTTCGACGGGCCGTACCTGTGGAGGCAATATAACGCCGAAGAGGTGGAGCTGACTCACTCGTATACCTACCTCACCCACTATATATATAGTATAGTGTATGTATACGCGATCATATTCCGTTCATGAAGCAAAAGGAGAAGAAAAAGAAAACGAAAAAAGTAATAAAATAAAAACAAAAAAACAGAAAAATATTTGATTATTTTTTTATTTGTTTTTTTTATGTTTTACTTTTTTTCTTTTATAACCTGCAAACCCAGCCACCGGAAACAGCGAGAGATGGCAAATTCGCGACACAATTTTCTGTCCGTTGTGTATTTTTTCTGTAACTACGATCTGCGCGACGATCGGGCATGTAATTGACACTACGTTACTTTGATACACAATAAAAGTCATCTAGTTGTTGTAGTTGGTATGCATTTCTATGAATTATTTTGAAATCATTGTCGCACCTAACTTCTCGGCAGTATGACTATGCTTACTGCACGATATTCGAAAATCTGACTTGTAAAATTTTTAAATATGGGACTGGGTTGAAGTTTCGAATTTTGAAAGTTCCGAATTCATTTCAGACTATTTAGAATTTTCAGAAACGTTGAAGTTCAGAATAATAAAATTCGCGAAATATCGAAATGCGGACAATTGAAAAGTCGGAAAATTCTAAACTCCGAAAGTGATCTAAGAATCCAAAAATTTGATGAAGGGGTACGAGACTCCATTCCTGAATTTAAAGTTTCGGTGTTTTGAAATCTCGGAGTTTCTTTAGTTTCTTAAATCGAAATATCCATAACTGAATGAAATATATGGTGCATTTTTGTTCTAAATTATCTGGAAACGTAAAGAATGCGATATATAGCGATTATTGTTGTACGAATAAGTTTTTGGATTTTTTTGATTGCTATATAATATTTGTATACATATATAATGCCTTACACCTAGACACACTGATGGAAGGATTTCTTAACTGTTACAAAATACATTTATTTGTGAGAAATATACGTTTATTAACAGTTAACAAATATTTATTAATAGTCAATAAATATTTGTTGAGTGAATATGTCCCTCTTTCGGCACGGAATAGTTTGAAGATCGCTCACATTCGCGCCATAACCTCAACACTCAGATAATGTTTTTATACAATTGTCAATGTTGCATTGATTAAATATCTGTTATTTAAAGTTTTAATATAGATAAAAACTGTACTACGGATGTGCTATTAAATAAATGGAATCTAGGAGAATTATTTGAAACAAATATAGGTTATGAAAAGTGTCAACAGCAAATTTCTATGTTTACTTCTCACTCTCCAGAGATCCAAACAAAATATTTATTAACTGTTAATAAATCTTATTTCTCACGAGTTAATAAACGATTTATTATAACAATTAATAAATATTTATCAAGTCGTGGGAGTTAATAAATCATTTATTAACTGTTAATAAATCTTATATAACTGTTAACGAATCCTTCTATCAGTGTAACGTACATTAATCATTTCCATAAGATATAACATGAAAAGCTTATATTATAATTATTTCAAACGATATCTGGTTTTACAGAAATATTAATAGGTACACACATACCATACACAGATATGTATAATAATGTATAGTAAAGCGGATTTTCGTTTGAATAAACCTGAAGATCTGACCCATTCATAAATCTGACCACAATTACTCCATTCATAAAGGTATATATATAGTAGCTGGTAGCATTATAGTAGTAGTATTAGTAGTATACGTTATAATATGTATATCGACCCAACGTGACGCAAAGTTATAGTAAGAACCGCAATAACCACGATCATATGATACTTATTATATTACGCAATGAAAATTGAGGATAAATTAACGATAAATGTTGATTCGATTGATCCTTATACTTATAGAGCGCAATATAAACCCTCGACAAGTTTTGGAATCTTGGCCCCGTTTTATAACGAGTTAAAAATTCCGGTTAAACGATCTCGATCGAAACATAATATGTATACCGATATCTGCTGCGATGATTTGCTAAAACTCTTTGAGAACATATATACATATAAATCTATGTAGGTATATGTAGAATATAGTTATATGGCTTTGTGTCCGAAACAAAGGAGATAATGGCGATGCAGTATACATATACATATATATAATATTTATAACGTAATGGGTTTAACGTATAATAATATCAATTATGTTGCCGAAGAGGTTCGAGGAGATCATGTGCTATGGCTAGTGCGACGATGTATGTGTATGTAGTTTTTTGTTAAGCGAATACATTATATAGGTATGTATATTCTCGTGTATATGTGTATATTATATTTATACATATAGGTATGTGTATATGTATCCTGCAGTCGGGCAGAAAATTGGCAAAAGATGAACGTGAAATAGTACGTGATGTCCTGCTGTTGGCCAGCTGTCCGAAAAAATTTAACCAAGATTGAACAAGGGATGAAATCAAATACGGTATATAGGGTATAAGTATGCTAGTAAACATCAAACAATTAAGATCAAATTAACTTATGTTGTGAAATTAGACACCATGATCTCCCATCTTCCTGCGAGTTATATTTCAGATAATGAGACGTGGGAAAGGGGTGGTTTTGTTAAAGCTTGGTTGAAGTTGAGAATAGTTAAAAATTCCAATTTTAATATTGGCAACTTTATATACCGTTTTTAAAGACTCGAAATCGACTCAAATAAATTCGGAATGTTTTACTTTTCGATGCTTTGAAAATTCGGAGCCACATTTTTATTTTTTTAGACGGTCAATTATTTAAACCTTTTACAATATCTACATAACCTACAAATTTCTAGTTTAACAGGTAAAGTAATTATTCAGCGTTTTTGAAACATTCGTATAGTTTTGATTTTGTAAAACTATTGGTTGCGATAAAAGTGGTAGCTAATATTTAATTTTTTTCTTGTTTTTTTTTCTTTTGCAGACGATTTTTGACTGTACATACATCACATACACAGCGCATATTCGTTTGATATAATAATTCTTTGACTTCTTTAGGTACAGGAGCGTGTATATACCACTTTGTCGAATATAATGGAATCAATTAAGTCTTTGATGTGTTCTGAAGTATCTGCACCGAGCACAAAACGCCCCTACATATATATATATATATATACATTTTTTCACTCAGCATTAATAGGTATAACTTACACTATATATAACCTGTATGAAGATGAGAAAAAGATGAACATTATTCATTGAGCTAATATAAATCCGTGTAACCTAAAATTCTATTATTTATAAATATGTTTCTGAAGATAATTGGATTTATTTACCACGTTAAAATTTTACCCTTGTATAATTATATAATTATAATGACAGTCGTATAATTTTCTAACCGCGTAAGTCGAATTCAAAATAGAAATAAAAGAATTAGAAGAAGAAATACAAAAAGGGAAATAAAAGGAAAATGCAGGGGCCTAATTTCCAAACTGAAAAACAAAAAAATAAAATAAAAGCAAAGAAAGAAACAGAAGTGGAGGAGGGTTAGTCGTTTTTTGTTATATTAAAATTATCGAACGTTTTCAAATTTTCGGTATACCTTAGTCGGCTTATTTAGCGTAGGCATTATAACGATCTTTATAGACGCATAGTTTGGAGATGTCCAAGCCTAGCCGGTATACCCGTGTGGCTACCCTAATATTAGTCTAAACACGGATTAGAATGCCATTATATACGAGAAGCTACGTTGGCCCCCGTACCTTCGTCTTCGTCCTCGTCCTCACATTATATGAATACGAAAGTAGAGATACCTATTATGTTAATGGGATTTGAATTTTATATACGATATATACATATAGTAGCATAGGTATAAGGTATATAGGTAGAAGTAGCAGCCCGCGTCGTGATGCGTTGAGATACTTCGAGATAGAACACTTCTTAGCGTTGCCTCGAGGCACTTTTTTCAAAACAGTAGTAGTCTGTATTTTCCCTACAGCTATATACGGCCAGATCGCAAGACAGCCCGAGAACCGCATGCATATGTAACGCTGTAAACTTAAAAGTAAAAAATGAATAGAAAAAACAAAAAACTAAAAAAACAACAATTTAAACCATCTTACAAACTCCCATTTCTATACATATATACCTATATATATATAGGTATATATACCGATATGCAAATAAGCCGCCTCCGTTTTTGATTCTCATAAATATTTAGCCCGGTTATCATTTATGAACTAATTAGGTACGCGTAGATATAGTTATATAGGAAATTCGAACCTTTTCTGTGACTACCACACTGATAGAAGGATTTGTTAACTGTTACTAAACACATTTATTTGTGTGAAATATACGTTTATTAACAGTTAACAAATATTTATTAATAGTTAATAAATATTTGTTGAGTGAATATGTCCCTCTTTTGGTACGGAAGAGTTTGAAGATCGCTCACATACGCGCCATAACCTCAACACTCAGATAATGTTTTTATACAATTGTCAATGTTGCATTGATTAAATATCTGTTATTTAAAGTTCTAATATAAATAAAAACTGTACTATGGATGTGCTATTAAATACATGGAATCTAGGAGAATTAGTTGAAACAAATATAGGTTATGAAAAGTGTCAACTGGAAATTTCTATGTTTACTTCTTACTCTCCAGAGATCCAAACAAATATTTATTAACTGTTAATAAATCCTATTTCTCACGATTTAATAAATGATTTATTATAACAATTAATAAATATTTATTAAGTCGTGGAAGTTAATAAATCATTTATCAACTGTTGATAAATCTTATTAACTGTTAACAAATCCTTCTATCAGTGCAACTATAAGGACATATTGAGAAACTAAATTGACAATGTGAATGGAATTCAAAATAAGTGGTATAGAACAGATGAAACGTCAAACGACCATGAAAATCGCAAAATAATTTTTTACCATAAAGCTTCCGAATGAAAAAAAAAGGTGTGCAATCTCTTCAAATCATATCCAGAAATGAGCCATGAGAAAAGTTCGAAGTCTTGTCGTGCAGAGAACATATTTTGATTTATGGTATAATTTCAAAATGTATTCAGGTTTCAAAAAGCTCATTGAAGTCATAGACTTTAATTATGTGTTCTTCAATTTAAACTTGTATAGTTATAAATTTTTGAACTGCACAATTTGAAGAGATTGACGTAACTTTTTTTGTAAATCAGTTCATCCTCGTAGTATAAAATTATTTCACAGTTGCATTGGTATAAAGTCATCTGTATTAATGTAATGAAAAATCGCCCAGCTAATTTAGAAGATAAATAAGAGATTCTCTGCAGATGGGGATCCGGGCCTAATTCTCATATACTAAAAAATCTTGTATACATAGGTACCTATACCTATATAAGGTATAATATTACGAAGAAGAAAAATTTAAGATGGCAGTTATTTGGTTATACCACCACATATTCGTCAAAAATGACGTTTTAATGGCTAACCGACCAGGCAACATTAGGATCATCTTGAATGCAAATGTCGTTGCATTTATAAAATCATTAAGTATATATAAGGTATACGATATATACACGAGTGGATTATACTCAGGTCAGATGAGTACTTACAAACGATGAAGAAAGCTGTAAGAGATATATATTTCTGCGAACAGATTCGAACAGGGTGAGAGAGAAATTAAATATAAGAGATGTTTTATGTGAATATACGTTGACTCATTCATATGTCATATTAAAAACCCATTACTGAAAAAAACAAGAATAAAAAATAATAATAATAATATTTAACTATATATTCGGCCCTTGGCTCAATGTTAAATGCGTTTTCGTTAATAACCGATTTGGATTGGACGTAAGTATAACGTAACTATAATACTGTAAATTATAATGAACGAATAAAAACATTTTTTTTTTTTCAAAAGCAATATAATTCAGTGTTCGTATTTTACATATATATAGCGAAAAAATTTCTCATAAAATTAACACGCAAATATATATGTAATATATATGTATTACGTGGTTATTTATCGATTCTGTATAAATTGTTGAAATCATTACTGCGATTATATGCTTATTAGAATTTCTATGTATACGTTATAACTAAAGAAAGAAGAAAAAAAAAAAAAATGTATAAAAGCTAATTATTATTAGCCCCGTAGGTACCTAATATTCAGCGATTATGCGATATGCTTGAAAACGATCATAAATCACGAGATTACAGTCCGTTTTATCGTTTCTTTTATTCCTTTTCGACTATACTTACGACGTATGTCATTTCCAGTATGAAACTGCTCATTTTCGTTTAGATAGGTATATACCATAGGTTGGTACGTACGTACGTACGTACGTACGAATGCAGATTATTGATTACTGCAAGTATATAAGCTTACAGTCTGCTGCAGCCCTCAGGCATGAGAGTAAGTATTAGAAAGTAGATTCTGAACGAAGAAATAAACAAAAATTACAAAAAAAAAAAAAAAAATTAAACGTAGTTACTCGTATAATTCTATTTTATTTCTATATTATTTTAGTTATTTATTTGTTTATATACAATTTAGATTTATTTATATCTTATATACACATATCCTATATGTATAATTTAGTGTATTACCTATTCGTTATACCGCGTAATTCAACCCGCCATTGCAGAAGCTTGAAAATATTTTCCGGGAATTCATTGAAAAGAAAAAAAAAAAAAACAAAAAATAAAGACACCAAAGAAAAAAAAACTTTATAAATTGAATGTGCAACGTGCATAAGTAGGTGTACATACCTGATCATTAATATAATTAATTCGGGTCATTTTTAGCGAGAGGAAAAAATTGATGAGTTTACTGATATATATCATGTATATAAGAATTATATAGTAATATATAGATATATAGGTATAATACAGGTTATATACCCAGTTATTTCGCATTTCAATTAAATTGAAAGTTTAATTAAAAAAACTAAATATTATCTTTCGATCCCCTTGAAGTTTACAGGGCTGACGTATAGGTACGAAGCGACACGTATAGTGTACGTGGTCAACGTGATATATCAAGAGACTCGGTAGAGTCTCGCGCCAAGTACATTAAAAAGAATTTTTAACGCACGGCGTGAGACTCGACCGAGTCTCTATACCCGCATGAGAGCTCTACGGCCTATACGGCGACTGTGTTATCCTTAATAACTTCCGACTCGAGTTATACACGAGATTCAAATATTTATCTCAGTATATGGCTTCAAATAGCTTTCATTTAAGCCCAATTCTTATGCAATCGGTGCACGGAGAGCTGAGATATAATATTTCCGAATTACAGACACCCTCAGTTCGACCAACAAAAATTCTCCTTCTCCGTTTCCTTCGTCGTCGCCCACCGGCTATGTTGCCATTGTCAGTTCCTTTCGGAACGAGGTAGTCGTCCACCAGCAATGTTGCCATTTTCTTTCGGTCTGCATGTCATATGCTTCTACGACACTTTACACGACGTGAAAATTATAGACGTATCTCCGTGATAAAAGAGCTAATATAAGACATTAAAAAATAGTAATATTTCTCATCTTTCATGCTAAAGATTATGAGATCGATATAAATGAAGTAGGTATACTAATTCAATAAGAATTTTAATAATACATTATAATAATATATAATATAATTAAAATTAAAATTTCAAGTCGTTTCTATAATGCCTGAAAATTAAAATGCACAATTTCTGCCAAGTGGCGTTTTGATTTTTTAGGTCATGGAAATAGTCACTGTCAAATTGTCAGATGCATATTTCTACATCTAGATGAATGAGGAAAGTACGAGCGTCGTGGCACGAGTTTTGGTCAAGTATAACACGAAAACTATACATCATACAAAAAAATGTTGAGAATAAAAAAGTTTCAGTTTAAAGTAGACGTCCAAATGATTATGTACGAAAAAATTTGTCGGTTCCGGAAAGTTGGAAAAAAATTATTATAAAGTTAGTTTTTGAAATTTCTCACAAGTCATACGTCTTTTGGGGCTAAGACTCTCAGAGAATATTCCTCTATAGTGTGAAAAGAACGTGCATGAATTTTATTGTGGACTCAGATTTAGTTTAGAAAATATGAATTTTTTACTGAATTTATTTCGAAACAAAAACAACAAAAATTTTGTATCGCAAAGACCGTATCGACTCAAAAAATCTTTAAAAACCGTTAAATAAACAAAACTTTCAACTTCGCAGCGCTAAAAAAGTTGTACTTTTGGTTCGCAATAAATTCGGTACAAAATTCATATATCTCCTAACTGAAATCTGGCTCCACGATAAAATTTGTACTCATTCTTTTTACACTATAAAGGAATATCCTCTGAAATTTTTGGATGGTAAAAAACGTAAGGTTGTTGAGAAATATTAAAAACCAATTTTATAATAATTTTTGTTCAACTTTTCGGAACCGTCGTATTTTTTTGTACGTCATCACTTTGAAGTTTACTTCGAACTGAAATTTTTTTTTCACTTAACATTTCTCGTATGATGTGTAGTTTTCGAATTATACTCAATTAAAACACGGATATTGTCAACTATCGTATATATCGTGTCAGCTGCTAACATCTGAACGTTGTTTAAATACAATTCTACAGAAATTCATACACACTCTTATCAACTGCCACTAACATTTCTTAAAACTTGAACCAATTTTCAGAGGACATAATTTATACAATTTGTTATGAACAAGACTAATTAGTCTGAATCGAGATGGTACAAAAAGTAATGAAATCCCCCCAAAAAGCACCTCTGGTGCAAAAACCTTTCGCCAAGTACATTAATGTGATATTTCCCACAAAAATAGTGTTGCAGCCATTCAATCTACAAAAGTATTGAAATCAATGGGCATTGCCAAGTACAATTAAATTTTCCCAATTAATTTCTGAATGTGACCTGATCCTACTTTTCGGTAGGTATTTACATTTCGATGTACATAACTTACGTCACACGTAATAACATGCAATATACGCACTTATCAGAGAAGATCAATTGAGAGTAAAATTAAGAAACAGAAAAAAAAAAATTTGGAGATAGTGGTACTTGGCGGGCATTTTTGGCTGATGTCTAAATTACTACAAAAATGCCCGCCAAGTACCACTATCTCCAAATTTTTTTTTTTCTGTTTCTTAATTTTACTCTCAATTGATCTTCTCTGATAAGTGCGTATATTGCATGTTATTACGTGTGACGTAAGTTATGTACATCGAAATGTAAATACCTACCGAAAAGTAGGATCAGGTCACATTCAGAAATTAATTGGGAAAATTTAATTGTACTTGGCAATGCCCATTGATTTCAATACTTTTGTAGATTGAATGGCTGCAACACTATTTTTGTGGGAAATATCACATTAATGTACTTGGCGAAAGGTTTTTGCACCAGAGGTGCTTTTTGGGGGGATATATTATACATATAGTGCCTTAAAATTTTTCGATTTATATATATATATATATATATATATATATATATATATATATATATATATATATATATATATATATATATATATATATATATATATATATGTATGTACATTTAGTCATATATTATCGACATATATACATATATAATACGTATTATATACTTATGTATATGTATAGGTATGTATATATATAATATGTTATAATGGATTCCTGCAGCAGCGAAAATTATTGGAATTAAGTATAGCATATATAGCTGCGTAGCCGAAGAAAGATGCCTAAAAATTTTTTAACTTACGTTTAGGCTTGCTAGCTTCGATATCGCCTTGTTCGCCGATATAGTTAAATGCGTATACATATATACGTATACAATATTATACACATAGTAGGTATCCCACTCATTTCGATCCTCACAGCTTTCAGAGAACCCCTATACATATATACCGCGGTTTTTGCGATCCACTCATAATTCCTGATAATTTTATTTCCTCCACGGTCAAGGAAAGAATATAATTGACCGGCCAAAATCTATCGCGGAGAGTAGCTGTTATAGGTAGGTAGGTAGATAGGTATATATACCTACGTGTATGTATGTATGTATGTATGTATGTACTCGCGAACGCGCGAGGATGAGAAGAAGAACCCGCTGCGAGCGGGGACATAATAACAATGATTAGACCAACGAACGAAGCATTCCACTCGAGTTGAGTTGGAAAATAAAGAATAAAAAAAACTAATAAAAAACAAAAAAAAAAAAAAAAAAAACATTGAAAAACAAAAATAATAAAATAAAATAAAACAAAAATTTATACAAAACCAAAAATCAAACAAAACACTATGCCTCAAATCGACGCCATGATACCAAAATGGCGGACTACGGTATTACAGGTACGATGACGGATATACCTTATAATGCGGAGGGAATCACGCGTGCGGCTCGCTCACAGCAACACATATTATATACAAACTCGATTCAAACTATAGGCAGATACGTGTATTATAGGTAAGTACAGAATTAGAAAAATAAAAAAATTAAATCTTGATAATAATGAGAATAGTAACAGTTTTTATCTATTTTTAATAACATTAATAAATTTGCGAAAGTTTTAGCGCGGGAAATTCTGTTATATGTATGAAGTATATTTATAAATATAAAAGATTTTTTTGAAAACAATTAGGAAATATAACTTGTCATATTGTTTCTATCATTATTGATATTAATTCAAACCGTATATACTAGATGAAAAAAAAAGAACAATTTGAACATATTATAGATTATATTGTGCAATAATACGAATACCTATGCAGTGTACGTACCTTATCCCACGTATTATAGTGACGATAAAATTGATGTCTTTGGTATAATGGTAAGTAATTAATATGATTTAAAGCGTATTATAGTTTCAGGTTGCTTGTATATAACCAGTTAGTTATATATCTCCGTGTTAATCTCATTTTATCAAGTAAGTTGATATTTATATACGACGAAAATAGACTGAACGATATCCGTATAGAATATATACAATATTATAACGTCTTTAAATTTTGATTACCATTAATAATTATGACATGTGTTCTTATATGTGTATGATTCGAATAACCTCTGCGTAAATCTGTGACTTTGAATATATCATGTATAATATCGTGACGTTGGATAAAAGAAAAATATTAATACACCTAGTCTATACTCATAAGTTTGAAAAATCAACTGTTTTTCTCCGAAAGGAAGTCGCGGTTCGCTCCCTCAACGCGCATAGAATGAAGAGGCCGCCATTTACGGCTACTGAGAGACTGTAGAGAGCTTTAAAAGCTTATGGTATATAAGGTAGGTACCTTATACTCGCTCACCAACATCGATGAAACGCGCCCTTGTACTAGGTATACATACTTTATACATAAGGGTGTAGTATCGCGTTTATATATACCAAATACAGAATCATAAAGATCGGATTAAATATTCGTATATATATAAATAAAATCAAATTATATCTCGCTACATTAATAAAATCTAATTTTTCGTCAAAGTCATAGTTCATACAGTTCCGCGTTGACATAGAGCTGATGGTCGTATAGGTATAAATAATATACGATATTGACAAAAACAAAAAAACTGCAAGATAAATAAAATTACTAATATACATTTTATAGATTTCAAATGGATATGTACTCGTGGCGTTGGTTGTTTTTTGTACCAAAATGGCTATTCGACTTGACTTCATGGTGAGATATAGATCGCTGAGAATTGTCGGAAAGAGTGAGACAGTGTGGTCTGTGGATAGTCAGAGGCCGGGCTGGTGGTTGGCATGGCAACAACGATCCCTCAGTAGCTTTCAGCAAGCAGGTCCTCCTATACACCCTTCGGTCGTTGGTTCGTTCGTTCGTTCGTTCGTTCGTTCTCTCGTTCCCTCGTTCGTTCATTCGACTATCCCTTGTAATCTATTCAAATTCGACGACCCACGCGAGGAGCCAATATCCAGGGTGCTGAACTTTCTATACGTCTACGTATATCTACATTTTTCACCCTATCGCAATCCCCAGAAAAACGCATATATACGTATTGTATATCTATGATACATATTATCTGTTTAAATACAGAACTTCTATTATTTATTATACCCAGATATTTAGATTTGCAATTTATTCATCACAGTAAAGATTAAAAATGTTTTCAATATCACAGGTTTTACGATTTCCTCATCATTCGTTACGGAACAACATACACTACGGAAATTTGATTAAACTATACCTGTAAGTGATAATCAAAAGCTGAGGTACAATCTGGTCGAAATACGTTATGAATTCTCGAAAGTAAGATGTACAAGATCTCATGAAAATGTATTTCAAGCTCCAATTCTAAAGCAACACTTAAATTGTCCATTAAAATAGTTAAATTCTAGTTTCTACTCTTACGTTTAATGAGATAAAATCTAGTAGGTTTATATTTTTACATTTTTTTTTTTTTTACCTGGTGACGTCAGTTTGCAGGTTTTTACGAGTTTCTTTATAAAATGTGAAGTAAAATTTCAGCTAATAACCATAATAAGAAAAACCCATTCGTATAAA
The DNA here is from genome assembly GCA_963924015.1 of Macrophya annulata. Classification (NCBI taxonomy): domain Eukaryota; kingdom Metazoa; phylum Arthropoda; class Insecta; order Hymenoptera; family Tenthredinidae; genus Macrophya; species Macrophya annulata. Next base: position 34,761,817 of record OZ001258.1, on the reverse strand, counting down.
ATTCTAACTCCGTAATATAAGCCGTGTATATACGTACGTATACCACAACACATATACGTATGTAGACGCGACAGTGGGCCCCTATAACCCCTTTTCGCGAAGGGACTGAGCTGCAAGCACCAAAGAGCTCTTAGGTTGTAGTCGAGGGTAGGTACTCGTGAACAAATGCGTTGGAAACAACTGTCGTACGAACGCGTTATGCTGCAAGAACTGCGGCTTGTATTGCACTGTAATATGTGTGGCATATATCTACCTACCTACCTACCTACCTACCTACCTACCTACCTAGCTTACGGCGAAGGGCAGAAGTAGCTTATATCAAACCAGGGCAGAGAACATAACCACGTTACCTATTCGCCAGACTAATTTCTCAGCTTCATTAAATTACTACGATTTTAATGACAAAACGGACATTTAACTCTGAGAAAGAAAAGGGTTTAGTGTAGTGTGCGATAGAATTTAGCATAGTTTTTTAGATGAAACTATGAAAAATAGACGAATATTTAAGCCAATTGAATTTCTAGTTGAAATATATATTTTTTACGAGTGTGTAAGTGATACACAATATGTATATTATTAGAGAATTAACTTCTTTATTTTGTTGTGTTTATATCCTGCGTTTATCGCTGTTATTGTGGTTGCTCGAAAATATCTTGAGAACGGCAATACGTAATGTTTTTATTATGAAATTTTCTTTTGTTTGCTCGACTTAGGTATACATATGTGTATGTACCTATCTATACATATGTATCTACCCCACGTTGTTGGTGGCCAACGTTAAATTGATTACTAGGAGAAGCTTAGAAAATTGACACCTAAACAGTGTCACGAACAACATGAATTACTTGCAATGCTTTGTAACACCGAGCAGTCCATACAATATCGAAAATCAAATAATTAAATCCTGTAAATAAAACCTTGCTAAAAAAGAGACACCACATACCTTTACACATAAGTAAATACGTTTAGCTATTAGCAAAATTGAAACATGTGTATGTAGAAACGGTTATAATTATATTAAAAAACTGATTGAAAAACTGTAGGGTAAAATAAGTGAATTAATATATGGACCGGTGTTGAGTGACGGACCGCGAAATTTTTTCTCTACTCCTTACTGGATGAAAAAATGTTCAACTTAGTGAGTTATTGGTATTTGTTACAAGGTATTAGAAACAAAAAATATTCTTATAGAAATTTTCGTTCGGTATCAGAAGATCGGAAATTTTATATGGAATAAACAATTTTATACAACAGATTCTATTTTAGCTCCCCGTTTTGGCTGATGTAGATCGATTACAGTTATCGTCAATGTGGGACCATTCTCATAATAAATCGAAAAGGTGTTTTAAGAAAATTGTAAAATTGCATTAGGAGGTTTTTTTTTGTCCCGGAGTATAGCGAAACATATTGAAAACAAATATTCGAAATTTATTACGGTTTTTCAGTATTTTTGTAATAAGTGTGAATGAGTAACGTAAAATTTTTATTTTGCCGTTACAGCAATCGGATTATTTCTGATTAATAACGTGATTCGATATTAATCATCTTCAGCAACAGTTTTCAGCATTTATTTACTAACGTTGATATATTAATTATTATTGAATGACGTTTTGGAATTACGATTCTAACAGTCTGAAGTAGAGATGTATTAGTTGATCTTTGACTGTTGATAGATAATATCGCGGATATAATACAATTCTTTACATAGCTAATTGATAAATTAATGATAATACCGCGTGAGAGGGTCTAATTGTACCGATGGATACGATGTCGCGTGTTTCACACGGGTAATTAACAATCTCAATTATTACTCTACCTTAAAAATCAACGAAAGAGTTTATAACCAATTTCTTTCTAATCAAAATCTCTCACGATACAATTAGCGTCATCAATTCTCCCAAATATCTCATCCGCGATAATTAAATGAATGAAATATACAATTTAACAAAAAAAAATGTATTATTTGTGTAATTTCTATAAATAAATAAATAAATAAATGTATAAATAAATAAATAAAAATAAAAATACACCTAAATTTATATAATGTGTAAATAAATATTGAAACTCGTCATCACATAAGTAGATATGTATATGTATAATGTATGTATGTATATGTATGAGGATATACGTATCTACCACGCACGATCAGAAGGTTCGTCGTCGCGTACCTACTGCGCCTACTTATTCGATTTCGACCTCCAAGCTCCGTCCTGGCTGCGGGTAGGGTATAGGTTTAGATAGGTGAGGCGCGTCTCGGTCGCGTCATCACGCATATATGGCAAAACGAAGAGTCCGTGGCTCTCGCGTCCGTACCGCCAATCACCGCCCGCCTACTAATGAACCAAACCTCGAAGCCAATGGCGTCTCGACATCGCTGCGTCGCTCAGCGCGCATAACCAGTCACCTAACCTAACCTGCAGGGATAAAACGGGATAAGGGAAATCTTATCTATACTCTATACACAGCTGAGAATTACTCATGTGTCGATATATTAAGGTACATATATATCAAAAGAAAACTTTATCGAAAGTATCTGAGCTAAAATAATTATATCATTTTTCTCATCAAATATAAATAACCTAAAAATCTGACACATGGATTTCGTATGATAAATCAAATGTACGTGAAAATATAGTTCTTGATCTTGTGAGGCAGTGCGGTGTATCTTGAAACTACAGTCGCCATTCAATTTTCGGGATTTTCTCACGACGTACCCAGTTTCGATTGAAAAATCTTGACTCTATAGCCGAGTGCGTAACTCGTATAAAGATAGCAACAGTTAGCACAGTACAGTGAGGATTTCTTAGGAATGCAAAAAGCGTTCTTTCACGTTCGCGCTCCGCGGTTGAGTTTATATGGTATATATACATACGTATATACATAGTCGTCGTTTCTTCCACCGCGTAGGTATAAGGTAGGTAAGTATAATACATATACATACCTATATACATCAACAACAACTATACGATGGAAAATACTACTGCAGTCAGTAATGGCGGTAGAACATAGAACGCGGCGTGCTTACGAAGGAAACCTTCGATAAGGAGGGAGTGTCTACCGCCATAATCACAGCCTCCAACGCCTCTGCTCTATACATTTACACATCTATACATACCGAACCATCCTATATACGTTCATGAATATATGTATTCCAGTATATGTATACTTCATATTCTACCTATATAGGTACATAATAAATATATATATATATATATATGCATGTATATCTACCGGAGACTTATTTACACGATGCCTTGCAGGTAGGCTTGCAGTGCTTGGTGCTTGGTACCCGTGGTGCCTGCAGTGGGTTGTACTCGGTAACCACCTCTTATATATACTTACCACTATCTCTAGCAAGGTATCACGTTCGTGTATATTCGTAGGTTGGTATAGGTGTACCTTTACCTCGCCTTCTACGTACATACATCTCGTTCGTTGTTATTCCTATCCTACCAGCAAGTGCAACAGTGAATACAACAATATCCGTGAAAAATCTTAACTCAGAACTTTGCCAGTCGTTATAACATGTGTATTACAGGTTAGAGCGTGTTTCAGATATCAAGTTAAGGTTTTAAATCGCTTTTCTTTGATTTCGAACGAGCTGAATTAGTCTACAAATATATAAATTTTATATTCATATTTCTAAATCGCATAGATGTGTATGTATATATGTATATACCTATAATATATTATATTGCAAATAAAGAAATATTTCTCTTGATATGTTACACGTCAGATATGAATCAAGAGCTAGAGAGAGAGAGAGAGAAAGAAAACGGTACCTGGCGCGTCGCAAAGTAAACCTCGTGATTTATAGAAAACTGGAACAACACCGTAATACTGTATAAGAACGTTTATAGTTATATGTATAACATATGTATATATACACCTAACCTAACGTGCAGAATAATGGATGAAAATAGTTGTTCGTTCGATACTATAAGTTTCTTTATCGAGGAGGAAGATTTGATCGCTTCGAAGTCTAGTGTAGGTATATTACGTATAAAGCTCTTTACATTCATACATTTATATACGTGCATCTGTATACTTATATGTGTATAACGTTGCGATTCTCTCGTGCGTAAATCACGCGATACCTATATATATATATAGTTCATTAATGTATATAATACCGCCTTTTTATAAAAATTCTTATAGAACGAAATATGCGGGATTGAAGTTTACAGAGTGAAAATTTTTGAGCGTAGAAATAGTTTCGCGATACCTACCACATCCTATATATATATATGCACATTATACCTATTGCTTTTCTCGTCGTCCGCGAGTAAATTTTTTATTGTCTTGTTCTTTTTTTTTTTTTTTTATTTTTTTGTTTTCCCTGTGTGCGAATCAAGTGCAGAGAGGGAGAATTTTTTACGGAGGGAAAACTCGCTAATTGCTGCAGCAGTACCGCGTTATACATAATATACGCTCAACTTTCGCCTAGTAAAGTTCGTGCGCCAAATGCAGCTATAATTATTGTGACAACTGACAAAATAACATTAATCCCGAGTGTATAATATAACAGGTAAACTAATTAGAACAAATTTTAATGCTAATCTACGCAGTCGAGTGAAACCCTAAGTAGGCGCTTCACAGATTCGCATCGTTAGTGTCGAGGCGTCAGCCTGTGAAAGGAGAGCAATTTCACGTTGTTCATTCAATGATTAATTCACCTTTAAGCATCCAAAGAGGCGTCATATGTATATCAACAAATTTCAATTATTATTCATCAACTTATCAGTATCATAATATGTATTCGCAAAAGACCGTACTTATTACACAGCTCCTAACCGATTATAATATAACAATTGAATAAACGGTATAGATTCAATGGGGTTTCCCTAATTGGCCATCTTTCAGTAGGTATGACTTTCATGTATAGGCTAGATTCTTTCTCGTGTTAAAATGGAAATTGAATCCTGCAGAGAAACCGAAGGTAATAATTCTTCGTTAAGCATATCAATAATCATCTTTTTCTGAAATGTGCAAAAAGATTTGGTGATGATTCTAAAATTCTTACTTAATATTTGATAAAACTGTGTCCTGTATCATCATTATGCAAAATTATCCTGCCATTTATTGTCCGTGATACAACCGTTTCCAATTTTATTCCAGCGAGGTATATCTAAGTCAACAATTTTACTGATTTTGTATACGATGCTGTAGAACTTCTTTTTATCAAAAATCTTAGACATTGGTCTGGTTCCTGATATGCAGTTAAGGAATTTGTTTCTATAGTTTTGTCTCAGTTTCTTCAATGAACTGATTAACTACATTCAATCCAATAATGTACCGGAGTGAAATAAAACAAAATATGAGAGTCAAGTTTCATTCATGATTCACACTATTTGCGTAATGTTACGTAAGTTTACTGATTGCGTATATGTAATAATCGTCCCTATAACTTATTGTTTGCCATGCGATGTCCGGTTATGATTAGCGACGTGCGCTTGACGTAATTAAGGAAATCAAATAAGGTATGGATACTTATACATAATTCTGAGGAATGAATTGAAATATTTAATATTGAAATAAAATAACTTGAATTTTACTGCAAGACATCGACGTCGAATGACGTACTTGACAAATCGATATGGCTGCCACTCCTCAAGCTTTCGCCACAGGGCACGACATCCCTCTTCTCTTTCCCTCACTCGGCGCACTCACGATTCACGATATTAAAGCTTATCACAAATTGTACTTTCTTGGATTCTTTTCTTCTGTTGAAATTTTTAGTGTTAAAATATAGGTAGACACTGTTGTAACACGGCACTCATTTTTTTTTTTTTCAATCGCAAAAGTCAATCTTTAATTTATTGTCGTATATATCGTCCTCAATTTTAACCTTCATATGTATACGTATTATTGATACGTAGGTGTGATATTTTTGCTGATAAATAAACTGGTAAAATTATTAAAAAAAAAAAAAAATAAAACCAAATTCCCATCACGCGATTAACACATGTTGTTGATACTGAGGTAAGCTCTCAAAAAGTCAATATGGCTTCTGTACTTTAGTACTATTTTTTATTTATTTATTTTTTTCAATCTCCCTCTCTTCGTAATTCCGTACGACTCGCGCACAGTTCTTGCGTTAACCATGGGCTCATCGCCTTAATCGTTGAACGATATTCCGACGTGATTTAAATATCGTGGATCCGTTCGTTTTATACCTTAGTCGTAAAAATGAACGTTATGAAAATATGTAAAGAAAATTTGTCCAGATCCCGTAAAGTTCTGGCTCTGTAAACCGCCCGGGCAATATGCTCGGAGCAGCACCCGCACCCATCGAAATCCGAGGACTCTATAAGGTGGTTTCCATCCCCAATAACTGGCTAGCGCTGGGAGGCCAGCCGCTGCAATCATTCCGGTAATGATTGTCATTACGGGAACAGCGGGTGCTGGAGGACGCGGGGGAGGACGCCAGTGAGGGCGCGTCCACGACGCTGCCCACGAATAAGAGACGGGATTGGTCTGCATTACTATTGCGTCTCTTTCTGATGGTACCATCGCGGTTCCGACAAACGGAACTGTACTGCGTCGAGTCAAAAGCTCGTTGTTGCACCGAAGACCCGGACGTGGATATCAGGAATGAAAATTATACGCGAGGATATGTCCCATATCGTTATTTCGCATTTTCAACCCCTGCATGCGTTGTACAGGCACAAGTTTGCCAGAAGCTAAAGGGGCGCTTGTGTTAACCGTTATGCATATAATATTTACACGATTTGTTATTCCGTTAGAAAGATTATCATTGAAAGATTTTTGTAGATATATTATATGTGAATATAACTGACAGGGCTATGACTGGGGATATAATCGAGGTTTACTTGTCTGCGGTGTTGCGGTTCTATAGTCGACTTTGAAACGATCATATTGTTGTTCGTTGAACTGACCGCGAATTATGCTTTCATTTGTTGAATTATTTATGAAGAATTTTTAAATTATTATATCTACCTACCACTTTATTTCAACGCACAGTTTTTACCATCAAAATATCGTAAAAACCTGATGCAGGTGTTTTATTACAAAGATATGTATGTGTTGGTATAGGCTGTTTATACATATGCGATAAGACGAAATTTTACTCTGAATTTCGATTGAATTGGTCACACTGCAGTTATCGAACGAATGCCGTAGAGGAATTTCAAACCGTTATACATCTCGCACGTTTAATTTACAAATTGCACAATATTTGGACGAAAAGCAATTGGTGCTTGAAAAAGGCTGGTTTGAAGTTCTAAATTTTTTAAATTCTGAATGGTCGGAATTGTGAAATTTAATGAGTATTACCGACTAACAGTTTTTTGAAATGGTATAATTTCTCCGAAAGTCTGCATAGCCGATTCAAAAAAACTTCATATCGAAAAATATCCAAGGTTCAAAATTCCGAAAGCGAAAGATCCCGAACTTGCAATTCACGCATGAAGCATCGTACCTACCCCCAATTAAACTTTGACTTTCGGAGTTTTGGACTTTTTGCACTCCGATCGATCCGAAATTTACTAATTCGTAATGGTCACAAATGAATTCGAGATTTTGACCGTTCAGAGTTTTTAAAATTCAGAACTTCAACCCTACGTCTCAATCCGTATTATAATTATTCACGGTTTTTGTGAACCCTGTAGTTTCGTCAAATTCATTCAAAAGAAGCGACGTCATACGTGACCATATGACACGTATGATGGCGTAGGTGTAGGTGTACGAATATGGTTACGAAAAATATAAGAGACCGTATTTTTCTCCTTTGTTTCCGGTGTAGTTGAGTCACGTGACCCGAAATGGACGGACTTACTGCAAACTGGGGAACGTAAAGTACAACCATAGATTATTATTACGGTAGGTACGATTCTAAGGAAGTCGGTTGGCTGAGGTTGGCCTCGAAATGATGATGCCGTGACAGACTAGACCGCAGACACGTTTCTTCGCAGCTCTTCCTTTACTCCGTTTCTCTCAGCCTTTTATGGCGAGCAAAAGTCGAAGAGAGGTCAATCGCTTTCATACAAATGTCTTTACCAATATATGTATATGCATATCTTAATGTACATTAAACAGAACAAAGTACACGTATTTCCATTCTCTTACACGTACGTATATATGTACATACGTATATAATTAACATACATTTTATAAAACAAATTTTCTGTAATATATCATTACACTTTTCTTCCGAAAGGTGAGTGCATACCTACTGTCAACCCCAACCCTCTCGACTTCCTTTTTTCTCTCTCAAACTCTGTTTTACAGACCATGGAAAATATTCTTGCCACATGTCTTATATGGTCGAAAATACTTGATTCTTTTTTCATTTCTAATTTTATTTTGGTCATATTTTTTGGTTCAAAACAAAGATCGAACAATGTCCTTTAATTTTACTTCATATAATTTTATATCGTCTTTTTTACATCTGGTGCTTTTCAACTCTCGAAGTAATCATCTTATATTCAATTCATTGTGTTGCCTTCGTTTATATTCGTTGTAGAACGTACAGGGCATGTTTGCTCAATTCTATGAATGGAATAAGTAGCGAACTAACCTATATGATGCTCGAGTAACTATCCTGAATAGGAAATTATAGGACGAGCTAGGCTGTGCGTAGATCTGCGTAACGCAGCTAGACTGCAGGGGAGAAGCACAGGGTTCTGTGGGAAAAGTTTTTTTTTTTTTTTTTTTTGCGAACCGTTGATCTGCAGCATTTTAAAAAATCGATTTTCAAACGATTTTAACACCCCCCAGATTTCTTCTCAACTCGATGTATTATTACTCAGATAAAAATACGTACCAATGCTATTGAAACAGAAGACGTAAAATAGCACAATCCGTATTTCATTTAGCAAATGGTAATCAAGAGTCTATCCTGTACGGAGTATAACGTCTGCAGATATTGTATTCATGCACAAGGTACGGTGCTACAAAGGGATGTGTTAATTATTGAACAGATAATTCTCAACAGGAGGAATAGAGAGCGATAGAACTTATAGAGTGAGAATACCAGAGTCGGAATAGAAATTCTGGTTTTATATATGTATATGTATATTAGATAAATTCTTACTCATGATCATTTACACTGGCAAACTAGAATTTGCGAGGGTAAAGTTGTGCATTTAATGAAATTCTCATTTGTATCTAAAAGTGAGAGAGTTATGACCGTTTCGATATAAGGTTAAGGCGTAAACTAATATTTTGCAATAGAATTCAGAGAAGTTTATTATGATTTTGGTTTAAATTTGTAATATATTAGCACAATGTTTGTTTTAAAATGTTTTGTGAACTGATTGACGAATAGATCTTGATTCCAAGATAAAATTTATATTATTAAGGTGATTTTTTTTTTGCAGACTTGAAAAGTTGTAAGTAGATTTTGAAAAATTTTTATAGGATGTGAAGATACAAATTAAAACTTCAAATGCAAACGTTAATTCTAATTCACATCTCTAAATTTTCGAGTATTATAATTTTGCTGAAATAAAATTATATTTATGTCCCAAAAATTGGAGTACAAAAAAATTTAGGTTTTAAGAGATTTCAGACTGGTACTTTTATTCCAATTCGGGTGATTTTAAGAGATTGAAGCATGTCATGCCTGCACGGGGCTATACCTACACATATTCCTCGTTATACTATATACCGCATATATTCACACTGAAAATTTATACCCAGTAATTAAATTCTTAAATATTTTCAAGTGCGAGTAATAATTTATAATTTTAAAGCTTTAATTAAATTTTCAAGATACACACTCTGACTGCAGGCGATATAAAATATGAAATTCCATTTAGATTACGTACGTATACATTTTCCAGCTCTCAATTTTTTCTTGTCTTTTTTTTTTCCTTCTTTCTTTTTTTATTTTTTTTTTTTTTTTTATTTATTTATTCCATTTTTTTTTACAGCTCTCTCATGATCATTGTTCTTCGCTAAAGGTGTAAGCTGTATGAATAGATTTCGAGTGAGAATTAAAAAACTGTTCAACGCGAAGCGTATATAACAGTATATAGGTAGGTATCCGTAGGTAGGTATCTCTTTTAAATACATCGTTGATAAAATTTTCTGATGAGAACCGCGCGTTGAGTTGAGTTACTTTTAATTCACTCGATGAAAGCCGCGTCATTGTTCTTGCAGCTTTATTTTTATCCCTTTTTATTTTATTTTTATTTTCAGTATCTTCTTTATTATTTTTTTTTTTGTCAAACACGTAAAATTTTCTACGGATATATATAGGTCGTGTTGTAAACGATCGAAATATAAGTAACAACAAGCTAGGTGGTAGTAAAATTCAAATATCTGAGAACTTGTGCGGCTATTATTATTAATAGTTCTATATCTATCTATCTATTTGCACTTTTTATACTTCATGTAATCAGAATTCTTATTGAGCGTCGTTACGAGCGAATGAGTCAACCATTCACACGTGACAGTAGTCAATAACGACCGAGGAATCTATGCTTTACCGTTATCGTACCGTTTTTACTTTCAGTTTATCGATCTCAACGGTGAAAGAAAATAAATAAATAAATAAATAAAGAAAAAAAAGTTACAAAAACTCAACTACATTTTCTCTACAGAGCGTATATTACTTGCTCGCAATTTGAAAAAACTGACTTTTTCTCAGAGAATTCTTGGCAATTGTTTCAAACTTATAAATCAAATCAAAAATTTTATGTATCAATAAAAACTGTGAAACGAAATATGACGAATTTATATATATTTTGTAATTATAGAGACTTTTTTTGAATAATAAGAATTTGAAAGCTCGTCGTTAAATTATATATAAGAATTGCTGTTAGAAACGTGGGGTAAATCTTTTCAATTCTTATCTATTTTATTCACCGTTAAAAAAGATTTCTTATTTACAAAAGCCACTCGTTTATCCCTCGAGGCTTGAGGACCCCCCACTCCCTCCCCGACTCGTTTATAGCGATGTAATAAAGCTACTCCCTACTGCCCTCGTCGTACTCGTGGAGGCGATGCGGACACCGGCCACCGCGGGGTCACCCTCAAATCATCGCGGGTGTGAGGCGAATGAAGTTCGCCCGAGCGGAAGTAACGGGATAATGGGAGCCATGAAAGCCATGAAAGCCATGAAAGCGGCGTTTCTCCGCTGGTCAACGTAGCTTTGATGTCCGGATGCATCACATTGTACCAATACTTGAATCTCACGCGAAAATTATGGACCATGATGCATTCGCTTATATATATACCTACAGTAAAAATAATTCTACTGCAGTGATTGTAATTTTATTTCGAAAATAAAGAATAAAATATTTTTTTTTATTTTGTTTTTAATGTCAAAAAATATGCAAATTTTTGCCAATTTTTGCAGTTTTTATATTTTACCAATCACGCCGTGTTTATATTTTCAAACTTAAACCTTTTCGTACTTGAGATTGGAAATTTTTTCTTAATTTAAAAAATTTTTTTGTTTTGTTTCAATTCTGGATTTTTGTAATTTCGCGTAAAATTCGGTCCCGAGGACTGCAACTCGCGTATATACGGGGTAGTGAAATTTAAAAATGATCTTTCGGTCAATTATATTACCTACCGAAATTATGAACCCATTACGAAGCATTACCACAACTTCTCAACGACTCTCCTTACTCATCTTTGCGATATTCTCGCTAAGCCTTCGCGTAACGCGTCGTCAACGCCTGCACGAACCGCCAATTTTAATGCGAGTCTGACGAAGTGGGAGAAGAAGAGTGCCGCGAACGCGTTACGTTAGTATCGTACTGTTCCATTCCATTCCATTCCATTCCGTTCCGTTCTGTTCTGTTCTGTTCCGTTTCATTCCGTTCTGTTCGCTGCTAGACTTTACGAGACAACGACAACGACGATGACTACACGACGACTCCGTCGCCCGCTACATTAAGCACTTCACGGCAATTTGCGAAACATTTGCGCGAGAGAGCAGATATACAACGTTGATGGGAAGCGAGATAGATAGGTATATATATATATATATATGTATATTCTATATACACGTATACTTATATACGTATAGTACATAAGGGGCTAAAGGGGAGATGAGCTTGCGGAAGCTGGTACAGATTCTGTGGGCGAGAGGAAGAACTCCAAGTGGATGTGACCGACTGCCAGAAACGTTGGACCAAGAAAAGGACTTTTTTTTTTTAGAGTTCTCAAGCACCTCGGAATGGGGTTGAGTTTTAAAAGCGACAAATTCCACCGTCAACTTTTGTCAGAATTTCTTCTTTTCTCTCTCTTTCTCTCTCTCTCTCTTTCTCTTCACTCTCTTCATTTACTTCCTCCTTTTTATTTCCTCTTTATTTTCACCACAAAAATATATCCATTATATGTATATAAATATTCCACAGTCACCCTTATGCATACATCGAATCGTTACAAAATGCAATGGCTATAGGTATAATGTAACAATTAAGTATATATAAATACAGAAGTTTATTATAATTTCAGTCTTGATTTCTAAACACTTGTCCGCATTCATCCCTGCACAGTATATAGGTTATAATATACAATCAAATCTATTGTTACCATAATAACCACTCTAAAAGTTCAAGTCATAACGGCTGTGACAGGTTCACAAGGGCATGGTCACTAGATCGATCGATCGAATTAATTGTGAAAGAAACCGAGTTACTCGATATAATATTCTCCTTGATTAATATTATAGGTACACGTCCACAAGTCAAGTGCAATGCTGCAGTAGGTACAGAACGACTATTACATTTATATCCAATTAACGATTTTATACACATGCACTGTGTGGTGGTCTGTTATCCTGCAGGAACAATTTAACAACTGTTTCATTACCAGAGAGAAAACATGTTCGATCTCAAAATTGATTATTTCATCATTCACGGACAGTTTGGACCTTTTTAAAATTAAACATATTTTCATCAAATTCCTTATACCTATGCCTATACCTAAGCTTAACGCAAAATTATTCAGCATTATCTTTTCGTCTTCTTCTTCTTCTTCTTCTTCTTCTTTCTTTCAGATATTCTCATCCCTAAATCTTTTGAACTTTGTTCGTCTCTAACCCATTAGGGTTACTATATTTTAACCTAGCTTATTCGAGCCTTTTGTCTAGCCAACATATATACACAGCATTAGCCACGTGCTCTTAACTTCTGTTTTGACAATTGACTTCGAACAATTTGTAGTCCAAGATCAGTATCGACGAAGGGTGTCACCCTGGTGCGACAGAGATCCTTAGTCGAGATAGTATCGAGGTCCTGGACCTCTATTAATCCCAACCGCCCTCAACTACACGGGCCTCTAGGTATATAACCGCAGTTTTTTGTTTCATTTCTTTTTTGAATTTTTTTTATTTTTTTTTTGAATGCATCAGAAGAAGAGAGCGAAAGCTTTTCTCTTCAGACAGAGACTCTTTTGTTTTCACTTAAATATTCCGTTTGCTTATATAACATACTATACCATACGCGCAACGAAAGACAATTTATATTTTTATTTTTCCATTTTTGTTTTTATTTTTTATTTTTTCCTACGGCATATTATGTTTTAGCATATCTTATCCACTCGAATATATGTTGTATATATATATATATTCCACTTTTTTCCCAACTACGTGCGGAACACTTCAGTATCTAAATGGGATTGAATTACTTGATAGCTTCTGCGCAAAAGTTAAGAATCATTTTTCTTCTAAAAATATACGACAGAGGGACAAGACAAGAGGATTTACTACGACGACGAAAGGCGATGGTGAAGTCGAAGGCTGGGGTGGAACAACCCCATCGTTTTGTATACCCCGTTGCTCCGTTACCCTAGCAACAAAAGTACAAAGTTAGTAGCGCTTCACGACACCGACCTACTGACTTAAATTTCACTGAGATTTTTATACTTTTATGGACTTTACGCTTCGCTAATTGGTACTGCAATTTACTTAATATTATGATAAAAAAATTTAAAAAAATTTATAATCAAACAAGTATTATCGTTGTTACATGTATAGTTTGACTATCAGATTACAGTTTGTACGGGCGTTGGCTTTAATGACTCGTATAATAATTTCGAAAGCATTATCCATTCGCTGTAGTTCAATGAGCCTATAAAAATATGAAATTCTTAAGATTTAAGCCAATTTATTCAAGAATACACGTGTCGAAACTTCAACGTAATCTTTTTATTCGACAGTTATTTATTATTCGGTTAAAAAGAAGATAAACTATAAGGTTCCAAAGTGCTTAAATGTGTAGGTACCAAATGACGTACGAAAGAAAGGAAAAAGTCCTATAGAATTACTAAACAGAATAGTGGATATAAAAAAACACATAAAAGAGTAGCGGTAATGGCTACATTAAGATACTCCTAATTGAGAATTCACGGAACACGCGGATGACGAAATATGACTACTATAAATTTACCATTTATCGTAATTGGCCACTCGATGTGTTGATTCGATTTTATTTCTCTATAAGATTGAGCTCAGGCATGTAACTGCAGCTCTCGATAAGGAAACGTACGCGGACGTGTGTAAACTATCATATAAGTGGATAGATGCACAAGCTGACATATTATACGAAATTGAACAGACATCAACATCCTAGTAGGATATAGCGAGTTCAAGAATCGTATTATACCAACATGGGTTGTAAGTACGTATGTATGTACATACATATATGAAGAAGAGAATCTTTATTACTAATTAGAATATTTTTTTCTTCGTAGTAAAAGAGGATGGGCTTGGCTGACAAAGTGACAGGGACGATGTCAAATGTTCCACGCTCCCTTGACTCCTTGCCTTTCGTGTTCCACATCCCATAGCCTTATAGCTAGGTACCCGTGAATCTCCGGATACCTTATACTTCCACGCCGTTACTCTATGTATAGTATATCGTATAATTCTAATGTCGTATAGAAACTCTTTCACACGGACCAAGCCCATATTTGATATAGCTTTATATGTCTGACCTTAAAAGCTCTCGGACAGTTCAAATGCCTCTATTGTCTTCCCTGTGACTCGACTAATGCTTCCAATTTAAATATGTTCAACTTGCTTTCCTATTGTCAAAGAGGACACAGAATAAGCTTTCGGAATTAGGGTTGTTTTATTTATTTATTTTTTATTTTTTGGGTAAAATATGAAAGTATCGAACTTTTATTGTCTCATTGTAATTCTTGGAGTTGGTTTTACGACCGAGAATGGATCGAGGTGAATAGGTACGAGTGTGAGCGTAATGAGGTGACTATCTAGACAAATTGATGTCACCCTTGTACAATCTTGAGCGTGTTATTTATCTTAGAAGGATTTTTGGTGGGTCCTGAAAGCTACGCAATTTATCACAGTTCATTTGCTCCGTGAGGAAAGCAGAGTTCTGGAATCTGGCAGATTCAATCGACTAAAGAATGTCGACCGACCACCCGATCATTCCTCTTCCTGCAGACTGTAGAGACAAGCTTCTCTCTCTATGTCTTTCTTTATTATCTTTTTCTCGTCGTTTCTTCGTTCCTGTTTTCACTAATTATCCTTTTTATATAAAAACAACGTAATTAGACATCCCAGATTCATTATTATACACCAGATGACACACCAAACTTATCAATTCCGTCCAATAAATTACAAATCAATTTTCTACTCGACATCTTCGATGCTATTAATTAATTCCCCGTGAAAAAAATGACAATGAATTCTGTAATCCTATTCCAAATTCGTGCAGTTCGGTGCACGGATCATAAAATAAAAATTGTATAAAAGGTCAATGTATAACTGAAGGTACATCGGCGCTCGTTCACTCCAGGGATGCGTTAATCTCACGGTGTTGCGTGTCACCGGAGGTGGTCCCCGAAGATGGATATCCACCTTTGGGTATAGAGCGGCGACGGCAGGTAGCCTGCAGGTAGCCGGCGGAGCTCTGCGGGGGGTTTTCCTCGGTTCTAATGCAATTCATGAATACAATGTGGTGAGCGCGTACGGGGTCGTTCGTATCCTAGTAAATGAAGTGATGTAAAATAATGGGCTTTGTGATCAAACACCTAATTATTATTATATAGTGCCAGAGCTGAAAAATGGGGCGAACTAAATCGTGGTGATGCCTTTTCTTTTATATATTCGATATAGGTATACATATATACATTATTGTGTATATAGGTATGTGTAGACCGGAATTATACGAGCTTACAATGAGCAGCATCGATTTCAAAGCCTTTTCTCTTCAAAAGGATCTCTGTATCCTTCAGTAAAGTGTAAAAGATCTCGAAGTAATGAAAGAGAATTGAAAACGAGTCTATATATATTATATATATACTAGACCGTTTCAAAAAAATCGACTATTTTTCATTTTCAAAGAGTAACTCAAAAATATTGTTCCAAATGACGAGAAAAAAAAATGCTGTCAAAGTTTGAACTCTTAATATTAATATTAAGAGGTGCCTCATCGCGATTTTCTATTTCCAATCTAAATAACATGGGGAAATTTTTTTTTAAACTTTGGAATTCTATAACTCGTCAACGCATTAGTGTACTGATAAGACCAGAACATATTTTTGTAGTGAATTGAACGCTCTAAAAAAAAGGTCTCTTGTTCTTTTTCGATAAATCTAGCTATTTCCAAGTTGGTGTATTGGTTATTAATGGTAATTAATCATGACGAACTTGGAAACAGTTGGATTCATCGAAAAAGACCAAGAGACCTTTTTTGTAGAGCGTACAATTTTGAACAACAGCATTCATGCAGAATCTTTCTAAGTAGATTAATTTTCAAGATATAAAAATCGAAAAGTTCCACAAGACCACTTCCCATGTTATTTAAATGGGAAATAGAAAATCGCGATGAGGCACCTCTTAATATTATTATTAAGAGCTCAAACTTTGACAACATTTTTTTTCATCATTTGGAACAATATTTTTGACTAACTCTTTGAAAATGAAAAATAATCGATTTTTTTGAAACGGTCTAATATATACCTATATATACTTAACTCTATATACCTGGTTTATCAGGCGTTAGCATTTTCATTTACACTCACGTTGAAGTAATGAAATCGATTATAGATCGTTACTACTTGACCACAGTCATTTAATCCACGAAATATACAACTTGTTTAATAATATCATTAAATAGAACGGAGGTAGTAGCCGTTGAAAGAGTTTTTTTTTTTTTTTTTTTTTTTTTTTATCTCTCTCTGTCCTGTCAGCGTCATCTCTTATTTATTTTCTGGCGTTATTACACCATCATTACAACGGCTTGGTAGGTAGGTAGGTAGGTAGGTAGGTAGGTGTAATAAAAACGTGTACAAATCACACGCCAGGTTACTATTTCACAGAAAACAGTTCTTTGTTAGGTATGGAATGGAATGAAAATTAGTTGCGGGCTTTGCAAGAACCAAAAAATTAAAATAACCGAAGGCTACTGTTTTTACAGACATTAGTATACCTACCAGAATTGCGTAACTCGCTCTTTTCATACAGTTAGATGTATGTGTGATGTTAAATTTATGTGTTGTTGCGAGTTTGTGCAGCCTTCGATGGTGATGTGATCCAAATGGCCCAACACAGCTGTGAATGAATCCCTCGGCAAGCAAACCGTGAGACAACGAAAAAAAGAAATAAATAAAAATAAAAATAAAAAATAAAAATAAAAACCTTCGGACCTAATGACAAACATCCTTTTGTTTTGTAGTCCTAGTCGGAGATGACACGCAAATATATACTTAACTGTTGGTCGGACGAGAATAGCATGTAGACAAGTGATATGCACTGAACTTTCTACGAAAAGATGATTGTTTTTTATTTTTTTTATTTTTTGACTTCATTTTTTCAAACTCGTTTTCAACTTTTGTCGCCGTTTCATAATAACATGAATTACCCTGATACGTAAGCTTCTATAATACGTAGAACTTAATCATGTTTTGTAAAAAATTTGAAATTGAGATGCAACTTTATAAGGTGAAAAAGATCCAAGAAAGATCTTCAATTTCATGCCAATTCTTGTGAATTTTAATCACAACTTTCATGAGTAAAAATAATTGAATTTTGCATTGTGGAAAATCATGTGAATATAATTCAATTATTCCTTATTATTCCATCGGGAAAGAAGTCTCAAACAAATAATCATCTACACCTACTTGCAGCTCAGTAATGAAAATGCAGATAATGAAGTTCAGGCTTCTTATAAGTGAGTGTAAATTTGAGTATAAATACATCGCGGAAAGGCTGAGTGAGTTGATATCCTTTTCCTACGATTTTTTGGATCTTGAACTCACGAAACGGTAAAATTTCACCGGAACAGATCACGCATAGCTTACATCCATACTTTGGATTCAAATGCTTACACAGGCTAATAAACGATTCCTTTATTATCGAACAATCGATTGCAACGGTGGGGATCTGTTACTCGATTGCCAACTACATCCTCCAATCTTAGTCCCATAACATGGCAAATTTTAGTTCGCTGATTCAGACCCATGTTGCGAGGATAATTAGCTAAACAAGAAACATGCTTGAGTATAATCATAATATATTCATGTCTGAAAATCGTTGACAATTTTTTCGATTACAGTTACAATAATTTCGGTAAATCTTGCTCCTAATTTTCAACTAAATTTCTAGAGTGAAAATAAGTTAAATTTTCATTTTTCACTCCGATTTCATTGGGTTTTAACATCGTATAGTTTTTTTTCTTCGGTTTCATGGTTTTGCTGGTACTTTCTCACCTACCTAACGGTTATATACATAAATTTTTTTTCTTTATACCGTGAAAAACTTTCCCAGTCAAAAATCGAGCTCTACGTCAGGTATATAAGAAGCTCTGTATAATCCCACAAAGTCTTCGAGAGATCCTTCCGGCGCTAAGCGAATACAAAAGGAGGACTACCATCTGAAACAAAAGAACACTGACACTGGAGGAACGCGTTAAAACGAAACGGAATGTCACGCTTGCGATTTGCCTATTTAAAACTATTTCCAAATTCGAAAGTGGATTAGTTTCTTCAGACTTTGCCTCGGTCCAACGTTAGGAAAGTTTAGTTTAAGATGGAGGGTCCAAATCTTCGCTCTTTCAGGCCGCTGTCAAAAGACTTTTCTGTCAAAATAAAGAGCGCGGAAATGTTGGTCTTTTACAGGTCTCATTGCGGCAAGGTTTGTTATTTCTAGCCAATGGAACCTTCTTCGAGGTCTAACTATTTTTAATCATAAATTTCTTATCGCAATAAAAAGCAGAGTGACAAAAGGTGAGCAGGAGGACCATGATTTGATGATAAATAAGATTGACAGTATATAGAAGAAAAGAGAAAATGGAACCAGTTTGCGTCGGCGCGATTGATTGCATCGCAAGAAGAGTCACAAACCCCCACCTTTATTCCCCCTGATGCCATTTCGAAACCCGAAACGTATTTATCTTAGGGGATCACGGTCGTCGAACGCACAACAATGCGCTACAGGTGCTGCGAGTTGATACCTTATTCCTCAATCTGTTGATTATATATATGGGACCGGGTTGAAGTTCCGAATTTCGAAAGTTTCAAACTCAATGGTCAAAATTACCAATTCATTTTAGACAATTTCCAATTTTCAGAATATTTTCATTGGAAAAGATTGGAATGGAGACAGTTCAAAACTCAAAAAATCCAAAACTCCAAGAGTCGATTCATAGCATGTACCAATAAAATAAAAGCCCATTAAGTTTCCGGGTTTTATACACTCGCCTCTTTTCTGAGGACGATAAATCATCATAATTCATTGAAACCGTCGACAATTCGTATTAACGTACGCCTATCCTCGTGGATGCATTGGACGGTACAGCCGCACGCTTCCTTTCGCGTTATATACCCTTCTTAAAGCCACACTTATATTCTTTCGTGGATATAACGTCCTGCAATCTAGGTTCAATACCGCATGTGCGAATGTGTACCTACCTACATATCGCGGCGAGCTAACACACCGAGAAAAGAGGGGGATATAGTGAAAGAAACGGAGCACGCCACGGTCGACGCAAGAGTTGACCGGTCGGCAGTCGTGTTGTCCCTTTGATGTGGCCGCTCCCGCGATCCCACACTGCATCGAACGCCCAGCCGCCGTATCGTTGGACTTGGACCTGGAGACCAAGAGATCTGAACTGAGGCTTGCTTGGCCTCCTGCTATCCACCCCGAATACCTCACCTTCTCCGCTGCGTCTTCGTTACATTCGACTTTATTCCGCACGATTTATTTATCTTGCTTGAAAGCGTATATATATATATATATATATATATATTGTAGACTCGCGTCCGCTTACGTGTATCCAACATACGTGTGTGTATGAATTGTTGTATGTATGTACATATATGAATGTGTTTGTAACACACATCACCAACCTTGCGGCACGGTTGTCCAAGCCTCGCGAACAACCCGGTGAGCAGCAGCGAATACCACGAGGATGAAAAGAATGCTTAGTAAATGGATCTCTCTCTCTCTCTCTCTCTCTCTCTCTCTCTCTCTCTCTCTCTCTCTCTCTCTCTCTCTCTCATGGCTCTCGGGGAATCCCCACGAATTGCTCTGCAAAGTAACGCCGTTGCATCTGCAGCGATACAAGTGTAGGTAGTACTCTCGGAGTTTAATCATTTTTTATTTTTGTATTTTTTATCGATCTTCTTTTAACGTTCTTTTTTTTTTTTATGTTCCGAAGTTTCTTCTTCGTCTTCATGCCTTTCAATTAATTATTATTATTTTTGTCTTTTTTTGAATTCGTCTTTTTTTTTGTTTTTTTTTTTTTGGGTCTCTTGATTTATCTACATAAATTATTAACAGACGAATTAATATCCCTTGAACTGCAGTGGTCGTTTTTTTTTTTTTTTTTTCACTTGGAGAAGATTTATCACCGTTGAGTAACGGAAATTTGATCAAACCACACGGAATAATGAGATCGTTCGTTTTACCTACCTACCTACCTACCTACCTACCTACCTACCCACCATGCTACGATTGAGTAGATCGTTCTTTTTCTCGTTGTAATTACCATTGGTTCGCGTCAGTGGATGCCTATTGCAGGTTTGCATCGAGTGACCCAAATTCCAACCGCGTAACCTTTGTCAGTATAACATTTCTACAATGCGATTCTAGATTCATTATCGATATAGACAAATGTAGGTATATAGGTATGAGCAAGTATGTATGTAAAACTCACGTATACTATTATATTCTCGGTTTATACTATATGTATGGACTATTCAATACAATAACTACAGCACCGATCATTATGATCACGCAAAAGAGATAATATAAAAAATATTATATATACCAGATCTTTTCGTGGATTAGACTCATAGGGCTACTAATTATATGCAATTCATAGTACAAGTAGGTATGCTCTGTGCCATGAAAAATAAAAAAGAAAAAATTTAAATTTGAAAAAAAAAAAAAAAAAAAGAAAATTATTCCCAAAGCGTTTGGATACGTCCTGAAAAAAAATACAATTTTTTTTTTTTTGTGTCTTGCATATTATTTCGAACTTGCCATTTTTATTTTTATTGATTGACAGAAAATCTTTGCCTGATTGGCAGAATGAGAAACTGAATAACTAATCTGTAAAAATAAAAACGAAAGCAGTTAGAAATTTTTTATTATTTTTATTTTAGATTCAAAATTCTGTTTTATGTTACGAGAGCCATCTGCTGGATGATAATGCACTGGTGAAACGAGCTTGCAGGTCTCTGCATAACTTGTGCTACCCTCTGTTAGAGAGCTTTGGAAATTTCTTTGGGATTGATAACCAAAGTATTGATAAATATTAAAAAATAAAAATAAAAATTTCTTTGATTACTTTTGTTAATCGAATTTTTTGAATAATTAACAATCATGTATATTGCTCTTTTGTTTTAATTCTATTTTACTACGGTATACATACCTACCTATTTGTTAAAATTTCCTACAACTTCTACCTGTAATTCTTAAAGCTATAATTATCTAGTTGATCTTCTAATCAAATATTCATTCAAGCATTAGTACGTAATTCGTATAATTCTCGCTCTATCAATCTGCCGAACTAATTTACGACAATGTGACGTGATCCAGACCAATTAGTAAGCGATTCGTAATCGCTCAAGATCGAGATGCGTTTTCAGCAAGCTAGCAAATATACAAGCGTGGTTTATTATACTTAACAAAAAAAAAAAAAAAAAAATGAGAATAATAATTTTCTTAAAAATATATAATTGATAAATATATGGATAAAGTAAAACATGATTAATGATCAACGTTAATCATCGATGAAACGTCAGATGGCTTCCTTTTGCCTTGACAAATGTCTCTGTCTATCCATCCAGCTTTCTCATTAGGTTAATTTGACATACAAGAACAGAAATATAAAATATAAAATAAATGACTCAGATTAATGTATCTAGTACATAGATTATAAATTTTCACTTTAAGCTTTCGTATATGTATAAGGTGAATATGTATATAGGTATAATATGGTTTGATGAAAATTGAAGCTACTGATCCGCGTATTTGTATATATAAAATATACAAGTTATGATTAAACGTGTATGTATGCAATTTATTGATAAGTACCCTTTACTGACGTTAAAAGAAATAAACATATAGAGACACGTCGTAGTTAAAGGCGTGTTAATTATTTACTAGACAAAATCACTATAGTAGATTTTCTAATTGTGTGTATAAATACGCATAAGTGTATGTATGTATGTATGTATGTATGTACATACGTGAGAATTACATAGTCGTAGAATGTGTAACACACTTAACAATATAACGCTCAATTTACGGTGATTAACTCTTAATGATAGCCTTGCCCAGTAATTTATTGTTAATTATTCGCTCGCGCGAATATCGTTGTAATCGAGACCGTCAGGTGTCGTGGTTTAAGTGGACACCTAATTGAAATATTAAATCGCTTTAGCGACTCGAGTTTGCACGCTTATAATTGAAATCACAACTACCCGATGAAAACTTGACCGTATCATAATTTAACGTTAATATTTTCACAGATTTAAAATTAGGTATTGAAATATTTGAATTTTTTTTTTTTTTTTTTTTTTTTTTTTAAATAAACACCGAAAATCACACACGATTGTTCATTTCTGTAAATATTTTATACAATAACCAATAAACGTGTTAAAATTTTTATAAATTGCATATGATCCTTCAAATTTTATAGGATTGCAATTCTCCGGCTGGATTATAGGCATATACTCAAAAGGGGAATCGTCCAGCTTTCAAAATTGTGTTGAGGAACTATTCGGAAAAGCGGAGAGCTGCTCCATCTACGTTCACTGTTCTCAATGCACGAGTAACTTTTAGTTATCGACTCGTTTCTTTACGTGGATAATGCAGCATCCTTCACGTCGGTAAGAATTTAAAAAGAAGATTCTGAGTGTATTATTTCGTTTAGTTTTAATACTCACAATATATGGATTTATTTTCTAATATACCAATTAGCAATTTTCTGTTTATTTTTTTTTTTTTTTTTTTAATTCGCTTAGAACGAAACTCTATATCATTTCTTTTCATAAAAAATTCTTGTAAGAAATAAACTTATATAATTTATCTGTTCATTTACGGTCCTAATTTCTAATCTGAATTTTTTACGGGAGGGCTTTGCAGAAGATTTAACCAAAATTTTAAAATAATTTTTACTATTAGAATAAAACTTCTGAATTTAAAAAAAAAAAAAAAAGGTGTGTCTGCAATCTCTTCAAATCACATCCACAAATTAGTCAGAAAAGTTTGGATTTAAGCATTTTCATTATATTTCAAATATTGAAATTTCGAAAAGCTCTTTTCGTAAGACAAATTTTAAGGTATTTACCTAATCAAATTTTTTCCAGCTCATTTGTGGTAAAGTTTTAACTAAAGAACTTCATTATACGTGTTGCGGGATTGACTAAGACCTTTCCCATTGAAGAATTTAATACTTTGAACTAATTTACTAATACTAAAAACGATGAACATATAGTAGAAATTATTTTACAGTATTGATAAAGTGATCTGAAACAGAGGCCCAGGATAGAGCTTTCAACAAGATTTATTCGAATTCATTTTACTCACGGGCTTAATTCCGCCTTTTTGAAAATACTGAAATATTGAAATATTGGATCTTATACGCCGTTTCAAATCTGTTTTTAGTTCTAATAATTTAAAGCTGTAAGCCTGACTTGGATTCTCTCGGAAATTCCGATTCAGGCACTTCGATTTTTTTTTCTATAAATTTGACTTGACTCATTCTTAGTTGACGATTGGATTTCAATTATTTCATCGAATCGATAAAAATCAATAAGAATAATAATATTTATTTTCCACGAACAATTATGAATATAAAAACCTCTTCTTCACAAACGTGACTACCTTATATACATATACATCCAGACATAATAATACATGAAAATATGTAATATCTCTGTATAATATAATTATGACGATTGTTCGTTGCATCTCTTGTTCGCATGGCGTCGCGTTTCGCCTCGTCCCATCTTATAATTTAATGTAATTCCGTTCTTTTTCTATTCCTTTTTTTTTTATATATTTTCTCTTCATTCCACTCCCTGAAGCAGTAATTAATACTTCCTCATAAGGTGCCAGGACTCTGCATTGCAGTGACGATCAATTCAGTTAGGTATTTAAATTTCTGCACGTAATTCCTAGATGGGTCCAAGATGGGTCATTGCAATATCCGTATACACTATTCAATACCTGTAGATATAATATATTTAATTTCCCATAGTAATCGTGACTCGTATAAAATCCAGAATTTTTTACAGCCTCGTCTAGCTTCGATCATAAACAATAATCAAATGTCCAATCGAATGGCACGATATCAAAGACACGTAGATATTCCCATTATCATTTCTTTATGAATTAAAAAAAAATCTCCACGAAGTAAAGTCCGATCGTAAATCGAATCTGCAAAACTTTATTGAAATTCCACTTTATCTTTTTTTTTTTTTTTATTCTAATTTTCGGCAGTTTAGTCGCAAAAAAAAAAAAAAATTGCTTTCTTGCAATTTCGAATGCGATATTAAACTCGCTCGATAGAAATACAGACAAACTATACATTCTCAGACCTTTCCACTTAATGTCCGCATATGTATCCCTTCGTTTCTAGAAGGGTGTTCAGACCCGGGGGGCCTTTTCGACCAATCAGATCCTCGCGTGGGTGTTCTACGTGACTACAACATGCTTACAATCTAGTATATACATATATACTAATAAGTATATAAGCGTAGGAGTTTTTAGTTGTGTGGGTGTGGGTGTGACTGCGCAGACTGCATCTATGCACCATCGTTTAAAATGGAGTCTCTGTTCGAAACAAACATATTGTATATACTATTGCAGTATACTGAAATTCTATAAACGTTGTAGGTATTTGAATGTTGATTAGAAATTCATATAATATATAAATTGCATTGAAAGAATCAGGAATAACGACAAATTATTATATACATCATATATAGGTAATTTTTATTCCTGGAATATATATACATGATTATCCTGTATACAATATTATTATTTCATCTTCATTTGTTATTATTGTATGAAGGTATATGTGCGGGTTTTCTAAATTAGCCATACATACAGGGATTTGAAAAAAAAAAAAAAACAATAAAAAGAAAGAAAAAAAAAAAAAAAGAAGAAAATCCTTGGCAGAGAATGACAAAGCGTATGTAATTGTGCAACCTGCAGACTATAGTAGTAGTATATATACATTCATAACCGTATCCAGGTATATTATAGTTTTGTTGTTGCTATTGAAAATAATTGTTAGAATTGTCACACACGTTATATATGAATACAATTCTCATAATGCAGATGATATATATCAGTAACTACAAATATATTGTACGTATAAGTATATAATGCGGTTTGTTCTCTTATTGTTTCTACATCCTGCTAGGTATAGCAACAATTCAAAAGTCATTTAAATTTAAATACCTATAATGCACAGTAATATTCGACTTTTTAACCCTTTCGTGGTCACCGCGGGTCAGAATTACCCGAGCTTGAATTTTGTAGGTAAATATAGTTTCTTCCCCAAAATAAATACCCTTTTTGAAACACACACTTTAGTACTATTTTTTTCCTCAAAAGTACCATATCTCACGAGTATCTCCTCTATAATTTCACTAAAAAATATTAAATATTCAGAAAGTTATGATTTTCCGAGTAATAAAGTGTCTTCCTTCGCATTGACCGGTTTACGATTTTATTTTTTTTTTAACATGTTGCAATTTGAATTTTCATACACCGACTGTTTCTGCTTATATTCTAGAATGTTCAAAGTATTTCCCAGTATTTTTTCGGTCTAGATCGGACCGATAGTTTTCACATGACAATCGTTTAAAAACAGTCTTAAGTCAATTTGACCCGGAATTGTGACCAGCTTGATTGAAATCGTAGGTGTGCAGTCTACGAAGGGTTAATAAATCACATTCATTTATACCTACCTAGAGGTAATTTTCGATTATAAATCATTGACAAAAATCGGCAATTTTTATGCGAAGAATTCTACTATAATATATCTGGATGTAAAGTGAAGAAGGTATAGGAAAGCATATCAATTTGCATGCGGTAGGTATGTAGTACATACATACAACGATAACACTTTTATCTCTATCACGCGAATCTCCATACTTTTCGACCGTGTCGATTAACTACCATATAATTATTGCAAATTTTTTATTTTATCAACACCATTTATTTATTTATATACAAACAATCTTTACACGGCCCATATAAGAATAAGTAGGTAGGTTGTATATAAACCGTAACACTGCCCAAGCGTAGGTACATACATACCTACACATACTCGTATACATCAGACAAGCTACGGTATAATCGTTCCAATTATACGGCGTAAATATATTACAGAGCAGGGTAGTTTACTTCTGTCTATTTAGCTAGTGCGTAATTATATCCGGGAAAAGTATCGAGTTGAGAATCTTTTAAGTGATAGTTGTCAAATTGGTTGACACGTCGACAATAAATGTGAAGGCACTACAGGTGGTCCATCTGGGGGACTGCAACGATCCAAAAAACGTCTTACTTGAATCCCTAAAAAAGTATTAAATTAAGGATCAAGGAAGAATTAAGATGAAATCCGTCGTTGTATAGAGAACCGAGATCCTACAGATTGAGGAACCGATCTCGCCGATTTTTCGCCGAATATCTGAAACACAATAATTCGTAATCGTGTCATTTTTCGGAAGTGATAAAAATAAATGATTGATAAAAATAATTGGTGTAGTAGGTATACGTGAATCTGTTACTGAATCTTCGTCGTCGTTTAACGAGCACATAATGTTTTGCTCGTACTGCATCAGCTATGAAGAGAACACTCGAGAAAAACCATTAAGAGCTCAATGTGTTTCCCGGGTTCACAACTTCCCGTTCCCAGGCGAGCATCGATTATGGTTATACGAGTCTGAGCGAGCTGGGAAACGGTTTAAAAGCATAACGAACATTACCGATCCACGTTCGCAGGTGCGTATATTGCGTGCGATCTTTGGCATATATCCTACGTGAAGAAACCACAAACTTATATACTTACGTTGTAGGAAGTATATAGGTATGTAAAGAGAATGTGTAAAATTAGTCAATAAATGATATACCGAATTGACATATCCAAATGTTCAAGAAAAATGAAAAGAAAACGGTTACATAATTACGCAGTTTTATCTGCGTCTCGTAAAAATCGTTGAAAAAAAAACCAGAGTGGTAGTAAAAAATTTTTTAACAGTCTGCCTATGGCGGCTCCAGACACGTCTGTATAAACATTAGATACGGGCGCATATACCTTGGTATGTATTTTATATGTATACACAATAAGGAGAGCCGAAGAGATGGATAAGCTCGTAAATCTGTCAGGTGTTATATTTATAATCAAAAGAATTTTTTCACGATTTATATATCAACGCTTCCAGCGATAAACGATAATCGTTTAGTACATTGAAAATGTCAAGCGGACAGGTTCCGATTAACGTACACGTTCGATGCCTTTGGCTAACATTTAAGCAAAAGATATCAGATATGGTAACAAAAAATTTTTCACAAATATATTTTATCCTCAAGAGTTGCTGGACGATCAAAAATCAACCCGTTTCAAAACAGGAATCGCGTGATTATATCATTTCCGCTGAAGATAAGATTCTTGGATTTTTTGAACGGATGTAAAGAACATTATCAAATTTTTGTTCGATAATTATTGCTGAATATTGGGACGGTTGAATCGAAGTTGCTTTTTTTTTTTATTTTTAGTTAATAATCACCCGTATCCATAAATAACTTTTTTTTTTTCATCTCTCGAAAGAGTTCTCAGCAATAACTGACACTAACGAATTAACAGAATGGCCGTTGGTAATTAAGCTCGGTAAACCCCTTCGTGAGTTGTTCCCATGTGGAATATACCACCAGCCATGATGTAGACGACCTGTGTAACCGTGGAAGGAGAGAGCTAAGCGTCATCCCCAGCGGTGGTACCGCGGATCGTGGGACCAACGGAGCGGAAAAGAACCCCAGCATCTTGCGATGGACCAGGACGAGCCCGAACGAGGCTTGTAGGTACGGTTTAAGATTGCCGTGAAGGAATATACCTATGCAACGGGGAATGGAACGCAATATTTACGAGAAGGGCTGGTGGATTTCTTTCTCTCACTCCTTCTCCGCGTCCTTCTCAAAACGTTTATCTCATTCTATCTTATTCGTTGGGCCTCTATACTCTCCTCGTCTTCTTTGGGCCTTAGCTTTAACCATGAAGCGTAATTGTACCGCCGAGACACTCTGATTTATTGGGTTATTACCTGCACAATCCCTTGCAAGAAAAATTCTTACCATCGCTACAGAGTATAACTAACTGTTATATAGTCGGTATACGATAAATGAATTTTGTATACACCGGATTTATTCATACAGAATAAAAATAAATTCCTTGATTTCCTTAATGGAAATGATCGACGGAATGTGCAAACACTTTGCACATTATATCATAGGTGACGTATAAAGTGTCGTATATTATTGGAAAATGAGAAAATAAACAGAGTGTATAATTTTTTGGGAAATAATTTCGTAATAAATGACGAAGAGTGGTTCATATTCTAAATTGAGGTAGAAAATTTCTTTCTTATATAGTTTTTGTGCGCGAGTGATTTGATGGCATCTAATATATTTCCGTTTTAGTATTAGACATAGTCGAAAAATATATATACATATATATATATAGATTTTGTAATCAATCATTGTACGGTTTGTTTCACGGGTTATTTTCCAGGCGTGAGAATAATGAATAAGTGAGTAACGAGGCAAGTAAAGTAGAGTAGAGTAGCCACGCGTTTCAAAGTAAGTCTAACCTTACCCTATAAGCTACAACATCGTGGTATATAAGGACGTTGGCGGGCGTGCGGTCAGTATTTTTTCTATATAAAACGAAACAAAACACAGTCGACAGAAATTACACGTATAGATGGCATTGATGTATGGCTCGAGCTGGTTTTGATAGATCCAGCTTGGCTCTTGCACTATAATCATTCGTAGTGTTTCTCACCGCCGCCATGAGAAATCCTCCATTATTTTACGTGTCTTCTTTTTTTTTTTTTTTTATTTTGATTATTTTCTTCTTCATTTTTTAATTCTTTATCTTTTTCTTTTTTATTGTCTTTTCAACTTCGTTCGCCCTCCTGTCTGATCGTGGTTTGGTCTGTGCGGGATTCCCCTCAAAGAATCACACACATATCTTTATAGAACTTTGAATTCCTATATACGGGGTCGTATATATACACGCACTCGCCGTTACAATGGAGGATGACAATATCCTCTTCATAATGCGATAAATAAATATACATATGTATTCACGATTAAAATTTCATCAAAAACACATCCGCATCGATCGATAAAATTATTATTCTCAAATTCTGTGTATTGAAAAAAATATATATACTTATACAAGCCCCAGTAAAATCACCATCACGTGCGTATATGGATTTAACCCATGGCCCTTTGACCTTTGACCCCCAAGTTTATCGTCAAATTAAACATCATGATCGAAATAGGGAAGTGGATTAAACCCTACGAGTTTGGGAAAGCTTTATAACGTATTATGTAAGGTATAGTACGTGGGTATATAGGTGATAGATAGAAACTCTTTTCTTATCTTTTTCTTTTTATCTATTTATGTTTTTTTTTTTTTTTCATTTTTAGTAAAAAAACGTTTCTTCCTGCACCAATTTACGATCCATCAAATCTGTAGATATCGATCAGCAATTTAATTATAGACGCGAGAGATCAAATACGTTCGATGCACTAACATATAATACATATATATATATATATATATATATATATATATATATATATATATATATATATATATATATATATATATATATATATATATATATATATATATATATATATATATATATATATATATATATATATATATATATAATACCGAGTAGGTATTATGTATTTTATATTACGTGTTGGCGTACCTACTATCCGACGTGATCATCTTCTTAGCACATCGACGTTTTAGATTCGATTTTTTTTTTTATTCATTTTTTTATATTTATCTCCGTGATCGGTTAGTTTTACTGCAATAGTGAATAGCTTTTCGTAACCTGACTATGTTTGCACTCGATTTACACATTGCGAAACTACGGATTTATCCAACCGAATCCCTCCCTTAGATATATTTCTTATTTTTTATAATTTTTTTTCCCAATTAGGTATACGATCGTAATTTACTTTTGATTAATTTACAAATTTGATTTTTTTTTTTTTTTTTTTTTTTCTTATGAACAATATTGTTTGAATAAAATTGTAGATTTCCCACCGATTTTTGGTTCGGAAAATTTGACAAAATTTTAATTAAATTCTTGTGAGTCTATAATAAAGCTTCACTTTCAAACTCTGACGATTAATTCATTGGATCAAAGATCCGTCGATCTATAGAAATTATCTAAGCGTTAGCTAACTAACCATTTATAAATCGAAACCTGTAATTACCTTCAATATTTTAAAATTTAAATGAATTATTAACCTTTTTCTTTTTTCTTTTTTTTTTTTTTTTTTTTAACTATTAAATTATAATTACCGATTTATAGAGAAATTTTATAACACCGCATATAACGCATATATGCCAAAGTTATACAAGATATTTAAAAAGCTCCTTGTAATCCTTATGCGATAATTAAAAATTGCTTTCAGGTATAAATATCTCTTATACATTTAAGACTCCTAATTATCTTTACTGTTACATATATACATATTTCAATATTTCTAAATCCTTCAATCGCATAAATTATACACGAGATTCAAATGTTAGACATTTTTTTTCATCGATGCAGAGAACTATAATGACAGGGCTTAGTCATGGAATGTGGAGTCCTGAAAATCTCAGAGATTTTTTTGATTTTTTTGGTTATTTGAATTTCATTTGAGGCGGTTATGTAATAGAGGTAAATAAATTTGAAGCGATTTAACAACTTCGGGAGGCTATTTAGCAGAAGAAATTCCTCATTATGAAATGTTAATGGAAAAAATCCAGATCCTGGTTCTGGAGGAACCAGGAGCGTGGAGCGTGGAGAACGTAAAAAAGTCATGGAATTTTAAATTGCAGTTTTTCTTTACTTTTATTTATTTTTTTTTTGGTATAACTACGTAATTGAAATTTTTTTCTATATATGTCGTGTGAGGATATGTTCATAAGTATAAACTGGACGTATATAATTATTGAAGTATAAACCGGAGCGTATTTACCTGATTTCAAGAAAAATAAACACGAAAAACTATTTTCTCAGAAATTTTGAGAGAGAAAACACGAAGGTCTTGTCGTTGATTTGATCCACTTCATGCGTGACACGCACGCATCTTCCTTCGGGCACAAAATTCTTGAATCTTATAGTTGAGCTGCTGTAACTTTAGTTTTATCATTTTTTGGTTTTTTTTTCGTTTATTTAACCATGAATATTCACGATGACGATAAAGAACCGCGAGCTGCAACTTGTATTCTGTACCACAAAGTCACGTTCAAAAAAAAAAAAAAAACAGAAATTCTCATCGAACGAAACATATAATAAAAAAAAAAAAAAAGGAACGAATATAATGGCAATCTTTAACGACTTAACAGATCATAGTATGAAATACACGGTGAGATAAATTTTTTTCTTCTCATTCGTCATCGCTTTTTCTTTTTTGTTTTTTTTTTGTTTTTATTTTCAACCGTAATGGCAAATTATGAAACAACCCTGTGCTAGTGATTGGCGGGTAAAGGTGGCGGTGGGATTAATACAATTACGTTAGGTGCGATGAGGTTAACCTAACTGACCAACGGGTTGCGTGATTCTTAAGGACAGTGTAGGAGGGAAGGGAAATAAGTTTCGTGAGGAACGCGTCGTACTAGACACACAACACGCACCCAATACGACACGCACGCAAAAGTCCACCCCACAATCACATATACAAAGCTACATGCGTATGTATCTATCTATCATAGTAAAGAAGATACTAAATGCAAACAAATCTCTTCTTAAATATAAGTAATATAAAGAAATTGTATAATTCTTTTAAAGAATGATAAAAATTAAATTTATCCCTTGAGAGGATGAGGTACGTATCTTTTCTTAAGACATAAAGCGTGGAGACCAATGGCGGTCTCGTTGAACGAGCTGGATAGGGTACGTTAACATCGGAATTGTTGATCCGTTCAATCCTTTGCCATCATAACAGGCAAGGTTTTGTGAAGAGGCAATTTCGATAGCAAATGAATAAGTGTTTTTACTGTTCGCAATAGTTATGGAAAAATCGATAGAATTTCAATCCTGGTTTTTACTTTCAAAGATTTTATTGATACGTGCGTTTCGAACTAAGCGTTCAATGAGGAAATAACCATTCAAGGATGAAGATTGAAGAAGAATAAGAATAATAATAAGAAGATGAAATGTACAGAGTATATCGTGCAGTCGTTCTGTGATAAGGAAAAACTTTGATGAACGCTATAAAAATGAATATTTCGTTTAAACATGTGGTATACGTATGGTTCATGAGTGTATGGTGGGGTCGATAAGGAGAGGATATGCCAGTTCTAAATGACATGCTAATACAAACTGAGCCGGACAAACTCGAGTTTTGAAGGCGTAGCCCCAAACTCACCCCGAATTTGTGGTTGGTTGATAGACCACGAAGGCGGCGCCTCTGTCGGACGAAGATTTATATTCCTGGTTGAAGTCAAATGTGGTTTCTTGCTTGGCAAGTTCCTCGAGAACGGCGGCTAAAAGCCGCTTCTGGTCTGGTCTGGTCTGGTCTGGTCGACCTCGGCTAACCGACTTACATACCAAGTTATCCAACGCCTGGAACTACTATCACCGCAAAACACCGACACGAACTGCCAGCGGTCACTTTATACATACATCGGGTCAGCCCACGCCTCGGTTTTATGCTGGAGGCCATATTTTTATTATAAAATATTTTTTTATTCGTTTTTCATCCTCTCATTTCCATCTCAACAAACAGAAGAGTCAACAAGACACTAGATGGAATCGATCGAAATGAATAATTCTTTAAAAGCTTAAAACATGTTGGCGAAAAATTCTCAACGAATTTTCATGGTTTATACCAAAAAAAAAAAAAATTCCGTATTATATTTTTTTTTTTTTGTAATGGACTGTATATCGAAATAATTTAGGCATAAAGATCAGAGATCACATACCGAAGGTGGCTAAAAAGGATAATCTAAAGGATAGCCGGGAGATCCGGGTTAGTTCGGGTCGATCGGGCATTTGGCTGCAACCATAATATCGATAACGCCATAAGATTGGACCATAGTCGGTCGTGCATCACTAGAGCCAAGCAAGTTCTTGGCAGGATAATGGTATCCCTCTTCCGACTCTGTTTAACGGTCGGGCAGGACGCCGCTTGATTGATAGGCACACCCAGCCGCGGTTCTTAACGTGCGGTAAAGTCGCTAAGATCGTGAAATACCTGACAATATCGATAAGCAGTGGGATCCCGAAGATATTTAGATCTTTACACCATAAGAAAGTTAAGAAACAAAACAAAAAATCTCTTCAAAAAATGTAAAATCCTGAACGATTTTCCAACCTCCATTCATCTTTCGATCGATTTCATCACGATTAGAGACTTTCAGACTGATTTCTATGCCGATACTTGTTCTGTGATGTATAGGATTAGATTTTTTTTTTTTATTGTTAATTTCAGGTCAAAGAGGTGTAGGATCTTTGTGTTATATGAATTGAGTCGATTACCCGCACGTGTGGTTTATTCCCTGTTATCGTAGTATATCAACTTTAATAATGGTATCAATTCAATTTTATGAAAAAGGAATAGTGTTTAGGCGAACATTCGTGGCGTATTACGTACCGACCTCGGACCGACCGACCGACCAACCTCGATGGCAAGATAGATTGCTATAGGTGGTAGTTTCGCGTCTAAATAGTCACGCCACTCGGAAAGTTAAGGTATACCTGATTTATGTGAGAATGAATCGTTTATCAATCAAATATACCTATGGAAAAATTGTATAATGATTAACAATCGGGTTACGAAAACGCGATTTTAATGGACTACAATTTCTCTACTGGTCTCTAATTTTCAATAAAACCGATGTCAGACTATCACATCGAGTTATATTCAATTTGTTAAGTACATCGTGAACTCAGCTCATATTCCATATACAATAGAAACTTGACTCTTGTACCACAATCTTCAAATCTGTGATTCAGATTCTAAGTTCCTATTACAGACACAAATCAGTCCGATACAATTTGAAGGAATATGAAAAGAATATAACAAAAAAAAAAGGTGATGTGAAAAAAAAAGCGCCCAAGTGAATTCGTTCCTAGCGTTAAAAAATTGGAGGTTAAAAAATTCTAGATGTAAATTATCTCAGCATATACGACAAACTCGTGCGAACCTTCTATTAATATCTAAGATATTACGCGGAGATAATGAACGTCCGTTTATGCACGCATGCAAATGCCTCAGCCATGGCGTTAACCCAAGTTATCGACCTAGGATATATCTACACTAGCCGGCATACAACCCCTTGCCTTGCTGAAGGATCCGTGGCGTAGAGCCATGAACTACCGTCAACCGGAAACCATTCCTTCGGCGTCCGGCGCACGGTTACCTTTCCGGTTATACGGAGCATGTAAATCTGTAGAAACACGCCAACCATACCCTGACGAACCTCTGGCTAACTTAAATATGAATTTACTCTAAGATAATAACATATAGCAACGTTCGAGGACTTTTCACACGATATATATATTAAATTCTCAGTAAAATCGTCCTTTCAAATTTACTACCGTATCTTCTTCTTCTTCTTCTTTTTATTTTCCTTTTTTTTTTCTTCCTTATTTCTATCGAGAAAATCTGTCTGTTGAGAAAAAAAAAAAAAAAAATACGGAGAGGCGCATCGAGGGCAATATAAGGACGCGGATAGAAGAACCTCGACGCGTAATAACACGGCACGACCAGAAACGAACGAATGAAGGCACAATTATTATCGGTGGTGGTCGCAGGTTGTGTAGAAACCGGCGTCTGCACGGTATAGAGTCGACGGACAGATGGACTGACTAACGGACCGACGAACGAACGAACGAACGAACGAACGAAGGAACGAACGAACGAACGAGCAGACAGTCAGACAGACAGACAGACAGACAGCTAGCGCAAGGGCCTTCTTCTCCGACTTCGAAGGGCCCGGGTCTCGCGCAATTAGGGGGGACCCAACAGCCCGCCAACCCCAGTATTATCCCCAATTATCTGCGTACTTTGAGGTTGGGCTTTCGTCCCTGAAGGGCACATGGGCTATACACTTGAGGGCTTTCGCCGTGCCGCGTGTAGCCGCGAGGCTGGGGCCCCACGGCCTCACGGCCCCATGGCCTCATGGTCCCATGATGGTCCCATCGCAGAAGAAGAATCAAGAAGAGTATGAACGAGCGACGATACTCGAAAGATGGACCATTATATGGCGTCTGCATGGTTTCTTCGAACGTCAAATGTGTAGGTGTATGTATACACTAAAGCACACGGGATACTATGAGCTGTATACGACACAACTGCAACGGCACAAAATCACCTGAGATCGTGGTTTGCGGGTATACCTAGGATGACCGCAACCGGGTCCGTGATCAACGATCAAAGCGTCTGATGTCGATTTCAAGGATTCGAAGCAATCCTTAACCAATTTATGATCCATCATCGAATATACTATAATATCCGTGCGATATTTCCAATTTACTACAAGGTCGAATACCGACTAGCGCCGAAACTCTGTAACTACGTGAATGTATGTATGTACCTACTCACACAGAAATGTTTGATGATTAGCAAAACGTTGAGTTGATGTTGAAGGTTTCCGTGATTTAGATATATTATGCTCGTGTAATCTTGGTATTCACTGTCCTTATTGGATGAGATGAAACTCTGTAATGGAATCGTGAGAATTCTTTTGAAAGATGCTTATATGCATATCGCAGAGAGTTTGATTAGGTGTTTATTATTTGTTGAAATTTTCTTGATTTCTTACTAGTTTTTTGGTTAGTAATCGTTCCCATCAATATTAATAAATCCACGCATTGACGATGTGGTTGGTTTAGTGATTTAAAAATTGTACATTTTTCCGTTTTTATATACCAAATTGAAGTACGTCCATTTAGTAAAAGAATCGAACTTCTACGAAGGCTGAAACTAAACCTAGCACTGGATTATTCAACTCTGTATCTATACGAAAAAACCACAGAAAACTGTTAGTACCAATACCTTTTTCATACAAAATTGAAACGTCCAATAGAAATTTTCTACGAAGGAACTTATTCTATGATGCAAGAACCAACATGATTCAAAGATGTGAAAAAATACGAAAAAAGTTGAAAATGATTTATTCGTGCAAGAAATCCTTAAAGTAGTTATTCCGAGATGTAGTCACGTTCTAAACTATACCTCATCGATCTAGAAATGTAAGACAAACAAAGCGGTTCATTGAAAATCGCCAATTGAAAACTTTTGTATAAAAGTTCACACCATTCAAATAGTATCAATACCTAGACCTACATATACCTACAATAAATAAATAAAAAATAAAATTGTATCTCAGTAAAGGGGAGGTCAATAATTTTTCACTTCTTTTTTAATGGATTTTCACTTCAGTTTTTATAACACATCAAATTTTTATCAAGTTTTTTTCTATTGCGTTTAGGTTTTAACCGAAAAAATTCACGTGAAAATCTATATGCTGCAGCTGTGATAAGATGATAAGATTTTGATATTGTGTTTTTATAAAATTATTGGAGTGGTCAATTTTAATCTAAATAGGCTCATATAATAAATGTTTAATCGAAAAGCAATCCAGTAAAGTTTCGTTGAAATCCACCATGAAAAAAAAAAAAAAAACTACGAAATATAACTATACCTTAAGAACTTTTTTCATCATTTAATGAGACCAGAGTGCAGTTGATGATGTGATGCTGACTTTAAAACTCTGTGATGATTGAATTGAAATTATCTGCAGTATCAAAGCTCACAGTTCAGGATAAAAATCGTCTAACAATTATAAGTGCTGAGATAAAATTTCGGTTGGGAAGTTTATACATCCTAAAGAATTACAGTAGTTATAGTCATCGTTTGGGACTAATTATATTCAGATTATTTGGAAACATCAGATTAAATTTGATGTAATATATTGCTCAGTTATAATACCTATCACACAACATGATCTCTGTGACTGAAGATTTTCATCGCGAATCTGTTGAAAATTTTGACTGAAGGATAACGTCCCTTGTAATTACTCTATTACGCGCGAGTTAATCTATATGCAGATTCTTACTGGTCGTCAGTGTTTTGCCTAATAAAATAAAATTGGATCTTGGGTCGTTTTGGGTCTACTTATTATTATTATTGTTATTATTATTATTATTATTTTTTTGTATTCTTTTTCTTTTTTTTTTTTCTGTGTTTGTTTGTTTGTTTTTTCACATTCAAACGCCACGCTAAGAGTCGAAAAAAACCTAGGCCCAATGAAACCCGCCCAGTTCTAACAGCGCCCTTTAATTACTCGGTGTTTTACGACCCAGGCGCCGCGAATGTCATTTGTTTGTTCAAACACGCCGGAAGTTCGAGCTAATTGATTATCTGCTAATTTGTACATCGCCTGTTTAGAACCCCGCTCTCCGTTTCGCGTCTGTTGCGGTTAATATTCCGGCTATAGGTACCCCATATATCCACCTCGAGTTTGTTCCTTCTCACTTTTTATCTACAGCATTCTCGAGGTACCGACGTCGTCCAATTAACCAAACCAGTAATTAAGCGACGAGACCCATTCCTGCTTGTGACAACAAGACCGAACTTGTACTACCTGCGACAACCAACAACTTTGTACATCGGAATTCATCTCTGGCTGTATTTTAATTCTCACATCGCTTCACTTTTCACTCTCGATATATTCCATATGACTCCAAAGAAAATCCTTTCTTTTTTATTCCTTTTTTTTGGTTTTCACTTACTTTTTATTGTACACAATTTTTTCACGCTCATATCTGATTAGAAATACACGTGAATGACACTTTGAGGAAACAATTTTAGTCCTAATTTATACTAACGAGTATCTACATTACCGTAAAACAAAGAACATAACCTATATGCTATAGAACAATGAAAAAGAATAAATCTCTTCTCGGTTTTAGACAGCAGAAATTTCGGGGTATTAGCGCGTCTAAAAACAGGCGAATATTCAATTAAAAAATCGTTAGTATAAAGATATGTTTGTGTAAAAATACAAAACTTTTAAGAACAAGTGGCTCAAAAGTTATAAAATTGTTTCGTTGGACTCGTCATAGAGTAAAAAGGTATGATTTTTTAGTAAAATTTAGAAATTTTTTTATGTTTTTGATAGATTTTTAAAGGAAAATATTCAGACGAATAATATGCGGACAGGAAATGATCTTAGGCGCCGTTCTGTCGCCAGGACAATCCGACGGTCGTCTTCGTCGCAGTGATCCACCTCCTCGTGTTTATCCTGGGGGCAAATTTTGCCCTAAAGCTTCCAGACGAAAAGAGGAAACAAGGAGGATCGTGAAAGACCGTAACAAAACGCGGGATAGAAAAAGATAGAGAATTTAGAGAGCGATGCACCAAGGATCCTCGAGCACAGGACGGGGCGTAACCGAAACGATGCGATGCGATGCGATGCGATGCGATGGGATGCGATGGGATGCGATGCGTTCCGTTCCGTTCTGTTGCGGTGCTCCCTCAAAGACGATTTCGTCTCTCTTCGACGAAGACGATCAAGCGGAGGAGACGCGTTATGTCGAAACTGCGGGAGCCCCGAGATAAGATCCTCTCGTTATCGACTTGGCTCCTGTGCCCGACGGCTAAAAATATACTCAGTAAATTAATCGTTATACTGATCCACCGATTTAACTGCAGGTTGAGAAAATCTTCACTCGATGTTTACCGCGTGCTGCTGCATGGATTTTTAATTTTATTTTTTGTTTTTTTATCCCAAAATTTTTACTCGTTTTGATCAAAAATTAATCGCAATATCATGATGCTATTGAATTTTCAGAATACATTTCTTTGAAACGTGTATAAACGAAGATGTTGCGAATAATTTCTATATAATATACGCATATCGTATACGTATGTGTAAAAAATTACATACATATACATATTATATATTTATAAGTAAAATATATGAAGGTAATTATATCAGAGTCACGGTATTATAATTTTATCAAA
Organism: Macrophya annulata; assembly: GCA_963924015.1. NCBI lineage: Eukaryota > Metazoa > Arthropoda > Insecta > Hymenoptera > Tenthredinidae > Macrophya > Macrophya annulata. The sequence continues at coordinate 34,722,132 of OZ001258.1, read as the reverse complement.
GAAAATGACCGTTTTAAATTTTCTTCTCTTAATATCGCGTGATTTAATATATCTCTTTGTTATTATTTCTTACGTATATGTTTCTATACTTGCCTACTTACATATAGGTATATATGTATATATATATATACCACCCGCTGCACGCACGTAATTCACGCATCGCTGGAGGCAAAAGAAATTCTTTGAAACTCGCTTGTATACACGTACTTTATGATACACGGTCGCTTGAATTTTAACCGAACTTCTACAACGTTCAAATATAAGCATTTGCCTTAGTACTTGAACCGTGACTTTGAACAACAGCGATGATTCCACGTCCGTGTATACTTACTATACGTCTACTTACTTCACTCTACCCTATACATTACACATACTTAATTATTATTTATACCATTAATTAAATCGATTCATATCATTTTCTCATACTTTCAAAAACTAATAAACATCATTAATACAGCAGCAGCAACGAGCCATATAACTTTATGCCAAAGTTTGATGAAAAAATGTTGAAATATTGAAAATCGGTAAAGAATTTTGACAATATTTTTTAGAATAAATTCGTTTGTGAATTCGAAATCGTAGAATTATCGTGTCACGTTTGTCCTTTTCTTGGGAGTTTTGAGTTTTGAATTCATGGCCGCAAATAAAGTATAGAAAATGGTCCGTTACCAGCTGGCCCAACCCCCAAAAACCAGCAGACTGCAGCACAGTATATAAATCTTTTGGGACAGTGATGCCCTGCGGTTGCCGCAGGCTCTACTAGACGGCCCAAAGAAGACCGCAGCTCTCGCCACAGAATTTTTACTTCGCGTTCTTCGTAGAGGGAATCAACACAACCATCAAGATCACAACGGAATCCGTGATAAGTAAACGTGAGTCAAATATATATATATACCATTTGAAAATTTTAACCCATATTTTTATTGCGAAGAATGAAGAAATAAATATTTTTAGAAATAATTCCAGACTCAATTAATTTACATATCTAAGAAATTTGACGCATCATTTTCACCTCTGGCGCAAGCAGACTGCAATATAGTCGAAAAAAAATTTCACTGTATAACAACGTTCGATTTGGATGTCTGATATTTTTTGCACTCGTATAAAATTCGACACGAACTTTGAGATAATTATTCTTATTCGAAAAAATGTGGACTTAAAAAATTGAATTATCTAACTAAAAGTACAAACATCACGTAGGTAGGTACTTCCCACTTGCGTCACTATAACGTCAACGTCCATAGTTTTCCGCACGAAGTGAATGTCGAAGTCCCCTTGAAAAGGTTCGGTAATTGTCATCCAAAAAGTCGGTCTTGATGATATTTCGACAGAGTTAAGAACCCGTCGTCGAATCACAAAAAGTATTGATGTGTATTGACAAAAAAGGAAAATGAAGAAAAAAAAAAAAAACAAAAACAAAAAACAAAATACGATGGAAAAAATGGGAATAAAAAACGACACAGACTGCACGCAGGTACGGCAATTACAACGATATTTAAGCACGGAAATATTCGCCTTATGAGTGCTGCAGCCGTCGCGTCGATGAATACCGCCTCCTACAGGATAACCACGCGGACGATGCGATATCCCGCGGGAGCACGAAGGGCAGGTGTAAAGCGTTGCCGCAGTAGGCACCAACTGATCGCATATAACAACGCCCGATAAAATTGTTGCTTTTCCACCAAAAATGATCCTCTTTTTTTTTTTTCAGTACAAAAAGTACAAAATTGTGGTAATTTAGTCCCCACCATCATGATCACCGCCTCCGCCACTTGGCCGCCACTTGACGAAGCGGCGCCGATCAGACCGAGGCCCTCGCGAATGGACAATTATGGTTCGATATGTGCCCACATCCATATATACGTACACCTATTAAACATGTATGCGTGGATAACCACCTATAAGGTTAATAACAGGAGTAATTTCACAAATGTGGTCGACCCGGGTTGCCCAACCCGCTCAGGCTCCTTTGCCACCAGACCGCAGCTTCTATAAAATTTTCAAACCATACAAAACCAACATTTTTCTGTCTCTTAGCGGACTGTCTGTAATCTCTATGGTATATCTTTCCAACATTACAAAGAAAAAAAAAACAAAAGAAAACAAAAATCGTTATCAAGTTTTATAACCATCTTTTCTTCATCTAAGAAAACTGCCCCACTTTTCACTGTCGACGAATGTCCAGCTAGTAGAATAGCCAAATCGGACTGACTCTAAGCTGAACCAGTGCGGAAACGCGCACACTCCTTATGAAGACCTCAACTGCGCCGTTCGTACTGGTCAGTATCAAGCGTTGACTTCGCGCTACTTTTGTTGTAATTCATTGGACACTTTTAGCACTTCAGCAACGTATCCTTATGTGTTTTGGTGACACTTTGTGCACTTGTATGAAGAAGCAGAGGAAGAAAAAGAAGAAGAAGAAGTGGATATCGGGTTAGAGTGTGACGGTATGATTTATCGTACGAGTCTTCATACGGGTTCGCGGGAGTTTTTAAAAAGCACTTGTCACGGTTGCGAGTAAGCGGACTCGAAGTGCGGAGCGAGTTTTCGAACTTTCAGGTTTTCTACTATTCACCAGTGAATATTCTGTGAGCCACGATGCAGCTCTCAACCAGTGAGGGAACTTGGCTGGCGCTTAAGTGGCCGAGAGGGGCATACTATGAAATTAGTATAATCACGATCAAAATTACCGGAGTTGTGCCGCAGAACCACCAACCGCCGGTCAAATAGCGCGCCTTCAAGTCACCAATCAGCGAACGAAGATCGTCGGCCATCTTGCGCAGTACGCTATGCGCATTGGTCGACTAAAATTGACGCGAAAGTGGATAATGCGCGGTAGAAATTAACTTTAGTTACTACTTTGTTTTGCTCCTTTATTATACGGCCCACTGCAAGAATATAGGTACGGAAGATCATCGGCTCAGCTGCAACAAGACGGAGATGTTCCTCACGCGAGGATCTATGCTGCAGCATTACTCAAAAATCCACATTTGAAACTGCAGACTATGACATCAACAATCACTTTTCCCGGATCCTGACATCAAGGAGACGATTTTAGCTGCATAAAAAAAAGAAAATGTATAAATAGTTTTTAAAAACAGCAGCTCGCTCATTAGCGGTGTATAATACGATCAAGACAACTCTGGTGAATTGCCTAATCGCCAGGAGCGACACTGCAGTTCACGCTGCGGTGTGTTATAAAGAAGGAGAAGAGATCTGGCGTGACTGTAGCAGTCGGGGAAGTTGTTTTTAAACAATTAACGATCCCATCCTCCGCGTCTAGGTTACGGATAAAACGCAGAAGAAGGCAGAAGGCAGAAAGCGAGAAACACGAAAGACGATCCATGGGACGCGGAACGCAAAGCGCATAACGCAGAACGGGAACGAAGGAGGCGTTCTCAGTCCGAACTAGAAGGCTTGCGGCTAGGGCGGAAACGCTTCGAGCTATACGCACCAGAATATATTTTAACAGCACGCCAACGATATACATATATACATATATATATATATATATATATATATATATATATGTATATACATATATCGAGCATAAAACATTTATTTGTATAATTATATAGTAGCGATGCTGCTGCTGCTGTTGCTGCTGCTGATGCAGTAACCACGGGAGCTGTTCCCCTGCGTGCGAGAGTCAAAGATTCTGGAGATATTAAAACTATGGAATAGCTACTATGTATGAATTGTGTTGAAGAAGAAGAAGAAGAAATCGGTTTAGAGTACAGGGATGAGTTAAAACACCGACCGGATCGCAATGAAGGATTTTAATTTCACCGCGAAACTAGAAACCCCGGAAAGTAGCTGATCGGTTCTTGACTCATCCACAATAAAGCCCTTTGATCAACAATACCGAAGATACAATTTATGAAGCATCGTCGATTTCTCACAAGATCTTCCGAAGCCGTCGGTAAGACGCCGACGCAGTTCTGTTCAAGCGACGGCAAGCTCAATTTACTCATCTCACCTTCGGGCACTTCGAATTTCGTCAGTGTCCTCAATATAATCGATTATTTTATCAGCTGAAAGAAGATTGATTGATCCAATTTTATCACACATCGTTTCGCTATTCATATAAATACCAAAATTATTATAGAGTTTGTACAACCCCAAGAAAAACAGCTCTACTTGTACTCTTCATACTCCTTCAATTTTGCTCAGTTTTATTTATTTATTTATTTATTTTTTTTTTATTTATCTTCTTCCATTTCAACCATTCTATTTGCCTGTTTCCTATGAACAGGCAGCAGGTTATTCGATACGTAAGAAGGTTTCCTCGAACGATTTCTTGCACGCTAGTATATAGGTAGGTATATAGACTGATCGTTTTATACCCACGTAATCGCTCGGTGACAGGGTTTTTCTATACTCGTGAGATCTTGTAAGCTGAAGGAGCAAAGAAGCTCGGCCGTTTTCCGCTTGGGTTCGTAATTGCAACGTTGACTATATCTGCTTTCGTCGAAAATCTCTACATCAGCATCAGCAAGTTATTTAAAATACGATCATCCAACTAAATCGAAGCTATACCTATCATATATTTTCACGAAGAGTAAAATCCGATTTTATTATTTCAAACATAATTTTTTAATCTAAATGTCTCAGAACAAGTTAATACAGTAAGAAGCGTGGCGTCGCGACGTCGGGTCGCGCCATCCGCGAAGGAGTCCTTACGGTCCTCCTCGACCGCGACGCTGAGCGCCGCAGTTGCCTTGGGCGTCGGTTGCAGCAGCGGGTCTAGCCACCGCTCTGTCCTCTGTAATTATATCGTATACTACCCTCCGTTCTTCCTTGTTGCTCCTCGTGTGTTTTGTTCAAAGCTGGTCCTGCCTCGGGCAAAAGATGTGCTCGGCAGTCTGCAGCAACGTCGAAGGTCTTTCGGAGAACGGACGAGCACCCAACGTTCCTCAGGCCCTCCCAACTTCGACCCAAAATGACTAACTGCACCTCGTACAACGTATGTATGTACATACATACATACATACATATACCTATATTCTATATACAGATCGATTCAAAGAACAACATTTAGTATTTATTTTATCGCTATTATACATTTTAAAAATAATTCACACATCGTTCCGCAGCTTATTTAGCGACTTACCTAATTGAGATCCTTGACGGTACAGAGCGTTACTTCGCGTGCAACATGTTCCATTCGTATATATACAAATGCAATTATACTTAGGTTCCACGAAACTACATCAGAAATGGTTATAATACGAAACTCGTACATGTAGGTACGTATGTACATTATACTTGCGGAGGGTCGGTATGGTATTTAAGAACGCGTGACGTCACAGGAGCTGAGACTTATCGCAAGATGATTAAAATTACCGTTCTAGGATGGTAAGATATGTGGGTATGAAGAGAGGTAGGAACTTTTGCACGATGTATTGTTAACGTATGTTACATACGTACGTATGTACGTACATACATACATACATACGAAGCGGAAGGCATCGTGCGGTGAATTTTATGGATTACCGAGGAAGGTAGGTACGTTTCACGCAGCCGCGGCACGGCGCTGATACAGTAAGTGGTGTTGTAAAATACTGCTGGTCAACACGACAACTTTCGTTTAAGTGCCAAAACAGATTTTTAATTGTAGGTCAAGAGTCGAGGTTAATAATTATTACCAACTAAATAAATTTGAAATTATTCACGTATCCGATCGGACGACGGAAATCACGAATCTTTATATCGAATTATTAATCCGCATTATCATATATTTTATAAAGATTAAAGTCTATACCCTGCATCCATTGCATATATAGGATATAATAGTGACAAGTTTCAGCAGTAATTCTTACCCACTATACCTATATGCGTATAGTATGTATGTACAAAGTCTTCGCACCATATTATAAACGACGCGAATTACTAAACCCAAGATAAAATCGACATTGAAAACGCGGCGGTAAATCAACTGGCTTCTCACTCTGATTAAAACATTTTTTTTTTACATAGATCTTGTAGGTATATATGAAAGCTGCCGGTAGTTTAGAACCGCTATCGATTAATCGAATACTACTCTCGTACACTACCAATATAACATTTATTCGGTTATATGTATATACCTTTACGAGGATGTACTAAGTATATGCATACTCGTATCTAGTATCATTTTATATTTATAAAAAAATATCAATTCACTACGACAGGGCGTCAGTTTACGAGGTGAGTCGTAAACTCAATTGCAGATTGGACGGTCAGTTCATAATTATATTCTACATGGGTGAATAATTACCTGTTATATATATACATAACGTATAAAAGTGTTATCTAACGCTGTTATACAAATATAACAATATCAAACAGAGTGTTTAATTCATTCGTTGCATGTTGCACTATGAATCTTTGTTGCGTGCACTGCAATGTCATCTCTGTACTTTATAACATTGTCGAGTTCGTTATACATCTCTACATGCATATAATCTGGTAAAAATTCACCTAATTTGCAGTTTGAAAAACGATTTTTCATGCTCTTGCTCAGTCGCAGGCTGCACTTTACAGTCACATTCGTTCCTCGAAATACAAAAGTGAAGAGAACACGGAATACGAGATTCCAAGAATATTTGCAAAGCCAAAGGAAGGCTGATTACCTAGAATATAAGATAATATTTACATTGTTTAACTATCTGCTGACCAATTCTCGGAACTAGTAATCAGTGCCAATAATAATTCCATGTCTTCAAAAATTCAGCACATCTCTCCTTTCAATTGATTATCATTAGTTATTATGTGAAAAGATGAATGGCTTTAATATTCGTCAAAATATACTCAAGCTCTGAAAGTGCAATAAGTCTGCTAGCAGATTGAGAAAGAAAGTGTTCGAAAGGTGAATTTGTTTATTGAGTGTCGATTTTCGAACGACCCAATATATATCCTAGTTTCTTTACTGATCATTAACGGCGTTTATCATGCCCGTGGTTACACGCATGTCCCGAATGCATACCTGCAGCCATGTGTATGTATTTCTCGGTTGACTTCTTCGAATTCCATAGGACAGGTCGAAGTACGGTGGAGTGGCAGCTGGCGGCCATTAATCTAATATTGTGGTCGCCGACGCCCCCACGAGTACACGCTCGCGTGCACAAACTCTCGCGCCCTCTTCCTGTCTCTCCCCTTAGCCCCCTGAACACCCAACCCTCTAGCCATACACCATGGAGCCTTGGGAGAGACGGTAAACATGCGGAAACGAAGCCACACTAATGCGGAATCAATGCAAGGGGGTGTCCCGGACTGATGAGGGAGGATGAAGGAACGGCAGGGAGTCCGCTAGGTGTGACGGCCAAAGTGGATTACTTTCGCACCTTGAAGTATATACGAAATAGTACTGTGTGTGTTGGGCCCATATGCTTACTTAACGAAGCCCTATACGCCCTAATGAACGAAATGATACACTTGGTTTAAAATCTCTCTTGATTCTCAAATTTCGGAATAATTTTTCACCGAAAACTGCATTTGAATTCTCTCAAATCTTACTGTTTACAACATTTTTCATAGAAAACTCAGTACAAGAGGATTGCAATTGATAAATTTTACGATTTACGAAACAGTCGTTGTTCAAGTTTCCGATTTACACCTGACAGATTTCAATTTTTTAGGATATTCAATCCCTTTTATTATCTCTGTCGTTTATTATCGCAGCGAATTGTCGTCTTAAATTTGTTATTTCGATTCGTAATTTGGAATTGATCGAAATCTAGCGGACGAAAGAGGCTCAAAATGATCAGAACAGAATAATTTCGTGATTATACTCTCAATTCGGATTCTTGAAGAGAGGAAAGACAGATTGTAATTCGTCTGATATCTTTTCAATTATCTTTATTCTAATAGCTTCACGCTAATTAAAATCAGTCGCAAATCTCTATGAAGATTTATTATCGAATACTTTTTTCTTAATACTTAATTTCAAGTTCGTGTATCAAAGAGATTATACGCCTCTACTTGCGTTTATCGACCGAATCGTGGAATTGAATTAACTTGGCAAAGGAATCGCCATTAGCTTATATAGCAACGAAAGAATAATGAATTCGAAACGGTGCAGAAAGTGCACGCTAAAGGTGCATAAGTTGAATTTTGCGTGAGAAGGTAGAGGCCGATTGTTAAGCTGGCGTCGGATAGGGCGAAACATATAATGTTGCCGTCGGTAATACTCTCAAACTTCAAAGTCTGCGATTAGGTATAGCTACGAAAAACTGATGAGGTACGAAGATTTTGCCGAATAATTAAAAAAAAAAAAGAAAAAAAATCGTTTAGAACCAAGAAAACGATTTCAAACATAAAATCGAGCGAAGACAATAGCATGGAAGAATATTGATCATAGACGATATCTACATGTAGGCAAAGTAGCTTTTTGTACTTTGCATAGAAGTTCCTAATTCCGATATATCGAATCGAAATTTCGCTCTTCGTTTTATTTGAAAATGAAGCAGAGTAGGTATTAGCAAAAAAAGATTTTCGGAACTTCTAATCGTTAGTAATAAAATAATATGGTATCTGACAATCAGATTAAAATTCATTGGAATGCGATAAGATCGTATGAACCGCGGTTAACGAAGGGCGCCAGGACCGCCTGCCTTCTCGAGAAGCTCGTTTCGCAATTCGCGATTTGTGATCGGAAGGCGTGCATACTACCTACCTATGCCGATTAAAATTTGACTTAACTAAGCTGGTTGTCCAACAGGGTTTTTATTATTCATCGTAAATTGGTAACTTGGTCTAACAATAAATCTGAAGCGATATAACTCGTTATTAAAAATTCTCTAGCCTTTCGGTGTTGACTAAAAGCAAGACGAATTCACACCTGCCGATGGTCCCGATCGTGAATCAAACCACGAATATACGAAATATGACTTTAGATAACCAGTAATCAATTCTTGACTCGTGATACGTGGACTTATAATGTCTTAATAAGCGATTATACAGATTGCGATCAAACTTTAGTCAATGTGGATTAGATAAGCTCAACGAGTTTCATTTTTGATAAAGGATCTTATAGCTTGAACTGACATCATGGCAAAATTACATGTTCGGGGAATGAAACAGTGTTCCGAATTTTTTATCATCAATTTCACTATAATTCATGTATACAGATCGAATTGGGTGTACTTAAACATCACTTTCAAAGATTTTTAAAAATAAATGAATAAAATGGATTTATTTCGAATTCAACTCAAACCAATCATCAAAATAAGGTTCTCGATTCTTAGAAGAGAAAAGAATTCTTCTTGGCGCAGGTTCTTTTGGAAGATAATTATAATCCAAACTATAAACTGGAAATAACAGTAATAATAATTTATTGTAAGTACTATATCAACTTACAAAGTATATATTTGTCTGAAAAATCGTTGAATATCTCAATCAACGATATGTATATCACCCGCATGAATAAAAGTAATTGTAAATCGTTGATATAGGTATAAATTTAGTAGATTGATATAGTACAATAAATACATTGCTAAAACATAGCAATTATATAGCGATTCATTTTTCTCCTTGTGACGTTAAAACGTTGTGTATGTATGTACATACACGAATAAAAGTTGTATAATAGTAACCTATTTACAATTAGTATTATTACGTATCTAATCATTAACAATTGGTAGGTAATAATAAGAGAGAGATGAAGCTATTTCGCAACATGTAATTTATTTTCATACCTATATCTACTACCTCCTTGAATACAAAACTATTTCTTTCTGTCGACAACTCCTACAACATTGGTATTTATCAAACAGATCAATTCAAATTCGGTCAACTCTTTATCATATTTTCTATTTTATCGACATGCCAATGATCCTCCGGACTCGAAGCTTTACCGCGGAGTGGCGACCTCTACTAACCACTTTGTCAAGTTTTTAGTTCGTGGACATATTCGTTTGTTGAAGATGCTTAAAGCGCCCTCTAACACATGGCCTTTCTCGCAACTGCCATATTGAAAGGCGTATTACGACACATACTGAGCACGCCGCGACATTGATCCTAGTCGCGGTGTGCAGTTAATGGTAGAATATCGTTGTTGTTAGATATTAAAATTACTTTACTTTTGCCGAAATAATATATTCAAAATGTTTCCTATGAGTTCGCAAAAAATGTACTGGATATTTAGTGACGAAAACGATTTAACAGAACTACGTGAAAAAACTAATGCTGAATTCGTAGACAAACACAGTATCAATATACAGGTGAGTGCTAATAACTTTTATCCTTTTATTTTAATTGCTTAGCTGCCTTTTTCAATTGTTTAAAGCACAAATTGGCCATTAAAATCCGTCGATAAATAGCTTCGGATAAAAAAACTCTTCGAAAATTATTCTACCCATTAGTCCGCCATTGTGAAAATTTCATCGGCAACATGGAATATCGTTCTACCACCATATCGCGTTACTAATACCATAAGGTCGTAAACGCCAAAAATGCAATTTTAGTGCCAGAAGGTCGTATAATTTTTTTTGTTCTGTGAATTCGCTTCAGAATCGACAATTACGTGTGAATCAATTGAAATTGGAAAATTAAAAGCAGAAGGTCGTATGTGCCGAATTCATACGACCCTCTGGATTTATTTTCAGGGAAAAATCGAGAAATTTTTTTTCTTTTCTTGTAATCTCCTTGAAATTGATGGAAACGGGTATTTCCATTAAAATTCTGACTTTAGTTTTCGTGATTTTATCGTAAAACTAAAGCTAGAAGGTCGTGTCCGCCAAAAAATTTGTTTTTGCCGACGATAATGTTGTCTCTTTCTATCATGTTCAAAACAGAGCTTTCTGCGCAAGTCAATATCTGGCACTTGCGTAGAACATTTGCACGTATAATAATGTTTTGAAGATTAAGATTAAATCGCTCATACGTTTCGTATTATTATTTTATTGGCTAAAAATATTTTATAAACTCATTCACGTTCAAGCACAAATTATATTTCATTTTTAAATACTGTTAAAAGTCGCCAATCCGCCATTACTATCGCAGCTGCGCAGAACATGTTAACTGGACTTTAAAGAAGTGAGTTAGAGATATATTCTGCTTCTCTTAGTTCCTGACCCCGCCACTCATAGGGATCAGCAAGATAGGAGTATGTTGTATATGTCTACCACATCCCGATTTCCGGCAGATGCCATTACTTATTCCTTAGTCAACCAGTACCTGGTCCCGATATTCACTGGCAGTACTGCGAGTTTTCCTTGCTTCTTTCTCTCACCTATAAGTTCGTGAATACAGCTATCTCTTGCTGACACAAGCTTGCAGTACTGGCAGCGAAAATAGGAACATAGCTCAGAGATTGTAGCCTAGTCAGTTTTCTCGCGTTTAAAAATGGATTTATCCTCGAAATTCATCGATCAATTCACCTTCCTGGGACTACCAGACCTAAACATCATGTCACAAAGCGTATATACGTATTCCGGAGATCATCGAAGTCTGTAAGTTGTCTTTTCTTGATTCTTATCGGAAAAATCTACATATCTATTCTCGTGACGCAATAAAATTTACGGGATAATATAATTCTTCAAATAACATCAGCGCTATTGATTTAGCCCACAATTATATCAATAAATTAATTTTTGTTCGTGATTACGGATGAAATTATGATCAGTTTTTTGTCCCCCCCCCCCCCTCCCGCCCTACTTTTCGCCATTTCTGTCGAAGTATTGATTATCACCGGCCAACACGATTCCTGGGTCTGGCTTCTGAGTGTTAAATTTTGGTTTCATATACATCATTAATGAAGGGAAAAAATAGTCAATTTGATTAAAGTTTGCTTTTGTAGAAACCAGAGCAATTTTTCGAAATTTAAACGGGATGACCGATTTTTCAAAAATTTTATGATAATTGAAATCAATTAAATTTTTACTGGGTAACTAAGTCTTTTTTATTTCAGAAAAATGTTTAATAATAGAATACAAATGCAAATTCAATGAAAATTTAGTTTCAAAATGAATATTTTTAGTCACTTTCTTATGTTTGTTTAAACATTCTCGTATTAAACCCCAAATGTAACCGCCCATCATATTTTCGTTGTACTGTTCTTGGTAAAGTTGTTCGTAGTCCTTTATATCCTGGTGAAAATGCTCTTCTTGCTCCTCTGAGTAGGCACCCATATTATCTTTAAATTCATCAGCTAAAGTATTTTTGCAGTTTACACTAGAGAAGTGAGGTACCCAATTTTTATCGTGATTCTGAATTTGCAGTTTAAAGTAGGCTTTGAAAGCTTCACAAAGCGTTAAATTAGTTGCTAAAAAGAATTCTTCACTTCTTACTTTAATAAATTCATCGCAAATAAAATAAAATGAATGAACATCGTGTTTGCACTGTCTTGACGCTATTTTTATACTCTATAATACTCAAAAACGATTTTCACAGCTGTGATCAACAAGGAAACATTCACTATCGCGCCCTACCAGAGTAATGTGCAAGTTGCTACTGTTTTGATTGACTTATGATTACTTTTGATTACTTATTGATGTAAAACAGATAAAAGCAAACTTTAAGAAGTGAAAATGGAATTTTTCGGTGTTTTTCGATGCATAGAATAAGAATTTATGCATTAAAACAGAAACCTAAAAACAAAAAATAATTTGTCGACCTGTGTTACGTTGAAAAAAAAAAGCAAGATAAAGTTTATTATTTTTATCTTTATAGCGCGATCAAAGAGAGGAACATTTCCTGACAGCCTCAGAAGAACGAATTTTACTCAAATTCTATGAACTACAACTGAGAGATTTTTGTAGACGATTTGTACCACCCATGCCACGCCCTACGGTAGCTACTGCTCTACATTATTTCAAGAGATTTTATCTGAGGAACAGCGTCATGGATTATCATCCTAAAGAAATTCTAGTCACTTGCGTCTACTTGGGCTGTAAGGTGAGTTTTTCATTTTTGATTTTATTATTAACATTTGATAACCATAATTTTTCAATTAACTTTTAGTCATATTGTAATTTTGCTGCTTCCATGGTCACATTGGGATAAAAACGTCTGCGGACTGTTTTCAAATTGTTAGAGCGCTTCAAAAATTTTCAAAAAAATCAGGAATACTCTTGAATCCTTCTAGAATCTGAATCCATAATTGTTTGAGCACAAAAATTATTATATTTTTTGCTATAAATTGGTATTTGAGTGAAATTGATAGAAAATAGTGTTTTGGCCTAAATTGTGACAATTAAAAAATGAGCAATAATAAAAGAAAAGCCCCTATGGATTATCGTCATGAATACCCTAATGTTTAACAAAAATAGCGCTTCACTCGCTTCGGCCCAAAAAAGTATAATTATTGAAGCACCTAGACATGCACAATTTCACGAATAGGAAAATCGAGGATTTTCCTGAAAAATAATATTGCTGATCATTTTTACTGTAAAAATAAGTTCATTCTTTTCTGCTTACAAAAGATCAAGCTTGTGGCTCTAAATAAAATTAACATTGGATGATTGAATACACCACTCGAAGCCTCGTGGATCAAAAGCCACAAAAATGTTGAAAAGCTACTTTTGATTACACGATGGTCAGATTCGGATGTTCTCATCCAGCTTACAAATTTACGCCCCTGTTTGGGACAAAATTGTCCCAGTATGACTGCGCAGGATAAAATTAATAATTGGCAATTTTGATTATCAAAAATGTAGGATCATTATCAAGAGTCAGGATTGAAACAAATATGGTTAACTTTATTAGAGAAATAACTGGATAATATATAAAAACATGTATAGAAAAGTCACATAGACTTTCTGATATCGATATAGAGCTCAATCGCTCCTGATCTTCTTCTTATCAAACATTGACTCATTACCAAACTCAATCACCACGGTATACTCTAATTTTTTTCTTCGTTATCATGCACTTAACTTATATTTTCTTCGTCACATACAATAACTTCTTTCATACCATCACCCAGGCCACACATGTCACCCATACTTCCATCTCAGATAAATAAACACCATGAACTCTAAACTCAATCTCAAATTTATCATCTCTATTTAGTCTTTCTGAATCGGATTAATTGCCTTCTTGGCATCACACATCCAGTGGCTCACGCATCGCACTCTTTGCTCTTTTGTTATTATTCACTCTTTATTCTTCGAAAATACGGGCATACACAACACGGTCACTGCACAAATGATTTTCAAAGTTACAAATTTTGACAAAAGTTTCCTACTTTCAAATTGAATTTTTTAGTATATTGTTTCTATTTTTTGTTTGTAATTTGAATTCTGAAATTCAATTAATTCTAAAAATGAAATAAAAAATTTTTACAATTAGGTAAATAATTTTAAATGTTCTCTTTCGTTCAACCGAAACTTTTGAGAAAGTAAGCTTAAAGAAAATACGAACATTTTTGGGAAAGACCAAAAATACAAATATGATGTCTAAACTCGTACCATCCTATTGTTTGTATATGATTTATTTTTATTGATTTTTTAAATATTTATTTTAGGCAAATTTTCAGATTTTTCAAAAATTATTTCTCAATTTTCAAACAGAATTTTCATATTGTGCCCAGCAATCATTTGTCCTAAGCTTTAAAAAATCCGATCAACATCTGTATAAATAAATGAGACATATTTTTTGCTCTTGTGGTTTCAGGTGGAAGAGTTCAATGTCTCTATATCTCAATTTGTAGCCAACATCAAAGGTGACAGAGAGAAAGCATCAGACATTATATTGAACAATGAATTGCTGCTTATGCAGCAGTTAAACTACAATCTAACAGTTCACAATCCTTTCAGGCCTGTAGAGGGTTTGATGATAGACATAAAGGTGAATTAAGTTAATTTTTTAACCGTTTAAAATGTTCTGCACGTTAATTTGTAAATGAAAAATCTTTTTTTTTTTTTTAATTGTACTGCCCTGCAATTTGAATTAATCCATTGTGTCTGTGATTTCAGACCAGATGTAGGGCGCTTGAAAATCCCGAAAAACTCAGACCTTATATCGATGATTTTCTTGAAAGAGTCTTTCTTACTGATAGCATTCTGCTTTACGCTCCAAGTCAAGTCGCTCTTGCTGCCACACTGCATGCTGCTTCAAGAGCTGCTGCTAATCTGGACAATTATGTAACTGATACACTATTCTCAAGGGAACATTTGCCAGGAATTATTGAGGCAGTTAGAAGTGAGTTGAAGACATTTTAGCTGTTGAGTTCACTATTACTTTTGGACAATTTCATATTCATTTCTATACTCATTGTCTAATTATCAAACATATTTCATTTTCAGAAATAAGATCAATGGCCAAGTGTGTCGAACCTCCGACGAGAGAAATGGTCAGATCTCTTGAAAAGAAGCTGGACAAGTGTCGAAACCAAGAAAACAATCCAGACAGTGAAATGTAAGACTTGAAAGACTCTTTCTCTGTACTTAAATGATAGAAGTTATGCAATTCTGAATTCTTATTAAATTTGAATCATCTTCGTTTGGTGCTTAACTTCACTTCAACTTCATTCTCAATAAATTCTGGTCTATTTAACGTTTTATAACATGTGAATTCTTTTTTCAGATACAAACAAAGAATGCAGGATATGTTAGACGAGGACGATCTAAGGGACAACGAAAAGTATGCAAAAATAATTCAAGACCAAGCAGAACATGACGAGAAAGTCTTAGGTGTGAGCAAAACCCTCTCTCCATCAGCGCTTTAACATCGTTAAAGGTTTGTCGCATCGATTTCAAAGAAACAACTACGTTATATTCGGTTATATCTAATCGTAAAAGATCTCTAAGCTAAGGCTGAAGAGAATTCTGTGATATTTAATATTGATTAATATGTTTGTATTTATTCAGTGGCTGTGCCATTTCGTTAACTCTTTTTATTCGCAATGCTTCATTTAATTATGCAACTTCTCATGGTAGAATTAGGAATTAGAAACTATTGTAAGGAGTTTTCACATGTATTCACCGTTTGAATTTTCAAAACAATTCAATTATCAATTCAAGAGAATTAAAAATTATGATACTTTAAATTTCAATGTGTACTAAATTGAATATTTTAGTGGAGACTCCTTACAGATTTGACTGCTAATCACACTGCAATTAATTGCAAGCATAGCAAATAGTTGAGCTGTTAGTTTTGTTCGTTATTCTGGAAAGAATAAAAATTAAGTATCGTAAAATATTAGAGAAAAAGAATTTGTCTTAATGAAAAATGAATCTGGAAAGATCTATTTAATCAATGATCTCTTGCTGAATGGCATTTGGCACTGCTACTGGTTTCATTAGGTTATCATTATCTACATACATATACTGTTAAGGGTGTAAAAAGAATCAAGTTAAATTATTTTCTACCGTTTGTATACAATAGTCAAGTATTTCACGTTTTTCATATTCTTGTTTTTTTTTTTTTAGCATCACATTGCATTTGATATAATGGCCGTTTTCAGCAATGACGAATAACTCTTATTCGTAGATTAAATTCTATTCACTAAAAACAAAAGACTATTTAACATTGAATTTTCGACTTTTATTCGACGATTTAAGTTATTCAATGAATAATAAGTTATTCTTTGTTAGTGAAACCGGCTATTAGACACGTAACTTAGATATAGAAAATTATCTCTCATTGCTTGAAGACAAAACACCTCGTCACACTAAAAAGTGACGCAAATATGAATCAGTTGATTGGAATGTGGGTATACTTTAGGCATCCATACAATGGTAGGAAGATCATTAATCAAGGAGTCATTCTTTTTTGGATGAAGCACTTTGAGATTTCGCTTTAAAGCAAAATCTCGTTTAGCATCTTTAGTCTTGAAGTCCCATTTTGGATTGGGTCTTGACTTGATAGCAGACTTTGGGTCTTGAGTACCCTCAGTGTTTCCGGTGACTACTGAGTTACTGTCGGCTTGGGAACTACGAGCACGGTGAACTGAAGGCCAAAAACATATAAAACAGGAGATAAAAACACTCTTGCTTAACTTTGGTACTAGAGTCTAATGTTATTTTCTACAAATCATCAAACCCCAAAAGAAGAATTAAACTTGTAATAAAATGACAAAGAATTATAATACAGGTATCGACACCACTGGTCAGTAAGACATCTTCTCGCCAAGTGAACGAGCTTCTCCTTTACGGAAGTTACTTGGTGTCATAGTGCGCTTAATTTGCCAAGAGTGACTACTCTGTTATACATGAAATATCGAAAAGTAGGATAACTAGCTCATAAAGGTAGACATTAATGACGCGCTAGGACTATTCAGACTGATGGCATTGCCATCGTCTGTCACAGATTACATCTACAAATTGTCAATATTCTGCTGAAGCCTCAAATCCGAAGTGATGGAAAGTAGAAAATTGGTTTCTTATAAATCGAATAAAATTTACTATTAAAAAAGTAGTTCCAATTAATACGTGAATACCGTGAAATCCGGTTGCTATAAAAAATGTTGATCCATATACTGAATCAGCTATAGTAAATGGTGCTTCAATATTACCGTAAGACAATGAATAAATACGAGCAATTAATAACATTTCATAATCATCAATTTTATAGGAAAGTATTTCTACCCATTGATCATCAATCTTTGCAAGAATTTTTTTCGCGTTTGTACCTCTAGTTATGAAGATTATTATGAACATAGCCAAATCGGCTATATCTCCTTTCTTCTTGTTTTCTGAAAAGATATCGTATAGTTTAGAAATATGACAAATAATAGCTGTATGGTAATTTAACACTCGGACACATAAAATGTCTACATAGCCGCGACAGATTTCTTTTGATCGGTCTGTAACGCTGTTAATGAACTTCTCCAATTCTAAGTAAAGGTTGCACATGATTGATGTTGATTACAGTATTGAATGCCTTGTATTATTTCATAGCATATTTTACAAATAACTTCAAATATTTACAAGATGGCGATTAATCAGTGGATTAAATTAAGTTCACAGTAAAAGTAGTGACGAGAGTATGAGTTAGAGTATTTCTGGAGTTTACAGATATAGTTGAGCGTGTAGGCTTGCGACCTATCTTCGAAATCATATGTTATGATGTGTCCAAAATCCATCATTTTTCCTGAATACTTGGTCTCTGCATCTAAAGTTTCCATGCGTTCTAAAGGTTCATAAGCGCGCGAACGCTTAAATAGTTCCAAGACGCTCAACTCATTTATCTCATGCTTATGTAAATTCAGCGAATTTTCTATGAATGGACTGTTTCTTCAATGAAATCTAAATAGACCCTTTAGCCATTGATTAGTGGTATAAACATGGGTTAACGGAGAACATGCGAAGAATTTTAAGACCACTCCCTCTTCGGACCTATCATAACGTCCGATTTCTTCTTAATGTTGCCGGCCAGAGTCAAAAAACATTCCGTCGCCTACCATATTGGATCTACATCGCTATAAGCGAGAAATCTGATTTTCGTCGAAGCGCTGCGCCACCATTACTTCGAATTGGTGCCCTTGTATCTTCTCGTATGGATAAATTTCCATCCTTACCATAGTCCACCCTTGCCGTTCTTCCGCCGACGTCAAATTAGTCCACACTCCGTTCTCCAGACGAGACATAAATTGTTGTATTGCTCCAGTGTTTGATCTCGTAGGCAGACCCGGGAACAACTCGTCTAATATTTTATTCAATAATCAATTTGATAATTTCCTTAAAAATAAATCATATAAATCTTATTTATATTAATCAATTATTTAAAAATAACAATGAAAATATAAACTCAATTAATTACTGATGAATCTCCATTTAATGTGGGTATTGTTGTATTAGCTACACTTGCTGTTCTGGATGCTTTTTTAAGTGCTGAGCTAACCTGTGTTCCTTGGAAATGATATTTTCTTGCATATTCAAATAAATTCCTAGAAATCCAAGATTCCTTTAAGAAAATAATTTACATATTCTTTCTCACTCATATTTAATTCATGTGAATAATCTACACAAGGAATTCTCAAGAGAATTACTTGATTATCACCATGGCCTAATATTGAGGCTGGTGTGCCACAAGCCCATGATGTTAATAATATAACCATAATAGTGGCTAATGTCCATCCTTTTTGTCTTAAGCCATCTAACCAAGCTTCTGCTCCTCTGAAGCATGTGGGACCATCTTTTGGGTGTATCATCTGTGTTTTGTTTTGGTGGATTGTATATATCTTGAAAGATCAAGTAAGAGTATATAGAGAACCATTGAGTAAAGGAATAAATAACCAGTCGATTTCTCCAAAAAGATATGTAACACTTCTTAGCCTAAAATTAGTGCACCATGTAATTAACTTTGTTATCATAAAGTAATTGGTAGGCAATGCAGATGCCAAGGATTCCGCCAATGAAAGAACTTCTCCACAATGTTGAAACAATGTTCTCCACAATGAACAAATCTTGGGGTATATCTCCTTTCTTACTAATTTCATTCCTGACTCCGAAAACGAGTTCATAGAATCATACTCTGATTCATTTGCTTGGTGAAATTCAACCAATTTATGATGATACTTGAATCAACGTCGTCACTCATCATCTTAGTCGTCTAGTTGAATTTTTATTCTGAAACGAAAGTAAATTAATGGACTAGACGCGTTGATGTGTGATTGCAATTCTCTTACGTTTTCGACAGATTTTCTCAAAGAGAACGTCCCCGTTAATCTGACCTTAGCTGAGGTTCAAATTTCCATAATTTCCATGAGTTTTCGCAAAATATATGCAGCATATATATTTTGGTATTCGGTATTACCTGAATATCCGAAAATAATTCAAACAAAACATACGAATAGTTCAAAATTCAAGTTTTGATATTTTCAACTTTACCAATACTTCGACAAGTCCAGAAATTCACGTCAAGTAAACGATTTTATGGATTACACTTAGTGTATCTACATTGTTTTTCAAACAATGGTACGGTAAAGAATGAAGATAGATTTCAAAATACATACAGATTAAAATCGTATCTTTTTCGATTATAAATTTTTCAACTCCACATCCATAATGTGTTAAACCTTCCATTAAAACGTATAATGAAATCATTAGATCGTCACCCTTGCGTAGAAACAAAATAGTAAAAATATGATTTACATGAATTTGCTACTAAAAAAAAAAAAAATTGTAATTCCAATTCGAAACAAAATTTCAAGTTTGGATTTTTAATTTGACTTGTTATTTGAGAGTCAACAATCTAGAGCTTTGTTCAAACACATTATCGTAGGTATTTAACTGATGTTTATAACGCTTTCAATTCAAAATAGATTCTAAAAAAACTAATTTTTGCATTACAATTAATACAAACAGGAGAAAGTTATTCCTATTGAGACATGAGGTATTTTCTCTTGTGTAGAGGATTCGTGCAAATGGTACATCCTCGATAAGGAGAATTGACAGGTATGACCACGCCGCGTTCATCGGGCTGACCTTCCCGCTTAAGCATCTCATAGCAAGAATCTTTGAATATCTGTTATAAAGGTACCGATCAATTAATGCAATATGTGTCATTCCAGAGAATTCAAAGAGAGTTAATATGTCTGAAGATTCGAGGGTAGGTTAAAGAGTTTAACGAAGACCCACAATTATCTTAAACAACACCCTTTTAAGCTCAAACACCGAGCCAACCATATTATTTAAATACGACATCGCATTACAGTCTAAAAACAATTCAATAAACAGATATTAAGGCCGTCCTCTAGTTTCTCGGCTGTTTTTTTTATGGCTTTTTCAATAATTTTTTTACGGGCAAAGCATCGAAATAATCAATCTCATTATTTTTGCATAATCTTTATTAACATTTAAATAAGCTTTACAAATTTTTTGAAGTCAAAATATATAATAGAATAGCAGTTATAGTGGCCGACAGGAAGACATCAAGTAAAAGAGGTGCTTGACGGTGACCAAGATTGCGGCTGTTCTGCTTATCTGAAATCAAAAAACCAAACGGCATTTTAATCTTCATATTCAAGACTAGCGATTGAACTAGAGTGAATTCTAAATTACAAAAATTGACTTTTTTATACACTTTTGAAAATTACATTCTATTTTTTACTCATTTTTTCTTAAGTTTTTCGCTCGTACGAAAAAAACTATCGAAGCAATCATGATAATCCTAGTTCAATCGCTGGCTTATAACATATTAAAGATGCTGTATAAATTTGAACAAGATCGGTGCAATAGTTTCTGAAATATCGTGGTTACCGTTTCGAAAAATGGTGTTTCGAGAAAAACGCGTTTGAAAGTTCGCGCATGTGATTTATACTAAAAATTTCATCTCACCGTCAATCTGCTATGCCTGGACCATACAATAGGCCTTCCTCTTCTTCTTGGAAGTCACGCAGAGCTGCTCTGTCTTCTCTTTTCGCGATTCGGGCCTGTTTTACAACATCGCTCGTGCGCCTTTCTGAACGGTCGATCCGAGAGCTATCACGCTGTTGAACATATCCTTTAGCTTGTGGGCCGATTTTCACTCCCATGGTTTCCAAGGTCTTCAGGATAGCTTCGAATCCTGCGTTGAAGATTATGACAGCGAGAAACGTGGCGATTTCAACCACTTTTGGCCCAGAATGGAGGTGCTTCGGAGCAAAAGTCCAGATTAACGAATTGAGCGACTCGTTATTATTTTGAGTTTCCGATCCCAGGCATCTGCTTAACAATTCTTCTTTGGATAAATCCTCATAAATTGGCTTTATGACTTTTTGAACTGCTTCAGAAAGAGGCGGTTTATTGTGTTTGAATTGCTCAGCCTCTCCGAGAAACTCAGCTCTCCGCCATTTGCACCAACTAGATTCGCCTGCAGGACAATTTTGATGCTGTGGATTGCTGTCTGTGGAAATCTTGTGAAAGAATGTTGCCCAAATTTCCTTTCTCATTTCCTCGATAGAATCTGGATGTCTCCGAATAGCTAATCCATAATACTTTGTCATCTCACCAATCAATTTATCAGTGAGTTTTCCTGCACCTTTCCCACCAATGCCTTTATTAGATTTTTTTGCATTTCGGAGCCGAGTCCCCATCCTCTTTTCAACGTGTCCAACACACTCTTTTTTTACAACAACAACATCTTCTCCATATGGTTCTGCATTCAAAATACCTTTGAATGTCTTGCTGTCACCATCTCCTATGTATGTCGTATATTGAACTTGATGTTTATCTACTGAACGAGAAAACATTTTCACAACTGCATCTATTTCCATCTTCCCAGAACTTCCAGTATGATTTCGAGTACAATTTTCTTCATGATCAGCGAGCCATCCTGCATATCCAACTGGATCATTATTTTTTTTATTTTTCCACAAATTGCATCCAGCACAAAAACTACTCATTACACACGCATCAACCACTTTACCGGTGTACTTGGCAATTAAAGTTGAAACTCCGAATAAAGATGAAAATCCTCTTTTTTTCCATGTGCCATCTCCAGATACGGTGAATTCATTTTCTGCTTTTCCTTGTTCTTGAAGGATTTCCTTTTCTTCATTAACCGCAATCGACAACACTGTATCAAAAACGGCCGAAGAAGCTGAGTGAATATTTTCTAATATGGAATAGTACGTGTTCAAAGCAAAACCTTGTCCCATATCCATCAGTCCACAGAAAATTCTATAGCCTTCATAACCGACTCCCAACAAACGCATCACGAAAACTAAGCGACGATTTATTTCGTAGGCTTTACCGATTTTTGGGCATGAATCTATTTCTTTTTCTTTCTCACACTTGCACGCCATAGAAATTTTAAAGCCCAATCCTCGTATATCACGTTGATGGAAAGTCACCGTACTTTTGCACTCTTTACAAATAACAGCCGAAGAAATGGTTGAAAATACACTCACAAAATTCAAAATACAATACAAAACAGTCTGTTCAACGGTCACTTCAAAATGTTTATTTTGACGAAGTTTCGTCGCTGACGCCGATGTAAACGACTTGTCTTGTTCAAAAGTGTGTCGGTTGCCTGCGAATTTTCGCTTTTTAGGTCGATCGTAACGAGCCGGGGCGTCTCTACTTCCTTTCTTGAACATTTTGAAAATTATTTTCAAAAAATCAGCTACGTGCGACTCGCAAGAGAAAATATAGTACGCTTCGCAACTGCCACAGAAAAACTGAACTAAAACTTCACGGCGTCTTAGTCAATATTCGAAAGCGTCTGTCAACGGTCTCGGCTCCCCTTTACTCGGGCCTAATTCACAAAAGGTTCAGGTAGCAGTTAGATTTAGGGATATCAATACAATGGTCAGCGCCGCTCGTCTTTCGGAGCAGCCTGGCGCGCGCTCCTGCTCCGTTCCAGGGCCGTAACTTGTGAACCACTTCGAATATCGAAAAATCCTTTGGCACACATTTTCTACACATGTTGTAGATGTGATTTATGAAAAAAAAAAAAATCGATTTTTTCGACCCGAGAAACTAGAGGACGGCCTTAAGTCTAGCCTAGTAAATAGTACATAAGAAATACACTTTGCACTGGCAGCGTGGTGTCAACTTAATTCTAGGCAAACTTATCCCATGTCTAACACAAACTGCAATATGTCTCTGTGCACCAAGTTCCCAACCGCTAAGAGTTGAAATTAAGAAGTAGAAATAAACAGAAATGGAAAAAGAAGGTAGTTTTCAAATTTTTAATTACATGTTATACACGATTAAAATGTATCTTTCACATTAATAACTATAAAAACATAAGAAGAGAAAAAAGTATCTTTGACATTAGTAACTATAAAGACATGAAAAAAGAAAAAAGTAAACTAATATGCTAATACATGTGCGCAAAAAATATTCGAGTATAATTCATAAACATATCATAAGCAAAAGTATACATAGAAAAAATACATGAATGAATACACTTATCGGAAAATCACACGCTATCAAGAGGCATGTCAGCCATGAAAGCCATGGAAGACATTGTAAACAAATTGTTCATACTGTCAGAGCGCTGAATTCATCATGCTGTGCCATTTGAGACATGAGCTCCTTGTAAGCCAGCGAGTTCATATTTCGTTGCAGTATACGCAACAGAAACCAATCACCGATCCAAAGCTCGCGGAAAACTGCGTTAACGTCTTCAGCACTATTCAGACTACTCGAGAATCGGAAACTGCGTAATCTGAGTGAGGGAACAAGTGCAAGAACTGTACCATACGTAATCTGAATTGCACTAAGAAGAGCCAAAATGTAAAACCAGACCCACAAGAAAACATAGATCTCCAAGTTGACTGAATTCTCTACCAAGACGCAGATTCCATCTTTGTTCTCCAGAGTCCCAGAAGGTCTGTATTTTTCATAAACACACTTGATGATCTTTGGGAACACTTTTTCCATGGGATTCACCGCATTCCCTTCCAATTGTTGATGGACCGCTACATTAATTCCGTAATATGTGAAATCTTCAACGAAAAAGCTATTCATGCACAATATTTGTATCACAGTGTTTGCCAAATACAATAGTCCACAGAATAAATATTTGAAGGCATAACAGTTATGCGAGTGGAGATGCATGGAGAAATAATCTACCAATGGTTTCATGTTATCTTGTATGCAATCTTTGCTTAGGAGTGGCTTGGCGAGCCCACCGACCAGCATCTGGATTCGTCCGCCTTCCAATGACTTCCAAACTAAGTATGGTCTGTAGTATGATGCTGGCTGTAAAAATAACACGATGAATATCCATTGGTAGAAGCCGTCGTAAGTCTTCTGGTCTTCCTCAGTTTGTCCAGGGTTCCTGAAATGCGTCTCGAATTTTCCGTTCCCCGCATCAGCAAGCGACGTTTTGTTCAAAAACGTTGAATGAATGTAGCAGTAAACTTTCGGAAATGTTTATAAATTTTATAAGAAACAAAAAACTCACCTTGACAGTTAAAATGGTTTCATACAACGTTAGAGTTATCGTGGGTCGCTCACGACCCGACACGCACTTTGTTTGCTCGCTACGCAGTTCGAAACGATACTAAAGGTATGCGATTCAGCACGTAGGGTCCTAGTGTCCTAAAGTTTTTTTAGGGTGGGGGTAAGTATTTCTTCCCCACTCGGTTTCTGAGAACCCGTACAAAAAAAAAATGGCTTGGGTCTCCGGCGACCCACGATAAACGAATCGGGTTAAAAAGGTGCGGAAATAATGAATGGGGCATAGTTTGTATAGCGGTTAAAATTACCGTCACATGAATTGTATTGCAAAGAACAGATTTATAGTATTAATAAGAAAAAGGAATTGCATGTTGTTATACTTGGGGCACATGCTCATGCGTATATAAGTTATGTTTTCCAAAACATATCTGAATGATGACTAAAAACTTACATTTCAGTTTCTCGGATATTATTTGTGATAACCCGTGATCCACAGAAAACTTATCCATCGCACAAACACTATATATACATCTTCATAAAAAACTTGGATAAATATTAGCAATATACAAATCCATGTACACTAAATAAAAAAAAAAAAGGCGAGTAAATTGCCATCGATGAACAGTGGTCTTATCAAACGGTCTCTGATCATATCAACCCAAACGCTAACTTTTCGTTGGTACTGTGTACCAGTTTCTAAGACTTCTTCCGGCACCGTTTGAACCCATACTGAATTATTTCGGCGATTTAGAGCACCAACTAGTTCCTTTGTGCATTTGTCTACGAAACAAATACGCCCCAGTAATCCTTCGTCTTTCTTCAATCGATCCATCATCCGTTCGCAAAATACTCTTCACCATAGTCCGTGAACATTAGCTCTTGATGTTCTGGCATTTTGTAGGCCCTATAAATATTCCGATTTCAGAGAACAGTCATATCGGGTCCACATGGCCATACGCTAAAAATCTGGCCTTGTTTTGAATCTACTTCCAGAATCTTCTCGTATGGATATATTTTCATTTTGACTATTGCCCACCCGTGCTTTTCTTCCTCCGATGATAATTAAGTCCACGTATCTTGGTCCAGTCGCGAGATAAATTGTTGTATTGACCCAATGGTTGACGTCATAGGTAAATCCGAGAACAACTCTTCGATGGTACCTGCGTCCCTCACGTCCGCCAAGTTCCTCAAAGGTCCAGATTCGCATGCATCTGCAAGTTTCTCCAGAGTCATTACTTGTAGAAAGATTTTCTTGCATAGAAAATTTCTATGGAAGAAAACCAGTTATCGCACGTAATATTACATGCTGAACCGCGAATTGGCTCCGATAATTTCCTCACATAATATGACGGTACTTTTTCGAACGGTGCGGTATTCACTTTACCTGTACAGTCAGTTACACAAGAACGTACGGGCTATAACTTCAAAATTAGGGCTCGGGGGCAGCGGGGGGTGATATTTTTGAAATCAGGAGACACAACTCTATCATGCATCGATGTTAACTCCTAAGCCGTCACGCTGGACCTATCAGAGTGCAGTAGCTGCTGCACGAGTTGCAGCGTAACGCCTATATCTGCACGTCGGTCCGATGCACATTCAATGCACATGCAGCCTGCTAGCGGACCGATCAAGACCTAAACTCATACAGGTATATACGTGAGTTGGGATGCCTACTGGACGCAGTGTCGCGTCAGCTTATTCCATGTCAATGATACCAAGAAGTATTGCATAATAATTATATTTTCAGAACAAATAGCAATACACAATAAGGCCAAACAAACAAATACTAATAATGGTAATAATCATCATCTTTAATTTACGTGCAAGCCCTCCCTCACGTGTAAGATTCTCATCGGCCGGAGGGGAGGTCTCAAGGGGTTTGGAAGTTGCAACTTTTATGTTATGTCAAAGCTGTGAAAAGCTGCTATAGAAATTACTGCAAATCTCCCTGAAGGGGCACCATCAAAAAGAGCACTCTCATTGCGGTTCCGGTCATACCTAAGAGTTCCATTCCATCAACTCCCTCCCTGCGCCTCGTGCGCCGCAGTTGTAAGAGCGCTTAATAGCTGAAGATGTACATTTTACGACAATTAAAATAGAGGTTAATTTTCTTAGATTGTTTATTTATTTACGGAACGCTTTGCATTCCGTGTAGCACTTATCACTACAAACAAGTTGAGCTTCGTACATGCCACCGTTGAAGACTTGGTGCGAGAGCTGGTTATGCAGCACACTTGGCACCTCGTGCTACTATGATACTAACGGCTAGCGGTAGATAACAGCTGTAGTTCTACTTAGCACTACGTATTTTGAAACTTACGCTGTAGAGTAATAATCAGCTGTTATCTTCCTACTATCTTCAAGGCTACTGGTGCCAACAGATGTGTGTATATAACACTTACTACTACCAATAAGTCTAGCTTCGTATATGTTGCCGTTGGAGACTTGGCGCAAGAGCTGGCTGTGCAGCACGCTCGACGACTGCTCGCATTCGACAAGGGTACGGTGGACCCTCTGTCAATGCATTAAGTCTAGCCTAGTAAATAGTACATAAGAAATACACTTTGCACTGGCAGCGTGGTGTCAACTTAATTCTAGGCAAACTTATCCCATGTCTAACACAAACTGCAATATGTCTCTGTGCACCAAGTTCCCAACCGCTAAGAGTTGAAATTAAGAAGTAGAAATAAACAGAAATGGAAAAAGAAGGTAGTTTTCAAATTTTTAATTACATGTTATACACGATTAAAATGTATCTTTCACATTAATAACTATAAAAACATAAGAAGAGAAAAAAGTATCTTTGACATTAGTAACTATAAAGCTATTCATGCACAATATTTGTATCACAGTGTTTGCCAAATACAATAGTCCACAGAATAAATATTTGAAGGCATAACAGTTATGCGAGTGGAGATGCATGGAGAAATAATCTACCAATGGTTTCATGTTATCTTGTATGCAATCTTTGCTTAGGAGTGGCTTGGCGAGCCCACTGACCAGCATCCGGATTCGTCCGCCTTCCAATGACTTCCAAACTAAGTATGGTCTGTAGTATGATGCTGGCTGTAAAAATAACACGATGAATATCCATTGGTAGAAGCCGTCGTAAGTCTTCTGGTCTTCCTCAGTTTGTCCAGGGTTCCTGAAATGCGTCTCGAATTTTCCGTTCCCCGCATCAGCAAGCGACGTTTCGTTCAAAAACGTTGAATGAATGTAGCAGTAAATGTTGAGGAAGTGATTCCGGTAGTCCGGAAAGTCGCAATTGATGGGTTTCCCGAAGAACTTGCCCGGCTCAATCCAAGTCGAGAAAGCAATAAGAACAATCACGGTCACTTTATAATGCAGCCGGTCGATAATGCTGTCGATAGAAATCGACTGAACCTCCAGTAGACCTCTCAAGAAGGTGCACATGCCCAACATCGTGAAATGTTTTAATTAAACTGTGGTCTTTCAATGAAGCTTCCCCATTATATAAACACTGATCAGCCGCGGACAGTTCGATTGCGAATATAACTGATGAAAACAGCGGTGTCTTTCCAGAACCCGTCGTTGATGTTTTGCAAAAATTATGGATACGAATACGTGGAAGTAATATCAATAATATTGATAATGTTATGATATTCATAGTAGTTGTGTTCTTTAGGGTTTCAAGTGATCCTAACTGCGTGCAACTGATCCGCTCGCGCTTGCGTAGACGGAGTTGACGGTCTCACTTTTTCTCGTCTACGCATGCGTGAGCCGATCAGTAGCAACGAAGCAAAGCATAGCAACGAAGAGACGTATTGAGCTGTACCACGTCAGTTGCCATATCACGTGTAATCGCGCGCGGGAGCGATAACGTTTTTCCTTGTTCAGCTGGTAAACAGGAAAAAAAAAGATTAATTACTGCGTGAATTCCAAACAATATATTAATTAGTATTATCGGTCAACCATACACCGCATTATATAGGAATGTGGCATTCGCGCTACTACTTGCACTTAACAATAACTGCATGAAAGATTCTCCGTGGTTGACCACCGAAGGTACTCTCTATCTGTTGATGACGATAAGCTATGGGAAATGATATGCGCGGAAACTAATCATGGTGACAACGCATGCTAGGTAAAACGCTGACATTGCGAATGACAGCATTCACCACGCATCAACATAAATACTCATATATGTGCATTATCCTGAATATACCCCAAAAGAATTCCAATTACAACATACGTTAGGTATTGTAATAATATAATATATTGTGGTGAGGTGTCGTCATCATACTCTACTACGTGACCATAAACATGTGATGTAGGTAAGATATGCTCGGCAGGCTATCGAGGTAATAACAATGCACGCCCTGCACAAGACCAAGTTGATCTTATGCCGATGCTTGGCTACGTGCCAAGATGCTTCGCTCTGTACGTAAGACGTCAGCTAAGTCTACAACAAGCGCAATGGGTTGACGATAATATCTCAAGTCGCCCGTTATCGCGGCAAGTCTCAAGCAGTAGCAAGCCTAGCTGCTACAAGTTAAAGTCACGTTATTCATTTTGCGTTATGCATTGCGCTATGAGTTATGCAAGGAGCATTGCGCCCCTTGAAACGATTTCCTATCCGAGACTCGGTAGAGTCTCGGGCCAAGTACATTGACGGCTCTGTCGTCTGCTGGCCCGAGACTCACTCGAGTATATTATCTCTGAATAAAGCGATTTCGGCGGTGGGGGTAGACATTTCCTACAATTTTACATTTTCCTTATCGTCCGGCTAGAAGGTAAATTCCACCGGGATTTATAAAATCACATCGCAACTACCCCGTGTAGTTATTGTAATATCCCGAGATGAGGTATTTGGAATAGTTTGGTTGCTATGGTCACAGAATAAGAGAAGTGACTACGGTTTTCACCAAGATGACAGAGGTTTCATAATGTTTGTGCAACATCACATAACATTGTGTCTCAAGCATCGCTTCACATTACAGCATACAGAGAACACATCAGACGTTCATACTTGCTGCCTCAAGCAAAGGGCATGTCTAACGTCACTATCATTGCTGAGTGCCGGCATGACGACGGATCGTAACAAAGACACTGTTCACGTCATGTTCAGTTATGACCTGCGTCAAGCTTGTGTACGTGTACGACACATGAACACACACACGCACACGCATACAAGGAAAACGTGTTATGATTTCAGTAAATGTCAGGAACGTTTTAAGATAAAGTAATGTGTGTAGCAGAGGTCTGAGAGCAGGTGAGCCTGGCTCAGGTATGGTCGATTGTTGACGTTGACACTAACCTTAGGATCGACGTTCCGTTACTAGAAGTCAAAGTTTTGCGCCAAGGTGTTCGTTAGCTCTGCAGCGTTTATCTTCCTATCTTTCCGCAACACCTGAGAGTCTTATTTTGCACAGATTCATGCCTAGACCTTATCCAGAAGCGTGCCAGGAGGCTGGCGACCATCGTTTGTGGTGAAAAAATTCAACTGCATTCTGAGCCAAATGCATCTCAATGCATCAGAATGACATTGCAATGTCGGAATTCCTGTTCTCACCTGATGCTGCATCTAGGAATTATGCACCGTACGTTATTGTGTTCCAGACTGTATATGGAATTGCTGTATACATATGAAAAGTTCGTAAATCATTCAACATCACTACTTTAATTCCATATTTATCCGGCTTACTGCCATTGTGAACTTTGAAAGGACACCGGCTTCTGAAAGACAATCACGAGTTTTCCTGATCAGAATTGATATCCAGGTCCTCCTGAGCTTCCGCATAGTTCAAACTAGCAGCAACATCCTCTATATAACGACCCGTCATTTTCACAGAGAATAATGCCTATGAAAAAAAATTAAACATCTCTTGTATACAGAAACTTTCGAGAATCTCTGGGGTTTCACTCAAGAATATCATTTAGGTACTTACGGGGCTTTAAAATGATGAAAAATATCAATTCAGACTCCAAAATCACCAAATGAACATTGTGTTTTTTCGTGAGGCACAGATATACCCCACGCGCACTTTAACTTCGTACCTGTTGGAGGCTGTCACCAAACTGGCACTGCTAACCGTCTCCCCACTTTCCGAAGACCCCAAACTGAGTTATGGTTCCTGTTCCCTTCGGGGTGCTTGTTTTCAGTGAGTCACTTCGCTTCTCACTCTCGCACAGTAGGAGAAAAGCCCAAAAACCTGGCCAAAACCTCAAATGACCTTTGACGGGAATGAAAATTGGCTTACAGGGGTTTTCAAGGTCGCTGATTACGAATCTGAAAGCCAAATTATCGTAAACAAAATGGCCGATCCAATATGGCTGACATGAATGTTAAAAAGTTGCCAGATGTCGACAAAAATTGGTATTTACGGGTTTTCAAGGTCGCTGATTACGAATCCGCAAGCCAAATTATCGTAAAAAAAATGGCCGATCCAATATGGCCGACATGAACGTTAAAAAGTTACCAGATGTTGACAAAAATTGGTATATACGGGTTTTCAAGGTCGCTGATTACCAATCCGATATCTATTATTTATAACTTGCAACAAAGAGCTTACAGCAAATTGTTATAAACAAAATGGCCGAGTATCCTGCTAAATAGATAAATTAATATATTTAAAAAAATCATCATAATAAAATAAACGTGAACAGTGTATTCTACGCAATTATTATTTTTATTTCCAAAATACATACGGAACGTTTCAAAAATAGAAAATTTTATTCTTAATCAAAATCGTAATCGGAGTCGGAGTCGGAGTCAGAATCATTATCCAAGTTTGTATCTATTACAACTCCCGGCACGGCTTCAATCTCTGCGCAAAATTCGTCTGCTGCAGCAGTCACTTTAGGAGCGATCAACATCGCTACAGCTTCCGGCGACAAACTCTTCAGCTTCTTCTGTGGTAGTCTTCTGACACTTGAAATGTACGGATCCGAAGTAACTAAGAGCCGATGAAAAACATCTTCCATAGTTTTAACCCTGGAACTTTTTCGCGCAAAATCTTCTCGATATCGTTTGATGTCTTTGTTTCGAGCTTCCTGAGCATCTTCGGATAATTGGCCGATTGGTAATAGAGCATGAGTTATTATCACTGGACCATGAATTAATAGTTTGTGCACCGAAGTAGGCATGGAGTACCAAGGGTATAATGCAACGGTCTTTCTTGCCGTTTCAATAGCATACTGTTCAAATCTTTCACAGTTTATCTCGTGGCCACACGATATAACTTGTAGGATTACGTACAAGCGTTTAATAACTTCTTCGTTGACCCCCGTTATCGCAGCGGAAACCGTCGAATTTTCAAAGAATCGCCGAGCTGTGTTGCCATCATTGCTGCTGCCGTATCCAGGCTTTGGGCGATCGATATTTAGACCCAATTGCTTCTTGAATCCTTCTTGAATGGCCCTCTTGCGTTCCAGGGTAATTTTTTTTTCTTCGGCACTTTGAGCTTGCCATTTTTTAATGCCGAGTTTGTAAGACACGTGTAAGCAATACTCGAAGCACCGTATCCACGCGTGCAGCGTCGACAATCCGAACTTCAAATTTGTTTCATTGATTTCCCTTTGCAATACAGTGTCGATGGCATTAAAATCTTTGCTGGTTGCTCCACACAAATAGCACCGTTGAGCAGATTTCGTCAATGATACAGCGTTGCAAACTTTACCATCTATCATGGTGAACAACAACTTGTACATTACGGAGATTTCTTTTCCATCTATTACACTTTCGAATGGACGAAGTGACTTTATTTGTTCTTCAACAATTTGGACTTCATTAAGTGTTGACTCTGTGTCTTCGCGTAGAAACAGTAGTCTAAGCGGTCTACAAAATCGTGGAGACGAGGGTCTGGGGTTCTTCCAACCAACTATTTCTCCCTTCGATTGTTGATCATAACACACGAGTTGTAATGGCACGACTGAAGTAAAGAATACATGCGCATCAGATTTGCTGTCATCACTGAACGTCTGCTTATATTCACTTTGCCCAGAACTTCCATCGCAACCCCACTTGCAAATCAAGTCCATTTTACGAACATTATCTGGAGTCAATCTTTGAATGAGTACATTTTGGACGAGTAAAATACGTTCAACTGTATGATCTAATAGTGCCTGTAGTTGGACTTCTGCACTACTCTCTGTAATCCTGATTGCATCACGTGGTGGATAACAACGCTTTTTTGCTTTCATCACTTTTTCGTAAGACGGATATAGCTTACAGTTATTTTCCTTCCCTAATCTTCTCATTCCCTGGTAAGTACTCTTGGAGAATTTATATTCAATCATAGCGGAAAGTGCAGCCTCTTCGGATAAAGTAATTTCATCCGTTGCTGAGTAAGCTTTACGATACTTGGAAGCTCTTAAAGGACTCGTCATTGTTACGTCCTTAATAACTTTTGCGGCGTCGGATTGTCCTGAAGAGCGAAGGCTCATCTGAGTAGCGTATGCTAACTCGACCGAGTTGAACGATGTACGAATATCTTGGGTCTTCCTTCGTTTAGATCTTTCACTGGACATTGTAAACTCAAGGGACGGGCGGCCAGCCGTATTACCCGGGCTTGTTACTACAGTGTCTGTAGGTGCGGCAAAACATACCTGCTTGCTAAGCCATTCACCGTTATTCTTGAAAAATACACAGGATTTTCTGTGAGCTTGTTGCCACCTCGTTCTCATTTGATTGAAGAGTATCGAAAAAGTCTGTTTCGAATCCTCAGGCACTACAACTGTACGTCCGGTGTCCTTGGAAATTTTTTCTACCATAAATTCGATCAAGGAAGCGAATTTATCGGATAAATGCTCGCTGATTATCAGAAATACTTCTTTCCTTGTCAGCACCAATTCTTTGTAACCGGATCCTGTAATAAAGACATAAAATTGTAGAAAATTGGTGTTAAAGGAAAAGATAAAATTTTCAATTAATACAAAAACTTGAACAATGTACATTATTTTACCAAATAAATAACCGCAATAATTGAAATAATTTAAAAAAAATTAGACAGAAAATATTGACATGGATTTGGTTAAAAGAAAGCTTTGCTTACTATATAATATATGTATATTCAAATATTTTATTTGAATGTTATAACATTTCATTCATATTTAAGAAATTTTTATGTGGTTGATTTTAATATGTATATATATATATATATGCATACGTATATATCATAATTAAATCACAGAAAATTTATATATATATATATATACACATCCATATATATTAAAATAATTTATTTCAAGCGTATAACAGCCGTCTTGTCCGTTATGATGCTACTTCACCCATTCTCAGGTAGAGGCGCAGAGGCTGCTCAATAGTGCCGCGTGCACGCTCGGCTACCGCACGATGCGAAAAAAATCATAACGGACAAGACGCACGTTTTCCGCAGGTAACTCTTGTAAATTTCGAAAGCTTATACATTAAACTAAAGGCCGAGACTAGGAGCTTTGCAAAATGTGACAAAATATATAACTTTTCGGACCGTTGAAAATATAAGTTTTCAAAATTATTCAATTTTATTTATGCCGAAGGCTATACTACATTTCAATCATTTATACATAAACTTTAGATTCAACCGATGTAAAAACATGTTCTACATACCTCCAGAAGTCGTATCCATGTTGCAGAATTGAAATTAAACCCGTCACTTTCAAGTTATGGGTTTTTGAAGTCAGCGTTATTTTCGTCTGTTCAGCGCGTGACACGTACACTCTTCACGAACACTAACTGCCAACTGACGCTGCGGCGCAGGTATACACTTAAAGGGCTTTCCCTTCCACAATAGAATGCAGTTACTAGTCCTCTACCTGAATGACTACTCAACTGACCCTATTTCGAAAATTTATTTTTTGGGGTTTTGGCCAGGTTTTTGGGCTTTTCTCCTACTGTGCGTGGTGGGTGACCCGGCGAATGTCCACGGCCTCCTCTGGTCCTTCCGATACGCGGTGCGACCAGAATTTTCCAGGACCTATGGCCAGCCTCGGCCCATCGGTTTAAACAATTGTAATGGGTAAGGTTTGGAATCGATAGGGGTTTGAATGGATGCGTCCACCGTTGAAATTTGGGAAATGACTCGATTTAAACGCTTCGCTTGCCTTCGGTTGGATCGTCTTGTTTGTCGTATAGGGGTTTGGGCTGACATGGGAATTAATATCCATGCGACAGACGGGATCGGGGCACTCTACCTACCAAGTAGTTGGTGCCGCCTGATTACTCCAATCCTGGTGATAGGTTCATACGTAAGAGGATGCGATGTTCGAATGGTGACCCGTATTTCAAATACAGATGAATTTATTTAAGGAAATGATTCGTACTGAGTTAGGCAAATTATATTAAAAAAAAATAAAAGCTAATAAAATAATGAAAATGGTGGATCGAATAAGGAATGATTTCGGAATTTGAATTAATTTACAGTTGCCAGAAGGCAGGACGGGATACCAGAGTGAGGTGTATCAGCTTAGCCCTAGGGAAGCTGATCACCAGTTTCGGAAAAATTTCTAAGCTCCTAAGATTCAGAACCTTTTACGATTACTCACCAAGTGGTTTCGTCCGGTCGACTAGCAGAGTAACGATGTGATTTGAATAATTGACTGATTGACAATTGTAACTACAACTGGTGTTTGCTCTCATTTTTGGGGGTTTATATAACCCTGTATCAGGCATAGACAGGTATGGAATCATCCCCCTCTACTTGCAATTTCTTATTTGGCTTGGTCGAAAAGCGCATGGCGTGAGCTTTATTTCTTCGAATTTGTTTCGGAGTCTCTTTTGATTTGCGCCGCCCGCCGTGCCCTTTTCGTGAGACAGTTTTGTGCTAGCATCTAACTTATAATAATAATGTTCATAACTTATGAACAACCTATAGGTATTATTGTGAAAAAAGGATGCAGTCGATTGTATCAGCTGTGGTTTATGTGGCGTCCACTTGGGTTCCAAGAGCTCTTAAGGTTCTGTTACCGATGAGAGGTCGCACTGCGCCTCGTTGGGTAATATGTATGTATAGCTAGTGATTATCATATTGATCCAAAAATAAAGTAAAAATCTGACTTGGGCCATTGCGATTTAGTTAGTAGGGGCGTCAGGTCCAGCGGACGTGACACCCCCTCTTCGTACCCGTCGGGTCCAACATCTGTGAACAAAACACCTACGTGAGAAACAGACGGACCAGTCATGTTCGAACACGCGAAACCAGGTGCGTTTCTGGACCACCCTCGCAAGGTAGCATCCAAGGTCCGTCAGTAGAGTTCCGTACTATGGGAGGCAGAAGGCAACCTAACCATAAAATCGTACTCCGCGCATTTTTTGCTACCCATAGCAGACGTCATGAGTAGCAGACGCCAAGCAGCGTAAGCACGGAACAGTAGAAGCGGGTTAAAATAGGCTAGGCTATCAGGCTTACTTGAATTATCAGGATTACTTGGTTGAGGATAAGTTAGGCTATCAGAATTACGTAATTATTTCGAATAAGTTGGACTACCCCATCGATTCACACCCCCACGCACGTGAGAACAACCCAGAAGGAGGCTTTGGCACCCCCCAAGGGTTAGAATAAGTTGAACAACCCCACTGATCCCCACCCTCATGCACGTGAAAACAACCTAGAAGAATATTACGTAATTCCTTACCTAAATTGGGTCAGGATAACGTAATTCCTGAACTCACCTGGGTCGGGATAATGTAATTCCTGACCTAACTTGGGTTAAGTCAGGTTAGAAGTTGAACACTGTCGAGAAAATATGAGACCTGTCAAATTCTATGCCTCTGTTATTACGTTGTAGAGGACCTGACTTATAGTATAAGGAGTATAAATTGTGAATCTAAAAAGGAAAACAATAAAAAAATTCATTCAATTGATGAAGAATTTAAATTTATAATATTAAATTTAAAAAAAGTATTTCAAATTGACTTCAAATTAAAGAGAGAGGCGCATAGCTGATTTCTATCATGATCTATATTTCCTCTGACTATCAGACTATCGTCACCTGAGACCAGCCCCATTTCTACCCCAGGTAGTTCGAATAACGACATAAGAAAGCCATAAGAAGGATAGTGTTACCAATATATGTTGATGCATCTCCTGATTTTCTTTGGAACCTTGTTCGTATGCTAGCACCGTTTGCTCTATCTCTTAAGATAGAGGTTTCATGTGCATTCCACCATAAAATTCTGTGATACTCATCAACTCCAAAAGCCTTTAATACTTTTAATTGAAATTTCAGCATTACATAACCTTGACTC
This sequence comes from Macrophya annulata, assembly GCA_963924015.1. Classification (NCBI taxonomy): domain Eukaryota; kingdom Metazoa; phylum Arthropoda; class Insecta; order Hymenoptera; family Tenthredinidae; genus Macrophya; species Macrophya annulata. Next base: position 34,685,169 of record OZ001258.1, on the reverse strand, counting down.
TTATCGTATTTACTAATACATATTTCTAAAATTTTTGAAATATTTTTATCAGTCTTGGATCAAATCTTTTGGTTAATTCATCCGCAAATTCTTCGGATGATATATCAGAATATAACATAAATCTTTAATCTAATACAGCTATTATTCTTTTTTTAATTTCTTTAAAAATAGGACAAAAAATTGCGTTGATATTTTTCCCTTGATACGCGATCGAATCCATAAAAATAACCTCCGAAGAAGCGTAGTCCTGTCTCATCCCTCCACCCGTCGTTTGTGCCATTGATTTTTGATCCTGTCCTGAGATAGTATTTTCGTACAGTGTTCATATCATCATCAGTGATGGGTGTGTAATAATGAAAATCTTCGGTATGTCTAGTCATAGCCAACGCATGGGCGATGATTTTACCGGAGTATTTAGTTTCTGCTTCTAATAACGAAGGTAATCCTGTGATGTGTTCTTTTCCTGGTGGTATACACGCATCAACAGAAAAGAATAACGTTCCTAATCTCATCACGCACTTATAACTAGGCCGTGTTATGATGGCTTCACACAATATGCATTCACTATTGATTGCATCATCTCGAGTTCTAAAGTCAACTTCTCTGAACTAAAGACTAAAGCCAATTTTTTTTTTTTTTTTGAGCAAAATAACAAAAATACGGGTCACCCCAAATTCGCAAAAGGATGTCAACGGAGTTGTGTGTTGGGACTCGAACTCAAATCTTTCTCTCCGTTTGGGAGTGCTCTATCCGTTAAGCTACACACGGGGTTATTTCGGCATTAAGAGAAGCTTAATGCCACAGAGTTAGTACATGTTCACATAGAGATTTAACCGAGGAGGTTCTGAATCGTTACAACGTAATCCGGGCCTGCTTCTTGTTTAGCCGTATCTATAGAACGGTTACCGTATGCGGGTGATGGGTTGCGGTTGAGTCTCTAAAATAATCTTTTTCTGGAATGGAATCAAGTACTTTACCAGAAATTTGTTGACTTAGCTCCCCGTGTTCTTGAGTTCTCATTATTAATGCCTTGTTGATAACTTGGATAGCTTGACAGTGGTAGATCACAATCATTCTATCGTCCTGACAGACACAGACTGTGGTCTATTTCAATTATTAGTATACCTGTGTCTGTATCCATTTTTTTCGGTGTTTCGTATGTTCCTGATTGTGAGTCTGAGTCAGGTTTGCGTTAGGTGTAAGCTTTGGCTAGATCCTTTCGGCCCAGTTTAGTCCCAGTCATCTCGACCCGGGCAGTTATCTTTTACTTTATGCCCATTCTGATCCTTGTGACCTTTCAAAACTTGTTTTGGTATACACACCGTGTACATTTGTTGGTTGGTTATGCACTAATGACTGAAGCGTATTAATACTGCTTTGCATCAGGGTTGACGTAATATGTAAGCATATTCAACATTTCTAAATTGGTTGGATTATGCTGTCCAGTTGCCTTGTATCTCATTAGTGGAATCACATGAATTTGGAGAACCTCTGCTGCTCTTTGTGTCCAATGAAGACAACCTAATCCTAATTACGTCTTGTATTGTGTCTCTGCCCACCGTATTCCCCGCTTTGAAACGATGGATCCGACTTACCGGAATTATTTTTTCGGAGAATGCTTCGTGGTCCCTTTGAGGACCACTCCTTCTTGGTGGTTATCGTTACATCGTTCTTCCGCTTGAAATCTCGCTCTCGTTGTAGCGCTTCTCTAACACTATTTGAAATCGACCCCTCGAATTTTCTCGAATGGATAGATTTCCATTTTCACCATGACCCATCCTTGCTTCTCATCCTCCGACGCAAGCGTAGTCCACGTTCCGCGATCCAGATTCGAAATAAATTGTTGAATTGACCCACCTTCGGATATCGTAGGAAGATCTGAGAACAACTCGGTGAAGGTATCTCCATCCTGTGGAGCCCCCAAGTTCTTCGAAGGTTCGTATTCTGGTGCACCGATACGTACCTCCCGAATAGGCGCAGTCATGGACGACGTGGCAATGATTTCCATGTCCCACGATGATGCAAACGGCGTCTGCGAACGGAGTTTGAACATCAAACAATCAACGACACGTACGACTTTAAACTGCTGCTGCCGTCATGTAGGGTAGTTTTTAGAAAAGGCAGCAGTGGTTTTTCTGACTCAGAATATCATCATCTTCAAGATGACGATAATCTAATTTTAAGGGTATTTCTCTCCCTGCTGTCATAGGTAAGGGTTGTATAGGGAGCTGACAGCACCGACTTTTCTTATAGCCGTACCCCTCCCCTATATCGTGGAACACGCGAAGTCCAAAAATTTTATGATACTTGATAACACGAAAAAAATGTACTGCTGCAATGCTGATTCCGGAAGGAGATGCCCACGGTACCGGAACTGCACGGATAATATCCGCTGCTGATCTGCACGACTGAAACTTCGCCAAGATCTTCGTCAGCACATTATAACAACCGACGGTACTATTATAATTAGTGATAGCGGCAAGAATATGCAAAATCTGCCCGCCTACCAGCTCGTTATTGTCATAGTGGTGGTACTATTCGATTTTTGACAGGGAGTCGACCGCCATGACATTGTTCTGGTTTTACTTATTCCTTGTTATCCTTCTTCTTACACCTCTTGTGGCTGCTGTCGTATATCGAATTTCGCTTCACACGTGTACAACCTGCGACAGATTCACGTAGCGAAATACCCCGCAGGGGTATGAGTCATGGACGACGTGCCAATGATTTCCATGTCCCATAATGATGCAAACGGCGTCTGCGAACGGAGATTGAATAGCCGTGCGAACTCTTGCACAGTCGACTTCGAAAATTTGTGTTCGACCATAAACTTCATGTACGATTCGTCGTCTCATAATTCATCTTTGAAATCCTCGAACGATATATTCTTCAATAGTTTTGGGTTCTTTTCCCTGCTGACTCTATTTATCATATTCTTCGCTGTGGCGTAAGAAATCTTTGATGGTAGGTCCGCGTTCTCGATCGCTGCATCGATCATCATCCTCAGTACGTCTAAGAAAATCGAAACCACCCCCTGACTGATCCATACCAATTCCATCATCTCTATGAGAGACAGACCCTTCGATGTTCTCCTCTTCGCAGCTATCTTCGTCTTCGAATATACTGCAGGATCTCCGCAGATTTTTGTTGAGCAGCGTAGTGCATGCAATCCGTTCCCTTCAAATTGTTATGCTTCAATATGCTATGATTCAATCGATTTAGATTAAACGTAACAGCGTTGAGCAATCGCAAAGAGTTCTCAAGAGTTTTAAAACTAATCAATTGAAACCAAGTAATCAAGAATGTTGCGTCCTTCCCTGAAGCGACGAGATTTCGACGTCAAGTTGAACCGCTGCATTTCTGGATACCTTTCGGCATACTAGTCGTGCACGATAACCGCTGTGTGAACTGCACTGGTGTCTTCAACAATGCGAATTACCGGCATTACGTCTACAGGACACCTAGCCCTCACAGAAGGTATCATCACTTCTTCCAAAATTTGGATGTATTGAGCCGTAGTCTGTGGTCGATCTCCACGAGCTCACCTGGACCTGCTGCGCTGATTCAAGCCGAGTACGCAGTAGTGACTCGTCCACTCCTCTTACTAGGTAAGATGTTCGCCTGAACGTCGACTACGTTCCCGCCATACTCTTCTACGTGAATCTTTGTCGGTTGAGAAAACTTTCTCATCGGTAAAGATTACGTTACTCGAGTCGTTCACCGTCATCGGCAGGACACTTTGCACAAAGGCTACGTGTCAATTAGGGTGATGCAGTACCGTATCAGTTTTCTTCATGGCAACGCAACTTGATGGAATAAGTGAATTTTTGAAATATTGAACCTTAAATGTTTTGTGGCTAAAGCCTTCAACACGGGTCTATATTGGTATCTAAAACTGTATCAATTTGGCTCATTACGTCTTTATGATTGTTCGTGTCAACGCTCTCTAATTCGATAATGAGATCTAATCATCGGACTGCACGTTACCTCAGTACAGATATTCACCAAGATGCGAGACCGAGGAGTTGAAACTTTCGATTGATTCATATACGTTACTGGTAATTCGTTATAACAACGATCGACTTTCCTGTTTTGAACCTCTATAGGCTGACATTTGATCATATGAATATCTTCCCCTATGGAAATTACTGTATAACCAGGTCCTTTCATGTAGTTGTATGCAAATTCAACTGGATGGGTGATGGGCATTGCTAATTGGGTCTTCCATAATTCATCCCCAACTCGACACCTTTGCAGGTTAAGATCTTGCTCACATTCGTGGTTTCTGGGGAGCATAATTTGACCGAAGGGCACTCTTTCCGTAATACTTGTCCTATTTCGCTAGAAATATCTTTATGATGTAGCAGACTTTTGATAATAATTTGAAATTTCTGATCCCATTTTAACACAATATTGAAAAGTGTTTCAGTAGAATACTTAAGGCCGTTAGTATTTGGATAGTTTTTCATTATGGTGAACAATTTATAATTGTGATAAGCCACAGAGGATTCTGGAAGAATCATACATGCCTAACACAAATGCCTTTATTACACAAACTTTTTATGTTTCTTTGTAATATTCACTGTTCGAAAACTGAACAGATTTTTGACTCCATAATTTTTTATAAATTGAGTTACATTGCGTCTTATAGTCTCTTTTAGATACTTCCCTGGTTTTTGTAGTACATCTGATGGTATACTTATCGGATCTTTTATAAGAGATAGAATATCTACATGTGTAGAAAGTGTTAATGGAAAAACTCTGGTTATTTGTAAATGGTATCTTGGGTCTTGACAAAGACTTACAAATTAAACAAATTTGTCTCCAACGTTTTTGATTAAAATTAGAATTGCTAAATCTAAGACGTCGAGAGAGGAAACGTCCTGAGCAACAAATTCAGTGTATCCAAATGATGCAAGCCACTCACAGTTTCTTTTATACCACTTTCTAAAGCCGGAAGCCTGCTTGATTAATTTGGAAGCATTTTATACAAACTTTCATTACAAATAGCTATTTTTTTAACAGTTAACAAATTATAACAACAATACGATTTATTTCTCTCGGTATTTCATTTATTTTTTGTTACACATATCGAAATGTTATATCGATAATAATTATTGTCATTAAAATATCGAAATTGATAATAAATTATTAATTCTTAAAATTATTATCCAGCCATCGACGTAGACGTACTGCGAAACTGCATTCAATGCAAAGATAAGCGCGGTCGTGATCGCACATCGCGCGCTTGCAGCTCGGGCACTGCACTATAGTTTTCTTATCCCTGCTTCGCGAACGTAACTCACACCGGGTTTGCTTATCAAACTTAAGCTCTCTCGGAATATCCGGAAAATCTCGCAAGCCCAAAATACTGCTTATACCGATTTGCAGATATTTGCGAAGTAACGTTATTGTATACCGCTCTTGTAAATGCGGTTTTACTAGAAACATGTACAATGATTTTATACAAACATGTACAATGACATGTACATGTCTCATTGCAGTTTTCATATCTTGCGGAATTTCGCGCTTATTCTTAAGACATGGTAGTGGTTGCTTATGCTGCTGGCTCATAGTTTCGTACTTGTTAATGCATTACATAATTTCAATTCTGCAACTTGTATTCAAATTTCGTCGTAATGATGCAAGACTTTGCACCGAAGACATCAAAAACTGCCGATTATCATTATCTTCAACCTTTTCTTTCCCTTTCGTATCGTCACGGTGACGCTCAATTTTATAGTTTCCTGTAGCATTCGTTCAATAATTGGAATGGATGTGAACCAATTGTCACAGGTTATATTGCGCTTCGATCCGTGAATCACTTTCGTGACTTCTCTTAAAAAGTACTCCGACAGGGATTCATTACTTAATGTCGAAGTTCTACCCAAATACGGTATGGCATTGTACTACAAGAAAGGAAACAAAAGAATGTATTAAAATTTGAATTATATAAATATAATAAAATGAAATTTATGAAAAGCGGCAAAAAAAAATTATAATTATAGATCGAATTATTTACCATATCTGACGTAGCTACATCATTCGACGTCCGACGTCCCCGCGCTCGAAACTCTGTAACTCTCACCTACAACTTATCTTAAACCTGAAGAATAACTCATTATATTTTTGACAAATTATTACCATATTACGTATGACCGATCTCGAAATGGAAAACCTTTGGCAATGAACAATGAATTTTTTTCCACTACAAGAATGCTGAAATCGTGAAAACTTTTTTTCTTAATCACCGTGTGCCTGGATACAATTTTTTAACGCAATACTCCTATTTAAAACTTTTATAGATAACTACAGTAAACCCACATTTCAATAAACTGATTAAACAAATTTAGTATTATAAGCTCAGATTTAGGTACTTCGAAGAAGGTACTAGGCTGCGAAAGAATATAATTGAAGGATTGAAACACGAAAGGTGATAAACCCCGAAATGTCTAGGAACATGGTAATATATTTTAGAAAATGAATTCACGATTTAACAAGTTTTTTTTGTTGAAAATTTGTAGGTTAGCGCCTTTTGTATTACAAGACTTGAATTAAGCCCGACAAATTGTTATATTTTCATTAAAGTGAAAATTCGTTTATTTAAATATTTACAAATTACATTAAATACTATTCTAACAGTACAGCGCTGGATCTCTTGTAAAAATAAATAAATTACGAGATATTTATTTTATTTATGGAAACAGCTTTTCGAATGTAAACTTAAATATATTAAATAAATACAATTGTTATGCCAAATGTGCCTTATTTTATTCATCAATGAAATCCCAGGATACACGTGATCCAAATCAGTGCAAAAATGAAATTTAAGACGAACACATCATGCCTATGTCGCTTTTCTCGAATATTTTCAATCACGTGGATCCTAATCCTGACTTCATTATCCTTGACGTATTTCTTTCAGTTTACAAAACGAACAAAGAGCAATTGAAGCCAGCCCAAGGCACTGCATAAGGTACGTGAAATTCCTCTATACTTATTATAACGACAACTATATAAATTTCTGGTCTCTAATTTTTATCTTCTTTTACAATAATCTGATTCTTTGAATCCAAAATTCTTATGGATTTCGTTGCACATTGTGAAACGGAAGTTAAATTGCGGATAATTTTAAGTTAAAATAAGTATCGCCCTATTGTCACTGGCACATCGGAAGCCCCATGATAACACTTATCCCATTTACTTCATGATTCCTCATTGCGATGTGGATGTACAAGTCTGTAGTCTAATCTCTGCGGTCCGTGATGAGAAGAATGTGGCGAACCTAGACCTTGGAATATTGCGGCATGTTGACTGGGTGGAATATTACTAGGCAATGGTTGAACGCTGGGCATCGATGGAGGCATAGCCATAGGTGCCAGGTGAGATAAAGATGGTAACAGTGGGCTTCCCGGATGCGGTGGTTGACCCGGGTAGTTAAAAAACCTGAAAATTTCGAAATCTTAAATCCATTGCCACCTATTTTCATATCTGATTAAACATATCACCGTCTCAAAAATTTCACCAATGAAATAGAAAAAATTTTTACAATCCAGGCGCCGGAACTAAATGATTGAAAAAATGTCATTACTTGAAATAATTACCATAGACGATCACCAACAAATATTGGTCTCGGTGCTGGTATACCCAAACTGGAGTAGTACTGTTGAGCAAAGAGTTCGACGTCGTTTGTATATTTTCTCTTCCATTTCGTACGCCGGTTTTGGAACCAAATTTTTATCTGAAACAAGAGGCAATACCTACTTTGTATATTCTCTTTTTTAAAACAATCAACGATACAATTTATTCTCATTTGATCATCGATAATCACGTGACACTTAATAAAATAATTTATTCGAAAAAGAACGCGTACAGAAATATTCAAAAAATCTTTAAAATAACGAAATAATTTATTTAATGAGAATTTCTAACAAACAAAAATTATTCTCTCACAAACAAATTGGTTTTTTTTATAGAAAACTTGTAAGTATATAACGAGTTTGACTTGTATTTGTTTTTGTAACAGTTTGTCGGTAAGTATATACTTCAAATTTTTTTCATCTCTCCCTAAACCTCGTTCAAAGTGAATAGATCCACGTTACAGATCTTGAGAAAAAGCGATAGGGATGGTGTGCGGTTTCACTTGACACTCTACGCGTGTTTCAAGGCAGTATATCAACGCGTGACATTTCTTTGCGTTTACCCTAGACGCATGTACATACATATATTGAAATCTAACCACCTAAAAATAGTCGAAAGAACAGAGTCGATAGATCTTATTCGTTTCTCCAAGAACACAAGAAAACGATCTATTTTCAGTCATTGAATTAAATTACAAAAATATCTTCTCAGAAATTGCTGAACCCGATTACTTCGTCTCTTGATAAACTTTTCTCAATAAAATTCTAGCCCCTAATTTTTCACAACTTGAATACTACCCCACGGTAATTATCTGGCTGCAGTAATAACGGACGTCATGGCTCGTAAGGCGTCGTGACAGCGTCTGGGAGTACTTTTGCTGAAAATGCATAGAGACAGGAGGGTATCGCTCCGCGTTGCTTTGAGCGTGAAGATTTCGAGGGACGAAACAATTTGAGTCCAAGTCTTTACGGTTGTAGTACAGCGGGGGGAGGGAGACGTATGGCTACACATAAATGTCACAATATTTCTCAGTCTTAACGAGCCATGGTTGCAACAGCAGCAGCCCCTTCAGCTGCAGAGATGGTCTTCGTCGCGTTCTCCGACGCAGCGTAAGACTATCCGGAGCCACGTTTGCGGACCTCGGAACGGCGAAGACAGGGCGTCGATTTTTTAATTAGGATATATTGCATAGCATTTATTTTCACCCTCCGTTACTCGGGTAGGTAACTCTATACCAAACGGACTACCACTAGACCGCAAACCAACAAAGATGCTTCAGAAGTTTAAGAAGTTTAAGTTACAGATTATAGGTTGACACGAGAAAATGTGTAACTACTTTTAAAATTGAGTATAATCGCCCGCTGATGTTTGTTGTTCCCCTCCCGGATGTGTCTAGTTTCTAAACTTTCTCCTTCTTCTTCTTTTTATTTTTCTTATTTTTCTTATTTTTTCGCCTGTAGCTAGTTAACGTGTTTTTCTTTAATCATTCACCTCTGTTTTAAATCCTCGAGTCTTTGTCGACACGATTTAAAACGATGGACGATGGGCGAACTGTCGAGTTTGATCAGAATAAATGCTGAAGTTTTAATGAAGAGAAAAGTAAATTTAACTTCAGAGTAAAAATGCAAGATTAAGTATCGACAGGTTTCTATAAAAATGGAAACTGAGTCACTGAAGGGTAATTACGCCCCAAAACGCATACATTTTTTTTTTTCTTATAATCAACGATCATTTTCCTAAATGACTGTATAGAAAAGTTTTTAAACTTCACGAAAATTCTCGAAATTCTAATAGAGCAGAACCTTCGAGGGTGGAGAGGTGCTAATTGGGCTAATAGGAGAGTTCTATACGGGTTCTTTAATTTCCTTGACTTAGTTTTACCAACCCTCTATGTGGCGCCGGGATCTCCTTCACTGGCGTCTACACACGTGTGTCAAAGGACGCTCATAATTCAATTCTAGTTGAACCCAAATTTTTCGGGGCGCCAGAAAACTCCGAGACTTAAAACTATTTCAGGTGTTCGAGTCTACGACTGCGGAAGTCTGGCACATTAATACGTATACTTCGATTTATCCGATGTATGTACGTCTGGTTTTTCATTTTTACTAAATCCGGAATTTCTCGACATCGGTACTTTTCGAGTCATCGATTATGTCTGCGGTAAAGAAATCTTCAAATATCGCAGCTACTGATCATCGCTTATCATCCGGAATTATTGATATACTAGATCCTAGAACTCTGAATAGTATTTCCGTAAGGATTTCACACTGGCGCCTAGCTTCCGAATTCCATTGCTAAGGGTGTGCTTTTGGTATTTTAAATTTATTGGGGCAACTCGACGTCGCCACGATATAGGAGGGTTCAGAAAATCACGTGTTGGCACGACGCGACGCCTTCCTTCATGATCAGCTGAATTAGGAAATAAAAAACTAATGAACAAACTCTGGGAATTAATTTTTTTAGTAACTTTCATGCGAATAATTAACGTTATTAAATTCCTGTAATTTCATACAGCTTTCGCGATCGTTATTAACAATAAATGAAGTTTACGAGTGAACCTTAACTTGATGAACAATTTTTTGAAAATTTGAATAAAACTGCTTTGGCTAAGGATATTTGTATAACCATATAATGAAATACATAAGAGAACTTATCTAGATATATAACCGCGATAAATCTTCTCTAAGTATTTGAAATTTACCGAGAAAATACCGACACAAATATAATCGTGTTTAAAACTTGAAATAAAAGTCTGGAAAATTTGTCTTCTTGATTTCTCTCGTGCTCGTGTACATGTTAAGCAATAAATAACAATTTCAACATCTGCTGCAGTATTTAAGTAAACAGAACTGTCTGATCTTGCCAAAGAAGTCATTGCCCGGTATCCAACCTTGTTGTTGCAAATTTTCAATTAAAATTTTCCGTACATAAACGTCACAGTCAAAAATATACGACACCAACTTATAATGGTACTCACAATCTCGATAAGAGATGATAAATGGTTGAAAATTTTCGTGAATTATCACCTCAAATAAAAAAGACAAAACAAAAAAAAAATGCCGAACAACTTACTTGAGTCTCTGTAAGTTTTAGGCTCTTACTAAGCTGCAATCTCTTCGCTACACTCAGGTACTTATTCCTCTCAAATTCTGCCTCTAATGATTTGATCTGAGCTGCAGTAAACGCGGTCCTTGGTCGTTTCTTCCGCTCTTCATCACTCGTTGCACATCCACTTCCAGGACGAGTCAGAGGATTTTCATCCCCGGCGATACTGCTCGATGATAAATTCGTTCCACTGCTGCTGGTGCAAGCCTCTAAAATAAAAGATGAAAAAAAAAAATTTTTTACTCGGTCTATTGTGTATATTTATGTGCGTAATGTACACGAAAAGTAGAATTTTATGTACATGATCATTTTTCGGGAGAAAATCGTATATATTTCTTAAAAAATAAAAAATAAAATATTCGTCTAAAAATTCTCTATTTCGTTATAACATCAACTGAGCGTGGTTTATAAGTGTCTTGGGGATCATCTTCTAATTATCTGGCCATTCGTCAGACGAGGGAGGACGTAGCTACTCGACATAGTGACAAATGTCTCACGCTCACACTAACCTAAGAGTTATATAGAAGCTAAAATGTTTTAGAGTTGCATCGGTAGGTATAAAGTAAAGATATTTATATACACTACTCGAAGCTGGAAGAGCTCATGACATGAGGGCATGAGCTAGAAACTTGAAAATTTTCAAGACAGGCACGCAAGTGCAAACGTATACCGCGATAATTCCCGAAGTTTTCTTTTCACCAATTTATTCGTACCTCTTACCGCATAATAACGAACAAAAAAATGCGGATTTTATACGAGGTTTAAATTCCTCGAAAATGTAGTTTGGGGATTCAAAGAGCTCGTGGTCTTGTTATTGGGCCACAAATTAACAATAAAATAAAAAGAAATGATTCTAATTAGAAATTCCTCGCTGCGATTCACGACTCCAACGAAAACGTTCGAGTTCAACAATAATTTTACTCGATATCAAAGAATTCCACGCTGTCAAATTTTTTTTTTTCCTTTGGATAATATACCACTGTAACGTATACATAGTAAAGCATCGATTTTTCCGAACGAAATCAAATAAAGAGATGTAAAAAAAAAAAAAGAAACCCAACAAATTTTAGTACAAAAAAAAAAAAAAAAGATCTCCAGCTCCTGCAGCAGGAATAGGGACACAAATCACGCTAGATAAATATACGAGCTCATGGTCTGAGAACGTGGTTCGAATGGCCGAAGGATTGTGAAGATTTCAGGTGACGTTTGCAGCCACGCCCTGGCAGTAAATATCTTTGAAAACTATTCGTAGACCCGTACGAAACGGTACGAGAAGACATACACCGGGGGCATAATACCGGTCTACGGTTAACCACGGGATGAAATAAGTCCAGGACGACCGCGATCGCGAGATACGATGTCGCGGTTGCGGGAACAGGAACTTTGCCGGAGCGTTTACCGGCTACTAATTGTCAGATCACGACGTAATTGTCGGTCGTCTACTGTTTTTTTTTTTTTTTTTTTAATTTTTGTTTTTTCGTTCTCGTATACCCTCTCAAACGAGCAGGCTAAATTCGTCTACCGTCTAAGTAACTGCAGTGCAGTGAAGCTCTCCATGCTCTCGCTATGCATCTACATACTCGAACTTACACATGTTATACCTACTGCAGTCAAGCACGCTGCACTCTCACACTACCATTCCGCGAGTCACATATCGCATCTTGACGACGTAAAGACACTTGGTGGTGTACGTATAGCTTTGCTATGACTTGCGGGAGCACTAAACGTCTAAACATGCCAAGCAGCTTACTAATTACACGAGTTATGGGAGCGGGAAAGAGTTTGATGCGTTAAATCGATGAGAAAATATTTTTCAAAAATATATTCATGAGTTTCTTTTTAGGAAACACGTCTGACATATATTCATTTTTGATTATTTATTTTTCTCCTTCTTTTTTTAGGAGTAGAGGGGGAGGGGGGGGGGGAATAATTTGGACATTAAATTCAGAAACTTATGTAAACGGACATGGGATAATGATTCGTGATTGGGTTTTTGGTTGAATAACAAATCCAGGAGATCGTTGAGACTGATATTACAATTTTTTAATATTATTTTTTTTAAGACTGGTATCAATCATCTTGTGAATTTAAGTATGAATTTAAATACAGGGATAAACGATGATGTTGAATTTTAGTACCGGTTGGTTTTACTCTCGAACAGCTTAATCAAAAACTGTGTGTAATTAATTGACCGTGGACTACAGCTACTATAACTCGGTAAAGAATATTCGTCAAAACCTCATTTTATCGTGTTCCCTATGTATCAAATCCGTACTAATAAGCTGGTCGTGGTTGTCACCGCCATTTTTCTACTGCCTCTCTTCCAGATTTGAAAACAAAAAAAATTAAAAAAACAAATAAAATAAAAACAAACAACAAAAAATTAACCAAGTCTTTTCACGCTTGTCCAATGATCGTTACGTAACCGTAAATTTAGGGCAATATTTTCTGTCCGATGACAAGACAAATTTATCTCTTCCCTTGTCGACATTATAATAATATTACTTGTTTTGCCAATATAATTAGATAGTTCCAAATTTTTTTTTTGGTCAATCATTTCAGTTTCATTTAACATTATTTACAATAATTCGAGAAAGAATTTCTTGCGCGTTTAGCCGGAAGAAGAAGAAGAAGAAGAAGAAGAAGACGAAAACGCAGAAGAAACGGTGCATGGTGTCGCGTTAACGCGGTTCCGAATCGGTTACTTCCAAGCTTTCGAGTGAACGAATAAGAGGCTCAAAGGGTGACCGAAAGGAAGTGAGAACTGGCGGCTGGAAAGAGTGTAAGTAGAAATAAAGAAATAAATAAGTAAAAAAAGAAAGAATAAAATAGAGAAGCTTACTGTGGAGGACGCGCAACAGCGCGAAGCGTTTGCCGCAGGAATAGAATACCACGCCTCCTAGTTTACCTAATTGCTCCGAGCGACGCTGAACTTGTCTCCTAATTATTCAGTGATGAATGAGACGCGGGCCAAAGAAACGCCCGGGGTAAAACTATGTGATAAGAAACGCTAATTTTACTTACACCATCACGCCCAATACAACATCCGTATATTGTCTGTATAATAACATTTTCCGGAAGGATACGAGTCGATGAGTCCTCAAATAAAATGCAACACTAATATACTAAACAAGTCCGGGAAGAAAGAAGCGATTGTAACAAACGGTAGACACTCTTTTCACCATTATTTCTCATTTAATACACGCTTTAATGATTTAATCGGCGAGGAATTATCGATATCGATCATGCAGCGAAGAGTCTGATGTTACGATTAGAAAATCAATCAGTACTGGCACGTGTTTGAGTTTATTTAAAATTCTGACAACGTTATGTTGAATAAATTGTTCATATATAAAAAAAATAAATAAAAAAATAAACGCATCACGGAATGTAATTGGCCAATATGAATCGCTTAGAAGATGCAGAGAATAACGTTTGAACGTGAGTTAATTTGACTGTAACACAAACGGCGAGAGTATATAGTAACGAGGAGACCTAGACTTTCATCTTTTCTTTGAATCTTTTTTGGATAGCTTTGAATCTCTTTGGATCTTTTCTAGAGACGGGTTGTTGGTCCTTCCAGAGACTTTGGAAGATTTACGTTGCCTCTGATGGCTTTGTAGTTGGACTCGTGTCTCTACCATAACGTACATACATACTTCGCGTCTTATGTCTCGAGTCTCGAATAACTCACGTAAGTAAGTAAGCTGCAAGTCTTAAACAAGGATCGCATTTTTCTAAATATTCGATTTATTACTTCGAGGAGCGATGTTTGTGATATCAGCATAAATTAATCGTTAGGTCCAGAAACAATCAGAAATCGAATTTATCAGCCAACAATTAGGAACAGCTCGATCATGAGTTGCGATTAATAATAAAGTGAGTCAAAATCTTATACGATCTCCTATTTGATTTAATTCAGCTTAAAAATTGCGAGTAAGTATTTATTGCACATGCAAAACCCTGATTAATAAATTTGATCAACGATTGCCTCTCGCTATTTCATACAGCAAAATTATTTATGTCATTGAGTATAAGAAGAGTTAATGCGTATTAATTAGGACTTGTCGGTTAATTGAGCATCTGCAGATCTTAAATTTCATGAGTTTTAAAGAATTTATGAAGATAAACCGTTACGGTATATCCTTTTAGAAAGATAAATGTCATTTTAGATTTAAATATGATGAAGAAACCGAGAAGTAAAGACGTGCAGAAAGTGAGGAACATCATGCGGGCGGGTACGACGCTGAGCGTCACGGCACCGGAAGTCATGGATCAAACTCTGGTCGAGTAAACGTAGCAACAGATCTCGCAAGCTATTGGCATCATATTTATTTTTTATTTTTTTGAATTTATATAAAATACTCTATAAATTACGCAAAAAACGCGGGCTCGGATGTTATTGCAATACATTTTCATTCTCAATTTATCGCTCGGTTAAAAAATCATTAAAGAATTAATCATTCTTTGGATAAATGAAGAGATCAGTTACTATTTGAGTAGTTTTATAACATACTGTCTGAATAACATTCATCGATGTTTTCCAACTAGTCTACAAAAAGTTAAAAAATATGTTTATACATCAAAAATCTTTTTTCCAATATGGTTTCTTTGACTTGAAGGATTCATCTGTAATTACAGACGGTTGTGTGTGTTATAAATAAATTTATTACGACGGTGGTAATTATTTTTTATCGAAGTCTATATACTCTGTGAATTTTTATAACATCTACTATTTCATTATTATTATTATTATTATTTTATTCCATTCTTGATTATTTACCGTAGCTGATTTCAGGCTCAGGTGATGTTGAACAAACTATGTCGACGTCCTCGAGGTCAATTTGTTCCTCTTCTTCCGTAACTGACATGGAAGAGTCTGGCACCGTTGTTGTCAGTCTCGCTTCTTGTTCAGTAACTGATAATAATATTCAATACGTATTTAGTCTTTTGCATTACCATTTGTTACTTCAATTCAAAATTAAATAAGTATAATACGATATTCTCAACTATCATATAATTAAAAATTCCTTCAACACTTTAGAATAAAGCGAGTAAATATGGGCCACCACGGATTTTACATTTGATGAAAGAATTTGATACTTCGTGAATTATATCGGTATTTGGTACAAACGTACTCGAAAAATAAAACATCTAATCGATTCGTATATTTCAAATCAAAGTTACAGAATTTCGTCAATTCAAACGATTTTCAAAATTCAAGAATAGATTTTGAAAAATTTTGTTATCGAGTTAATTGTTCAGTTTGAAAATATCCGTTTTAGATCAAAAGATCGGAATTTTTTTAAGGAACAAAATACCGCCGGACTCGTGCTGATTCTTCAAATTGTTCAGAAATTACATCCGATCACATTTCCACACTCCGTTTCTACTGATATGGACCACTTTGTTATCCTTTATATGATTATTCAATATTCACTCACTTTATAGCGTGTCATATTTTCGCATTGACAAGATCTACGGTATTGTAGGTATTTCTATCAAAAATCCGGATGAAAGAATCAACAACGAACCTCAAGTTCTAACTCGCAAAATTATTTCTCTCAGATATTTTTTTCCCTGAATGAAAAGAACTCAATATCAATTGAAATTCTATCATCGACTGATCTCTTTGTTCAATTTGAAATTTTTCCGTCGACTATTCATGTACATATAATATCAATACTAAATGAACGTGTTTTTTTATTGAATCAGTAAATCCCAATTCAGATATAAAAAACTTACAATCTGGTCGAAGGATAGTTTGCGTATTAAATATATCCCGTGATTGATCCTGGGGCGAAGATGTTCCCGCTGAGCCCTTGCAGGGCGCGAGTAATCTGTCAATACTGAAGGCCGCAGCTTTCGCGCTTTCCACATTATGAATCGACACTTTTGAACCATTAGAAATAAGCCGTCTTGGTATTAAACTGTCTGCCATATTGAAGTCCGTTTTATAATCCAAAGTTTCGTCGTTTTTTTTTTATTTTTTGGTTTCCGGTTAATTATTTTTGTATTTTATATATGATCCTTTTTGGAGCGAATATTCGAGCACTTTTCTTCGTATATTTCACTGAACTATAATCTTTTTTCTAAGTCACCACTCGACGCGGATAAACTTCGTTCAAGCGGGCTTATATTAATTCGAAAATATACGTAAACCCATAATAATTACGGAAATGAAAGACTGAATCCATTGATCTGATCACCAAATTAAGGATTCTTGCTTATTTGATTTTAAGAAAAAATAAATAAATAAAAAAAACAATGAAAAAGAAACGATTTTCGTGTAATTTATCAACGAATTTATACAGAGCGGTGATCAATTCGCAAATCAATTGAATAATCAATCGGTTGAACAGTTCCAAAGTTCTATGTACCGCGAATAAGACGCGACTTGGTGCACATCTATTAGCACCTCTTGTTAACTGGATTAGTTAGAGAAGTCACTGTTAGAATAGCGACGTTGGAATTGTTTTTTTTTTTTTTTTATTTCTAGTTTTTTTTTATTTTTTTTCTTCTTCTTTTCGCTTTTTCTTTTCCTTTTTTTGTTGGCGTCTTGACGCTCGAGGCGTCTCCAAAATCCCACGTGCACATGACGTCATCGGTCTTCGAACCAATCTTGAATATCCATGGGTGTGGCTTGGCTCACACGTGCTTTACAGAATCTTAATGATCTCGTATCACGACGGTTCGACCACTAAACGGCAGTAACGAGGCAGCCACAAATTTATCGTCCCTGTCACAAGCCGCTCGTCCGCTCGTATATGTTCAGCTCTTTGGTATTATTGTTATTATCGTTTTAATACAAAAGCCTAACATAATTGTTGCCTGTCTTTGAGATCGTTCTTGCAGACGACGACGACAACGACGATGCAGATAATTGGAGTGAAAAAAAGCTAAATTTTGAATTTTTTATAATGTTTTTTTTTTTTTTTTTATTTCTTACATTTCTTTTTAGCTTTTATATATAATTGTCATACGAAGTTTTCTTTGATCAGTAAAAACTTCCGGAAATCATCATCACGATGACTTCTTTGATTAAGTTTTTTTTTACACAGATCTTTGAAACGTTGTAGAAATATACTTACAGCTATAAACAGACTCACTGTTGTAACACATTCAGGATGAAATTTCAATTTCTATGAGACTCTGTGAGAGAATATCAAAGATCTTCTGTAATATGGCAAATAACTGATTCTTACAATTCGATAATTTATCAGACTCAATATTTTATTGTACATTTCTATAACCAATTAAGATCATCCATACCTATGTCAGAACTTTCCGCTCTAAGCAGAAGAAAAATTGTACTTTAAAAATCACACCTTGAATATTGGAATTTTTTTATGTTACTTTTTTAACGATCAATTTTATCAAAGAAGTTAGCTAGTCTTTTGAGGCATAATCAAGTAAAAGTTAGGAGTTGTGAGACGTCGGGTTTCGGAGTTAGATGCGATCAAAGTGAAAGCACTTAAAAAGACTTGGATCAAAAGCTTCTTTGATTTAAGATATTTGAGTATCGGATTGTTCAGAAAACAAATCTCTCTCCGATGAACTGATTACGTTTTCATACTGTAAACGATAGTGCAAGAGCTCGGATGCAGAGTAAAAGTAGAAACGGGCAACTCACATTGTAGAGAGACTTAAATAATCACTTTTAAGGAATTTCGAAAATATGAAAAGAATTCATAGTGTTTTTACATTTTGTGCGGAAATATCTTGGAAAAAAACTCTAAAGATCTTTAGCTGCATTATAAAAACTTTTGATACCTTAAATTGAAGAAGAAAAAAGTTGTATACATATTTACGATAGAAAATCGGAAAACTGGATAATCGGCAAGACAAAATCTTTATAAGACAATGATCAAACTTTTGTGAAATGTAAAAGATTTTGGGAATCGTCACGTAAGCTTGTTTCATATCTTTCATTACGACTTGCTTCAGATACCCATCGGATATAAGAAAGGGTCTATTTCATACAAGCATCTATTGCATTCGTTCATTTTAAATAGTTAGCATCGATATGTTTGAGTTCCTATAGGATCTACACGATCAATACAAATCCGTTTCGGTAAATTTCGATTTTTGATTCAAATAAATAAAATCAATTAATTTGCCTCATTTCATTTGTCGAAGAAATCTAAATATTCAAAAGATCATCGTCCGAGGTAATCTTCGTCGCAAACCAAACTCTCCAAAGCCCAAACTCGTGAGATGATTAATTTTCAAATTAATTAGACAGGTAAAATGAAGGCGAATTTGAATGCAGATTAACAAGCATCCAAGGAATATATCACCTACTTTACGTTGAATTAATAATTTGACAAACGTTTCGTTGGTATGAATAAAAATTTGAGTAGGTATACTTATGTATTTATCAGTGAAAAATTAATACTCGAAATTCGATATAAAGGCTTTTACCAGCCTGAAACATGACTCCGAAAACATGTTTACCCAAAAAGGTATATATTCTTCTGTTTCTGTTTCGTTAAACCGCACGTGTCCAATAATCAGAGCGTTTGATTTACAGCATACACTTGTCGCAAGAGGTATGCTGACCCAAACACCAATTATGCGTAAAATTATTAAACACTTGAAATATTCTATATCAAATTTCACTTCTAACACCTGGAATACATTAGTGTAGTTCACCAGAAAAAGGAGCTAAAATATTACGAGGAAAAACCCTGTTACCATTCACAGAGTACCTATGTGTTAGTATTTTTTTGTTTCACTGTGTACATTTTTTCTACAACAGATATGTAAGACTTAATGTTATCTTCCTCGGGATCTTTTGCAGATGATTAAAAAAATGAAATACTTATTGTTTTTTTTTTTTTTAACGTGATTCCAATCTTAAAACTAGGAAAGGAAAAAATTGAATAAACTTTACTGCACTTTTGATTTTCTCGATATATAACTATACCTATATTTTTTCTTTTTTTATTTGAACATATTTCATTTGAAAACATTACTTTAGGAATAAAACGAAAATAAAAATCATTGATAAGCCTCTGGAAATAATAATGTAACAATTTTAGTCTCTTTCTCATGTTACTCTCACTGACTAAACAAAACTCGATATACATACATGACTTGCATCAGCTAATTATCTTATTTAACCCTTCAAATGCACACCAGTGTAAATTCGCACCACCAGTTTTACTAGTTTTGTGTTTACGTTCACGAAATCGAATAGTTAATTTCGTCATTATGATAAAGTTATTGATTTTTTTCAAAACCGCAATCATTCGCATTTTATTGGGGACACCTTGAAGTTTAGAAATCACTGATATAGAATTGAAATCGATTGATGCAAACCCTCGGAGATACAAGCTTCCGAAAACGGGTGGTGCGAATTTACACTAGTGTGCACTTCGAGGAGTCGGAAAAATAGGTATGCACTCCACGGGTTAAAATTTCAAAATTGAAAATAAAATAAAATTAACAATAATACGAGTAAATATTATTGACTTAAATCTCTTGACTTAAGTCTCGGTTTTAGTTTTATTACAGATATTTATACATATATATGCGAATGTAATAAATTTTTATTCAATCCTATCTAAGTAGAGGCCAAAAAATCTACACTGTATTGTTGTTGTTTATAAACTTTATACTTAGCCAACGGTAAAATAAACTTTAAAATTAACAAAAAAAAAATCTAGTAGAGGCATAAGATACAAGAAAATTAATATATAATCTTGATAACGAATTTTTATTTTTTTTTTTGTGAATATGTAGACTCTTTTCTTATACTTAGTTATACTTATATGTATAATACCATAGATACTGGTACATAGTAAAATACCTCCCAGTAAAATATGTTAATAGATTTCATCAAACTTATGCAAATAGTAAATATGTAATTGTTGAAGCATGGATAATGGATATGGAGTAAATTAAATTGATGCCCAGCAGATAATTACACCTGTTCTTTTTCAAAATATACATATACATAAACATACATAGTTCTAGATGAATAAAATATTTCTTTCGAAGAAAGAAGGAAAAAATAATCAGCAAAAAATAATTAACCAGTATTACTCTTTGATAACTTTAAATTAGATATACACGATTATTTAATGATTTATTTATTATTATTTTTTATTTTTTTTTGTTTTTTAACAACATAAGTATGTATAAGAAATAATATTATTAACTCATTAATTTCGCTGTTATTATCTATCTATTTACGTTTTTTTTTTCAAATTCATTT
The DNA here is from genome assembly GCA_963924015.1 of Macrophya annulata. NCBI lineage: Eukaryota > Metazoa > Arthropoda > Insecta > Hymenoptera > Tenthredinidae > Macrophya > Macrophya annulata. The sequence goes on along the minus strand of OZ001258.1, from coordinate 34,664,201 downwards.
TCAGAATCCACCTTTTCAGTCACCTTGTTAACAACAACAAAAAATATATATATACCTGTATGGATTCGAAGTTTTAACGTCAATAAGTAATCTCGTGATGATTGAAAATCGAAAAATACTCAAAACAACATTATAAATACCAAAAAACAAAAAAAAAAAAGAACAAAAACAAAAAATAAAAATCTGACGAAGTTCTTCTTTTGATCAACTTAATTGACGATATTTTAATTATTTTTCAACATCTGTTGCGATAAAAATATTGGAGAAAAACTACTAATATCAATTAGCTTCTTATTTTATTTTTTCCTCTTTGTTTCTTTCTTTCTTTCCTTTATATATTTTTTTTAATTTTATTTTCTTTTGTTTTTTTGCGATCTAAATCTAATGACTTGAGTTTTTATTTATTATTTTTTATTCATTATTTTTCTTTCTTTTGTAGTAAATTATCCAATGATTATTATTAACGAACGATAGGTAATTTGGGACGAATTTTTCAATGGCTTTTGAACTTTCACATCTGTTGAGTCGAATTACCATTCCAAGTATTATTTTCATCGTTATCCTGATCTCCACCTGAATGTAATCTATGAACATTACCCTGTGCTCTTATCGTTGTACTTCCTTGTCCACCAAGATTTCGTCTGAACAAACTGCAAGAAATTAAATTCAATAATAATTATCATAATTACCCTAAATACAATGATACAAAAAAAAATATCATACAAATATTGATAAGACTCACCCAGGTGGTAGATTAACACCTTGACCTGGTCGTGAGTTTGGTGTATCAGCAGTGCTTGTAGAAGGTTGAACTCCACCTGAAGCAGAGCCTGGATTTTGCTGTCCAGCTGGTCGAGGGGGTCTGATGAAATATCCTCTTATATAGCTGTACACAGAGACTATGGATGCATAAATTGCCCACATAAAGCGAGACAAATAGCCATCATCTTGAGCTGATGTAACTGCAGTTGTGCTGCTGGTCTGAAATCGAAAAATATTTTTAGAATAACTTCTTCGTTTTGGTGCAGAGATAAAAAAAAAAACAAACTGAGATTTTAAACAAAAGTAAAAACAAATATTCAACTTAAAACCAATAAAATCTTTTTATGAACAATAATGCTGAAGAATTTGACCCCTTATTACTCATATTAGTGTAACAATAAGTTCTAAGCAGAATGTTTCGGTTCAATTTCAAGTAAAATTCTCTTAAACAATTATACTTACACTTTTTAGTGGCAAGATCAAGATTACTGAAGTAGGAACGAGCTCCAATTCAAGCAAAGTCTTATCATCATCCTGAACTGTTAATTCTCTTCTTGGAAATGATGTGGATAAAGCAAAGTGCCGGAATGGTAATTCGATATTTTGAATAACATAAGTTCGAAGAACGCCAAGAGTACTTGTGGAGTCGAATTGTCCCATGTGGGGAGATCCAGTAGGTAATCGAAACTGGATTCTTGCAATCCCAGAATCAGTTGAAAGCGGAGTACGTGGTTTTGGTTGTTCCTGAACAGGGGATTGCTGTGCATACTGCTGCTGTTTCTGGGAAGATAAATAAGTACCTAAAGACATCTTTTCCAACAAATTAGAAAGCATCCAATTGCATATGTTCAGTTCATCTAAATACCTGTAAATCAAGGGCTCTCTGTTTCCGTTCTAGTTTATCCTGTGCAATTTGTTGCCTCACTTTATCCCTTGCAGCAGCTTCCGCTGCCTTTTCTTTCATTCTTTCTTCGAGGGCTTGCTTAATCTCTAAATCTTGTTGCTGTTGTTTAATCCTCAGCATTTCCTGGCCGGTTTTCCTCCTCTGAATTTCTCTCTCACGTATCTTTTTTGCCTCTTCTTCCTCTCGTTGCCTTCTCTGTAAATCAATTAATTGTCTCGCTCTTTCAACCTTTTCCTGAAATCAACATAAGAGATTAATTATTCGTATTCAATAAACCAAAAGTCAATATTTTATAACAGTTTCATGTTCAAGCTCACTTCTGCTGTTAATTCTGGCTTCTTTGACTCATCTGAAACGGCGCTGCTAGTAGATGGAAAGTCCAATTTTTCGGGTGTAGCTTTAACATCAGTTTCAACGACGTTTGAAGTTGGACTATTGTCCTGGTTAACAATTTTTACATCCTGATTTTGTTCTTGTTTTGAAAATTCCGGTACAGGCGACATTTTAGCTTCTGACTTTCCACCATCTAGATCAATTGCACTTATTTCAGTCTCGCTGGTTTTTAAAGAAGTGCTGCTGCTGCTGCTACCAGAGGACTCTTTCTGCTCAGACTCAATAAAAGTTTGAGATGAATCCTTGGATGTTGTTGGAACAACTTTTGTCAGAACTGTTTCAATCTTTGACTTCAATTCTGTGAGGCTTATTTCTCCGGCTATCACCTCTAAAGGCGCTCCATTTTGGCCAATAAAAAACAGAGATGGGATCGGAACCAATTGATCTTAACCCTCAAAGTTAAGGTAAACATTTTTCGATCGATTTTAACCAATTTTAATGAATTTTGGGCCAAAAAAATGTATTTTTAACAAATTTTTTTTTATTCTCGTTTTTAACACATCAAATACTTGATTAATTAACATATTGAATAAGAAAAAGGATACAAATTTGAGCAAAGAATCCGTACGATTCTGAGCCTCCCTCTAATTTGATGGCGACAAAATCGTCTTGCTCTAATCTAGATGAAATTTCTTGGCTGTCGATTAGTTTTGCAATACCAGAAGATGCGTCATCTTTACCTGTAGATTATTTTGGTGATATTAAATTCATTTTTTTTTTGAATTTTTTTTTAGTTTGAATTCAGTTTGAAAAGTAAATTTTCCATTTTTTCATCTAAAAGCACGCTTGCGTTTGTGAGATTTTTAATTGAAATTAAAAATGGGAATGATTAAGCATAAAATTTGATCAAATATGGTGATGATATTACCGGATGAAATAATCGAGTCGCGTTGATAAATGAAAGTCAATGTGTGATAAATATGAATAGTTTAATCGATTTTTGAACAATTGTAGCAGAAATTATGACGAAATATGGAGTTTAAATGTTCGGGGATAACATAACCTTAAAATGTTACTACAAACCCTCAACAAACACAACAAAAATCGCCTTCCTAGACTTCGATGCCGCTACTGCCTCGTTTATATTGCCTTGAAACCACTTCATTTCCTACAGGTGTTAGCTATTGCTGCTAAAATCTTCGGGGTTTTTTTCTAAAGAAATAACTCTTCAACACGATGACGTAATATTGAAAATAAAATTGATTTCACTAGAAATTTTTTTAATGATAGAGTTGACGTTTAGGCTTTCTTTATAATTTTGCTGCTTGTTGTCACGGCCAACTAGTGAATAGGTGCGCTGTAATCGGGGATCACAGTATACTATCAACGTAGGTATTTTAATGCGCGCGCAAATATCTTTTCAAATATGTAATAATTTTGATTTTTATTATCAATGAAATCATATTCAATAAACCAATAAAACTTCGTATACTCATTTTCATTCCTTATTCAATTTCTACCCAGCTATATTACACCTGGCATCGTTTAATCCGCCCAAATAACGTGTATATATTTTACACCTACCTCATTAATTGGCGGTATTTTATTTGAAAGACGAAATTCGTAGAAAGTTTGGATCGAATCTTTGATATACAATCTCTTACCTTCGTTTATAACTTTTTAGAGATAATGATGAAACCTTAATGAAGAGTTTTTAAACATATCAATCGTGAGATCGGAATATCGGATATTGTCATAATTCAACCAATTAATTTTGACTAAAATAAGCCAATAAAATAGTAGCAAATCCACCTTTCACTGAGGTGAAAGGTTTCCCGGACGCGGACCCTTTCGGTATCTTTGAATTTCGCTGGTAAATTGATTGACCCAAATAATTTGAATTACTTTGGAATGATTTAAATGAAACTATGCGACTTATTGTGAATTATTACTGTTTTTTTTTTTTTTGCGGATACATAAATAGTATTAGAAATAAAGAGAAGACAGTCTAATTCAAATATTCGTATTTATTGCTAGCTACTATTTAAAAAAAGATCTATGCATATTATTCAACAATGGTTTGTATAGAAATTATTCGGAAGTATAGGATAGTAATTGTGCGCTGTGCGATCTATTCAATTGCTTTTCACCCATATTCATTTCATAGAATAATACAATTCCTAAATAAAATATATATTATTCATTGTTTGTATATAATAAATACATATACATATAAAGTTATATAATTTATATACATGTGAATATGTTAATTAATTTTTTGATGTATCCCTCGAATTATCAGTCATCAATAGACATATATAAATAATTTATTAACTATTCACGTCATACAATTTTTGTTGTCGATAATATTTTCGTTATTATTATTATTACTATTAATATTATCATCATTATCATTGACTAACATTTTTTTCAGACCTCGTGTACCGTTATCGCGTCCAATTCATTTTCGCCAGGACTCAATATAGAATCAATGTTATAAAACGCGGCATGAATAGTTATCAAAAACCACGAGACACCTATAAAAGACAAATTATTCATTAACAAATTAGGAGAATGAATTGTTGTCATAAACAAAGCCAGAATTTTTCTTAAAACTTACCTAGAACCCAGAAAAGAGCAGCTCCTGCTCCAACTAGATAAAATAATGGCAAAGAGCATGCGGCTACTAAACCGTAGACCTGTGCTAAAGTCAACTTGTGACCAACCAACAATAACTCCTGCTTTGCATGCCTTTGAGAAACTTTGTAACATATTCCCAAAGATCCAACAACCGCTAGTAACAGAAGTGGCGAAGTAATTCTGTAAGAAATAAGGGAATTCCAGATAATTCAATCAACTTGACATCAAATTATTATTTAAATATATCGATATGATTGAGGAACTGAAAATCGGCAATAAAATCTAGCTGTGATTTTTGATCGTAAGGATTCAGGTGAATCACGGCTTTAGAGTTTTGGGCTTCTTCATTTTAAATTGGGTCATTGTTATAAATAAATTCTGTAAAACTTGTATCTTACAAACAGTATATGACGAGGCCAAGAAAAACGAATAAATAGTTGCTTTGGAAGTACTCAATATTCTTCATAATCCGTTTGGTAAGTCTGGACAAGCTCGGAGGAGCTCTGATGTTATTTGAATTTAAAAACAAACTCCATGGCCTGACGTTAGCCTGTCTTTGCTGGACCCATTCCTGAGCTTGCGGGTAACCCATTTGTCCAAGTGGAAGTTGCGACAATTGTGGCAATTCAAATCTAGCAATTAGTAAAGATGTTTTATTTTAGAGGGTTTTTTCATTAAAAAAAGAAATTTGAATACTCCAATTTGTGAATTTCACAAAGCTTGGAGTAATTCCTCTATATATCTGACCCATATCGATCAGAAATCGTGAAATTTGGTAAAAAATATGTCGCAAAATTAGTCGCGATGTGTCAAACTCTTTGACATCACATGCATTATTCTACTCTATCTTATATTAGTCTAGGTTAAAAGTACAGGGTTACACGTATGGAGAAACATAGTGTTAGGTAAGGATCTTTTTATTTATTCAAAGTGGCCGAATCGTAAGAAATGAAAACATGTATGTTTTCGTTTGAGCGAATAGGTTATGTCGGCCAATGTAGTCGCATGCATATTTCGAGCCTTCGATGTATCTTACGAAAATAAGAAAATGTGGTTTTCTTTTACTGCGGTATTTCTATTTAAATTACCCCTTTGAGGAGTAGGACTGATGATAGTGATTCTGCGTTTCGTCCAAGAGGGAAAACTCCACGTCAGCTATCGTCGGGTCTTTTGAGGCCATCCTATCTTTTTCACAGTCCACTTGAAATTATTGAAACAAACTGATAAGCAGACAACTGTTGGTTGTTTACTTATGACTTTTATTTATTATTTTATTTCTACTGCTGTCACAGTTCTGGGCTGTCACCATTCGTCCCTCCCTTTCTCTGACAGCCGCTTTGAAGAATGTTTTGCTTTTGACAACGTCTGGTAGTTGTGTATTCGTCAAGTACGCGTGCCTCAATCCCCTCCCTTCTACATGTCCATACCACGAAAGCACTATTGTTCTGTGATAAAAGCAGCGAACTTTCCCCCTACCACTTTTGACAATTTTACACACACTATACGCTACAGGTTGTAGGCTTGCAGCGCCAGTATGGAATTGCAGCTGCAGCTGCTCGATGAGATTCTTTTGCAGCATTGAGATTCATTAAGAAATATTTTGTTTTGAGCGACAAAAATTCTGTCGTAAATTATATTAAAGCTATTTTCATTCATGAGATAGATAAACTTAATGTCCTATTCGTGTTATAATTAACAAACTCTAATGCCAATTAGGTATAATGTGATATATCAATTGCAGCGATAATATAAATAAAGCGGAAATTGTAATTGTTTACAGTTCGTATAACGTGTTCTATGCTACCGGTTCATGCATAGACAATCTCAGGGTCCGAATCGTAACGTTTTCTACAAATAATCTGACGCTGAAAATCTTTTGAAATTCAAATTAGCATATAATGTTATTTGATTCCACACAGTAGCTGAATATAAATGCTTGAAAATAACTCAATCTGTACAAAGTATAAGGAAATTGTTTGAGTTCCAGAAATCGTCAATTTACAAAGAAATTGGATCTTAGAGTATCCGAAAATGTCATCGATTTAAACCTTTCTTAGAAATTCTATATAAATTCATTATATTTCATGAATCAGACTCTAGTCTACCGAAAAATAAAGGACGCAGATGACGCTACGGTCACCATAGCTGTGCCGTAGGGTAGGGAGCCAATCGGTTTACTCGTTTGATGAAAGTGAAGGCGAGCGATGTTCTAAGAGCGATTCGAATTGGTCGAAAATATCGTCCCATAACGCATTGCGGCACCCGCCATAACGACGCAGCGTGGTATATACGTTTAGTTGTTAATTGTCTAGTTGTTTTACTAGCGTAAAATATTTGTTATTTCGGTAGTGATACTGATGGTGACAATTTAAAAATATGGATATCGCGCAAAGGCTGAATTTTGACGCTAGCGACATCGAGGACGAAGAGCTGAACATCAGCTGTCACTCAAATGGTTCAGGTTCAGGTTGTGATGTTGAATACAAACCCTAATGCCGTATTAAATTTTAACTTTTAAGATACATACAAACAAGATGAAAGATTTACTTTTATTGAAAGTATCATTTGTTGATTAAACTGTCTTATCAACAACCCCATAAAAAGTAACTTATGAACACGCATCATACTCCGCATTTCTCTTACTACACGATTTAAATTATTCGTTATTTTTACCGGTATTAGAAATTACGAGAATTCACCTACTTATAAATACCTACCATCTTCGTGGCCCACTTTGTTTTGACAACTAATTTTTCTACCACAGCTAGAAACGATCATAGATTTTCAATAGTTTATAGCTTGCGATTGTCTACTCCTCTGCAACAAAAACCTAATTATTTTACTTGCATTTATTCCACAAGTCTTTCCATTATTTAATTTAAAATAATTCTTCAAGAAACTATTCCTTTCTATCTTTCTTTGATTTTTTTTTAGAATTAGTCAAGTAAAATTAGTCAAGAAGATCCACCTTTTTTTACCTTCTCAAAATTTACATAAAAAACAATAGCTGTAATCTCTGTTAGCTATTCAATCATGTCATGGAATCTGTTCTGTCCTTTATGTCTCCTGAATCATAGCTAATTGAGTTCTCAAATGTAGGAACAATGAAAATTTTTTTCAACTATTAGGAACATATAGACAATGTTTGAATGAATTATTTGAACCTCATGAACTCGCAGACCATTGGATGGTTGATTAAAATAGGAAATTGATTTTGTTCTTGTTAGTTTGAAGAAAATGATGTTAATTTCATATTTTACAATCTTCTAACACTGAATGAAGACAATCATCTTCTCATCATAATCAGATTGAATTACTCTTTATATAAATGTGAAATATTTATTATTCCAGGATCTACGGGGATCAGTATTCCATCTCGCGAAGGAGGACCGCCTGCGAGTACTGCTATGGCATGTAGTCCTCCTTATAAACGTGTAAGAGCACTTAGATTGTTTGATTCACCAACAACACCAAAAACATTAATGGAAAAAAGCACTACTCAAACTCCCGTGCCTTCAAGATGTGCCAAGTTATTTCATATGGAAAAACCAAGGGCTGTCGCTTCTTGTTTTCAAACTAAAATTGCTAAACCTGCAGCTAATGTTAATCCTTTTACACCAAACGGCATGCTACTCACTGCTAGAAAGAGATCAAGATCCAAACGCAGTTTGAATAGGTGAGTTCATCATTGTAGAGACAAATTCATCAAGCAATGAAGTTCATGAATTTAGAATTATTGAAAATTATGATTGATGTTCAAACAGCCTTGGAGAAATTCCAATAGGAATTTTAGCACAATAAAATTACCAATAAATACCAACACATCAAAACTGTTTATCAAATTGTTTCAAAAAAAATTCATAAAATTTGTTACCAAACTCTTACAACATTCTATGAAACTTAAAAACTGTTTTAATTCATTCCACAGCAGTTCTCCCGAACTTCGGATATCATCTTTTGATCCAGTAGACTCCGAAAATTCAGACACCGAAATTGAACAGCCTACCAAACGAGTGGCTTTACACGAATCTAACATATCTAGATACCACCAAGAGTTTCTAGAGTTAGACTTAATTGGAATAGGGGAGTTTGGTTCTGTCTATAAATGTATCAATAGACTAGACGGCTGCATCTACGCGGTAAAAAAGAGTATAAAACCAGTAGCGGGAAGCGTAAACGAAAAAAATGCCCTAAACGAAGTATACGCGCACGCAGTACTCGGCAAACACCAGCATGTTGTTCGCTACTATTCTGCATGGGCTGAAGATAATCATATGGTAATACAAAACGAGTATTGTAATGGCGGTAGTTTGGCAGATGCAATTTTACAGCTTAATGCTGATAAAAGGCACTTGTCCGAAGCGGAATTACGTCAACTTTTATTACACATTGCCGAGGGTCTTAGATATCTACATTCAATGCAGCTAGTCCACATGGATATTAAGCCTGGTAATATATTCATATCTAAAGAGAAAAGGCTACACGCAGTTGACTATGACTCAGCAGATGATGGGTTTGACGAAGAAGAGACCGTCGAAGAAGAAATAACATATAAAATCGGTGATCTTGGCCACGTAACTTCAATCAGTAATCCACTCGTTGAAGAAGGTGATTGTAGGTATCTACCAGCTGAGATTCTACACGAAGATTTTACCCATATGCCGAAGGCTGATATCTTTGCATTGGGATTAACTGTTTATGAGACAGGCGGGGGCGCTGCTTTGCCTAAAAATGGACCTGAGTGGCACGAAATTAGGAATGGAAAACTAAAAGAACTGCCACAGTATAGTAGAGACCTCAATGACCTGTTGAAGGTGATTATCGAGTAATAATATTCAACGATTGTTTTCTTTCAGCATTTTTCGCTCTATTTTTATCCATCAAAATTACAATACTTACAAAATTTATTATGTGAATATTAAATTTGATTTTGTGGTTTAATGTAGTAAGAAGCTAACTTTTTTGTGCGCTTTTTTTATGTAGTAATTTTTGTTGTAGCTAATGATTCATCCGAATCCTGAGATGCGGCCATCGGCAGTGTCTCTAATTCAACACAGAGTCTTGTGTCCTTTTGGAAATAAAACTAAAGCACAACTTCGTCGGGAATTGAATGCAGAAAAGTTAAAGAACGAAATTCTTTCAAAACAACTTCAGGAAGCTGCTAAATGCTTGAAAACTATCGCTCCTAATATGGCTGCTATGAATGCTACGACAAATCTTGGAGGATACAGGCTCAGGCCTACAGCAACCAGAACCTCGTCTCGTGCTATTGGGAAAAAGGTCAACCGAAGCAACAGTACAACTAACTTTTAAACACTATCTATTTATTTATTTAACAAACGAACGAAAAAAAAAAATGGAAAAAGTCAACGCATGCCAAAAGCAGGCATGGTGCCTAGAGGTGCCTTGATATTGTGATATCTGACTAAGCTTAGTATGTAACATATGTTAAATGTAAATGAATAGAAATCAGAATGCAGAGTCAAAATTGATTTTAAAAGGGGCAAAAGCGGTAACGGCATGGTTTGAATTCTGTTGTTAAAGGAAGGAAAAATTTGATGAAAAAGATAATTACAACATGCAACAATTTGACTCTGTATGTGGCGTAAAAACAGGATAGATGTATTCAGGCTACTGAAATTTTACTGGTAGTACGAATACGTTTTATTATTTCATTAAATTATTATTATTTTTTTTTCAATTTTAATGAGTATACTTTTCAGCATGCATCTAACATCCTATTAATATTATATTATATATACTTAAAATAGATATTAAATGTACTAGTTAGTAATTAAAAGATATGTTAGTTTTTTTTCTAGTTAAGTATGAGTTACTAAATTCGAACTTCATTTTTCTGTACCAATATTATAGTTCCTTAGAAAGGCGACCCCAGTTTATTATTGTTGTATAACTTATGAGACGTATGTATACCAGTTTGGGGGTGCTTGAGATATGTGGATTATTGATAAAAAAAAAAAAATCAAACAGTTAATGTCTACTTTTTTACGATTTAAGTAGAATGATATCGCTGCTGTAGAAATCGAGATTTAAATTTTGAAGACCGTAATACTATTTTCCTATATTTTTTCCATAGTACATACGATTCGATTGAATTTATAATGACGAGATTCACAATAAAATTAAAATCGAACTATACGTTTCTTATTTGAAAATAATGTTGATTGTTTATTGACGAAACAGATTATTTAAATCTTTCATTTAAAAACACAATTTCTGCATGAATTTATCACATAGTACCCACAGTCTTATCGCATCTACCATATAACTGACTGTATTTTTTTCCTGTTCTAGTTTTAATATTGAAATTCATTATCATCTTGTAAATACTCATTGCCTGTAATTGTTTTTATATACAATAGGAAAACTGTTATTTTGAAAAATAGGGTAATATGTGTTTGTAGCTCTTGTTTCATTGTAAGTAATAGTTAATTGAAAACTAATTTTCAACGTCTACTGATAAAGTTATACTGCATATCCATGATCATATTCGTTCATGTGAAACGCATCATTATATTTAAATATATCACGTTATATCTAAGGGAAAATATTTTTTTCCTTAACAAAAAACTTAAAAGTTAATAGAGACTTCTGAGATACAAAAAAAATTTTGCTCTGATTTATTTTATTTGTTTTCGCTAACACTGTTGTGCTTTAGTTTCTGCTTGCTAATTAACATAGAATATTAAGCAAATGTATTTTTTTAAACAAATTGTATGTAAATGCGGCTGTAAATCCTAACTTCTACCGGACGCAAGAGCAAAACTATTTAAAAATCCGTATAATGTATCTTAATAATTTTTTCATTGTATTTCAGCACATTGTTTACGTACTCTATTCAATAGTTTACAAAATAAGATTGTGCTAAAGCTAGGGAACGATACATACATACATAATTTAATCATAAATTATTTCACTCGCTACAGCGTCTATACGCATATTGAACTACGATGATAATTCTTTGATGTATTTTTATTTAAGAACTCAATGTAACCATGTATAGTGAAAAAAACAAATAATATAATCTAGGAAGCTGCTTGTAATTAAATAAGAATGTGAATATTTAAGGTAAAAGGAATTTGAATTTTCGCAAATTACGCTAGTGCGGCAAAACACCATGTTTAGAAATTCCAAAAATTGTTATTTGTCTTTATTTTTATTATAATTAATATTATTGTCATTATAACATCTACAAATAAACGGAAATAAAAACCAAACATCTGTGTGTTATTTCATGTAAATACAAAACTTCAATTTATTGCATATCAAATAACAATACATCATAATATAAATCTCCCGGGGTTGACGGAGTCGAAAAATACGGAATACATTCGCAAGAATCGAATCGTAGTTGCGCAGAACAACGATATATCGAGCACATGCAAACGCGCATTTGATCCTTCTGAATTGCGTTAAGCTCTACGATCCACGACCGAAAACCGCAAATTGATAAAACAAAGTGAATAAACAACAAATAACAATGTCTATACTTCGCGTATTGCCGAAAAAAATCACAGAAGCTGCAAGTCTTCTATCCCGAAGCGTACCAAGTGTGTCATATCATGCTAACGTATGTATTTAACATTTTCTCTTTATAACCTGTATTTATCCTTAACAATTCTATACAGTTTGACATTTACGTCACAATATGCGATAGAAAAGCGTACATTTATTGATTTATTATAAACGTTAATTGATTTGAACAAAAACTAATTTCATCGATCCGGTCATTACATTCATCTGACAAATTCGTATTCGCGTTAGTTCTGACTTATAATTTTATTTACACCAAGGTATTGGATCATTACGAAAATCCGAGGAATGTTGGTTCCTTGGATAAAAATGACAAACAAGTTGGCACAGGCCTAGTCGGAGCCCCGGCATGCGGCGATGTAATGAAACTCCAAATCAGAGTTGACGAGAATGGAAAAATAACTGATGCAAAGTTCAAGACTTTTGGTTGCGGATCAGCCATTGCTTCTAGTTCTCTTGCCACTGAATGGGTGAAAGGAAAAACTGTAATTCAATTGTTTTGTTATCAATTAAAAACCAAAAAATTCCTACAACAATAAGAAACATCAATTTTTGTTGCTTCACAGGTAGATCAAGCTTTGGAACTAAAGAACACTGACATTGCAAAGGAGCTCTGCCTTCCGCCAGTCAAGCTACACTGTTCGAGTAAGAATAGCAAAGATTGAAAAGAGTAATAAATATGATTGATAATAACAAGGATTTGATTATTTTATATGAATTATTTCAGTGCTTGCAGAAGACGCCATAAAGGCAGCTCTTTCAGATTATCGTATCAAACAACAAGCTAAATCGCAGAAGACTGCAGAGAAGTCTCAAGCTTAAAAAGGAGTGATAAATAAAGTAGAAGACAGTGATGATACGATCTTATAAAATTAAAGTTGGCAAGAAGTAATAGAGCATTGCGCAATATATCGCAATTCAACTTTAGCTGTATATTTATTTAAATGAAACATATATAACTCTGTTACTATAAGATATGTATTTATACATCACAAGTGATAATGCAGAGTATTTCTAACTCGGCATCGAAAATAAATTGTATTACATCTATGACTGCAGTGAAAATTAATCTCGTTAAATTTTTAAATCAACTATTTTTAGATGTATAGATATATATTTTAGAAATGTAATAAAATTACGTCAGTATCACATTCGATTAGTAAATAAAATTATACAAGAATATTCCAAGTACCCTTTCCTCGTCTGCTATATTCAATTTTTGTAGGATAATTTAGTATTTGACAATTAACAAACTTCAAAAATAGTTTTTTTGATGCCTATAAAAAATTTATTTCAATTCTTTCCAACTAGTATTATTAGTTCCATACAAAATATGTAATCATTGATCAGCACATGATTAGCACGTTCCTGTTCGATCTAAAATAACGTGAGGATAAGTGCGGCGTGAGTTAAACGCATGACGACGCGTAAATCTATAGATATAGTAAATTTTTTTTCGGAAACATATCGTTTGCCAAATAACGCGAAGTATGTATGAATAAGGAACCGGCGTGACTTAGAATAATATTATATTAAGCAAGCATGGGTGTTGGGTAAATATGTGTACAGCATGGACGCTAGAATGGAGTGTATAATATGTATGTTATTTGATTATTTTAATGATTTCGATCAACACCGGACATGTTGCCATATTTGCAACGACGATGATAGCTCGAATAGCGCAAAAAATATCTCTTTCATCTCCCTTTAACAGATTTATTTCATATGCTCTTTCCCGCTCTTTAGCCACTCGGCAAAAATCTAGTCGGCGTGACTTCCGAGAGTTCCAAGAGACACCGCGCGGCGAAATATATAAAAGCAATATGGCGGCGTTGACAGGAAAATCTGTATTTGTGGGTGTATTATTATAAATGATAATACCGAATAAAATAACCGGTCATAATATTCAATCGTTTATTAATGTGTTTAAATAACTGCCGGTTAATTATTCAGTGTAAACCTGATTGAGGTGATTACAGTAATTACAAAAAGAAACTTAATTTTTCTCCTTAACCAACTACATACATACTACACACACCAGGGAATAAATGTACCTATATCGTTAATGGATGCAAATGCTTTTGATTGTAGGTGTCATTGTCATTAGGTTTGCATTAATCATTCATGGTGGTCGAGTTTTTCTCTCTGGCTTAAATTTTTAGCCAATATAAATATCAGGATAGGATGTCTTCTAACCAAGGGAAAATGCGAGGTAAGAAATGTCAAACAGTATTCAAAAAATAACCTTCCTTTTCTCACACAGCATTTACTTGTGCCTTTTTTTTTCTTAGCACATTTAATAATTATTATTTCTCAACGATTTTCACATCAAACTTTTTAACATTATAATCTTTCAAATTTTATCAAATCTTTAGTGTGTCAATTTAATTATACATTTTTTATTTTCATTCAAGGTTTGAAATATTTGAAACAAATTGACAGAAAAAATTCTTAAATTGTAAAAATGAAAAGCGTAAATTTCTTAGAATTTCTTACAACTACAGAGAATTTTCAAAAATTTTACTCTCGAACATTTTATTTATTCTATATTCTCAGTCCGAAAGATGAAAAAACGTAACATAAAAAACAAAAATTATTTGTATTTAGGTCCGGGCCGGCCGCCTAAGCCAAAGAGTTCTTGCACGTGGTGCGGAGAGACAAAACAGCCGTTAAAATATGTTCTTCCAACTCAGCATGGAAAGAAAGAATTTTGTTCTGAAACTTGTTTGTCCGAGTGCCGCAAGGCGTACATTAGAGGAGCTTGCGTACAATGTGACAACGTTATTAGAGGTACTCCGGTAAGATTAGAGCAGCGGGATACTCCGACGAAGGATTTCTGCTCTTCGTTTTGTCTGAATAAACATCAAAAGAAGGAGAATGACTCCAAGAAAAGTTAGTATCAACTTGCCGAATGATTTAGTAAATAAACTAGTTGATAATTTCACTATTTCCAATTCACAGACTGAAAATTACTTTAATTCTGAACTGGGACTTCTTAAATTCTTTATTTATATCGTTTTCAAATAGATAATGGAGAACAGCCCTCACCTGCGGCTTCTCCAGCACCGTCAGGACTGCCTAGCGGAAGTAGCACACCTTCTACAACGCCATCGTATACTGGTACAAACAGCCAGCCAACTGTATCTCAACCTCCATCAACATCGTCAGGTCCTTTTCAATACGAAACGTATCAAACGTTTGATTGGGAAATGTACCTTAAAGAAACTGGGAGCACTGCTGCACCAATTGATTGCTTCAAACAGGTATTATTTTTTGTATATTCAAATTATTACCGTTTATTTATGAACTAACTTAATGAATTTTGGCGAAATATTGCAGCTCGAAGTTCCGCCGATAAATGAATTTAAAATGGGCATGAAACTGGAAGCGTTAGACCCTCGTAACTTGACGTCGACGTGCATAGCAACAGTAGTTGGTGTGCTAGGTCCAAGATTACGACTTCGTCTTGATGGATCGGACAACAAAAATGACTTTTGGCGTTTGGTAGATAGTAACGAAATTCACCCAATTGGACACTGTGAAAAATCGGGTGGAATGTTACAACCACCGCTGGGTTTTCGTATGAATGCATCTAGCTGGCCAATGTTTTTACTGAAAACATTAAATGGTGCGGAAATGGCACCTGCTAAGGTCTTTAAACGAGAGCCAAAGAAACCTCGCTCTAATCTCTTCCAAAAAGGATATAAGCTCGAAGCTATTGATAAGAAGAATCCACAACTTATTTGCACAGCAACTGTTGGGGCAGTAAAAGACGACAGTATCCATATCACATTTGATGGATGGCGAGGTGCTTTTGATTATTGGTGCCACTACGATTCCAGAGATATATTTCCTGCTGGTTGGTGCTTCAAAAGTGGACATCCGTTACAGCCGCCAAGACAGAAATGTATGCTGAATTTGATTTGATTTGATTTTTGTAAATATGAAGGGCAGATCTATTGATATTTTATTTATTATAACAGCTACTGGACAAAACAGATTCAAGTCAAGGACGAGCAACGTTTTACCAGTGGTTACAGTCTCCGGAGGAGAACCAGCAGTCGCTTTAGTCAGTCCGGCTGGATCCAGCGCACCTCCACAACCAGCAACAGAGCCAGATACTAGTACAGCAAATACTAAAGCTCGTCAATTTGAAAATGGTAAATTATGGTATTTGAATGAATGAAAATTCCCTGGGAATCTATTAGGATTGACACGATTCAAATCAATTGATCTTTTTATTCTAAACAGAGAAGTTTCAATACAAAAGAAAGTAACCCCTGGAAATATTATAGATAATAAATTGATAAGCTCAAAATAAAGTGAGAAAAAACTCAAACTAATTTATTTATGTTGCAGTCCTGATGCATGTGAATCACAACTGTTCGTGTGGCCCTTACTTTGATCCGCGTAAAGTAAAAGCTATGCCAGCACAGTTTGGTTCAGGGCCAATATTGAATGTGACGAAAGAAATTTTCCAAGCTTTATTAATGGCGGCAATTAGTCCGAGGCAAATGTTGAGCTTGTTAAAGCGGGGTGAGGGAGAGTGCATTAATTTAACTCTAGAAAGCAAACCAACCTCTGTGAGGTTACCAGTCTTTTTGGAAGAGGAAGATTTCTACACATACATAAGGAGACAACTTGAGGATTTATGCGCGTGTGAACATATGCTATTCAGGCGAAAGGAACTGTGCACAAAATGTCCTGTGCAACAACCACCGTCAAATAAAAGAGAAGAATCTAATGGTACAGCTGAAAAACGCAGATGGTCTTCAGACAGCCAACAGAATCCAACAACTACTGCGCCACCGCTACAATCCAGTCCTGGTCCCGTCTCTACAAATGTACCCACATCTCCAACGGCGGCAAAACAACCAAGAAAGCCCGTTCTTGGTTAGTAGATGAATACAAGATGTACTTTAAGAATTGGGAACAATGGAGATCATTTTATTGAAATATTTAGAAAATTTTTTGAATTATTTTTTGGTAGTTTTCTAAGTTTATTTTTCATTTTTTGTCGTAGACTAACAGAGTTGATTCGTTACTTATTCCTATTATTTTTTATATGTTTAAAAATTATTGATATTTATTAACTACTATCATATCTTCAGAATTAGAAGCAGCCACTTCAACTACCCAATCCGAGAGTCCAGCTAACAGGATTTCTTCTACCGAACCAGCAGAATGGACAATAGAGGATGTTATCCAGTACATAGCTGCCACAGACCCTGCGCTAGGTCAACATGCAGATCTCTTCAGAAAACACGTGAGATATTTATTTTATTTATCTGATTTATATATTGTTAACTTTTGCCATACATTTTTCTAGAAGAATCAATCAATTATAGTAAAAACATAACGATTATTTTGGTAGGAAAAATTATTATGATATTCTGAAAAGAGTTTGAAATAAATATACATAATTAACAGGAAATTGATGGAAAGGCATTACTGCTTCTGAACTCGGACATGATGATGAAGTACATGGGATTGAAATTGGGTCCAGCTCTGAAAATCTGTAACCTTGTAAATCGTATAAAAGGTAGAAGGCATCTGATGCTGTGACCTAATCAAGCACGTAAAGACAGATAAGATTAGAATAATAATAATAATGATAATAATTTACATTTGAGTCCAATAATCAACTCTTCATTTACTAACGATAACATACTATTGATGATTATATCATTCAATAGATTTTTTTAAAAACGAGAAAAAAAAACCACAAAATTTCATCAAAGTTAATTGACGCAGTCTAGATACTACTGTGTTATCTATTTCTGATAAAGCTAAGTATTAGTCTAAATGAGTTTTGAATATCAATTTTCATAATAATACGACAATTTTCCTGGTGAAAATAGTAGTTACTCTACATCATGTGTACAGTAAAATATCTTTATAAATTTGATATACCCACTTATTTCTAATATATGAAAAATAGTATTGTAGTAGCGGGGAATACTAGTAAATAATTTCACCTAACAATAACTTCAGCAGACAGTGTTTTCAGAATTGATTTCTATATGTCTGCACTTGTTATGTCGACGTGAAGAACTGAATTGTAAAAACCTAAGCTATGTGACAGTGATAAAAAAAACAAAACAAAACGAAACAAAAAAAAAATTACAAGTCATTTATCATATTGCTTTATAAAATTCATCATTCATAAGCAGCAAATAATTCATACGCAATTATTTGCTGACAATAAGTTATTAACTTAATCTCAGTACCGCCAGTAAACATTGAATTGTTTGAGGTAAAACGAGATATTCATATAAATACAGAAAAATTAATGGTAGATGGTACCAAAAGAAAATGAAAAATAAAAAATAAAAAAGTATCATGACACTCGTATCTTACGTATAGTTAAGCCGACAACAAATCCACAATATTTCCGAAACTATCTCTGTGAGCTATTGAAAAACATCGATAATCATCTATATACCATTATGATACTGGATGAAAAAGAAGAAAAAAAAAAAGATATATATAATTTTCTTGGGATGTAACAAGCGAATGGTGTGTAATGTTAGTGTTTCTTTATATTACATAAAGTAAGCTTAGGGTTGATATTGACTTGAATGTATGGCACAAGTTGTGGTTTACGATTTGATTCGACTTGATTAAGGAACTAGAGAATATTGTGATGTGAGCACATTGTTAAAATATCCTAATCAAAATGTAAAAACATGATGTAAAAATGTGAATAGATAAAAACTAATGTCACAAGTGGTGATCATACTATACTGATTTACTACGAAATGATATTACACTAAAAAAAAAATGTGTGTGTCCCCCCAACCCCCCCCCCCCCCCCCCCCCCTTGAATTTTCACAGTATCTTATTACGTAAAACAATTAATAAGATTTCCAAAGATCACTCGTTTGAAAAAATCAGTTATGGAATTTAATAGTAAATATTCATATACTATAATCGAGCAAACACATCGAAGCATGAAAATTACAGAAAATCCCAGTCTAAATTTATTCAGTTTGGCGACCATCGAACAAAATGTTACTTGGAACAAACTGAATTGAAAATATCAATGGAAATTTTTGTTTTACTTTTATAGTTATAGACATTGATAAGAATCGGAACTTGATTAAAGATGTAATAAAATTGTACGAGTTAGTTAAGCGAAAAGAACGTAATTCCGACTAGAAATATAAATTAAATCATTCGTAAAAAAAAAGGACAAAAAAAAGTAAATTCTATAACCTTTATCTTGCGCATGTTGAATCCGAACACATTGTCGACCAGACATATATAATTAATAACGATACATGTTGTAGGAAAAATTTTCTTTCCTATTTAATGGGTAGTAAGACGTATCTATATCATTATCATTCTAATTAGACTGTATTTTGTAAAAAATTCAATCGTGTGAAACCTAACGACAAAGATGTTACACTAGTCTATCAACGTTGGGGTTTCATAGTCATCAATGGATAGATATAAACTATCCATATATGTTCTTACAATTAAATTTACTGACCTTTGCCCATGTAATTTAAAAACATTTGATTCAAATGATGGTTCAGACGCTTTGTGGATGTTACCATTAATACTTCTGTTAACATTATCCAGATATTTAAGATTTTTTATGCCGTCGCTTGCAATACAGAAGTTATATTCGGTGCTTTTTATAATTAATAATTATCTTCAGTTGATTAATATACATAATATACATATGTATTGCGCAACTTAAAAATTTGCTAACTTGGAAAACAAGTTTGGCGGTAAAAAAAAAAAAAAATTCAGATAGCAATTACATAATGGGCTCACATTAGTCAGCTCAGTTTTTCTATAGATACAAGTATCATAATGATACGTAAAAACACGTATTGCGTATAGAATTCCTATATGTACTATATTTTCTACATATTTTGGTAGTTAATAAAATAAATCATTATCATATATGTAACTAAATCTGTACAACAGATACAATTTCATTGACAGAGATTAGTTACTTTATGCCGATTACCATATTATAATATGTATATAAATAATTAGATTTATATATATACGATTATAAGTAACATTAGATATACCTATAATTTCCTTAAATATTCTATTCCCATGGTTTTGTGATAGCATTACTCAGAGATATATTAATTTTACTATTAATATTTTTATGATGAAAGTATTTTTCAAAGATATAGCTTTGATATCGAACTAAACGTAACAGTAAATTCAAGAAGATGTTAATAAAATGTTTGCTTACATGCTATATGTGAATAAGAGTACATAATTGCGAATGCACGCTTTTAATTATGTTCAACATTTCTGGCAGATCTCACTAGTCGTCGAATAGTTAGTCACCTGATATATTGTGATACTAACGATGCAGTGGCATATAAATTAGCCATTTAATTGCATAAATGTAGATCAACGACTAGTATATTATGTATATGACATAGATTTTTCACTAATTTGTTTCACAAAAATAAAAAATACTTTTATTGAGTAGAAGGAGGAGACAGAGGAGGAGGAAGAGATCAAGTATCGCTAACTCCATATGGATATAAAATCAATTTTTGTTTAAATAAATTTAAACCAATGAATAATTTGTTTTAATTTTGTTTATCTTTACTATTTTTGGTAATTATCTTGATATTTTTTTTATTTTACTCTGTTTAGCAAGGACTAATTAGACCTGGTAGTTCGGACAGTTTTTGATAAATAAATAACTACAATTGTATTGCAATTTTCAAACTTGTGCAACCTTTCAAAAGCACACCACAATCTGTACTTTTCCATAGCGCAGTTGAATAATATGTGCTGTAACTACCAGACACTTGTTTCGTGAGACTTTCAGAAGGACAAACATTAACGATTAGGTTTTTCTTTTCTATTTTTTCTTTTAAATACATTTTAAAGCATGCTCATATTTTATGTTCATTTGAATTGGTTTTAATTGGTTCTGAAGTATTGGTTTTACACTGTAAAAAATTATAAAAATGAAAAATAATTACTATTAAGTCTCTGTATTATGTAGCTTATTTGTAAGGATACATGTATAAGAAACAGTGGTTTAATTCCAAGGGGATAAAATCTTATATGATTCACACCGATCAATGTCTTTCCTACGGAGCTGATAATTATGTAGCACAACAAATAAGGTGTAATATATTAAAAATGAAATACCCTTAAAAATCAATTGAATCTAAATTAAACTGTATTCAATAAATGAATCTATACTGATCCTAAATTTCGATATATTAAGCTCACGAATAAAAAGATACATCAAATCGTTATCTAAATTTATATTGTATAGATTCTGAAGAAGTGACTAAAAAATAATTACAGTTATAACAATGAACTTAAAAATTCATTTTATCACATTTCATACGAGTTATTTGCAATTAAGTAGGATGATTTATTACATGACTTTATAAGGTTGTTGTAAATAATTATAAATTACATCAAAGCCTTCTTGTAATCAACCGTAATTACTAGCATTCACCAAAAGAAATAGCGAGTGACCCTGCGTCCTTTTTTGCATATTGTATCTACTGAAGTTTGTGTGCGATGAATGACTGTTCATATTTCTGAAACTTGTACCTAAGTAATAATATGTGCAAAGTTATTCGGCATATTTACCTATATACCTAAGTAAAGACTAGGGTAAAATTTATTGTAATGTAAAATTGGACCTTTGTGCATTTGTTAATGTTAATATAAAGAATTACATTATTACTAAGCAACAAATAAATTTTATATGTGATATAATTAAAGTATACCAACTGATCAGTTGAAAATTAATAAAAGTTAGTTACTGTATCGCTACTGTGATTTATTCAACTTATATGTATGCTTACAATGTAAGGTAACAAATTCTACTCCGTTTTACTATCTTATATTTTAGACTCAATTTCTATCTTTCATTATTAATTTCAAGATATATTTTCCCACTTGTTGATGATAAACCCGCGCTATAAGAGTGGCTAAGAATTGGATACACTTAATACTACTTGACTTTCCGTACAAAATACCTATGCACTTGGAAGGGAGTTTATCAGGGAGATTGGTTTCTTTTTTTGATTTAAGTTAGAGATACAACTTAATGTCACTTATATGTATTTCATTTATTTATATGTATACTTAGAAATTCAGGATGCAACAATATACGTGCATACACAATAAGAAACACATGTAACTTAGAAAGTGCTACATAACAGATCTCGGAACATAATTTACAAATTAATCATTTATTTTCGATCATCGAGTCTGTTTCGGCTATACTATAATATAAAATACCTACAATATTATGATACTATTTACGTCCGAAGTTTTTATAGGTACATGAATGTAACTGCTCAGAGAACAGACTTAAGCAGATTGTTATTTCATCAAGATCTAATATATGAGTGTGCTATAAGAGATTGGTATATAATTCATTAAATTAATAGAGAAAAGGTGATATTAATTGTTGATTACACTTTAGATATTTCTCTATATGTTACAATTGTTAGAATTACAAGATTTTCTTTGGTTTAGCTAAAAATTTATAATCGTAATATGATACAAATTGTTAGATTATTTGTTAGATTCAACAAATAGTTGATTTAATTGTTCATTTTATTTTCTTTCATTTTATTTTTATTAATTTCGTTTTAATTGAGCATCATTTAAGTCACACACCTCGAAAAACTACGAATGTTAATAGTAATTAGAGGATCTAAGTTTCACAAGATCCAGAAAAAGAATGTTGCCTGCTAATTTCACTCAAGATAAAATGTACTACAAATTTCAGTATTGGAAATAATCCTTCGGGATAAAATGTAAGCAATAATTAACTTTTATAATTATGTTTATAAAATTTTGAGGTCAAAGACGTTGTGGACTTGTAGTAAATATTTCTTTTTTTATTTTACTACATTTTCAGACTTAATCTGAGCTTGATATATTTCATCAACCTTAGTAGGCAACAAACTTAAAATTAATACAAATGTTGATCGACTGTTGTGTTTAGAATAATATATAAAATTCTGCTACAAATGTTTTATAAATGAGTAAATAATTATACAATTCAATACTATGATAAATAATTTCCAGTCAAACATAATTTATTGTTAAAGATAATATTAAAATTACCTATTTGAATTAAAATTTGTACAAATTTTAATCGAAGAAACTAAACAGATCATGATCATTACTCAATAATTGGATAATCTTATGTATAAAACAGACAAGACCCAATTCATGTAATTCCTTCTTTTTGTTTTTTAATGTGATTGAAAAGCTTTATTATTGCGAAATATGAAAAAAAATTACTATTTCGATTTAATATTACAAAAAAACTCTTCGAAAGTTCAAGAATTTAGGATATATAAATTTGTTATTCTCACAACAAAACAGATTTGTTAGAACACTTGAACGTAAATACAAATTTACATTTGTAGTCAGATACAATCAGTATAGCAAAAAAACTTGTTTGAAAAAAGTATTAGACAAAAATTTTCTTCCCCGCATTCTAAATTCCAAAATATTGTGCATCAATCTGCTGCATAATCGTTTAAGAAAAGTACAGATAAGATAAATACAAGGAAAATCAGTATTCTAAAAGCGTAACATTATTATTTACAAGATCTGATATCAATCATAAACATTTAATACTACTTACCTCTGCCTTATTTTTACGAAAATAGACTAACTTCAAAAACAATAATTTTCCTTATATTTTTCATTAGTTTTTTTATACCTCAATGCACATGCACATGTATGTACATACATACTACATACATGGATATCGATAGAACTTTCATTAAAAAATGAAGAGAAAAGAAAAAAAAGACGTCAACAAATCTATTCAAAGGACAGATTGCACGTAAAACAAATAATCCTGCTTATATGTACGTACGTCTTGCATAACTATTTGCAAAACTAATTAAGTAAAGAAGATTAACTGTTACTGGTTTATGATTTTCTGTATTCGAGCTGTTTTTTTTTTTTTTTTTTTCTTTTCTTTTTATATAATACAAAGTACAGCATTCAAGTTATTTACAAAAGATGACTATTACACTTTCAAATCCTTAACAATGTCACAGGATATGGAGCAATACAAGTAATATTGATTATTAAATGACAATTCATAACTGAGATTGTTTTGTCGTTAAAATTTTCAATGATGTTTTGATTATCAACAAAACGATTAAATGCTAACATACTCACAACAGTAATATAACAATTAAACTAACAATATTAAGATATCTTTGCCAATTTGATCAAGATGAATTTTTCATCATAATTCAAGATTGTAGACTGAAATCTTTATATATTGGATTCAATAATGAATCAACTTCCTCGTAATTACTCGTTAGCTGCTTGAAAGTTTGATAGCAAAATAATGTCATCTGTCTTTTTTCAACAATTTGTAGACAAATACTTGTATTCAAATGATATATTGTATAAAATGTGCCAAGATATTAAAAATTTTACTAAAAAACCAAAGAGAAATAAACTGTTCTAATATAACAATTCAATGATCGAAATCTAATTTGAAATGAGTAATTTGCTCAAATTTTATGAAAATATATTCAATTATTACAATTTTTATTACTAAATTTGCCATATTAATGCTCCTCTCTCAACTGTTTTAAAGTTGAAATATTACAATTTCTTAGACACGACAGTAAAAATGAAACAATTGCATAAAGTTGTAAATGAAATCAGATACATATTTTGTTAAGATTGATATTGCTGGATGGTAAAATACTTCTTATACCTTTCTGCCCTGAATTGGTAACATGGCCATAAATTGTACAGATATGCGAAAAAAAAAAGAAAAAAAAAACTACAATATTACATACGTTGAAATAATTTTACCTTTATACAAATAGAACACCGTTAATTTGACCATGCTCTGAGTGACAAATTATTTTGTTACTGAACCATGCAATCAAAGGTATTAGCATTAAAGATATGATGAATTTATTTAGTGTGACCGAAGTAAGTAAAAATATATATATATATATATATATATATATATATATATATATATATATATATATATATATATATATATATATATATATATATATATATGTATATATATATATATATATATATATATATATATATATATATATATTGTATATATATTGCTCAAAAAGAATAGCAATAATTGGTTTAATAATTACTTTCATGTGGTTCAGAATATTTTTTTTGTTTTTGTTTTTTTATCACAATATTATTTTCATTTTTATTTTTATTTTACGCTTTATAATAATATCAATGTAGATAAATAAAAATAATTTTAATTGCAATCGATAACAGTAGTATTTTGAAACGAAAAATCGTTATATTCAAGAGCGTAGCTCAAACGCCAATTAAATTTACAATTCAATTTTTATTTAATTATTTTATTTCTCTTTTCATTCCCAATTAGAGCGAGGGAAATTTTAAGGTCTTCATTCATGAGTTCATGGCTGGATAAATCGACTTGATGCTGTTATATCAAGTCTACGTGTTTCGTATCTTTCCAGGAACATAGTTCTTATCTATAACTGGCTCTTGCAAGAACATATGAAGACATCGTTCATTTTGTGCCAATGGATGGCCAGCTATTCTGTAAATTTATATCATTTTTGTATTCAACTTTTGTTTCCTAAATTTTTTCGTTCTTATCACTAACAAAAACCACACCAATCGACTGGATTCCGATAATAATATGAAATTTTTATTCTAAAAATAACAACTTACTTGTTAACAAAAACTTCAAGACCTTTTCGACGGTCTTCGATAAAATCCTCTTCAAATATTCCATCGTCACCTCTGAATGGCATTTGACGTTTCCATGCTTTGCCAGGTAACGGCGGTACCACTATCTGGATATAATAATCAAAATATTAGTTAGATATTTATTCTCATGGCAATGATTATAAATCTTGAATTATCTTTACATATTATCCAGGCTACTTGATTAGTGTTTTTCTCATTTATCAAATCATTTAAATATAATATTATTCAAAATCATTATTAATATCCTAGAATATTACTCATTGTTATCAAATTATAAGTATAAACCTTGCTGTCTCGCTCTAATTCGTTTCTGAGCCATTCAAAGTCGCTGTACCGTCTTCGTACGCTGGATTCTTTGACTTTGAATACGGGTAGATTAGTCTGTAATAAATTATGAAACATTGCGAATGTATGAAATTCTATTCTTATTTTCAATTACTAAGCAATTGCTATGTTTGCAATGAACAATCAATATTATTATTATTACTACTATAGAAATACAAGAGCAGAAATTCATTGGATTTAAAAAATGTTACAGCTGATAAACAAAATTAAATTGAAAAATAAATTTCAGTCTACTTTGTGAAGTATTTTTTGCGATCGAAATACTCATATTTTTACATGTGATGGTATTGATTCTCGATATTTATCTGCTTCTATGTGATAATGAATGAAGTGTGCATAATCATTTGTAATACCTATAAATCAATAGAAAATAAATATTCTAATGAATAAAAATAAGTAAGAAATAAAAGAAAAAATGTTTATCTCATCTAATGGACCACTTACATAGAGTGGCAATTATTTTGTTTTTATACATCTTTTCCTAAATTGGGGTCGGAAATTTTAATTGGTACATTAACTTACTTAGCAGAAATCTATTACTTTCCATTAAAACAATTAGCCAAATTAGACGTGACCGTAGGCTAAAAAAACAAAGAAGTTTTTTCTGTTTCTCTCTTGTGAAATGACATTATACTAAGATATATCTCAAGCTGTTATCAAGGTATTCAGGAAGTACAGATTCCAGGCAATTTCTACATTTGCATTTTATTTAAAAATATTTAGCATAAGTTAACTGATTCTTACAATTGTAATAAAAATTATTTTCTCACAGTTTTAAATACCTAGATGTATAAATACAAAGAGCTTTATATAGCAATCAATGCAACAGTTTTGTGTGTTTTGACCCGTCTTTATGCCAATGGTAAACAAAAATGGAAAATAGTATCATGCATTATTTAATGAACAAAATTACTGTGCCATTATATTAATGTTGAATAATGAAACATGGAACATTTTTTCGTTTATTGAAAGAGTTGATAGCTGGAGATTAAAGTACCAGTTGTAAAACATGTAATTTGAAACATATTTGATAATATTAATGAGAGAATTTCAATAACGTTGTCAAGTAATTCAATAATAAATTATTTAGTTTAATTATTTATGACTCAATGTTTCGTTGTGCTGAAATTGTGATATGAGTGTTAAAGCATGATTCAGGCTTTTAACAGAATTGACCAACTCATTTCCATCTTCTTATACTTGATTGAAAAATAAATATTGGGTGATCAGTGAAATATAAATGAGACAAAGGATTAACAAGTTTGATGGTAAATTATGTATAACACGCGGATGAAAGTATACGGGGTGAAAAGCAAAGATTAACAAAGTCCTTAGACTAATACTTCGAGAAAAATAAAATGTTATTGACTAATTCGATTTCGAAATGTAGAAAGGTTCGCAAGTCATCAGTGATCGTGATTTACGATGTGGCTATACGAAAGTTAGTCAATTTTCTGCCCCATCACGAGTACAATTATCATAATTTGACAGTGAAAGAAGAGAACGAATAAGTAGTGGTACTCACCCTCATTCGAACCTCGTAATCGGTATATCGTTTTTTGCCGACGCCGTGTGTGATCGGGTTGATCACGTCGATTTCAAGGAAATTAGCGGGGGCCGCGTATGCGTCGTCTAACGTTTGTTTTTTAACGTTTAAACGCCGCGTTGCATCAACTGTCGTGTCGGCCATGATTCCCGTTTAATTATTAAATGATCCACCTACCAAACCAAACTGATAAAAACGATAACAGGGTGAGGAATCTTTCAACTGACACCAGAAACTTGACACATTTGATGTCACTGCCCACGACGACTGCGCACGACGCTGAATTCTCTCAACTAATAACACGTGACCTAAGTCTTTGATTTTTATTGGCTCTTTTCAACTAACTAAGAGAAGTTAGGCGTTAGTGATTCACCCACCTTCATGAGATGGTCCAATTTGTAACTGGACTTTCTTAAAAATAATTTTTTAATTCGCAATTGCGTCTTTAAAATATGGCGATGAAAACATTTAAGACCTTTGCAGAGGGGCTGAATTGCACAGCGTAGATTTCGATCTAAATATAGAGTTTATTCGCCTTGAATTGCGAGGGGTTTTGTTGTTATAAACATTCAACAATTTAATAATCATTCGTTGCTTACGCAGCCCAATTCCGCTGAAAGGTTATGCCGACAAGTTTCGATAAACAACATTGAAAAATAGTTACTTACTTGTTAGTTTATCCCAAAACGAAATGAGGCGACTTATGTTATTCAAATCGCTAAACGCGAATGTTAAAATATGTTTGTACAGGTAAAAAGAAAACATAACCTAACTATCGATGTTCAGAAGCAAAATAACAAAGTGACTTTAATTTCACAACAATTTAACAGCCTCAAATGAATCTAAATAGAAAATCGATTATTTAACATTCGAAAATAAATTGACGGAATATTTCTCAAGATTGAACATAATTCCTAATCTAAAACGCTCTAATATTTGATCATATTTTTATTTCTATTTAGAATTATGTCTAAATATTCATTTTCAGTACCACCCAATCGACAAAAGTATCCGATGAACCGAGAAAACCTGGGCCTACGACGATCGATGCAAAAGATATTCAGCAGTTCGCAAAGCTGAGTGATAAATGGTGGGATGCCGGGGGAGAGATACGAACACTTCACTCGATGAATGCTTTAAGAGTACAATTTGTACGAGATGGTTTAGCAAATGTTGGTCAAACAAGAGGAGAAATTCCCTCTCTTCCTCTTGATAAACTAAAGATATTAGACGTTGGATGTGGAGGTGGTATTCTGGCTGAACCATTAGCTAGAATTGGCGCTGATGTAACCGGGATAGATGCATCAAAAAAAATGATAGATGCTGCAGCTAAACATGCGGCGCTAGACTTAAGCCTTTCAGAAAGATTACGATATATTAATACTAGCATTGAGGAACACTCTGAATCTAATTCTGCTAAATACGACGCTGTTGTTGCTTCTGAGATATTAGAACATGTTGCTGATCAAAACCTATTTTTAAAGGTGGGAGAGTATTCTTAGAATGATTTTATACAGTTTATTTATAAAATTTGACTCACTTTGGCTACAGACATTGTTCTAATCGTATTTATTGATTTTATAAGAGAAAAAAAACGAAACATAAACATAGTTCTTAGCAGGATTAAGCTTGCTTATATTCAATTGCTTCACAATCTATTACCAAATGTTGATAATATTTGTATTTGAGGCGTTATAGTAATCCCCTAATATTGTCTTATTTCAAGCAATATGTACTAATTCTAATAACTAACGTTTATAGTGTTGTGCCGTCGCGACTAAGCCTGGTGGTTCATTGTTCATTACTACATTAAATAAAACGATGTCATCATGGTTTGGTGCGATTATAGCAGCCGAGTATACATTCAAATTGCTCCCGACCGGGACTCATGATTGGAACAAATTCATTTCACCAAATGAAACGAGACGGTTGCTAGAATCTTGTAAGATCTTAGCGTATTTGAGTTGAAATAAAAAAAAAAAAAAAAGGTTTTATTGAACTATCATTATCTGATTTAAAAAAATAATTCGTTATAGGTGACTGCCAAACGAAATTAATTCATGGAATGTGCTATAATCCACTATCGAATAATTGGTCTTGGATATCATCAACAGCAATCAACTATGCTTTACACGCTGTAAAGAGATAGGAGAAATCATTCAATTACATATGTTATTGACTTGTTATAAAATAATGGTAAACAAATGTAAAGCAGTATTTATTTAATTCATATTTGTAATGTATGAGTTAATGATTAATGCTAGATCTCTTATGATTGTCCAATAAAAAACATAATACTACGGAATTATCGTGTATCTCTGTTCTTAAAATTACAATTTATATAAATCACAATTGTTTATACTCTAGCTCTCTTCTGCATAATCTTATTTCTTCCGTAATTTCGCGAACCGTTTCGAACGCCTACGAGTACTACACCTTATCGCAAATCTGTACGTTAAGTTGCCTCCTTTCAGGCGTCTTAATAAATTAATTTCTGATTTTGGGCGCCTGCGCAAATAACGCAACACATGGTATTTATACTTTTATAGGTAGTTCAAGAATCACTAGCGATTAATAGTGTCCTTGGTTAGTATCCTGTCATTAAAACCCATGAAATAAAATTCCCTTCGTGAATAGATAAGTTTGAAAACAAAAAGAGAATATAAATAATGGGTATGAATAAAGTAACCGTATGGGTTCTAGTCCGTAGATACGATCGTCTTGGTGAGTTAATCTAAATTATTAGATCGTGTTTGACAGCCGAAACTGACGTAAATAAGCATCGTAACGTTTGATAATTGAAAATTATCTTCTCAGAATCCGAAAATGACGAGCTAGAGACAGCCTTGCAACAAGTTACTCTACAGCCGGAATTAACATTCGATGATCTTAAATTAGCGCTGTTCTGTTTAGTCGGTATTGAAGACGATGGAAGCAGAGTGCTCAAGATTAGACGACACGATAATAATTTAATTCCATTCTCTACTCTCCTCGACGGCGCGCCAAAAGATAAGTCAGTCTTTTTTTTTTTAATTAATCCGAATATTGACTTAGAATCACTTCATATTTCAATTCTTTTCAAATTGCAGACCTTTCATCTTAGATGTTGTCCGCATTCATCAATACTGTAAGTTGATTTCTATTAAAAAATTCCCAAAACATTTTCAAGCCTATCTTTACATTTTTCTTCTAAGGAACTTCTTGAAATTCAATGTTTTATTGAGGATTTTTAATCTATGTAGGCCCACCCAAAGAACGAAGCATTCCTCCAGGATATGTCGAAGCTCTGACACTGAAGCTTAATCATCTTGAAAAACGAGTAAGAGCATTGCCAACCTTTCTTTGGTGTTTTTTTACGAAATTATAATATCTTTAATCAAGGATATTGCCCTCAGGTAATTTTAGTTGAAAATGATGTACCAGAGTTGGAAGCTTTGCGTATAGCTGCTATAGAAGAAGCTGCAACACAATTAGGGAATTGTGTTAGCTTTTTAGATCGTAGACTTGACGAGCTAGCCCCGCCACATTGGAAAGCACAGATTGGATCAAACATTTAATCATGATTGGCAAACGAAAAATGAAGATTAATTACAAACAAAAATATTCTAATTTAATCTCTAAAATTTTTAATCGTCAAGTTTCATTTATTTATTTTTTTTCCTGCTAATTTTTTAATAAATTTAAATCATACAAAATCTATACTCACTTCTCACGAGTATAGTTTAATATTCATGCTGCATTATTCTTAATATGATAGTTTTATATGATACAAATTAGTATCTAACAATTCTATGAACTTCTGTTTCTTTATATTATTCATATTCCAAGTATTGTCCTTTTGATTAAAGGATTGAAAGAGTGCCTACCTCATTTTAATGTTTTTAACAATGTTATATGATCAAAAGTATATGTAAATTATAAACTGTGAAGGTATATGTATAGGTATAGAAAAAGATTGTTACGGGATGTACTCTAGTAATTAACCAAAGAATCTCACAGATTTGTGTAGTAGTATAAATATGTAATAAAAATGATTCCCGATTTTTAATTATTCAACTGTTTATTATTAAAAATGGTGTTTCTTCAATTAATGATGAACATTATATTTAAAGACCACATATGAAATTTATAACAGGCGATAAATTCTTCATATAATATATTATACTATCATATAAATGTATTAGAAAATAGTATTCGTATTGTCTTATGCCTATGGCATTCTCGTACCAAACATCAATACTTATAAATTTTTTGTTTGTTTTAGCCCCAAGTCATTATTGAAAAAGATATTAGATGTAAATATATTTAATAGGTAATCACTATCACCTTTCCAAAATTAATTCACCACTATTTAGTGTGTGCAGATATTGTTGATTTTATAATTAATCAGAAACTATATTCTATATTCTAATTATATTATTATTAAAAAATCAAAGAATAACCAGCAATACTGAACACACTATCAGCTTTATGTTAATGCACTAATTATGAAAGATACAGCCTCGATTTATTGTGGTGTTTATTATTAATTAAATAAATTCTATATAGCGAGAAATTATTACTTATATGTAAAACACACCTGTTAGTGCGATGAGATGCAAGTAATAATACCTCATTTACGATTAGCAATAAATAACACAATATAATAGAGATTTGAACTTTTAAGTGAAGAGAAGAAAAAAGAAAACTAGGTAGGTATGATAATAAAGTAGCAACAAGTTGTGTGATAAAACTAAATACAATAATTACGATAAAACAATCACTTTTAAATTCTGAAATGGTATTAATATATAAATACAAAACTTTAGTTCTGTTTTTTTTTCTTTTCTTTAGGAAGATATCAAGCTTGGTATTTACAACCTATCCTCAATTGCTTTGGGTAAGTAAAACAATATATTCTATGAATATTCAGGCACCTTAATCCTAAATTCTACGTTGTACTTATCCTTAGCATAGTTCGATCATTTGAAACTTCAGATAATGGTAATCTATCAATTTTTTCGTGCAAACCTAACGGCTCGTGATTTTTATCTTTATCCAAAAGTTTCAGTTCGATACTGCACCCAGAATCCCCAGAGGTATTTATTGCAACGTTGTAAGAATTCGCCTGTTGTAAATAAATAAAAAAAAAAAAGAAAAGTATAAATTAAAATATCTGTACAATGAAATAAAAAATATAACAAAATTTCATACAATCCAAGAAAAATAACACCAATTTATCAAGCATTCTACGTACCAATTGTAAAGAAGCTAAAAAGTATCTAGCAACTTCGGGCGCTGACTCGTGTTGAACCAGATGACCAAAAGGTATTTTTTTACCCTCTGCAACTTCTAGAGTCTTTAATATTCGCGAACCGTATTCATGTATATGAAAAGGTGGCCTGCGACCTGCCGCAATTAACTTAGGTCTTAACGATTTATGCCATTCCGCAACTCTTTGTTCTAAATCGGATTGTTCCCTAGATTCTTCGCCAATCTGTTTCATACGTTGCTCAACTAGTTCTCTATAGTTAAGTCTGTGATTAGCTGCTTCTGGAGTAGGTGGCGGTGTAGTAAACGACTCTGGTACACTAGACAGGTCTGATTCTGGTTCGTCAATCGTGGTAGAATCTGTGATAGGATTTTCAGCTGTGAATGTTTGATTGTCGTGCTTTGTAAAGTTCGGTTGAAAGCCTAAAAGTTCCATGGCCACACCACTGGTGACTGCGTCGTAATGGTAGGTTTCAGAACCTCGTATACTCTTGAGGTACTGGTCAAAAGATCTTTGGAATTCTTCAAGTTCCTCTGAAAGGCAAGATAATAGCATTTATTAGCGATTTTAAAGATCTGGAATAATTGTAGCAAGCTTGAATAACTCTTGAGCAACTGTTTACCCAAGAGATTATATCGTTTTTTATACCTTTTTTAAGAGGTGTAAAGAGTTGCCTTGTTGGAGAATACATGTCTAGTTTCTTGTGTGCCAGGTCATACTTATCCAGGAGAAATCGTGTCAAAGATTCTCTTCTCTTACTCTCCGATGTATTTTTTCGCTTACGCTGTAAATAAATATTATCAAGTCTATAGGATTTCATAATTCGAAAATATTGCATATATCTATGTTAACACCCTTGTTTAATAATCAGTAAAAAAAAAAAATACTCCAAATTAACTTACTGACTTAGCCTTTGTTTTCAATAACGATACGTGGCAGGGCAATTTGAATGCTGTTCTACGCCTTGGAATCGTGTCTGGTACACCTTGCTCAAATGGTATTGGTTCCAAAACTTGATTATCTGTTCTATCTGTAGTTGATATTGATTGTGCCTCTGTGGGACATGCTTGTATCTCTGTTGGACATGCTTGTGTCTCTGTTGGACATGCTTGTGTCTCTGTTGGACATGCTTGTGTCTCTATCACATTTGATTCTGACTCTCTGACACTTGTTTGAGCCTCTGTTGTAGCTGGTTGTTCAGCTAGCGCACATCTGTATAGTATACAAAATGAGATTATTTGAATTATTTGTAGATTTGTAACAAAATTAAAATTGCATTCTAAACTATGGTCAACTGTTCCAGTTATACTCTGCTCGTTTGTCTCATAATTTTTCTTCCAAAAAGGTACCGAAAGCAAACTTTCCAAGATACCTTGTTGAAGGTGTTTCGGTAGAAACTTCTGCGGCATCACCAGAAGTATAACCAGCGTCTGTTTCGTCTGGAATGTTGCTAGTTTCTTCCAAATTATTATTTACACAAGTATTTATCTGAGTTTCCATTTCTTCGTAAGCGATACTCGCAGGACTCGCAGCGGACTGATTTGGTTCGAACATTGAGTCAAAACTAGAATCTTGGGTTTGAATCGGAATTGCTGAAGTCCCATGATCAGGAGTAGATGGAATAGATGCTGCCGCAAAATCTGAATTATCATAAAGGAATATTAGCTCTAGTTTAAAGTCTGTATATTTTTTATCGTCAATTTTCAAATTGTAAACTACAATTTAAATGCAACTTCAGAACTCCAACGTTTTTATATTAACATCTCAATGATGTTACTTATGCTGATTATCTTTGCATACCATGACTATCGAGATTCTGAAGTAATTATAAAGTTCAAAGATTGAATAATAAAGTTACTCACCATTTGGTATGAGTTCATCAACTAGCATGCAGTTTTTAGTTAGCTGTTGATTACACCTTTAAAATAAAAATAAAAAATGAAATCATTTTACTAAGCATATTCAAAATTATACAACAATCAAAGAATAAAACTTATTTGCATTCAATAATCAATTTTTGACGACGTAGAAGACATTTTTTTTCTTAAACATTACTCAAAAATGTTGCAATGAATGCAAAATTGAACAGATGTATTCTTTTTCACTTCTTTTGAGAAGACAAGTAGCAACAATCGAAATAGGAAGAGATTGTTATTGAAAATTCGGCTTAAACATGGCTGTGTGATGATCGATCCAACGTACCTAAAGTCGTATTTATTTCCAATAACTTCTCCTTGAGTGCTAAGTATCTCAATGGGTGTTGACAACTGAGCTAAATTGCTTTCAAGTTGGGTGAATCTGCGGGTGAGTAATTTAAAACTTTTCTGCCCTCCTTCTTTCAAGTTATTAGACTTGCCGATCATATCGACTAGCTGCAATGATTCAAAATCATTGAAATCAATAACGCTTTTTGATTTTTTTTTTCGTTTTTCTTTTGCCTTTGATTCCTCCATATTTTGCTCCTCACTAAAATTGCAAGCTTTGTTAACTATCTTGTTGACCAATGAAATCCAAGTTTTTTTTTTGTCCATTATGGATGATCATTTCACTTACTTCTGAATACTGAGGGATTGATTAAGGGCCTCTGTCTCATCCCACAAGTATTCAACACGGCGTGCATAAACATTAGCAGAATTTTGTAGTACCAAAGCAGCTTCCCCAAAATTAACGCTTTGCGATGCCTTAAGTAAGCTGAAGTACTTATCTAAATCCTGAAATATGGAGTTAAATTTAACTCTTTCCACTCACCTCTTTGATAAAATTTACTTGTAACTCCAGATTACAAATACAATACATACATATACTATAATTACACATCTAGTTAATATGTTAAATATAAAGCTCAAATTAAACCATGTAAATAGAATGTAACGGCCTGATTTCGCACTCCTTCCAAAAAATATATTATCAAACAGTTTGACCTGACAGTTCATCTTTAATCATAGTATTGCGCAATATTTGAGCATTATGTAATCTTGGGTGTAAAAAAATGTGGCCAGGAGAAGAACCGATAAATGAAAAAATTCTTCAATAAGAATGTTAAAAAGTGGAAACAAATAAAATTCTTTAATGAATGATAATCATGATATTTAAATATTATTATGTTTCAATCATTTTCAATAATTTTTAGATGGTAATACTTAGGTTTATAAAATAATATCCTAATACATTGATCAGATAAATAGACAAGTGCAGATATATTTTTTTGTTTCTCTGGCGTAGTTTCTTCGAACCAAGAGAAAACATTTTACAACTTTTTTTGCAATATTTATATATATAAATGTTGATAAACCTCACCTGCGCAAAACAAGAGTTCCATTCAGCAAGCTGTTTAGCCGGCCTGAGAAGCGTTTCCATGTTTGAACGTAATGCTGATTAAGAAAGAGAGAGAGAGAGGCTTCTTCTACGTTAAGAGTCTTATAACAGATAAGAAATTATATATATATAAAATGTGTGCCGGTTTAGTTGGAGGAATTAATTCTGACTATAATTCACCGGTAGGAAGTAAGAAATGTTTAATTTATGTACGTTTTTAGTGTTAATAAAGTAAAAACAAAAAAAAAAAATTTTTTTAAACTTATGCAATATGAAGTAGTTATCCTATAAATGTAAGTTATATTTGTTCAATGAACTGTGTGAATCTAGATGTAAAAAAAAACAAAAAAAACAACCAAATGAAACAAAAAAACAGAAAAAGTTTCGTAATACAAATATCGGTTAGGTAATAAATGTGTATGTTAGTCACCTGTGTAAACGAAAAAAATTGATTGGCTTGAGGTAATAGATATGAGTGTATATCAAAAATATATCCAAGAATGTGACATTCGAAAAGTAAGCGTGGTAAGTACGAGGATGATAAAAAACAACGTTAATTTCAGATTAAGATCCCTAAATACTCGGATAAATAATGTCCCGCTAAAATGATGTAAACATAACAACATGTGATCTAGGGTTCAAAGAAATTCGAATAAGTGGTTGGATGCGCTGGCGTTTAAAAAGACGACACGGCGAATTCAAGCCCGCGCGAGCGTGCCAGCTTCATATTAAATCAATTTTTCTCTGATTTGACGTTATAGATTTTCAAGACAGTGAGTTAGGGTAAATTTATTATATGTTTAGGCAACTAAATATACAGCCGTTATTGAATTGAACTTTATTATCAATGTTTTACCTTTAAAAATAGACGAATCGACGCGCAATCGAAACGCAGCTCGCCATTTTCTCTCGGCTCTTGTTGTGGGCGGGCTCTCTGTTCTTACCAGTTCGAGCGGGAGCCACGATCACCCGCGATGTGCTTGGAGCTGTTGCCTGTTTGTTGCCTACTGTTGTTCATGTATGAACCGCGTACCCACTCGTAGCTCAAACGACCCTGCCTTTTATCTCTGTATATTTCTTGGTCAGAGTATACCATCAACGATCTTAGAATATTAATTCATAAATAAAAAATGTTTCTATTTTCAATCATAAGGTTGAATAACTCTCCTACAATAATTAGAATGTACTTCATGACGTGTATAAATCAATTATTACCTTTATTAAATTGCATTTAATTTTTTCTTATCTGAATTTTAGGTTAAGTTTAGTTAGGTTAATTTTAGGTTAAGCTTATAGCTAAACAGTACACGCACATATTACATGTTTGAGTTCGAAAACTTATTAATAATTGTAGATAAGGTACTTTTTATACGAAATAATAACAATGAATAATAAATCAATAATCATAATCTTGATGCATAAATACTAAGTTTTTATTTTGATGTACTATATGTATACAATTTTTTGATCTTGAGAGACCTTTTACTGCCATGCTTTGCGATCCATTAATCGCGTTTGGCATATCTATGAGCTCATAATCATAATTACAATTAGAATTCGTAGGCACTTAGAATTCTGTACCGTGGGCTCAACGACATTCCGATCTATTGCGCCAGAGCTCTGTTTATACAGTGTTTAGCAAACTATATGAAATTTAATATCACTCCATACGTTATGTGGATACTGTATTAAAAATTGTCAGAAAAATTGCATACTTGTCTATAAATTCAACCGGGTCTTAGCAAGCTTATTACACATTCCAAATTATACGTATTCACAAAAATTATCTATGAAAAAAATTGGCAAGAAAAAAAAAAGAATGACTTTTGTCCTGACCGGTTCATCACTTTAAATAACAATTGTTTTAAAAAGTAAGATCTAATCAATGATGCAAAAATGATTAAATCGTAAAGTCAATGTAATTCAAACGATGCGGCAGCTGACTGTCAATAACAAAGACTTCGATTGGTCCCGCGATACGACGCTACGTTGTCATTGGTCAAGCGTAAATGCTTGACAGGGCGGCTCCACCCTCCGCGTCAAGAAAGGAGCGCGTCGCTGACTAGAGGAGATTTTGCCAGTTGCTGGGAATATCCCGTTCAGTCCGGATCGGTTCTCGCGCGCAAATTGATCAACATACAATAACCACACGCACGCCGATTAGTCTGCTTCTAAAATAACTATTACCTGTACCCATACTCTGTGTTATCAAAGAGTCAAATCAGGTAGTGTTGTGTTGTGCTGTATCGTGTAAGGAAGTGACATTAAACGATGGGGTTAACCGGTTGTTATGGAGCCATCAAGTACCTCCTCGTATTTGTAAACCTAATATTTTGGGTAAGTGTTTTTTTTTCCTATTCAATTTTTTTCTTTTATCTCACATTCGCAAGTAAGTCGCGACATATAGGGGCAGAGAGAGAGAGAGAGAGACAGAGACAGAGACAGAGAGAGGGAAAAAGATAGAGATAGAGAAGGAATAAAAAAATCTTGTTAAAAACAAGTTTAGTTTCGACTCTTACAAAACCATAAAACTTTTTTTTCAACTACGAATATTTATATTCACATCATGAATATCGAACGATAAAACTGTCTGGCTGTAAAAGAAAAAGAAAAAAAATGAATGAAATTTTTCGTCAATTCTTTAAAAAGTCTTGTATCATAACTATGCTATCAAAATAACTTTCTGAATTGCAGTATGTATGTATGAATGTACATACATATTTGGCCACAGAAGTTGGAGTAGTTTTCTTATTAAACGATATTCGAGATTAGAATTATACGGTCAATCAATTTAACCCTAGGTCACATAAATTCCACACAAAGTGACGATCAGTATCATAATAATATCGGTATAGATATACCTATGAGTAATAAAGTGCAATTTATTAATTCATTCTAAATTCATTTGACTTTTATTATTTTATGTATATATATATATATACAACGATAGTTTCTTTTCGTTAAAAATCTATAAACTGCTATAATTTAAAACTGTGACACGCTCAATTGAGTGTTTCGAGAATTTGTAACTTAAGATGCAACAAATGGCAGCGTGACGTAGTCTCGTATTCTGGCGGTACAGCGCAGCTGTATCGATTGCATCTGGGCGCAACTGGCCCGATCCACCCTCCCTAACCCCTACCCCCTTTCCCACACCCTTACTCATTCTGTTGGAACATCGTTGCGTCCTTCGAATTCTTAAATAATCTTACGATTCTACCTTTTGTTCGGA
Source organism: Macrophya annulata (assembly GCA_963924015.1). Lineage (NCBI taxonomy): Eukaryota > Metazoa > Arthropoda > Insecta > Hymenoptera > Tenthredinidae > Macrophya > Macrophya annulata. The sequence continues at coordinate 34,624,576 of OZ001258.1, read as the reverse complement.
GAGTTAAATACCGATATAGGTCGTAGTTGTTTATTATTGTTTAGATTACTGATAATAAACGGACAAGGTCAGTTCTGATTGTATAATAAGAAGTTTGTTTTAACTTCTCTTTCGAGATAAAGTTAAAAAATTCTGCAAGTCGTAAATTATTAGCAAAGAAAAAAACAAGTTTAAAATAACTAGAGAAAAAAAAAATGCATCTGTAGTCATTTGCTAAAAATAGTGTTTGCACTTTGATCTTCACACGTACGAATAACTGTGATTCTTTATACTCGATCGGTTTATTCTGTTTATTCATGAGATAGTATATAACGATCTATAATTGTATTACTTTTTATGATTTTTATTTCGCATGGGCATTACATACGTGCCCCCCAGCTACCTACGACGTCATAAATTTATTCATCGGTCATTCGTCATGCTTACATAGATAGTAACATGGCACATATGCTGCTTACACACGAGAGGGTAGGTAGTCACGTTTTTAAATAATTTTTATATGAATCATTCGTAGGTGCGGAGTACCAAACGTGTTCTGCAAAAAAAAAAAAAAAAAAGAATTTAGATTCAGTTTGAATTTTTACTATAATTTACAGGCCTACAAACCTCGATATGATAATAATAATAATAATAATAATTTTTGGGAGAAAGCAATTCGCTGAACTTGACTTTGTGCTAAAATCTTCTTACATACTTTCAAAATGAGAAATTCTCTTGGTATACTATGATAACTGTTATTCTTAAAACTTCTGAATCGATACAAAATAGAAATATGCAAACATCGAACATGTATTCTTCAGGATATGTAATTTTTATTTCTCATTATGTCAATGAACGATATAGAGGAAATCAAGGAACCTTCTGGTTGAAAGGTCTAATCGAGCATTAAGTGCGTGGGCTTGGAAATAGGGCTGAGGCTTGATGCCTTGCTCGTAATTATTTAATGGTACTTGCGTACGTACGTACGTACTTACTTATGTACATACCTACTTGCTTACTATTAGTTGGTTGAACGTGCTCCAAAGTCGAGCATTTGTATACCTATAGAACCTAGATATAAAATATAGTAAATAATAATATATAGAAAATTTAGAAACGCAGTTGCTGGTCATTTATTTATTTTTTTTTGTCTTATACCTTTTTTATTTTACCAACGTTTTCTTCTGTAACAATGGTGATACATAAGTTTTTTTTGAGATTGAATTGGTTCGTAGCAATCCGGACTTAGAGTTTAAATATAGTACTCTGTACTAGTTAGGCAAGAGAGCCTGCAAGGAGGGATTTAATGTCGCCACCGAATACAACGACTCTGCTTTAAGCTTACATACAAAACTAGTTAGGAATATAGAGGCAACAATTTCAGGGCTTTGCCCTAGCCTAGTATATCTCAACGGAGCTACTATATATATTAGAATAATTTATAATAACGACTATATGTATAACCTCGCGTGGAGAGTTGATCTAATGAAAATAGTCCAGTGTTAGACGCCTTTTCGTAATTTTCTCATTAATATATATGTATATACGTATACTACTACCTACACAGTTCGAATAATGACGTAACGCGTTCGATTCTCAAGTTGACGCGAATCTATTTGTAGAATAACTGTGCTAGCTGGCAAAAGAAAGAAAAAAAAAATGCTTTTCTATTTCGTTTATAGTTTTACCATATAGCTAGATCTGACTTCCCTATTTAGTATATAAATGGCGAAAAATATAAATGAATACAAATATGTAATAAAAAATAAAATTTCGTATTTATTTTCATGTTGATTCAATATTATACCCAGAATATACATTCGGAATCCCGGGATTATAGTGAACTGATTCACTACAAACTCAGGTCTCTACGTCTATTCCAAATCAGTGGGGAGTTTTATTTTTGTTATTTTTAATTGAGTACCGTATTGAGTTTCCGAAATAACAAAGTATATATTATATATTTACATTCAGTAAACAAGGAAATTCTTACATTGTGTGAGAGAAAAAAAAAATTAGTATAATATAATATAATTTATATTCACAATCGCTACTCGGGGACTTGTATAGATGCGCGCGTAGGCTGCAGATTGTGAGTTTGAAACACTTCACCTTTATAATATGTATATAAATATTCATTTAACATTTATGTATGTTTTTTTATTTATCAAGAACTAAACGGTAAAAATTATTAAGGGTTTTTTTGTTATACAAACTTCTGCACAGTACAATACCAGTTGTAATTCTGTTTCTGTCACTTATTGGAGACTATAAGGGAATTGATTTTTCGTATTGTTTTCGCAAGCTTGTAAAAATCTTGTGTATACATATATACGTTTTGGGTATACCCATAAGACATCGAACCTTCGTCAAGACTGTCTACTATGTACGTATATACGACAACGTTAACCTATCTCACGTTAGCTTTGGCTCTTTCTTATCTCACGACTCTACATATACACATACATCAACGGCTCCCCATTTAACATCGATTCGATAAGGGACTTTATCACCACACTAACAGAGGTCAATAATTTTGCTGGAAAAAAATTCCACCTTATTTAAAATAAGAATTTACCATAAATAAATTGACGAAATTATGTTTCCGGGTATATTCATGCATTATTCTTTTCATTATTACTGTTTTTTTTTTTTTTTCTTTTTTTCTAAATTGTCTGAAAGGAAAGAATCCAGTTCTTTCTAGAGTTTAGATCTATCTAGCTGGTACAGCTGTATATATATATATATATATACGCTTCCTCGAGGTTCCACTTCATATTGCCCTTGCCTTACAGTAGTAGGCTCCTGTTTTTCCCCATAACGTTTTCGTGCCTCTACACCCTTGTCAGAAAGTTTACCACGTGGCCCTCGGACCCCAGTAAGTCTACTCGTCTTATCTCTGGTAGCTATCATTCACTTCCTGCCATACAGGGACTTTGTGCATTTCGTTGACGGCTTAAATATGCATATCCAATGTAGGTATACTTATTACTTACAGGACCTATCTTAGATCGTAAAAATACTTTCCATACACTAGAGATTCTTTAACTTCTACTTGGTTGATGCAGTCGGTTATGTGTATAATAAACAGAAGCAAGTATCACGTACAGCAGTATATTTAACTTCATTTTTTTTCTTAATATTTTCCTCTTTTCAAATACATTTGTTATTATAATTTTAACTTAAAAATATATACATATAGGTATATATAGTTTTTTTCTATATATATAAGAGTCATTGTAGGATATGTTAGAAAACAAACGTCGCAGTCCATTAGAAAAAAAATAAATAATAAATAACGCAAGAAAAACCATAAATAAACGAGATACATACTGCACTTAAGCGAAAAGAGAAACTACAAAGTACATATTCTTGTATGTATATGTACCGAAATCGTGCGAAGGGTGGTGCGTGCAAAATCGACAGATGTTATACACCCAACGCTGACCCTCGACGCACATGCGCGGCCCAGCCCTTAACTTAACTTAAAATTATACGTTTTTACTACGTGAGAGTAGGTAGGTAATCACTTCTAAGAATATTATTATTATTATTATTGTTTATATTATCTACTACACAAATATTATCGAAAAGTAATTTATTTTTGTATTTTTTTTGTTTTTTGTATATCGTACATGTGTAACACGAAAAAATATAGAACCTATATACATGGGGTATTCCATATCATCTCGACCAACATGTGACCTTCACATTTTTTGTTTTCTTTCAATTTAATTCATATAATAGTAGTACTCAAAAAGTGTCCATATTTTTTTAAAATATTTTTTTCAACGCATACTTTATCAGTTATGGCGGTTCAAAAAATTTTCAATTTCGACCCACTTGTAAAATCTGAAAAAATTACCAAAAATTCTATATTTTATTTAGAATTTTTTGGTGCAAGAGCCGTAATGGGACGAGAGACTTCCTTCTATGCCTTTTTGGGCTTGAAACATCTGTCATTCACTCCAACCGTGTAGATCTCTTACCTTGCTTATTTAATTATAGACTTCTTACATGATTTCCATATGACAGATATCCTTATAGAACCACCCGGATAGTCAAATTGTTATATATTTTCTGAGTTTGGATTCTCTGAGTGCTGAAAAGTATTTTCAAAAACCCAAAAGATGGTAATTATTATTATTTTTTCTTGGTTTTTACGATAAGAAAATCCTCACAACCCAAAAACTTGCCAAATATAACGATAAGATATTCTTTGTTATTTCGTTGATCGTTGATCGATAGTGGTTATACCTCTATGCATGAAGTAACGATGAAACAGTAGTTATAAGCAATGAGAATATATCGTGAAAATAAATAAATAAATAAAGAAAGAAATAAAAAATAAAAAATAAAATGAATCTGTCAAAACGTGTCGTGAAGAACAAAACTGGGATCTGTCAAACGAAACTGAGTGATGTAATATCCGGGGCAAGACGCTCCCTATATACCTTATGCCTATCCCAAGCACATGTCAGAGAGTCGCCCCGCTATGACAAACGGAAACAAAATAAACTATAAGTATATTATTACGTTGTCGTAGCTGACAATGAGATGTGTGTATGAACAAACTCTATGTCGTTCATTGAAAATTATTATTATTATCATTTAAAAAATAAAAAATCAAAAAAAAAAAAATACATAAATTTTAATTGTATAAAAAATTCTTTAGACGGAAATGAAAATTGGAAGAAATAATAAGAAATAAAAAATCCAGATTCTTGAAATCAATTATTATGTCTTTTTATATTCAATACAATCGCAAGATGGTTATATATACATTGATTCTATAGAAGGTTCAAATTTTACTTCCTAATTAGTCATAGATGTTACATAACGTCGTCGAGGTGTCGCGTCGTCTCGTGACTCGGTTTATGGAATAATTGGATTTCGTCGGCGTCGTCCGGTCGATCGAATCTTCCTCTAGCGAGAGGGTGTCGTCGCCGTCTGGTATACACCAGAACGGACCCTGCAGTACCTCTTAGTTCACTCTTATTTCCGAACGCCCACCGAGCTGTGGTCGGAAATACTGAATGATCAAAGGAAATTGCAAGTTTCAAAATGATTTCCGTTCATTGCCCTGCACCCTACGTGTGGTACATACATACATGTATGTACGTACGTACCTATATATCGCTATTTCTATACTCTTTTTGTCCAACGATGCGTACATGTATAATACGCAGAACTGTTACATGATTAAAATAAAACGATTTTGTTCGATTTTTTTTTTTTCTTTTTCTTTTCGATACGCTTTGTTAGACAGTTTCTAGAGCAACAAACGTGACTCATATGGTATATATGTATACATGTGTGTACGTCGTCTATCGATTTTAGGGTACATATGCAAATGCATGCATTTATGTACATAAAAAATATTTTTACGCTAATTCAGTGAATATGAAATTCATTTTTACTAACTTGAACAAAAAGTTTGTTAAATCGTATATTTTTTTTTTTTTTCTTTAAAGAAAATTTGAAATCAAAAAATTATAACCCAAACTTTCTTTATAGGTATATACATATGATACATAATAAATATCATACCACGTACATATAATTTCTTTTTCTTTTTAAAGTATGTAAAAAAGTTTTTTATTTTCTTATTCACCCGTGGGAAAGAAGAAGAAGAAAACTTTGAAAGAAAGTTTTATCGGAATTACGTATAAACTCTGCCGAATTGTTGATATTGAAATTAAACGAAACGATATTGTTAAAACTATCTAATCAGCTCGTATAAATATCGTGGAATTTTTCATTGCTTTATAGAGTTTTTCAGGCCTGTATAATCGGAGGACCGATAGTGGCATGGATGTGTGTATAACAGTAAAGTGTGAAAGAGAACCACTTAACTGAAGTTTAGCCAAACAATTTGCAGTTTTTTTTTTTCACTCGCGTATACAACTACGTGAGTTTTGGCTTTACTCCATTTCTTTTTCTAGATCACTATAGGTATAAATCGTATTCTGATCACGACTGACTCGCTTTCTTTTTTCGCAAATATAATAAGAATTGATAAAGTGAAATAAAAAGATATGAAGAGTTAGTTGAAAGAAAACGTCTTCTTCTTTTTCTTTTTTCTTTTATACATGAATACGACTTTAGAATAGCAAATGAGAGAGTATATGTATATGTATGTATGTACATACATACGTACCGAGATGTTTTCTTGAAACTAAACGGTCGACAGCGCAAGCGCAAGTTTCGACGTCTGCTAATGCAGGCTGGCCATCGCGAGTTTTAGTCATCAAACTTTATTTTTGGCGGCCATCAAGCGATTCATTCGGATTTTTGGGGTTAGAATTCTGGTTAGGATTTCGTGTAAGTTGGCTGCCCTGCTTCACAGGCTCAAATATCGTTACAATACGGACTCGCTGACCAATGAAATTAAATTATTTGACGCATGAGCTGTCGACTGTTTAGTTTCAAGAGAACATCTCGGTATATAAAATTCGTCGAGAAAATAGTTCGCTGAGTCGGCAATCAACAAGTGGGATTTCTTCACTTGACCTCAATCTCTTTATTGTCGCATTTTAAGGACTATACTAAGCTCTTGGCAAATGTCAGACAAGTTGCAGTACAGCAGGACATAATTTCCCCTAATTTAACAGTCGACTCTAATTTTAATCAAGGGACGTTAATTAAAGTCGTTGGCAAACGGTGTAATTAGTGGTTAATTTTATTCCTACCTTAAGCAATCGCTGAAATTTAATAAAACTACTTAAGATCTTCTGGAATTATAGACAATCTAATCGTACCGCTTAAAATTTTATTTTATTTTATTTTATTTATTTATTTATTTTTATCTACATCAAAAATATTTTCTGTTTTCTGAATAATTTAACATCCAAAAATCCAAAATCTAAACTGTCGTAGGTACTCCTAAATCTTTACGATAATTTTTATACTTTTTCTATTACTGCGTTATTTGAGGGGTATATATGTACCCCGTTATCAACATCACGGAAACAACCTCAGGATACACAACGATGCATTGATTACACTTTGGCTAATTAGACGATGTTTAGTACAGCGTTTAAACAATCTGCCTACAGCACGCGAGACTGGTGTTTGCTTGTAAATTTTCTATCATCTCGTGCGGTGAGCAAGAGTTTTCGTATACAGTATCCGATATCACAGAGAAGCATCGCAAGCATTTCTCTAAGATTGTCCAATAAACTTTTACTCGTTCAAGCTCCCTGGTAAACGACTAGAACTTCAGAACACGCGACGTGGGCGAACTACAAGCTGAAATACTTACGGACAACAAAGGATAATCGCTCATAAAAGACGCTCAGCTTATACCCTTTGTGTATATCATCAGCTATATACTCTTAGCTTATGTGACTTGCGAGATAGAAAATATTTCAGGATTTACACCATAATCTACAAAGAATATTGAAATATGTTATAAAAATGATTTGTTCATGTTCAGTCCAGCAATTCAAAATCAAATTAAACACAGAAATATTCGTTTACGTTAAATTCACAAGTATGGGTATACTTTGGATTTTTCTCAATTGCTTTTTTCAAGCTGAAATTTTGCCTGACAAATCAAAGGAAAAAAAAAGAGGAACGTAATTTCAATTTCCATATTTAACGGGTTCGCATATTTATTTAGCCTCATGCTAGAACGATTTTTCCTATTTCTGGAGTGTAAAGGAATATGTATAATTATTATGAATATCGATCGAAAGTTTGTTGGGGAAATTTGTCTGTTTTTTTATTATTTTTTTTAAATATATTTTCTTTAAAGTTATGTATCTGTTTCCAACGCGATATATAAAAGCTTATTGCGGTTACAAAACCAATAATTACGCCTCGATGAATAATATACGAGATAAAAAAGGCGGATAAATTTTTCAAAAAATCGAGACACGATAATTTTCTAAGTTGAATTAATATAAAACTTTTATGGAGAATCGTTTAGTATGTATATATGCACATACATACATACATACGTTTCTATATTTTATCCCCGGAGCCGGAAAGCCGTTTTTTTTTTTTTGTTTCATAAGGGATTTAAATTTTAATTAACATTTCTTCTTTCCTCTTGTTTCCGGGATTTTCTTTTAATTAAAACAATTAAAAATGAAATTAATCGCGCAAAATTTTCGTTAAAATTTCAAAAACTGAAAAAAGTTTATATAATAGATCGGTATAACCTGATTGTAAGCCGTTTTATTCAGTCTCAATGTACTATATGTATAGGCGAAGACGTCTACGTTGGCTATAATGAACAATAATAGACTTGAGCTTCTCGTGTGAATGACCGTTCGGTTAGAAAAATATCAGCCACTTCACTTTCATTGGTATATACATATATACCTATATATTATCTATATAGACAACCCACTTGAGTAAATAATTAACAGTAATTAATAATATGTGTAAATTTATTGATACTGATTGTTAATTTATTTGTCTTTTAATCTCTTGAAGGAATTTTGTAGTTTTTTTATTTTTTTTTTCATTTTCCATTGAAATTATTTTTATCCTACTTTAACTCAGAAAATTTATTAGATATTATATATTTTCTTTCGATTTTGTTATACTTTTTTTTTTTCTCTCTTCATATCGAAACTTCAGCCGCTGTTGCACTTACGTTAAATTAGGTTTACATGTTTGTTAGTCATTCTATTAAACACGAAGTAGGGTATATTATAGCCAAGATATTCATGCTTTATATCGAGCTTATACTAAGTATCTACCATATAAGGATAAGCTTTGCTTCGTCGTGTAGTTTCGGAGTTCTTGCTTTCAACCGAAATTACTAAACTTTGTATATAAAGTTTGCCTAAACTTTCCATTTAAATCTTTGATATCAGAATATATACATATACATAGTTACATACATGTATAATATATGGCGATGTATGTAAGCACATATATACGATCTCCGTAAAAATATGTCAGTTTCTTACATTTTTCCTTCATTTTTACATTTATTTTCTCTTTTTTTTTTGTCATTCTTCGATACAGAATCTATCTTAAAGCAAAAACAATATTGAAAACGACACTAAATCTGTGCGTTTTTATGTATGTAGACTTACATGTATCATCATTTCAGTATATTTTATTTTTTATTTTGTCTCTCCCACGAGGGTTACGAGGGTTTTAATCTTTTGAATACAGCGAGCTCGATTCATTCATCATGTATAAATACAGTTAAGGAGGGACTATGTTCACAGTGATGTAGGTAGAACCTACAGTGTACAAAGGATGGTGGACTTACGGGACAGGATACTATTCTCTAGCCCCAACTCTCGTTATGAGAAGAAACCCTTGCACATACATGTACACTTATACGTATATATATTTAAATGAAATGGAAAGGGGAGACATCTAATTTAATCCCCAGGCATATAAAGTCTTATAACTATGTATATATAGTCTGACGATGCTATATACTATACACAGACGTTGTATAATAAACGGAATGAATACATCGACAGTACAGCCCTTGTTTTCTAGTATAATATCTCATGTATAAATAATGTTGTAATAAATTATAATACGACACTGTTTATTCGTCTGAAAATTTTCATTTATTTATGATCAAGAAAAAACAAAAAACGTAAGTATAAAGTTCGATATTTCATATAGTTTCGATATGAAGATATAGAAATAGTTCGAAATCCTTTTTTTACTCTTACATTTTATATCTGAAACTGTATAACGATGATTTCCATTCCCGAAATATTTACGTATATATAATAAGTATAAGATGTGAGTATAACCTTGTCCGTGAAACTTTTTGGGATAGATAGATAGATGGATGGATGCGTTTGCGTTTGAGGTTGAAAACAAGATAATCTTTTATCGTTCAGTCAGATGTTTTTTTCGTCGTAAGTTTTTTTTTTATTTTATTTTCTTTCTTATTTACTATTCCGTCGAATGCTTCCAGCTCATAGATAACAAGTAGTAGTAGTAGACAGAGAAGGAAAGGCGACTTTTATTATCCTGGGGTGGAACCCGCCGAAGGTGGAATATATCGTTAGGGTTTTACGGAGGGAAAGGCTAGAAGAAGTTTTACTGTAAAAAAAACTACTACGATCCACGACGACTGGGAGGATAGGAAGAGGAACAAAGTGAACAAAAGCTATCTGGGAGACAAAGGATACGTTAAACCACTCCCAATATTGCTATCTAATTTATTATCGTCACTTCCGCTCTTCGACAGTATACATATAGTTACATATGTACTGGCTAGTATATACATAGATGCCAATTTATTTAGCACTTTAATTCTATTTTTTTTTATTAGCTATCCATTTCCATGAGTAAAACTGCAGTATAGCTGTTATCGATAGTTTGTTTTTTTTTTTCTTCTTTTTCTTTGCCTTTTATAAGATTTTTTTAACAAATTATGATTATAATTTGAAAATTGAATTTATTTGATGAATCGAAATCACTGTGAAATCAGGCGAAAATTTATGGAAATTATATTGATATCATTTGAGGATAGTGGGCGAATTCGGAGATGACTTAGAAAAGATTTCGGTGATATGTATATGCATTATTAATAGAGTTGGGTAGGGTTGAATACGAAATTGAGTATCTAATAATCTCGTTAGTAATATTACGTACTGATTTTGCATAAAAATAATGTGAGTATCAGTCAGACATGGATTTCATGTTTCTAAACGTCTTCACGAACTTTGTGTATGAATTTTCTTCAAAAAATTATATTATCGATTTTTGAAATCTCAATTTTTATGGTATTGTGGTTCGTTTCAAGTTACCATATAAATATACGTATGGTTATATGAAGTAATTCATTGTTTTAGTCATTAGATGAAAATATACTCGAAATTGTAGGCGAAATCATTTGCTAAAGTGCAAAATCACCACGAAATAGCCTGGACTCTCTTTGGATCTCGCGTAATCACAAAAAAAAAAAATTAAAAGATTCCGCGAAATCGTAGAAAAACACAAGATAACAGGAAAACACACGAATCATTGAATTATACGAAATCACGCAAAATTCAGCCGTGATTACTGAAATCCCTTTCATTAAGGAAAGCAGTTATACACCCGATCTGGGAATGAATAGCCCCTTGTCTTATTCAATTGGTTTTATGGCATGAAAATAAAGAAAATCACCGTCAAACGTGAGTCCAACAAACAGACAAATTTCCATCTTTTGAAAATGAACTTTGTTTACTTTACCGAAAGAAAATTCTTTTCACTGAGTTCACCGGGTTCTTTATTCTATTTTTATTTCTATTACTTATTTTTTTTTTTTTTTATTTTATTTTTTTGCTCGCCCTTTATTTTTTTTTTTTGATTTTTTTCCTCCCTATATTTCTCCAGGTTTTTATTTTCCCTCTGTTGAAGTTACGGGTGCGTGTAGAATTTGTGTTGGGGTTTTGCTTTCGAGCCTGCGAAGAGGCCTGGACCAAATCGATGCCACCCAAACCATCGAAGCTGCTCTTTTTGTCTGAAGAATTCACGTCGATGCTTTTAGGCAGTTAATCGATTTATATATTTATGCGCCTACGCGAGATAGATACCACCGTACATATGTATACATATATCTATACATATACCTATGTATATATGTATGTATATACACCTATGTATTTCTAGAATCGTGTAGGCCACATTGTAGGTAGTTTTACGTAGGTATTTACCCTCGCTTTTATTTAACGAGGTTACAAAGCCCGCGCCTGTTTTACACACATATATTATAATGACTGGTATATAATCACAACGAAGTGTTCGGGAATTGATATAAAAAATAATAATAATAATAATAATAACTGTCATTGATATGTTAAAAACAAAATTTATCGCCATCTATAGCTAACTGTAAAACTTCTAATAAATTTCAAGGTTAAGTTCATAAAGCATGAGGTATGTACGAATCTGTATACACATGCATATTACAGACACGCTTGCATGCATCAATTAATGCAGCAACTACCAACAACGAAATATGCGAATGATTTTCTTTCGGAAAAAAATTAGTATCATAACTTGAGAAAAGACGAATGATAAATACTTATTATGCGGAATCTGTTGTGATTACAAGACATATTTGTAATTGTCTATTTTTAAATGTTTACGAAACGATGCATGTCGGTATATATACGTTATCAATTAATTGTAATTATGTGCCTCTTATCTACGGGTGTGGACATATATTATAATAAAAATGGAAAAATAACGTATTTGAATAACGAGTTTCATCGATAACGCGACATAATTATAATTACAGCCGTTTATTTATTGCATACAATCTTTCAGCTGATGCATATTTTTATTTGAATTTTTTCCTGTATAAATACAAGAAGACAATTCATCGTTATTTATCTTGACGCTTTTCTAGAATTCAGTATTCATACTATTACATAGAATTGTGCTATACTGTTATAATATTATACCAAATTTGGTAATACATATACAATTGTAGTTCCAAATGCTGTCCCTAACTCCGCTACCACAGCGTAGGAAGTTCAAGTTAACCAATACCCATACTTGTCTTTGGTTTTGTGGTTCGAAATACGTAACTGTATAATATTACCTACTAGGTACATGGGAATTTGAAACTCAGGAAATTCTGACGCAGCAGCTGTTATACGCACGTATGTAAGCGTACTATCGTCTCTCTGAATAAGGCAGAACCTTGGGAGAGTATCGCCTTACGTCATATTACCGGGCTATAAGCTAACATAAGCGCATTGTGTGATCCTGCACTCTCGACTCTCAACTCTTGACTAGAATACATTCCTATTGTTTGCGGTTAGCAGTGCGGTCTCTAGGAACATACATTTCGCATAACTAGTATATTCAGAGTGTTGTATATGTATGTATGTATTGTACACACGAGTAAACACGAAATACCAAAAGATATAGATAAAAGGAGTATTGTCAATGAAGTGCAGTAACTCGTAATTTCATTTCAGATTCTACAATCATCACAATACCATAAGCTTTCAATTTCTACGTAATTTCATTCATAATGTATACATATTGTGGTCTTGTGCAAAAATACTTTGGACTTTGTGATGTTGAGCACAGGGATGTCCAGATTTATGTACATACTTAGACTGTGATCAAATTTATTCACAGCGATTTATGGATATAAATTATAGTTCCTAATAGAGCGTCTATCATATTTACGATTAGATATAATCACTGTTGATAAAATACTTTGTTTTTGATTTTTTATTTTCTATTTTTTTCTTCGTCAACTTTTCCTAGAAATATATTTATACAAGTTTATTGATAAGTCCCTCCTCACATTTATTAAAAGACAGTTATCCACGTTCTCTCATTTTAATATAACTTTGTATGTCATACGTGAAAATAATCACATTAGTCACCCCATTTACGTCTATATTTGTATACGTACATACATATATACCTTTCAACATATTATGTTACGCGTTTAATGAATATACATATTTATCTATCCAAGTTGTAAAATTTCTGGTACATATATGATGGATAAGAAATTCGCATTAGTAGTACAGTTTTTGATTATTTTTTTTTTTCTTCACTTGGTTGAGGATATCTTTGAGTATTGACAAAAATTTTTAAGATAATTCCAAATCATATTTCATCGAATGAGCTAATCATTGATTCATATGAATATTTCAGGCGGTAGCATCAGCCACGGTTATCCTGGCGATATGGATGCTGACGGATCCAACATTCCTAGTGTCATTGGCCCAAGAAGAGCACAATTACCATGCTGGATTGTACATTCTGTTAGCTGCAGGAGTGCTTATGCTGATAGTGTCTATCTTGGGTTGTTGCGGAGCTTTCCGCGAATCTCAATGTATGCTGGTTGGGTTCTTTAGCTGTCTTCTTGTCGTGATTGTTGCTCAGATTGCTGCTGGAGCTTGGTTGTATACAAATAGCGATCGTCTTAAACAGCTAGTCGAAGCATCAGCTGCTCATACCGTCAAGGTAATTTTTTCTTTATTTTTATTTGATGTTTATTTGGTCACTTTTTATTCAACAGCATTTCTTCCCTCCAATTGTTATGTTTACCATGCAAGAAGCAACAACACATAATAATGCGAGAAATACACGGCTCATAAGTTTTTAAAAGATTTCACGAGATATTTGATAGATTTAACGGGATTTAAAAAAAAATTCATGGAATTAAAAATGACTGTATATGAGATTTCGTGTAATATCAAAAATTTCACGTATCATTAAAATCCATAGATTTTAAATTATTTCAATTGATTTCCCGAGGTTTTCAAGATTTTGTGATGAAGTGCTGTTCACTTGCAGATTTTAAGATTATTTAAACCTTGATAACTGTGTTAATTATTGAATAATTTTTTATTCTTTCTAAAGGCCGAATACGGGGAAATTGAATCTCGCACTGCTGCAATGGATGCTATTCAATCTGGTTTGGGATGCTGCGGAGCAACTGGTCCAGCAGACTGGGCTGGTAGTAACTTTGTACAAGGAGATAGGGCTGGCCCAATCGACATGTCTGTTACTGCTGATGATAATTCCTACCGTGTACCACTCTCATGCTGCAATGGTACAGACAATTCTGTATGCAAGGATCGTTTCAAAATTGGAGATAATGTGAACTCAAAGATTTATCACGAGGTAATTTAATAATTTTTCTAGTATTACAAATTCAATTTTATCATATTTCTATTTCTTCTACAAACGATCAAACTTGTAGATATTAATTGTTTATAAAAATTGAAAATCATTATAAAACTTACAGGGATGTGTAAACAAGCTTGTAAACACGCTTGTTGGACACATGAGCATCGTGTGTGGTGTGACCATCGGGGCTGGAATATTGGAACTTCTTGGTTTGATGTTTGCATTGATATTGTGCTGTGCCATCGGCTCATCAGACAGATACAAAGCTTAAAATGATAGTTTTTTTCGTGCCAAACATTAATATATCTTGAAAAAACATAAAAAACAAAAAAAAAAAGCAAAGAAAAATCACGTCTTATTAGCTGACTTTATAATTTCAGTTTGTGCCAAGATACACACGAGACTGAATGTAGTAACTCTGTCATTTATTATGTCTTGTTAAAAGATGCGATACGCTAAATGAAACGCATTCAATGACCGAGAATCTCGATTTATATTATTAAGACGTATAATTTGTTACCATTACACAGCTTTAAGGATTCTATATAATCCAATTCAAACAATTCATGCGCTATTATAAGAGTTTGAAAATGTTTCTCTTCTTTTTTTCTTTTATTTTTATTTTTATTTTTATTTTTGGAGATTTATCAGGTACTTGATCTGATCTCGTTTATTTATTTATTGGTCATTAATGGGACCTGAAACATGATAAAATGATAGATCTGAACAGAGAATGTATAATTCACACTACGACTTTTTCATTTTGTAAAAAGGATTGGTATAAAAAAAAAGCTCTCTGGGGGTAAAACATTTTTATTTTTTTATTTTTTTTTTTTATTTTTGTTGAATAAAATTTACTTTTCAATGTCGATATTTTAAGAACAAAAATAAAAGTCCCTTGAGTACTTAGAATCGGTGATTATTACAGCGAAACTTGGCAACAGATGAATATTGAAGAGAAGAAATAATAATATTAATAATATTAATAATAATAATAATAATACGTCAAAAGAAAGTACAATTATAAGTTGAAATGAAAAGAAGGAAAAAAAAAATAATACTCTTTGTCAACTTAAACTTAAAGATTATCCTCCCATTACAAGTGTGAAGATAGAGATCTGCTTCCTTCAACATATAAATTGAAATGGCAGGAATTACCTATACTATCGATATATTTGTCCAAGAAAAAAATAAATAAAAACGAAATACTGTTCCTGCCTTGAAGTATATAAGAAAAAAAAAAGAAAAAGAAAAAAAAAATACAAAAGAATAAACGCGTATACATGTTTAAAATAGAATTTAAATGAAAATAGTCGTGAAGACGTTATATTACGTATAGGTATATATTATATACATATTATATATCTGTATATTGTAAAAAAAAAAAAAAAATACTGACACAGCTTTAAAAATCCCCCCACTTCCTCCCCCTCCCCCTTTCGAATTAGTTTACTACGCGGAATCGATTTCTGTCCTATATAAATCGTGTTCAAAAATTTTTGGAAAAATATTGAAAGAAAAATAAATAAATACAGCACAATTATATTCATATTTTAGTATTTAGGCAATGGTGGAAATGTTACTTTACAAATCTTGACACCAAGTACTGAGCTATCACTACCTTCACAATCTAAAATCTCAAATCACAATAATACATATTGTAATTATTATATGTCTACACTATTATTTATTGAATATATCAAAAGATTATAAACTTCCATATTTTGATCTATCTCTCAGATTCTTTGCTAACGCTTAGAATTTTTCCTTTCAATCTTTTATAGTAATAAAGTGTTGTGTAAACTTATGATGTTGTAAGTATGGAATATTATAATCGTGACAAAGATATTACAATGTTTCAAGTAAGACATAAATAAATATAAAAAAGAAAAAAAAAAAAAATTACAAAAACAAAAAAGATAAAAAAAAAAAAAAAAGAAAACAGAATAACAATATTATTGATGAGTAAATATAACGATAATAGTAGATTAGAAAGCATCTATTTTACTAGAGCCATATTAATCTATTATGTGTAATAATAATAATAATATTAATAATAATAATAATAATAGTTATTATTATACACATCTATTGAATCTATTTACATTTATTGACATACATAATTTAATAAGATCGTTTCATGATTTTGATATTGACATATTATTATTAACATTTCTAATTTCTTATTTCTTTTTTTATTTTCTTTTCGAATTTATGCTACATACATCCAATATATTGCATTATTAATTCAATACATACGTATATTGACGATACTATGAGAAATATACTTGAATTTACAGAGAGGGAGAGAGAGATATCCAGAGAAAAATTAATGCATAATTTATAATTATATATAATATGTAAAAGTTATTTGAAATAATTTATAAATCTTGTTTTTATAACAATGCACTAAGTCATATTTAGTTCGTATCCTATATATAGTTTTATTATTGCCAAACTTATACCTGTAATAACATAGTGACTAAATTTAGGTCATTAATTATATATAAATATATTATATATAGATATTGATATATATATATAGGTACATATGCACATATATATCATTATCTTATGTAAAGATAACAAAGACGAAAAAAAATTACAAATCTTTCTTTTATATATATAATTTTTGCGCGTCAAGCGATATTATTAATATATCGTTTACAAAGAGAAATAAAAAATAAAATAAAATGAAAGAACAAAATTTCTTTACAACGCCTATAATAGCCTCGTGATGAAAAATTTCACCAAAATTATATTTTCGTATTTGAAAATATACGCATTTATGTTTATATATATACAATATTATTATTCTATACAGAGGGGGCTGCATATAGCGATTATCAATACAAAATACATAATATCTGTTTATTCAAGTGTAAAATAATCGTCTATACTCATTTCGCATCCCATACATACCACCTATAATAAATAATTTTTATCTAAGTGCAAATAGAAGACTATAAAGAAATGAATAAACAAAGAAAAAAAAAATAAAGAAAAAACAAACATCAGCTTTTTTAATATAAATATATTTATTTGTTTCATGCACTTCAAATTGCGATCAAAAACGATTTTTCTTCATCCTATAATCAATGTCAATCGCGTGAAACAGGAAACATTATAATAATACTATTAAGGTATCAATGTTTCTGATACGTCGACTTCTAAAAGCGTGTCTAGTCACGGCTAGAATATTAATACAGCCTTGAAGGATCAATAGAACAAAACACGCGTCTATTAACCGTTTAAATGCTGCCTATTCGCTTTCTATATCTATTAACGATCAATGATATATCTTATACATATTATAACACATCAATTAGTGTTTCGCATGAAAATCGAGATAGCCAAATAAAATCTAATAAAAAATATTCATTAACACGATAATAAAATTGAATCTCTGTAGACTATTATAATGCAACAATACATTCTTTATTATCAAGCAAATAACAGATTATGGATCGCGCGCTTTTTCTCGCCGATTTCTCGACTTCCTGTTAACGCGCCGTCGACTAGATTCTCCCGCCCTGAATTTATACCTGGGCGAGTTATGGGCAGGGGCGAAGGGACGGACGCAGGTGCGGCCGCAGCACGGCGACACAATGCGTCTCGGTGTGACCCGTACGAGCAGTGAATATGTGTGTAACACATTGCCCCGCGTCCTGCGCGGAGTTAAAGTCTTCCGATACGGACCCGTGATACCTGCAGAGTTCTCGAACGTAATAACCATATGATGGCTAGTTTTGCGGCTGACTATCAAGTGTCTCGGTAGTATTAATGCGCGCTGTGGTCGTGGAAAGGAATCGGGAGAGTATTATTTCCTCGCTAAATCGCGAGATTAATACTCATAGATATTTATTAAGAAGATAATTCATCATATTTTAGTGCGAGACACGTGGGTGTTCGTTTTTTAGATATAGTTTTGAAGAAGTGCATCGTTCTGGAAATTAGTAAACAGGTAAGAAATAATATATGTTTAATAATTATATCCATCTTATGTAATTAGAGATCAGCATAATTAGAACGAACGCCGGTATTTGTGAATTAAATAATAATCATTCGCGGACTCAAAAAACACACAACAAGTGTTTATCATTTTTACGTATACAATATTATACTAGATTATTAATTTTTTTTTATCTACTTATTAATGTTTCGATTTGACTGTTCGCTATTCTTTATTAGCAAGTATAATCGAGATTATCATATGAAACATATAACATACCTATAACAAGTTTTCGATTTATCCCAGACTTTATATCAATGATAACATTACGCGCGGATTTTCATCGGTTAATATTTAAACGCCAAGAACACCGCCGGTGCCTGATAAGAGATGTTTGCTCTTCTTCAGAGCGACTATAGTATGCGTAATGTAAGTACCTATACACGAAAAATCTATATTGAATAAACACTTTGCGCGTCAGTTCGATAATCGTAGTTTTATAACAAAAAAATTTTTACGAATAGAAGAGTAAGATCGATCGATCGTTTGAAAGGGTACAGCGAGTACCGTTATAACAGCTCTCTCTCTGTTTCTCGATCAATTTACAAGATATATGTATATATATACATCGTCAGGATGTGAGTGTATTTTTCTACTAAAAAATCGAATAACTAATAATAAAAATTGTCCTCATTCGTTTCGTAAGTATCGAAATTATACTGTGTATCCAATGCGCTGCGGTATAAGAGATAATTGCGAATTGAATAAAAGGAGATCAGCGAATGATGAATAAGTGAAGCGCGACCGCGACTCGATTGTATTAATGTAACTCCGAGTGTAACTCGCTGTTAATTTAAAGGTTATTACAAAGTCCCGCGCAATATAAGTAGAGTTTCTAACTTGAACTAATCCTCGAAACTCGTGTTGGCCCTTATTTGATCGCGTGGGCGAAGTAGTTTCGAAAACAGGCTGTTAAATTGTACGTATTCCCGTTTACGACATACCTGTATGCCGCAGCGGTTCTACCGTTCTTTCTACTTATACTTTTTTTTATTCTTTTTTCTTTTTCTTTCCCTTTTTTCTTTCCTTTATTTTCCTTCTCCATATAACATACGGTGCTTTTTATCTCTGTCAACAGTCTACCTCTCCCGCTACTCGACTATTCTTTTAACATATTTTCACGCGATCTACATATATAGGTATATCCAGAAATTATATACCTGTACGATAAAAAGTTTGATATATCTCAAAAGGATATGCGTGAACTACTTTTGACTAAATCTGTATTACTAATTATTTCAAGAAACTGTTTTTTACCCTGGTTATGATTCTTCAGAGCGAAGTTTCTTACCCCCGTTGAATCACCTGTTGCATATATGTATGTATGTAACCACGATGTGACGCATCTTATAACGTCATCCACGTTTGTATCATGATTTTATAACCTCAAGTTCACGGTTGAATATATTCATTCATTTTTTGTATAATTTTTAAATAAAAATTATTTACATAGACCAACTTATTCTTTTCAGCGGGACTAATTCAAGTATAATTAGTTTCTAACACTTTTTTAAAAAACGTTTATTATTTTTCGCCGAGAAAATTGTCGACAACATTAATGGTGTTTAATTTCTTTCTTTTTCTTTACGGCAAAAATCGATTTTTCAATATCTATAAGATTTTTTTTTTTTTAAATTAATATCCGATCGTGATGCGGACAGAGGTATAATCGTTCTGTTTTGTTCCTTTATTTATTCGAGTATAATTATAACGGCTGGAATATTGAAAGTGAGAGTATCTTCAATCTTGAATAAGTATGTATATAAAATCGGAACCATATAAGAAGTTTACCTTGTGCCTGTGCAGGAGTGCTAAAAAAAATCTTTCGTATGACTCATATTGAGTGAGATTTCAGAGTCGTTGCTCACTATATTTATATTTTTTGTTTCTTTTCTCGTAAAAGAAAAAAAAATATCAACAAATAAAAAAGACAATTTTAAAGTTTTACTGGAACCGGTTTCGCCATCCACGCACATTATACTGATATACCTATATAATACACGGTTAAATACAGTCACTGTGGTATACATACGTCACATCGAAAAGTATACCCGAGTATATACCCGTATAATACTCCTGCACCCTTCGGAGACTGACGTCTTATTCACAGAGTGAGGGTATTTTTTTTTTCTTCTATTCGCTATATAACTAAGTGCATTGCCCTGAAGCGTATATGTATTTTTTTGTTTTCAAATCTTATTAATTATTTTAAACGAAACGTGGTACGCAAGTATAGTATAGTCAAAATGCGAATTAATTAATAAAATTATAAAATTTATTGTGTCATTAATTACGAATGAAAAAAATTTTTTTTTTGATTGAAAATAAAATATTTTTTTCAAGTTCAAATATTGCAGGGCCGCAATGGTTGTATAGTTAAATGAAAAACTGAATAACGTCTGTATATATATTAAGATGAAATTGTGAAAATATTTAAAAGCTATATAGGTTTAATTACGTATTTTAGTTTACTTTAACGTTAGCACGGTTTATTATTCATAAATATTCCCTTGAACAAACTGTGGAGTCAGAGAACCGCGAGCGCGCTCATCTTTGTACTTGCGTAACACATACAGGTATATCACTATACAAATACACGCTCAGTGTATGCTTTGATTTGCAAATGAATATTAGATATTCTTACTAGCTTGAAAAATCGTCGATTTGGATAGTCGATGCTGCTGCTGCTGTTGCTGTTATAAAGAGCCAATATGTATTTTTTTGTTAAATCAAAGATAATATAGGTACAGATATACAAAATTAGTTTCTTATTATTTTTCTCGTTTGCAATCAGAGTCATGTATACAGATCGCCTGTACATACGCCTAACATCATTATTTTCTTCATCTACGCTTCAATGCTTTGAAAGTTAAGGTTTTGAGTTACGTTAATAACCAAGGCTACAAGATTCAAATTAATCGTTGACAGGATTCAATTAAACATTTTGATCTGTTATCTCAAATCGGGTTCTCAAATTTACCAACTCTAACCATTATTTTATTTCTTTTTTCTTAGGTATTAACTAATACCTGACCATTATATTATTTTTTTTTTCTTAGGTATTAACTAATGCCTAAGAAAAAAACTGTATATTACAACTATAATATACTACACGGCAAAATGTTGCCCTGCACATTACGCAATTTACAGAATTTGAATATTTCGTGTGTATCGTTGATCTTTGTTATACTTGCATACGAGCCGTTTAATTCTTTCTGTAATATATAGACGTATATAACGACGAAACAGAGACGATTATTGGTACTCACTTTCTGAATTGAAGTTCTACGGTTTTCGAATTATTACAATCTTATGAGTTTTTCTACGTTTTCATGTTCTTGCTTTAGTCTAGTCGCCAGGGTAATTTTAGCTTACAAAATTTAGAGGAGTTTTCATTTTTTGACGAGAGAAGTATCTTGGACGTCTCCATTCTAATGGTTAATGAGAATAGTGGAAAGTGTGATAATAGTTTGGGACTGGGGACAGTTTGGAAAAAGGCGACAGAGAGTGTGATCGATTGGAAAAAGAGCCCAATGTCCGAATCGACCACATTTTCCAGTCCAATGACCCGAATTCCACCAAGTGTACTCTACCTCATGAAGACTCCATATAGTATGGTGTTGAGTGTAAAATACTTAGTATGCAATTAATATAATTGATAATTTGCAAAAATCCCTGGTAAAAACGAACATTTTCAAAACGTCGTGCGATATGGGTCGCTGTAGATAAAAAACTATTCGACCTACAATAAAAAGTTTCCAACAAAAAAGTTGTTGGAAATTTTTTCTTCTACAAAATTGTTAATAAACATATCGGCCGTAGGAGTATCCGTAAAGGGAATATTTCCCCCGTTTCATGTATAGTATACACCAATATCTATGACTATATGAATAGTCCAAAACTATATTAATTTAAATAAAAATTTACAACTCTTATACAATTATTAATGAATTCGTATGTTACGCACGACGAAATAATGACTTCATGCATCGTCTAGCAAACCATTGTTAGTTAAAATCGTGGGATGAATTTTTTATTTAAAGTTATATTACGTGATATGCGTCATCTTCGCTCCATAAATGTCCCTCATCGCGGTGTATGTACAATACCTATCCACAGTACAGATACATACATGCACACATATTAACGTGACCGCGTAAAGTGGGTGTATAGGTTATTTTATTTAAAAGCAATACACGAATACCTATACCAATCCATACATATATACATATAATATAAATGTCACTCTGTAATCGAGAAATATAAAATTGTCTTGAGTGAATAACAATTTCTAGGTTGATAGCTGTTATACCTATATAATTGCGGGTTGAATTATACGACACGAGCAATGCTTTATCGTGATCCAGTAATCGTCACGAAGATCTCAAATAAGCAATATGTATAATGTACAAAGAAATTCTGCACCCTCTTGTTATATACGCAATCGAGGTGTGAATTGCTTTGAGCGTTTTTAGAGTACACTTGAAGAAAAATAAAAACTAAGGGGACGAGTTAAGTTAGCAGAACTGAAAAGGAACCTCTCCCTATGTATAATTAATCATGAACGTGAAAGTATGTACTTCAAATACCGTGAGCGCTTTTGAAACAAGCTTCCTTTTCAGGTTCGCGTATTTTACGAATCGTAAGACAAAAAAAAATTCCTTTTTTTTTAAGGAGTATGAATAGTTAACCCTTTAATCATTACAGTCTGATCAAACATTCTATTTCGCATTTTTACATAGTGTAGGTATAAAATTGCAAAGATGTGGCTCTGTGGAAAAATAATTTTTAATTCTAGTTCTTTCGGTGATCTTTATTGAATCTCACAGATCAAAGATGATGCTCATCGGTGGGCTGCTGTCCCTGTTATTACTGCAATGTGTGGCAGAGACATTTAACATCAAATGCACGGATGAAAAATTTTTAACTAAGGATACTGATCAATCGAAACGAGATGCATGTGGTCCAGAATTCCATGGTAGGTGCTTGTGTCACATGGCCTGCTTTGAGGAACGATATCAGCAAATTGTTGATTGCACTGATGCTGGGTTCAATGATACGAAACCCCTGGAACATATACCAAACAATACCCAGGTAGGCGAAATTCGTAATTGGTTTTGTTCTTTTTTAAATTCTCTTGTATTCAGATTGAGATCGATTTAATTTTCTATCCGCTGTGATCAATTGTGATTTGTGAAAATAAAAGTCATTTGCTTCCTTCTTTAGCACAAACATAGATCTTTACCTTTTTACAGATTCCCCCCAAAAAAATAAAAATAAAACAAAAAATTTGTTCGCGTAACATAATTTTAGACAGGATTTAATTTCTATTTTATATTGCATATACAGGTGTTGATATTTACTGGAAATTATTTGCCCGAATTATCTTGGAACATCTTGGGTACACAGGATAGTTTACCCGAGTTACGTGTGATCGATATGTCTCGTAATAAAATAAAAGAAATTCGTGGCAAAGCGTTTCACCATGTGAAACATGTGCAACGTTTAGTTTTGGATTTCAACGAGCTTTCATTAAATCCCGCCAAAAATCATCCTCGGGTTTTGTCAAATTTTGAATCTCTTCTTGAACTCCATTTAACTGATGCATTTGAAGATGGTGCTCCCAAAGAGTTGGCTGCAACTCTTCACGACATTTTTGGCAACAGGTATATTAAATATATGTGATAACAATGAATAATAATCGCAGATATCAGGGGTTCATATCTATTTTTGAAAGATATGAACACGATTTTTTTTCAAATTTTAATAAATTAATTTTTTGTGCTACATTTAATAAAAATTTCAGTAATCTGACACGGCTGAACAAACTGCATCTGGAACAAAACGAAATATCTGAATTCCGTGACCCTAACGTCTTCTGTGAACTGCCAGAGCTGCTTCACCTTTACCTTGGCAGCAATTATTTAAACTCTCTTAATTTCAATCTCACTTGTTTACCGAAACTCACGTTTCTCGATCTTGAACACAACAATTTCACCCGAGTTTTGGACCACGAATTTCGTATCCTAGACTCCATGGTGAAAGAAAATAACCACATGACTGTTGATTTTACTTTAAACCCATTCAAATGTGGCTGCGATTTAAATCCATTCGTCCGTTGGATGAACAAGACTAAAGTAACCATCCGAAACACGCACCTGCTCAAGTGTTCCAAAGGTGAGAAAAATCAGACAAAAATAAAAACCATAAAATTAATTGTTATAAGTGTATTTACAAATTTTCAAAATCCATCATTTCATTTCATTTTTCCTAAAAATCATTTGAAATTAAATAGAATTCGTTTTTTCAATAGGAAATTTATTCCACGTGCTTCACGAAGAGAAAAAATGTCCTTCAAAACTCACAGCTTCCTCGGCTTCAACATATCAGGGTACTACTGTTGCTTTATGGATTCTCTCTATACTACTTGTTGTTTTAATACTAGCCTTGATCTACGTACAGAGAGTTGAATTGAGGAAGAAACTCGAGCCAGTTATTGACTCCGTTAGTAAACGGGTGCGATACACGTCGATATCAACGGGAGATTTGCAAAGAGAGATAGACGTGTGACGAGATAAAATTATTACACATGTGTTATAATAATGATGAAAAAGAAAGTGAAGATCTAATTGTCAATCAATTTTATACATTTGTATATGTTTTTTGCATCCTTTGGCATATCTTTGTTGAGGAATTTACCGGAGCTTAATTAGGGTATATTGTTCTAATTAAGTAGATTATTATTGTTATATTGGCAACGGAAAACTGCCTAATTTAAGACTATATAATGATCTGTTATACTGGAAAATGAGTCCGGCTCTTAGATTTCAAAGAAACTATATCTATAATTGAATTCATTAGCTTGCGTACTTTATTATAAAATTTCTATTTAAGATGATTACTGCCTGTTCGTATGATATGATAATAATATTCTTCTAGTCGGTACGCTAAATTTATACATACATACCTACATATACGATGCAGAGAATCAACAATAAATATAACATTTAAAATCGTTATAGAAAAATTGCAATTGTGAACGATATCAATTATATCAACGAAAAATGCTGTGTAAATATGGCACATATTATCTATTTCATATATCGTATGTGGTTTTGTGCGTTTAATTTACATTTTATGGGATAAAGCTATTATACATTGTTCATATACGATTATATTTATATTTTTGCTACAGTTTTATATTATACTAATATGTTGAAGCGAAATTATTATTTTTTCAAAAATATATACCTATATGTAAAGATTTCTGATATAGTATATGTATATTTTATTTTAGATTGATATAATGTTATAGAAATCAATTATATTAATACAACCTACTCAGAAGATCTTGTCTTTTCATTTTAAATAACCCTTCATTTGATCCATACACAGGATTTCTTCTCCGGTTTTAAGCGTTCTGCGTTGGCGGGAAATCACTTGGTACGTTGAGTTGCGTACGATTGGACACAGCGCAAGGACTTTATTATTCAGCAGAGAATAGATTGGCTATTTTTGTTTTCCGAATTTTTTAATAAACACTAAATGATCAGATTTGTAATAACGAGAAGTGTATGGTAATATTGGAATCATAAGGAATGAAATTATGAGAAATAAAGTGTCAGATCTTCATTTAATATACTAGTTTTAATTAATATGTAAACAATAAGTATTATATGCTAAATTTGACGAATGATATAAAATAAAATAAAAATAAGAAATATTTATATAAGAATATACATATGATTTAAATTTAATAAATACACATAAAATTGTGATATATACTGTGGATTCATCTAATTGTATGATTTTAAGTAACCCAAGTTTACTAACAGAAAAAAGAAAGAAACAAATTCAAATACTTTCTAGACCTATCTAATTTGACATACGTATGTCATAGATAACAATATAATTTGTCAGTATTTATTGAAAGTTTCGCAAATAATAACAGCTTCCGAGGCCATTGATACTCTCAGAATTTTACCGAAAGTTAGTTTTTAATTTAATTTATTCACTCAAATACCGTATACATATTTGATGGATATGTTCCTATTGAGTTTGATTATTTATCGTAATGATCATCAGATAATTGTATTGACTTCGATTCTTTATCCTACTATTACTTGGTGAAGGCGATCTTGAAAAATGATCAACATTATATAACATAACAAGTCTTGTCTATCGTAAGTATTTTACGAACATCAATATTTTCAAACATTTTCGCAATTTGTCTTAATCGGTGTAAAAATTCTAAAAAAAGTATTAATTAAAGTATATTGTTAATACAATTTCAGAGGATCTGAGACTACCTGAAAAACATGCATTGGGTAAAAAAATAAAATTCTTTAGGTCTATCCAGTTTAGATTTCTCGACAATGAAACATAGAAGTATATTTATTCCTACATCAAATTATTACGTTCCCTCGAATTCTAACGTAAAACGGAATCAGGTACTAAATAGCTTGAAAAAATGAAAATGATAATAATAATAATAACAATAATAATAATAATAATAATGAACAAAGGCATATGAAAATTGAATGATGATTACATAAAGGTAAATTTAAAGATAAAAAAAAAAATATGAGAACAAAGTCGTTCAACTAAACTAGTAAAAATTTTTCTCGAGCGTAGTGCGTAAAATGAAACGTAAATTTTTATAGCTGTGTAGCTGCTAATTAGATAAATTAAATATGCAATTATAAAATAACTACAAGAATATTTTTACAAATGCCAGTATCAGTGTAGCGGTTCAGCGCAAGTAGATCTATGTATGTAAGTGCACATACAAAATTTCAATAATATTCTATTCATTGTTTTTTTTTTTCATGTTCTTAAGTCTACGATTTTCTTAGAATACATACTTCCACTTATTTGATAAGTAATTTTAATATACTTATACCTATAACTGCAGAGTTATGTATGACAACCTTTATTTTCTCCTGTACTTTTCTGTGAATAATAAAATTATTCATAAACGTATGATTTTTTTATTTTATTTATTCTTTTATTTTTTTTCAACTAATGAAGTAACATCTTTACCAGTAAAATTGGTTGTTAAAACAAAAGTTCAGCAGCATTATTTATCAGTCAAAAAAACCGTCCTAAGTTAGACATAGAGATTACAACAGTATCAGTGTTTAAGATACAAAAATTATAGATTGTGTGACATATGTATAATATCTTCTGCATTATTATTAATATTATTATTATTATTTTTGTTTTACAGTTATATGTGAAATAAATTTTCGACAAGCGGGTATATCACAGATCGTTTACAAAACGATAAATTTCAGTTTTAAACTGTCCTATTTATCTTAGGTATTACGCACTTCGAATAAGTTGTTCATTCAAACTTACGATTTTGGCATTGAGATCGTTAACCAATTTTACTGATAGAGTATTCTCGATGTAAATTTTAATATCCTAAATACCCAATGGAATCCATGAAGTGCTCAATGTAAATATCCGTTGAAAAATGCAGAAAATTACAACGAATGGCAAGGGCATTATTTACATGACTATTATATTTTATATTTACAGTTGTGTTGGGAAATGTTGAATAATTTATAGTGGAATTGTGTTACAAATTTTTGAACACGGTTTACTCCTCTAATTATTACTCATTACTCAATCGACAATCGTTTTGATATCCTTGAGCCGATGATTTGGCATAAATAATACTACAAGAGTTACCGGTGTATTGTTACAGTCTTTGAATCTGATGTTCTGGCAATATAGAATATTTAGCCGTTTCTACCTTACTGCTTGATTGAACTTTTCAGCAAGCGAATTATGTCTACACTCATCAACCAACGCTGCTGGTGATTGTCCTGCAAAATTTATGATGTTAGGTGATGCTCCGTTTTCTACCAGGAAATACGCCATCTCAATATTTCGACTTTCAAGAGCATGAAACAATGCCGTGCGTCCAGATTTTGCATCTTTTAAGTTCACAAGAGCACCTGCAGAAACTAGTGCTTTAACTCCTTTGAGATTTCCAAGTTGTGCACAGTAGTGCAAAGGTGCAAAGCCTGGAAATATTAGATAGAGAATGTTTTTACTGATTCTATCGTCGAGAAATAAACTGTTTAGAAATTTTTTCGTATATAGAATAGACATAAGTCATTAAGGATAAAAAATTTACCTTCTGAATCCACAATGTCAAGCAATGATGACGGAGTTGTGTGTTTAATCAGCTCAGGTAAAACAACAGAAGCTGTTCTGCTTGCTATAATGAGGGCTGATTCATGGAGTTTAATTGGAATCGCAGGTTTTGCTCCAGCTGCTAAAAGAACTTTGACTATTTGCGGATCAACGTCGTGTAAGACTGCTAGCTCCAGACTGGTCTGTATGGAATGAATGTTAATAATATTATAAGAATTTGTATATGTTGATCAATTATAAAATATGTTAATTAATAATTAACATGAATACAGATAGATGTTACACCAGTTATCTATCTTTATAATAAATTGTAAATTCTGAACATAAACCACAAGAATGTGATCATTAACTAAAAAGTTTAAAAAATATATTTTACCTTTCCATCGCCAGTCGGAACTTCTATGTTTTCCTTTACAGCTTTAAGAACAATGAGCTGTCTTTGAACTTCTTTGATATTACCGCTGAGAACTGCTCTGTGAATACCCATCATTCCATTAGCGTCAACAGTTGTTGCTGCTTGAAAGTCTCTTTGAATTTGTACGAAAGCTTGTGAGATTATTGGATTAGGTTTTGAAAATATATCTTTCATTTGGTTAACTTCTTTCCTTGAATCTTCGGACAGTAAATCGTCTAATACCATTGAAATATCATCAGGTAGCAGAGTATCAGCAGATAAATCAAAGTAGGTACTTTCGTTAACAGATGTTTCTCTACAAGGGTACTGTGACGATTTTTCAATGCTGTTAACTATGTTTACTTTATTCAAAATTGGAGAATTGTCGCTGTATTCTACAAGCATTTCTGGCTTCAAAAGAGAAAATAATTTTGTTTGGGTTTTAGAATCGCTGACTGATACCTTAGGTGCAACCGGCACCTCTCTTTTATCGCCGATTCCACAATCTGCAAGTGCTTTTAGAGCTTTGTTTCGCAGTTCTTGATCCGTACATGAGCTCAGTGCTTTTTTTATAATATCTAAATCTTGTTGCTTCGACAATAAGTTTTGTTGACTACTATCATCAAGTTGTGTAGGATTGGTATTACTGTTAATAATTTCCGCATTCATTTCTACTGAATTTCCATCATGCGTTTGATCCGCAGGAGTTTCTGTACTCGCATCAATCTCCATACTAAATATTTTGTTACTCGACTCTTTTTCATCTGAACTTTTCTTTTCACTGTTTTGCAATGTGTTCATATCTCCATGTAAAATGACCATTATATTTTCGCGTAAATTTTTATCACCATTTGATCTTTCGTCGCTATTTTCATTCTGTGTATTCGCATCTACAGTTTCATTACATTCCTTACTATCAACTGTATGTAGAATGTTATTTGTTGTACTAGTAACATTCTGGCTATTCTCATAGTTTGAATTACAAACAGTTACATTCTGCTTATGCGTAATTCTAGATATTTCTACGCTGTTTTTAGGCGATTTTTTACCATCAGCCTCACTGCTACTCAGTATACTATTTTCTAATTTTCTATTTGAAGTTTTAACAATTGTCCAAGAATTTAACTTTGGTTTTTGCTTTTTATGAAGAGTGTTGGTACCCAGAGTTATACTTTTACTAACACTCTTCGTCTGTTCAGAATCCAGAGATTGGGAAACTATCATCACTGGTTTATCAGCGCTTTTAACAGTCTCAATATCATTAGTTCTATTTTTCTGATTAGATATTTTTGATGTCAAGTCAGAAAACTTTGAAGGATTCCAAAAAACGCTTGGTATAGTTCTCAGGTTTGACGTTGAAGATGCTAACTCAGTACTAGAATCATCCTTACTGAACAAATTTGGACGCAACTCAATTGCTGTACTCAAACCATTATTTTTCTTACCCTCGGTCGAATCGGGATAATTTTCCGCATGCACTACTATGATTTTCTGATTAGAAGCCGGGCCTCTAGGGTCATTATTAACGCTTTTAACTGTATTTAAACCAGTCTGTTTATCAACATTTATAAAAAATACTTTAGAACCCAACGAAGCAGGTGAATATTTAGGAATATCCGAATGCCTCAATATCAACGGAGCATGATGGGACTCAATTTTCTGTTTCACACTCAAAATAGGCTTTGTACTCCCAATTTCTTTTACAGTATTTATCCCACGGATACTATTTGCCAACACGCAGTTCGTGCCATTGTTAACTGAACCACCATGAGATGTGTTTGTTTGATGAACAGATATTATACCACTAATTGTGGTGGTTTGTTTATTCTTCTCAATAGGTTTAAGTATGGAAACAGCCGATGAATTATCCAATTTACCAAACAGGCTGTGTTTTTGTAACATTATTGTTTTTCCTCCAATTCCTTCGCCTTTTTGGGGTAGAAGCTGGACGTTTATTTCTCCCAAATCTCTACCATCTGGAGATTTGAGTTTAAGTTTTTGCAGTTTGTTTGAAATATTTGCTTCCTTATTTGGCACAAATTTCATGTTGCTCGAGAATGGTACTGCAGGAATTGTGCTGGTTACAACATGCTGGCCTTTTATTGTCTGGACACGATCTATCCTGCTCAACTTTTCCTGCTGAGCAATACCAGGCTGTTTCTCCTTGAATGGGAAATAACGAACTGGCTGTCCCAGTTGAGATGTAAGGAAGTCAATCGTCCTAGGCCGTTTTGGAGGTGAGGGACTTGTGTTATCCATTCGTGACCTAGTTGTTTTTGTTTTTAAAAAACAAAACTGCAAAATAGAAGAAAAAAACAAAAACTATAGAATATTGTCAGTGTTTTAGAGGTTATGATATGTTTTAGTAAAAATTATACCTTTTATTGTCTAAAAATAGCATTAGCCTTGCCGTTTTATAAGTTAAATTATTAGAGTTAACCTCTTAGTGAAAAAGGTATTTCAAAATTTCGAGGATTTGTTTAATGTTTGTTTTCTTCTAGTTCAATGTCTGAAGGAACAAAATATACAAATAAAAATGCAAGTTTTTACTGATACGACATTGAACAGGTTTTATGAATACTCCTCTCAAAATTATACGATACACACGTAGTTGTACTGCGACGATTAAACACGCGATTAAGACAAAAAATAAAAATAAAAATTCGCAGGAATCACCGCCCCGTAACTAGATGTATGAACTATAGAAGACGGGACATCCCTGGAGTTTGAAACAAGCATGTGCAAAGGGCATAGATTTGCTAATGGTATATAATAATTATAAGATATACGCACCAGTTTTTATATTTATAACAAGTTGTTTTCTATCAATACAATTGAGGTGATACGTGGGTGTTAGGTCAGATCACATGAAACAACTACTCCAATCTGTATTTAATACCTTACGATAATGTCTTGCAAAATAGAGAGGCTTAAGCTCGCTTCTGCACGGGGAATAACTCGAGAAAGACACTTTTTTACTTAGCAATAATCACACCGCGCTGTAATCACATTCTTCCGGAAGTTATAACTTGCACCACCTTCAAGTTATTGTCCAGTTCAGCGATTTTCTTTATGAATATAAGATAATAATACTTATTTAATGTCTATGGAGGTAAATAAAGTCGAGAAATATTTATCAATAATTGTAATCGCAAACCAGCACGAAATATATCGATTTATTATTGGATCATTTTCTATTCCGGAAATCGGAGACTACTCAAACGGAATTTCCATAACTGCGACAGATTGACCAAGGGCGAACCAGCGACCAATCAATTACGCGCATAAACATTCCGGGTATTCCCATTCGACGACGCTGGTCGTTCATTCACTCGTCGTCTAAACACGTGTCCAGCTAGACGATACTCGAATGGTGCATGTAGAGCACTACGCTGGGTGGCACAGTTCGTATCCGCTAATTTGTGGTGGCTCAGTGAAAATTCACCATATATTTTACTTATCATATTGTGTACAATTATCTTGAATCTGATTTAAAATTAAGTACATACCTTGTACTATCAAATAACTATCCAATGAGAGTTGCCCTGGGAGTATCTTATCACGTAGTATGATAAGAAAAGGTCGTATAAAAGCATTAATATCTCATACTCGATTTTTTAGTCTGAAAATTAGGAAATTTTCAATTTACTGTCCCCTACAAATGTGGTTTGACTCTAACCGTTGATACCAGGGTACAGTATGTAATCAATTTGATAAACAGAATATAAAACTTATCAAGATGTAGATAAATACTATACCTACAGTACCGATCTTAAGTTTGGTAACACCCCTGAACTCAAATAGTATTCTAAAAAGTCCGATATCTCGGTGAAAAATAATCGAAAGATAATAAGCAATACACGTAATCAAAGAGAGAAGAGTGGACTTTATGATAGATCAAAATTCAATTGTCGATCTCTATTTTTCTTCATGTGTCGTCAAAATAAAGTTACGTTTTATTACACAAAATATCGTGTTTCTTGAAAGCGCGGCATCAAATCATGAAATTTGTTTAAGTGATTATCAAACATGATGAAAATAAATACAAGTTTTATGATGTAGGATTTCATAGAATCAATAAATTTTCATTATCAATTCTCTTCGCATAGTTATCTTCAGATTCGTAACAAATGCTGTACAGTGCATTCAGAGAAAACTTTTTGTAGGACATGCGATGTGTATCATTCGCCTTTTTGGATAATGTAGTAAAGAATGACTCCATGTAAGACAGAAAATACCAGCTTTTCAATGAAAGCGAACTAAATTGTTAACAGATATGAGGAGTTAGTCACACCAATTACCTCGTATTTCGTTAAGATTGAATTTCATCAAGCAAATATCAAAGAATGGTTGGCAGTTATGTCATAACAGTTCTGCAGTCATTCTAATTTCTATAATTCTTCTTTGTAGACTAATTGTTGAATAATGGATTCATGAAATTTGAAGCAGATTATTAAATATATTTAAATTCTCTGATTTTTCCGTACATTCATAAGAAAGTTTACACATATGTATGTATTCAAAAAGGTGAAAATTTTTCACATAAGAAAGCCTATTTGTCCATCTTCATCTTGTAGCGACAAAGATACGATAAAAATTCGCATTTAACCCTCAGTTACATCAAAGTACAAAAATTGAATGTTGCATGCCTTATGAACGGTAAGTCTCAACGGGATGAGACTTTGTGAATTTTCCAATCTTAGAACACAATTTGAAAGGTAAAAATTTCAGACAAGTCAAATTTTTGATGTCCTGTTCATTTATTGATAATTGATGATCTTGCCCATATGAATTTTATGATATTGATACACAAGCCCTGATTACAAAAGCCTCATTTGAACACAGATCATCATTAAAGTCGGAAAACGTAAACTTGGCGGAAACACAACTATCTATCTATTTCGGCATTTTATCACAGAATAATAACCTACCATTATTCTGTGGTTCTTTTTCTTTTTCCTTATCCGGTTATGTCCATATTCTGTGGTTGAAACGATACACGATTAGTAAAATCCGCTAGAATTCATATTCGTTCCGTTCCGTCTTTCCGTGTTCCGACGATCCAGTTCGACGTGGGATTTCAATGGACTACACCAATGGACACTACCATCCATGCGCCCAATCACGAAGTTCGCTGTGGTCGTTGGCTGAAGAATTTAAAGACGGCTCATCGTGGGTATTTTCATGAGCCGGGAAAGTGGGCTTCAAGTGGGCTTGGGGA
This sequence comes from Macrophya annulata, assembly GCA_963924015.1. Lineage (NCBI taxonomy): Eukaryota > Metazoa > Arthropoda > Insecta > Hymenoptera > Tenthredinidae > Macrophya > Macrophya annulata. The sequence continues at coordinate 34,590,211 of OZ001258.1, read as the reverse complement.
CAAAATAGCGTCTGAATTTACCGACCGAAACAAAACATTTGCAACATATCTACATATAGTGTGCGAAACAGCAATGTAATTTCGGTCGATAATTCAGATACTGTTCATATCCCCAAGCTCATTTTTCCGGCAAATTCTGCGTATCTACAGTATCGGTTTCTGTCGAAAGATTGCGCGACGTGTGCGTTTTTACGATCCATCAAGAGTTGCTTGAGTTTGAAATACGATAATTTAAAAAGATTGAAAAATAAATTAAGCCATCCTGTTTGTATTTAAATAATATATACCTTATCTGCATGTAAATGCATCATAATTCTGATCAAATTGCATACTCAAAGAGTCAACTTGCTGAGCTAGTCATTTTAGAGAAAGTATTTTCGATATCGTACGTATTTATCATAGAACATTACGTAGTACATCCATGTATGTAATCATTATGTATGTATGTACATACAATACTTATCCAGTGAATTAAACTTTATAGGTATTCTTACTGTAAGCATGTTTCAATGTGACCTTTCCCCGTTATTAGATAAACAAGATTGCGGCACATCATTACAAAGTGAGAGATTCAGCAAAAATCAATTACTATATTTAATCGAAGGAAAGGCGAGAAGTATTTCGTGTTCAAAAATACATTTTGCAATCCGTATGATAACCTCCCATATTATACCTAATAGTTTTCTTTTCACAAGATTGATATTTCAATACACCGATAAGGAATGTCTTTTTCGGTTTAATCATGCTATCTCAGAAGTCGGAATTTTTTTTATACGTTTTCTTCATAATGTCACAATCGCAGTACAGCTTGCATAACATATATGATTAAGAGAGGTCATTTATTAATTTGAGACGTTTGATAATGAGCTAATATACTCACAAACTGTTCTTTCTCTTTTTTCCACATTTCTTCGTCTTTTTTTTTACATATACATCTTTTTTTGCCACAATGAAACCAAAGCGTCTAGACAGATACTGAATTCAAATTTAGTTATCGCTGTTTTTGCCTATTCGATGTACACATAATTACAAGATGAATTAGTAAACGGCGCCTTAAACATTTATAGGAGAAAAATAATCGTAATAATTATTCACTTGTTTGATTGTAACTGCAGCGTTAAGCATAAAATACGTTGACGGAAATCTTAAATTATACATATTTTCTCAAGTCCCAAATTACGGTCATTGCTGCTTCCACCGTACATAGTCATTATTTCTACTTGACTACGGTATTATAGAAGATTGAAATAAGAATACTAATAATTTATTTACAATTAGCACACGCACACGAGATTCCCAGAATTTTACATAACTATATCTATACATATATGGAATCTCAGGGTCAGCGACCAAAACTCATTCTATATCAAGGCAATTCTGTGGTATGGATATTTAATTTAATTATACTTATATAGGTATACCTGAAATGTCAAAAAAATTTGATTACAAGAAATCATAAATGACTTGAGTACTTGTTATTGTTATATTAATTAAATAAACGGTCATTTTTATTAGATTATAATTAATTAACAAAATCCAAAATCACACATTTGTACTGGTAATATATCAAACCTTATCAATTTGATTCGAGGACACCAAAAACGATATTGCTAAAAATTTGTACATAAAATTATAATTAATCATTATACATGCTACAACCATTCAATTTAATTCTCATTACATAGATAACAAACGTTAATCTATTTTTATGTCTGCATTTATTTTGACACATTTTTTAGGGCAGATGTCTAACGCGTTAAACGCCTGTTGAGACGCAACGCATTGTACACGCATTTTAATGCTTGCTTATCGTCGATTTATTTTCATCTTTTATTAAATCATACCATGTTATAATTATTACTTATAAATAAAGGAATAAGCCGGTTTGGTCAATATATTTTCGCTTAGATTTTATCTACAAAAGACCTGCGCAAGAGGTGGATTAAAAATACAGAAATCTTCAAGATTTTGCGTAAAAATATGCAAATGTTAACACTACTTTTACTTATAATTGATAGACGAATATTAACTGAAATGGGCTTAATACGACCGAAATAAAACTCGAAGTTTCAAGGTAAAGTTTTATTTATTTATTTAATATTTCTTTCATATTATAGCGGTAAAAACTTATAGTTTACGTATATCCAAATATGTAGGTGATATATTATATAAGAAACGAATAAATCTATGTTTAACCGGTTTTAAACAAATTGTTGCGTATAACTGCCTGGCAACTTTTTATGAAGTCGAGTTTCCCGACAAACACACAGGTTGCGAATATATATCATAAATAAATCAATAACGGTAGTCGATCAGATAACGTAGGGATCAGATAGTAAGTTATTTTTGATTAATTTGTTGTTTGGTTTCTTACCAATTAAATCGGATATTTTCATTCAACAATTAAGGCTTATGAGTTGAGTTATGTTTAATTACTGAAAATCAGGATCGTAAAGACCGATCTAAATCATCGCGTATGGAAATCGAAACATTTAAAATAACGTATAATTACCGGAGCATGTGGTATATTAAACAACGTTAAACAAGAAAGAGTATTAGCCCACAAATATAATAAATAATAAATCCCAAAAAAATAAAATTCTTATTATTTCTTTCTCGAAATCATGTTTTTCTCTAAGTTAATCACTTCAATTCCGTGAATCAGAAAATATACAAAATTGGCTACAGAGTTACATAAAGGTTAATGAATTGTAATGATCACGCAGGATCGTTGTTACGAAATTGAGTAGCTGATGAGGTCTGGCGGATGTGCTGTCATGTTTCAGCAAAAAACAACGATTGTGGTATTCAAGTAATTCTACGTATCACATATTTTAACGTACCACGAATACTTCACATGTAGGTATGTTATACATATATCATCAATAAATAAGTCACATTATCTCGTCGCATTTAACAATCAATAAAACATAATTATATTTCAATTATACGTATTAAATTTTAATTTATTTAACCATCCCAAGAATGAGATCGATAAGTGAATTTAATTACTTGTCCGCCATTAATTCATTTATTATTTAGTACAATTTCAGTTACTTTTATTTTTTCATTTCTTGTTCCTAGGTTTTTTTTTTTTTTTTTTCTCTAGTATTGTGTAATATTCCAACCTATAATTACGCATCTAGTATAAGGTGTATGTGTTTACAATTATTATACACATAGTATATAAAACTGAATGATAGACGGTTCAACACGTGCCCAATCGTTTGTATGTATACATACAAGTATCTGGTTATGATAAAACGAGACGATCAGGCCATGTTTATAGCCACTTGCGCCTATCGTTAACGCGGTAAATTATGTTTATAAAAGCGGCCAAATAAAATAAGTGACCCATAAGCGAACCAAATCCGTTGTAGACGAGTACAATCAAACGACGAAAAATCAGGCGATCCGATACGACACGTTTCTTGCGCAACTGTATACATTATCGTATCGTTAGAATTTCGATAACGTATACTAATGTTTGATATCAGCTCGCTTTAAGGCTCGGTAAGTAAAAGGATCGCGGAGAGATGAATTACACTTACATATCTAAACAGTTTAAATTAGGGAGCCAATAGCTGATATTAATTCAGGGTGATAATATGGCATTAAAATTTATAACACTGAAAACATCGCATTTTTATTTATCATCGATTGGAGTAAAAACGTTATATACCTATTAGATGAGATGGCAGATCTGCGGAGAGATTTATCCGATTTAATTTCGGGAACTTTCCATTGGATGGTATATACGCTCATTGGAGCGAATCACAACTGTAACAATTCGCGCGAATAACAGATTATAGAAAAATAATAATATACAGTTAATTTATTACTGGCATTCCTAACATAAGAAAAAAAGATACTTTTCGTGAAAAGTAGTGAAAATAAATAGTCGAATTTAAAGAAGAGATCAATAAAATAATCATCTATAATTTTGACTATCGATAACGTCTTAACGGATAATTATTATTCCAAAATAAGTTCCTCGTAGTCGAGCTGGAACGTCGTGTTTCTTAAATCGAAGATACGAGATCGTGGCTTTTTCCATTTATTTTATCTTGTCACAGGCCAAATCAACAGATAGACAATACGAGATAGAAAGAGTTCATGAATCTCTGAAAGTATAGTAACTTCTTAATATTATACTGAACGATTAAACTGTGTAATTAATATTGTCGAGATATATATTAGTTCCAATTTATCTGTTTGAATGTATTATTACAGTCGTAGTATAAGAGGAAAAAATTTCTTCCATCTGTATAAATCGCGGTGAAATCACTTTCCTCTATTTCATCGATCATATACGTAGGTATACTTATCTGTTATCGAATTAAGATTATTTCACTTCCGCTTTTAGGTTTCTTCCTTCCAAAGCACTGAACACATACGTTGGTTTAATTAGATGATAAGTATCGCGTTAAGATATAAAAATTAATATAAAAATCAATATAATCTCAATGAATGAAATTAGTCTGTATTATTATCATTCGATAATTTCGTAAAATTGTATCTTGTAAATTTTCTTATTGTATATAAATGGCCTTGAATGGTCAGTCGTTATACTGATTAAGTAACAATACGAACTTTTACTCGATAAAATTTTATAAACAAATGACTACGAGAAGGAAAATGTATGCGTTATCGTACGATGCAAGTTTTCTTGTCTGGAGGTGATAACGCACGGGATCCCGGATCTCAGTGTAACAGGGTCGACTCTGATGTCCATATATGTAGTATATTCATACATTACATTGAAAAAATCGAAAAGAATATAGTTGTTATCGTATTTGAGTTTGTAAAATTGTAGTTTACTGCCGACTAGTTCGTAAGGTCTTCTCGCGGGGGTTTTGCATAGGAGAATATGGGAAAAAACTACAGTTATCTTCAAGTTTTCAAAAAATATCAATACAGTAAAAACGATACGTATATTTTGTAGGGCATTTATGTCAAAGAATCTTATTTGAAAGGTTCAATTATTCTTTCGTTGACAAAAAACACAAAAACAAAAAAATATAGAATCAAATGAAATAAAATAGACACAGAAATCGTTGGGTTATATTTTATTACGCGTCGTTTGTTACAAATATCGTTATACGGAAAATAACAAATGAGGAAAAATGAGACTAGAAATTGAGACGGAAAAATGAATATTCAGAGCCTGTAACTGTTTTTGAAAAGGTAAGTAAAATAATTGAAATATATTAAAATAACGATAATTCTATCGAACCGGTAAAAATAAGCCAATGAAATAAATTTTCGATCGTTTGTTTCTGCAGTCTATGCGGATTGAGATTCGATATTGAATTGTGGAAAAGATAACATAAAATTTTAAAGGTCGTGTATAAGTGCAGATAGAACTTGATATTTCTTAGTAAATCGGTAAAGATATTGATTTTTCATCACTTTAAAAAAATGGGATAAATGAAAAATTTTTCTTTACTTTACTGGCGTCATTCTTCTGAGATGATATATTATATGGAAAAACCGCATATATTTGTTTCTGGAAGACAAAAGTGTAGATGTAAATTACTTGATAGCGTGATCGTCTTTGATGTATATAACTTATACGTATAGATCGTCGAGGTGTTCGCCGAAGGGTCATCCTGACCGAGAAGGTTATCACGTCTCAGAAAAAGGGGAGATTTTTGTTCGAAGAGGCAGAGATTTGTACGACGGCGCACGCCACTGGTTACGCAGTCGATTCAGAGTAGTTGGTCAGTGGCCAAGTGAGGGAAAAAGTGAAAAGAGAAATTGGGTGCCTGCTTAAAAAGCAGTCACGGTCTGATCAAAAATTCGGGGTTAAATATTATTTTTCGATTTAAGAATCTAACCGGAATTAAAGACAATTTAAAATAATAAAATTATATAGAAAAAGTGAAGCTTATTATGAAAGATCAATTCAAAATAAACCCCATAGGGTCCGAAGTGATTAGCATGAAGAAAAAAAAAACCATAATTTCAAAAGTATGGTACATTTGGTTCTTCGCTGGAACAGCAACGACGAGCCTAGGTCTCGTAATCCTCTTCTGGCACACAACTGTGTTCCAGGATGCTATACTTGCTCAGTTAGAACTGAAAAATGGAACTCAAACTTTTTCGTGGTGGGAAACACCACCTGTAAGACCATTGCTCAGGGTCAGAATATTCAATTATACAAACGTAGAGGATTACGAAGCCGGAAAAGCGGCTAAGTTACGTATCGAGGAGGTCGGTCCTTACATTTACAGAGAAACAATGACTAAAGTAAATGTTAAATTGAATGAAAACGGGACCGTAAGTTATCAGGAAAAAACAACACATGAATGGCAAATTGGGGGGCGACCAGATGATGAATTAATTCGTGTTCCTAACGTACCTTTGATAATGGCCGTTAAAAAGGCAAAAGACGTAAGCGAGTACTGGCATACGATATTAACGATGGGTCTGAGTGTAATGGGAGCAAAACCTTTCAAAATACTCACTGTGAAAGAATATCTTTGGGGTTACAACGACAATCTGCTCGACTACGCAATGAAAATAATGTCCATCACTGGTTCTATCCCTTACAAAAAATTTGGGTTGTTAATGGCTGTAAGTTAATTTAATCAAATTTTCCCAGCAATCTTTTCATGAATGACTAGATATTTATCACCTAAAACTTCAAACTCCTAATGATAACGGATCGCTTACTTGAATTGTATATTCCAGAGGTCTGGAGTCTCCAGAGATCGTTTAACAATACACACTGGTTCTGACGACATTAATAATCTCGGAATATACCAAAGTGTTAACGGTATGAAAACCCGTGACATTTGGAAAGACGAAGAATGTGATAAAATTGAAGGTACCGATGGGAGTATGTTCCCTCCAAACTTAGTTAGCGATCGTAATGCAACACTGGCAATTTATACCCGAGAGATGTGCAGGAAGATCCTACTCCGATTTCAGGGCTATGGTACCTCCTTTGACATCCCGACTTTAAGGTACGATTAACAATATTGATAGGGAAGCTATCTTTTCATCTAGAGATAAACCATACGAGGTGATGAAGACGGAACGAACGTGTACGAGTTTCTGTAGTGAAAAAAAATACACATACCGTTTTTTTCTTTTTTTTTTTTTGTTTCTTTATTTTTTCTATCGTATCATCCAAGATAAGGGGGACACCTATGTTTAATCAAGTATTTCGACCCGATTGTACAGGTATAAACCAACCGAAGATATCTTCACTTCTACCAACACGACGAACTCTTGCTTCTGTAAAAAGAGTACAGATGGTCAAGTACCAAAGATTCAGAAATGTTCACCGGTGGGTACTTTCAATGTGGCTGAATGTAGCTACGGTATACCGCTCTTGATGTCCTTTCCACATTTTTACACCGGTGATAAATCGCTGTTGAATCATGTCGAGGGTCTGCAACCACGACAAAAATTGCATGAAACTTATGCCGACATTCATCCGGTAAGTGAATAAAAATTAAACGTAATTTTATCACGAATATTATAATGTATAGTTTTTTTTATTTCATTTTTATTTTTGGGAGATTTATTGAGTAAACTGCGCAGATTAATGAGCGAGTCTTTATCTTTATCATAATCTTTGAATTAACAAGTATAAATAACACTTTCAATCTTGAGACACGTTTTGCTAATCTATTGGTTATAGTCTTTGACTTCTGACGCAATCTGATTCGTGATAATATCAATGATCGCAAAATTGTTTCCGGTGGAAAACATAAAAATAAAAAATAAAAAAATATATAAAGAAAATCGTGTATATGTATATTCATTACGCGCTCCTGTTTTTTTTTCTATTTGTCCAGTAAATCATGGCCTCCTAAGTTTTTTGCTCATCAGTTTTATCGATACATGCGAGAGCTATATATGTATATGTGTAGTTAAATGCAAATTTATAATGTACGCATATTATATGAATTATTCGAATGCCATCAAGTTTGAAACTTACGGGTCAAGGAAAGACAGATTATGACCAGTTAAGGCTATACTTTTATATTTATATCAAGCTTATGAGGATATGACCATATATAACATAATCATAAACATATACGTATGTATTACATCAAGTGTGCAATTCACAAGTATAGGTACAGATCACCGAGAAACATAATTTGATTTTTATTTTTTTTTCATAAAAAATTGCTTGCCATACAGTTGCCTGCCTTTTATACATAAGACAAAACTTAGTGCCTGTTAGACTGTCGTAAGTTTGAAGTAACAATGTCATTTTTCTTATTACAGCGTCTTGGAGTTACTATAGGCGGTTGGTCACGATTTCAAATTAATACTCAAGTTAGCGTTGTGGAATCACTTCCTGTTCTCGATTCATTGAAGGATGAGATGATCCTTCCAAATCTCTGGTTTGAAATAGGAGTAGATCAGATTCCAGACGAGGTTTTAAGTTCCTTAAGACAGGCATACTTTACGGCTGGTACCGTCGAGAGTACGTTGCAATGGGGCAGCCTATTATGTGCCATTTTATCAATATGTGCGATGGCTTTCATGATGAAAAAGCACAGGGAATCTGAAAGGCCAAAGTGGCAGAATAACGTGTCGTTAAAAACCGGCTGTTGAAGTGAATATCAAGCCATTTTATGGCCAATTTCGATTATTATCATCTAAAGCTTCAACGATGCTTAAAGAACTGTGAGAAAACTTTATGCAGACGATTCAGACATACATCAAGATCGCAAGATGAATGGAAACGCGTTTTTGGCACATCGAGTGTCAAATTGCAGATAAAATCGTTTTGGGAACCGATGATATACCTAATACGTTGTTATAGCTGAACATATGGCTAAGATATGAGTCTAAAGTCTTGATTTTGAATACGATATGTGGCTGACTCTACGATATACCAAAGTGACCATAAAATAAAATAACAGAGCCGATACCAATTATTCCATTTCGATCACCTAAACGGAAGTACCCGGCGTTGACAAGACTGTTCTATATTCGGTGTATTGTTGTTAGACTTTTCTGATAAGTATTATAAGTTTTAGAAAACGGAAAAATATCCTTATTTGGAACAATCAATTGACAATTATTTTATCACCAGCCGATATGGAAGACAGTGTTCACTAGTAATAATTCTATATTAGTTTGAAATTTTGATCAAAGTCGGGTTCTTGGTTGAGGGACTAAATTGATCCATTCGTAATATATATAGTCCGTTCAAGATTCGTATATTCGATGTAGATCCTTGGTGAATGTATGTATGTATGTACATAATTATATTGTGATTGGTAAATACAATTCAGACTTTTTGGTTTTTGTGCTTTGTTTTTTCGACCAGCTTATGAACAAGACCGTGAATTAAGTTTTCCGTGTTAAAATTATTATTATTGTTGTTATTGTTGTTTTACTGTTTTTGTTGTTATCGACTGTATATTAAAGTAGTCGTACATCACCTAATACCTTGTTTTCATAGAATCACGACATTGATTGACAAAAAAAATTGATAGATTCTTGGAAATGATTTTGAAATATTTCTATCATTCGTTGTAGAATTTTACCATAGATCGATTTTTCCGATCAGTCACCTTACACAGTGTCACTGTCGTTCATTCTTTTTTATTTTTATATTTTATTTATTATTACTATTATTATTATTATTATTATTATTATTTTTCTGTTCAACCTTCTCTAAGTCTAGTACGTGTTAAACATAGGATTTTTTTTTTCATACCGTTAGGTCAAGGGTTGTCGATGAAACTGACAATGAGTGATAACCTAGATGACATTGCGGTTATAGACGCGGTTATCTTCTGAGAAAGACGATGAAGGATTATAATTTCATTCATTTACAATAACGTCAGTGAAGTTCAGTCATCAAAGTAGCTCGAATAGTAATTATGTATAAGAATATTTCTTATCGTTATATATGTAGTATATATACATATATTATATTATACTTACTACGTTAATTGTTATATCATGCATTTGTTAATATAATGTTGAATTATTTATAAGCCATGGTTTAATTTCTTCGATTGGTTATTAATATATAATTAAATCATAAATTATATTACTCATGTATATATTATATAACTATATTATTATACGACAATAATTTGTTTTTATATACATATACCAAAATATTTCAAAGAGAATGAAAAAAAAAATAAAAATAAAAAATAAAAATCTAGCAAAAAGATTTAATATAATATATATTTTAATATAGAATATTTATACGTATAAGTATATGTATATAAATTAAACTGAAAATAAAATCAATCTTTTATATATACACCATTGCTTGTCATATTTTCTTTTAATTTTTCCATTTTCATATACCCTAATTGATATATAACACATGTATATATGTGTCGGAGTGTGTACATACGTGATGTATGTAATTTACATACATTCACGTCCACACGTATGAAGGGATATGTATACATACCTATAATATGTGTAATTCGTGATAAACATATATTAAGTAATTGCCTCTGTACATTATACTGTAACTATTTGGCATATTTTGATCTTTTTTTTTTGTTCTTTTTTTGTTTTTTATTGTACAAAAAGTAGAGATATATAGGTAACTAAATTCTAAATTAATCAATTAAAAATACAATACTTTAATAACAATATTTATAATAAAACGAATATAGTACATAAAGAAAATAATGTGGTATTATAATTTTCCAATATAATTACAAGAGCTTTAAGCGATTTTGATTCGCTCCGGCCAACTATACATATAATTATTATACCTGCAAGTTACTGTATATTAATTAGTGTTTCAGCATTCGCCTTATATATTATATACATCGTTTATTCTTATTTTGTATACATATAATATATGTATATGTATGTGTGTATGTATATGAGGTATATTCCACGCCAATTCGGTATCATTTAATCCTGACCCTCTACGATTTATTCAATTATTTTTTATCTTATTCAACCGACAGAAAAACGTACTCCAAATTTTTCTCTACATTTTTGGGACCAGCCAATCTCTCGAAAAGATTCGACGCATCTCGCTTCTTGAAAACAAAAACGCCTATTTTGAAAATTTTTGAAAAAAGTCACGAAAATTCCGTATCCCAAAACAAGAATTTTGAGCCACAAAACATAGTGGAAGTGTTTTTTTTTTCTATATAGAAGAAAATTTGGAGTACATTTTTCTGTGGGTTAAATAAGATAAAAAATAATGGAAGAAATCTTAGAGGGTCAGGATTAAATGCCGCCGAGTTGGCATGAAATACCTCATATACGTATACGTATATATTTCTTATATCAGAAGAATTTTTGTATAATTTGAATTATACTTAAAACTGGCGTTATATATAATTATTGAAAATATATAATATCTGTCCGATATTTATTTTGCAGATGTTTATTATTAAAATCGTTGTCAGTTTTTCGATTCGTATACACATATAATAACCGTAATTTTATTACTTCTTAATCGAAATAAAATTTAATATAATTATTCGCGAGAATAAAACAAGAAACAAAATTACGTAGGTACACGAAAAAGCTGATCACGATATATGAATACTTTACCTTATACATATATACCTTAGTCAATCGTATACGAATATACATAAACCTATGTATGTATGTGTATACATATAGATATAATAACTATAACTATATGTACTGTAATTTCAATACAACGCTTAATTTATATAAAATATATATTTTACTTTATTGATTTGTCATTATACGAATTCTGGTCCGCATTAAAGTTCGTTGCCGTATTTTGAGCTTTGTATATCATTAACCGTATAACGAATTTAATTTATAAATTATAGAATCGCGGTGATTAATTATAATAGATTTTGATAAAGATATTAATTTACATTAAATTACTTTTTTTTTTAATATTATTATTATATAGTTCAAATACCGCATTCGATAATCATTGTATCATATTTTTCCAACTATATATAAATTCTCAATACTCGATATACCTATATATAATATATATGTATTATATGTATATTGTATAGATTTCCGTGAATAAATCTATATTACTTTAATAACGTAAAATTAGATTGATCGATTGCACAATGTTAACAATAATATAAACCAGCCGGTATAACTCGTGTAATGTTTGTAACCTGTAATTATTGATTCACGGATCCACGAACCGATCATCGCTTCGTTAATGTAACATTAATGTCTTTGATTAAATTTACTCAAGATCCGTCTCAAGAGTTAAAAATAATAAGGTAACAAAATTTATTATATTATACATATTATAAATTTCATTTTAACTATTAGACGTTTATAACTTTGAAATTCCATACATTTCCTATTAAAAAAAAAAAAAAGAACAAAAAATCATATTATTTCACAAAAATTATTTAACAGTAGAAACCGCGCTTCCGGCATTATAATAGGGCTACTTGTTTCAATTCACAGTTGTTACATAATTGTATCATAAATATAAAATATATAATAGTAATTGAATTCCAAAGTAGACGGATAAAATTATACCTACAAGAATTTTATCATTCACAATTACAAACCGTATTTTTTATCCATATATGTATATCTGTATACAGTATATTGTAATATGTGTCTAATGGTATAAATCTATAAGTATATAGGTATATCGCATATCTTTTATTATTATTTTTTTTTTAATTTTACTTCTGATATATAAACCGTTATAAAAATATCTAAAAAAATAATAAGTAATAATTTGATATTTAAAAAAAAAAAAAAAAAAATTCCCGTGTCATCTTAAAATTTGTTTACCTACTGATCGATTTACTGCAGTCGCGATATTATAACGGATAAACGCGATTTACAATAAATTTCAAAGGCACCATCGGTTGATTCGAAGTAGAAATAATAATAATAATAATAATAATAATAATAATAATAATAATAATAATAATAATTATGGTAATAATAATAATACTAATAGATAATAATAATAATAACAACAATTTTCTAAAAGGAAGATCTTTGCGTGGAATTTATTCCTCAAACGCATTTATATACTAAGTATATACTTATATATATATATATATATATATATATATATATATATATATATATATATATATATATATATATATATATATATATATATATATATATATATATATATATATATATATATATATATATATATATATATATATATATATATATATATATATATATATATATATATATATATATATATATATATATATATATATATATATATATATATATATATATATATATATATATATATATATATATATATATATATATATATATATATATATATATATATATATATATATATATATATATATATATATATATATATATATATATATATATATATATATATATATATATATATATATATATATATATATATATATATATATATATATATATATATATATATATATATATATATATATATATATATATATATATACACATATATATATATGCATATATAGACTTCGATACTTTTTTCTGTATGCAATCTTACCTCGATTTTAAAACGAAAGAATATTTCAATGTCAATTTGATCCAGGGGCTATTAAATATTCATGTAAAAATCACGCTTGAAATAAGATTTCGTTTTATTCATTTTTTCTTTTATTTTTTCTGTGTTTTTGTTTCAATTTATTTTATTTTCCTTTTTATCTTTGAGAAAAGAAGAAACTGCAGAGTGATTAAAAATTGAAAAGAGAATAAGAAATTGTTTTTTTTTTCTTGTTTTTTTTTTGTTATAAATCGAATTGATCGACCAATATCATAAACTGTGGTACGTAATACAGATGATATATATTTATGTATTTTATATGTGCAGTGTATAATATATGGTATAAAACAAGTTCAATAAAATAACGTCCAGTTTCTATAATGAGATTCTAAAAATCGAGATTTGTGTAAGATAATTATATAGTACCGCGATATACATATATATCCAGCTGAAAATTACCTTGTTACATATATGTATATATATATATTTATATATCAATATATATTTATATATATATCTATATATATACACTTGCGAGTTACGAGGTTCCTGAAGGATTTTGAAATCCTGGGCTAAGGCCAGTTTTGCCATTTGATGGCAATGGGTTTGTGAGGTGAAGTTTTTCTTGACGACTGGCTGCCCTCGCTAGACACATTAATGCCCCAATTAAAACAATCAAACCGATTGCCCCGAGGGCACCGGAAACTGCAGCTCGAGCGATCGGAGGTACGTCGACAGCCATCTTTAATAGAGTTCTCATTTCTTCTGGGAGTTCATCGATGCCCTGCAATAAAATATTATTATTATTATTATTATTATTATTATTATATATCTACTATCAGCAAATGTATTTAGCGTCGACTAATTATCATACGTTTTAAATTAAAAATTGAATATTAAATATGTCTATACAAATAATGGTATCAATTCTGTATATACATATGATATACATATAAATGTAAATCGCATAACGAAATATATATTATGATTAGTTAATTTCAAAGCCACGCGCGAATAATTAAATGATAAAAATAATCCTGAAATAGATTTTTTTTCTTTAATATTTATATAGTTATTATATTTATTTTAATTTTAATTTTTTTACTGCTTGTTTGTTTGTTTGTTTGTTTATCATGCCAAGTTGTTTCTCGGTATATTATAGATATAATCAAGAACGTAAACAGCTTTTAATATCTATAGATAATAATATGGTTAACTAAGAGGTTTTATTCTGTAATTGTCAATCGTCCTTATAATAAGTATTATAGTATCTATTAAATGGCAATTACTAAATAATAAATTGCTATGAAAAGTGGAATTTAAAATATTATCCTTATTAACGTTTTATAATTTCTTCAATAAATAATTAAAAAAATATATTATAAAATAATGTTATTCTTTTTTTTTTTTTTTTTCATTATTGCCGAGAGTTATTATAACGACACCTTATTCTTGTTCCTATTACCTATATTCCAATTACAGAGATATCCGTGATTATTATACCGATCAAATTTCTGCTATATTCTTGATCCGAGTTAACCGATCGTAGAGTGCCCTTGAATGGAATATAATTATCGACATAATTTTATATTAAATATCTGATCTATACGATTTGTAGATAACTATATAGATGAGTCGACATAAATTTATTCATCATATAGGGATTTATATCGTCTGATCACGTAGCTGCTTGGTTATTAGCATATCGTCAGGAATGTTAAACATATACGAGGTAGACGTTATACATATATATACCTATACGGTATAATCGTATTTGGTACTCACGAAGTAAACGAAGTGGCAGTTTTTATCATCTTATGTAAGAATAGATGAATATACATATTCAACTATCTTTCGTAAGTGTATACATATATTATAGATTTTTTTTATTTTTTTTTTTTATCGCGGTTATATACATATAATGATATGTCTATACCAAGAAATATATCGAGAGAATTATTAACAGCTATCTTTCGGTTGCGAATAAATGATTATTGATTAGCTTTATAATTGATGCAATTTGTTTTATGTATATTATACTATTTTTCTTAGTTATTTCTTTCTTTCTTTCTTTTGATCGTATTTATTCGTTGTTATTAACTTCGAAAATATATTGGACGATAATATACGACGACCGAGGTGAACGTTTTTTTTATTTTTTTTATTTTATATATGTTCGTATCATCGGCTGTTCAACGTATATCCTAAGATTTAATGTCAGTTATTCATAATGGAAAATTCCACTGCTCGATGATAATCGTTGAACAATAAATTGATACCTGATCCTGCAGTGTTCAGTCGTTAAATTGATCTTTGAATACTGCGAGTATGAAGTTTTAAATAGATGTATAAGTAAGCTGATTCCATGATGGTGTTCGATTTACACCGAGAGAAAATTATATGCAGTATGCAACAGTTCGATAAGTTTATTGCGTGCAAGTCCATTATATTGTTTGAATAATTAATTAAAAAGAAAAAAAAAAAAAAAAATGGAGTAATATTATACCTAGTGGTAAAATTTTATCCTGCATAAATATTCATCGACAAATTTTTGTATTTTATTTCCAAATAAACTTCCGCATTATTTTTTCAGGAATGAAAAACAAGTAGTTTGTAGATATATCGTATAAATGATAAAATTGTATCAATAATTTGTTTAAAAATAAATTTCGATGAATAATTATGAAATATGTGGTGAAAAAAATTTCTTGTATCTTCTTAATACCGAATGACTATATAATAAGCGTTTATTTAATTGGATAAAACTAAAATCTGCAACAACTAAGTATTACAGAAATAGTAACAGGTTTTAAATTGCTTTATGGTCATGGAATACGTATATAGTATAAGGTACAGCTCGAACTTGGATCTGAGACCGGATTCGCGAAGGATATACTAGTTTCGAATCCAGAATTTGTTTTTATATACTTTTTATCTTATTTTTAGTTTTTTTATTTATTTATTTATTTTTATTTATTTCATGCCATTTCTTGTCAGCGTCAATTAAAAATAAGAGGTCAAGCGAACTGTGATGTACACATGTCTTAATGAATTTATTAAAAATTCAAAAAAAAAAAAAAAAAACCACCGCGGGACTCCGTTAAACCCGGTACAGTATCTTTTTTCTCAAGATATATTACTTTTTATGTTTCTAGTCAATTTTTTAGGCGTGGTATTCGGACTTAATTAAAATCCTTTATGTTGATCCGACAAGTTTACTGATTATTATAATTTAAAAAAAAAAAAACTATTTTTATTTTTTTAGTTGAACTTGATCAGCTAGGAATATAATTATTATATATTGTATATATATATATTTATTCTAGGTATATACGTAACGTGCGAGTATATTCTGGCTGAATACATATGAACGCGGAAATTATATAACAAACGTGCAAGGTATAAGTTTCCCATTCATCTTCAAGAGAATTGTATGAATTATAAAGAAAGAATTTCAGGTAGATTTTTATTTAACGATTTACCACAAAACCGCTAACTTATTTTATAATTTGCGGTCAAAGAAAACTGCACTTATGCAGAGGTATAGGTATACATATAACTCCCAAATGAGCATAACAAGCGATCGTAAAAAGAGCCAAATTATAATTAGGTCAATGATCATCAAATTCACAGCATACATATTTTTTCATTCACATTCAAAAAAATTAACGGAATGGAATATTTTCCTCCGTTATTCATGTCTATATGGGCAATTCCATATCAAGTCGGTAAGCTTTTTTCGGCAAATTTTCCCGATGTCACGCTAATGGAAAAAAATGTTGCTTATGACACGGAAAAAAAGTTCTCTAAAGGATTTTTTAAAATTTCTAATACTTTCGAAGTTATTTACATTTTTGGTTTTGGCGCATTTTTTTTCAACAATTCATAACTTTGACTACGTTTGTCGTACGGGAATTAGTTTGGGCTCATTTTCTTTGCGAAAGAATGAAGTTGCAAGAAAAAAAATAGCCCACTTGAACTTTCGCTTGCTGAACACAATATATTATCAATTTTCTGAAACAATTTGAGATTTTGGAAAATTTATAAAGTAATTTACAGGCTAAAATTTACAGAGCGCTGAAATGATACATATATCTATGTCTGTGAATTTTTTCAATTGTAAAAAGAAAAAAAATAACTTTTTCCAAAATCTCAAATTGTTTCAGAAAATTGAGAATATTTTATATTCTGAAAACGAAAGTTCAAGTGGACTATTTTTTTCTTACAACTTTATTCTTTCGCAAAGAAAATGAGCCCCAACCGGTTCCCATACGACAAACGTAGGCAAAGTTATGAATTTTTGAAAAAACGTGTGCCAAAACCAAAAATGTGAATAACTTCAAAAATATTAAGAATTTTGAAAAATCCTTTTAAGGACATTTTTCTTCGTGTCATAAGAAACGTTTTTCTCCGTTGGTGTGACAATCTGAAAAATTTGCCGAAAGAGGTTTGGCGACTTGATATAAAATTGCCCATACACAAGTAAATTGCACGTGAAATTTTTCAACCAAAACAATTTTACGTGTATATTTATGCTCGACAATTCATAGACATGAGAAAATATTAAAAAATTAAAAATTCTGTGTACATAATATACATATTTTAGAATTCGTGCGATGCCGTACATAAACGAATGAATTTTTTTTCTTTTTCTTTTTTTTTCTTTTGCGGTTCAAACAGGTTAATACTAGGCTGGTTAAGTCACCTTCGACATTACGGCTTTAATATAACGGTATCCCTATTTTAATTTTGTCCCAGATCTAAGAACGAGTGAATGGATTTCGAAACGACTCGAAATGATAAAAAAAAAAAGATAAAAAATATTCAACACAAAATTTATCCCACCAAATAAAATTAACCGTTAAAGTTTCAATAATTATCTTAAAAAAAAAAAAAAAAAAAAATTATTTTCATCGACCTTACCTTGTTATAACAAAAAAGAGAAAAAAAAAAAATGATTTCACTTGTCAATCCAGACTAGTTTTACGCGCTCTCTGTAACTAGCCATATACACTGCAGTATAATATAAAACGCACAACCTTCGAACAATGATTTTGTACGCAATGTGTCACTGTTTCTTTTTTTTTTTTTTTTTTTTTAATTGTTTTTTTTCCTTTTTTTCTCGGATATTTATTTATTCTTTATTTTCTTGTTAATTACCGATCCTTGACCGAGATCAATACATTTAATTACCAAATGCCCACTATTGCAACGAGCGAAATTTATAATGTGATATACACCGCGAGATAATTCATTCAATATAATACCCGATATATTTCGATAAAGAAAAATTCGATTTTCATTCCACTTTGACCAACAACAATAATAATAATCATACTAAAGATAATATTAATAATAATAATAATAATGAAATACTGATTTACTCACGTCTTCGAACCACATAATGGGAAATACGATGTCCGGGAAAGATGCGACCTGTTTAATGTCGCTGACCTGGCTAACGGCTAGATTGATCTGGATACGTGCTCTAGCTCTCAGGGCCGTTCCCATATTCGGTTGGACATCGATGTAGAGTTGATGTTTGTCTGCGTCAGGTGGAGATATGCCTGTCACTGCATCGCGTAACGAAGGATCGGCTGTAACACGAGATAGAATTTATTGTTATTAATTTAAAATCTATGCATAAATCTGACAAATTCTTAAAAACTGACTAATATTTATTTCTCATTATGCAATTTAGCTTGAGAAAATAGTTTAAGATACAGAAAACAGAAATTTAAGTATGTTGCACAGATGATGATATATCGACAATCCATTTTTCAACACTAAACGCAGCAATTGACGTTATGTTATGTTAATTGATTCTATTTCTACTAATAACGATATTTTTATCATCAATTTTTGCCAAGTTTTGTATAAACCGATTGTTTAGTTTCAAGAGAACATCTCGGTGTATAATCCAACATGAGTCTTACAGCAGTAGTTAGTAATTATTAAATTTATAATAAGATTGCCGTCTAAATGTTGTTACATAACATGCGATTATTATACCAACAATCATGTAGTATACCTACGTCATTATAGATATATCAGTTTTGTTTCTAACTTTTTTTTTTTTTCAAAACTGAATCATATTACATTTACATAACAAGCAAAAAGCTCAAAGATCAAATACAACGAAGTTGTTGCTTGATTTTTTTTCTTGTTTATTATTTTTTTTTTCTTCTTCTTTTCTTAAACAGTCACGTAAAATTCTCTCCTATATTACAAACTCAGGATTTAATTTAATTAAAATCCACGTAAGTACGACCTGAAGTGAATAAATCTTATAATGAAATTGTCATTTTTGCAATTAAACTGTCGCCAATGACGTCGAAAAGGTTATTATACATTCAGTTTCAAGACGCTCGTTGTTCACTTCTTTGAACTATACAGTCATTATTATTAAAAACTGATTCATAAACCTGAACAATATTCAAAGCACAAACTTTTTACAACACGCATTTTTTTTAATTTTTTTTTTTTTTTACCTTTGTCGTTCGTTATTTTCATATACATAATATATCATAAATATGTATAATGTATACGGGTAATCGAATGAAATATGATCAAATTTCAACGCTAGTATGAAAAAGAGTGATCGATGTATTTCACTCTGTAAACGACTTCAACATCCTTGAATATTCCCATCAGTTTATATACCTGTACAATATTTACTTCATTTCAAACGATTGCTCGAATTGATAATGACATCGGCATGCGATCTAGCTGGCGTCTACCTATAGGATAATAAAAAAAATGGATCTCGATTTACCAAGAGTCTAAATATTCTGTATTTCGTATTTATTAATATGGTTTATTCGAGTAAAATTACTTTTTAATGTTATAAAACGTTCCCTCCTGTGCGCGCGCACACTCGGGTACCTCTCGGGTAAAATGAAACTCGTTTTACGTTCCCATATGTATTATTATATTCGCGAACAAGTAATTCTCTCTGGTGAGTGAAGCTATACGATACGCGATTTCACCGCATCGTGACATCGGGTATATACATATACAGTAAAGTCTATTCACTCAGTACATAGATAGATACATATAAATAGGTTTAATGTATGTATACATGCATGTACATACAAATAAATACATATACATAAGAAAAAGAAAGTAAAAGTGTAACGCGTTAATTTGAAAAAAATCTTTGCATAAAAAGTTCTCACAACATAAACACGGCTGTACCATTCCCTACTACTGTTAATAATTTATGAGAAAATCGCGCTTTTGGCTCCCACGCATTCATTCTCATTTCGTATATTTCAACTCATAGAAATTCTTATACTGTATATATTATTATTTAAAATACAGGCCGTAGAATAAAAGTTTGTCAAGAGTGTTCCCAACATCCGGTTAATGAAATTTTGTGAAACCGGAAACAGTCGGTTTTAATTGCGAAAATGATTTTCTCATTTCAACGAAAAGGTCATTTAAAACGAAAACACAAAAAAAAAAAAAATGTCTTAAAACTCTCTTTTCTTCCGGAATTATACACGTCTTTGTATACCTGCATGACCATTCGTTTTTTTAAACCCTTGACTTAAAACTAACTGACATATTTTAATAAAAATTTATCCATATCACCTGCAGTTTTGTAGTAAAATAATTGAAGTTAGCCGTTTCCTATTATACATATATCTATATGCTCATATCAAACACGAGTAATAACGTTACTCCGTTATACTATTACATTACTATAGTTGTACGCTGTGAGAGCTGAGCTCTGCTTTCACTGCAGGTTAACGTATTACGCCGACGAGGTCACAGGCCTCGCATAATTTTTCTTATTCTACATGACGTAAGAGGTGGATAAAATTTTGAAGAAAAACAAAACAATTAAAAACAAAAAAAACTTTTTAGATTCATTTGCAATTACGTGTTTCTCATTCGTGTTGTTAATTTATTTACTTAATAATCGATTTTTTACTCGATTATACTATAATAGTGATGTCATTGAATATAGGAAGTGTTTTAATTTATCGAAGAGTGAAACAGACTGAATCGTGTTTGGTATTAAGTTTCTCTCATTCATGTGACAAGGGAATAAATATTCTATTATATCTTGTTATTGTATGTACGTGGTATAATAATCATCCAGTTTCTTGTTAAACGGTTGAAATTTTGCCGCTGGCAAGAAATGGAATTCAAATTGAGACAACAAAACATGTTTGTCTTTTTTTTTTAAAAATATCTCATTCAAATTTTCGAGAGAAAAAGTAAAAAAAATTACAAAATTACAAAATTAAAAAGATACAAAAGGCTGCAGGGCTATTGCCGGAATTCTTTTACGCCAACCATTATTCAGAAAATATATTTATTTCTATACTCTTAGCATTCTAACATTCAAAAGATAATATATAACCGCATACTAGACGCCCTCAGGGTCGTGAAATCAGAAGAGAGAAAACAAATAAATATAAAAATTTATCATCATAACATCAGTTTAAAATATTAAGAATAACCAAAGTAAAAATTATTAGTCATTACGTCCGACATAAACTTTCGCGACATTCGATCCGCATAGCTTTCAATCCCCGCAGCCTACGTGACAAGAATTAACATCCAATAAAACGACAAACAAAAATAAATTTGAAGAAAAAAAAAAACATCAGAAACTCATAAAGAGTCTTTCGTTACTCATTATTGTAAATGTATGCATGAAATTTTGGATCCAAACATTTTTTTAAATTTATTAATATAAAACGTCTCTCAAGAAAGCGGGTGAATTAGATTATCGCTCGGTACAATTAATTGTTGATTATTTTGCAGTAAATTAATCTGAAATTGTTTCATCAGAGTTATTGAACCGTGCCAAAAAATTCATTGAAATCGCACGGAATTATTGCAGAAATATTAATGCTTCTTTAAGAGAACATTTTTTCTTCCTATTCTCAGATTCTGAATATGC
This sequence comes from Macrophya annulata, assembly GCA_963924015.1. Classification (NCBI taxonomy): domain Eukaryota; kingdom Metazoa; phylum Arthropoda; class Insecta; order Hymenoptera; family Tenthredinidae; genus Macrophya; species Macrophya annulata. The sequence continues at coordinate 34,567,826 of OZ001258.1, read as the reverse complement.
ATCCCATTTTTTCGATCATGAAAAAAGTAACAAAATGAAGTAGAAACTTACCCAAATAGAAATGCGGAAAACTGAGAAGAATTGGTGAGTCGAATTGGCAAAGAGACGCGTTGAACGTTCCCTCAGGAGCACAAGGTGGTCCAGCTGGACAGAAGCATTGCTGAGAAGGCACACGGTCTGGTGAAGCAAACACGTCAGCTGGAGGCACAAATCTGTAGCCTGGTACCCCACCAGCCGTGGTAACTTCTTGCTGAAAACGATAATGAATTGTCATTAATTTAAATGACAGTCGATTCCTAATTTTGATGCAAGGGACCCCGGATATTCCGTAAAAATTCGTATGGTTTCGAACCATCAACTCTCAACTTCACAACTTTCTCTGCGATATTTTATAAACCATAACTAATTTATTTTTGATTTTAATCATCGCGCCAAACTTTAATTTCTTAGAGTTTTTAATATCAGAATCCTGTCACTGAACGTTAGATTCTTAGTGCAAAATTTGACAATGGAATTGCCAGTTTTTAATCTTGTACGAGTCAACCCGGAGTGACGTTCTCCCTCTGAGTTGTCTGTAGTGAACGTCATAGAATAAAAACGAGATAATAACAAGACTGGTACGCCTTGAAATTTACAAAGGGAAATTTATTTCATGGAGTAAAAATATCGTACAGACCTTGTAGACCAGTGGCAATGCCCTGCAGAGGTCTTTGTCGAAGACTCGTAGAACCGTGTGCTTAGTAATGTGTGGAGGAAAGATGCTTCCGTCACTTCCATTTATGCTGTCGCAGTGATCATTCGACCAATGGCCAAGGCCCTTTTTGCCATTCCATTTTTCTAACATTCCATATTTTGTAATGTCGTTTTGTCCGGTCCATACTGTGTAAAGGTCAGGAGCTGTGCCGTTCTTGCGATACATTAGACCGAACTGATCATAAGGTAGTTTTTGTTCCTTAGGAACGACGTCTTTGGCCAATTTTAAAAGCGGATCTTCGTATCCCCATAGTAATTGACCAACCGAAACTTCGACGAAGGGTTTTATCTTAAGTATATCCATTATGGAGGCCATAGCCAGTCGCAGAAAACGTGCTGCATGTCGAGACTGACTCGTTGCTGATAGCATCGGTACATTTGGCACAACGACAAGATCGTCTTCAGAACCGGCGGATAATTTCTACATAGGGAAAAATAACAAATGAAAATATTATTTTTAAGAATAAATTATTCCATTAAACATATAACTATGCGAAACCTTTTGCATGTTTATCATACTAATCTTCTTGGTAGAAGACAATGCAATGAAAGATTGAATACTCGAAGTTCGCAAGGTCTTGAAAAACTGGTTTAAAGTTATGAGAAAATAAAAAATAATAAGAAAAAAATTCAGGATTCCGTGCGTGGCTTACAGTTGACGAGATTTGACTTTTTGAAAGCGTCTTTTCGGCTAAAAATAGTACTGTATATAACCAAGAAATAAGGGGCTAGTTGACGTTAAAGAAAACGTCACCTTTGTGCAAATAATATAGTCAAATATTTGGTATGAGATGAGAGTTGCAGGTTCAAGGTTCACGGAATAATTTAAGAGTGAAAAAATGATGAGTAAAATGAAGTTTTTGTTTTTAAATTTGGTGAAACGTTTCGCTGTTTTATTTAGCCGTTATATGTGAATTTACTAATTTTATTTATTAGTGGCGTAATTCGTGAATACTTAGGAACAACGAATGGTAATCGCGAATGTCTAATTATGTTGTAAGATTTGTCTCACTGCATTGGACACTTTCGCTTCATATGTATGTACGTCAAAAATTAATTAACATATTATAAGCAGAATAATAGACTGACGTATGTACGTCAAACTGCTTTCTGTACCGTCTAAAAATATATATATGTATAGGTATATTACTTATTCTGTAATAAATGATGACAATCGAACGAAACAAACTAATCGCTTGATGCTTAATTCGTATATAGATGAGATGACAGACTATACTTCGCATATATCTGCATATATGAGTCGATGTCGATATTCGTGAAGTTGGATACAGGAAGTAAACAACTATGCGAGTATACATGTATTGAAAAAAGATTTTTTTTTTTTTTGTTTTATGTATAGTTGATTATTTGGTAAAACCCGTATAATTAAATCAGTAATATTTTATAACCAAAGTTGTGAATTTTCATAGTTTTTGGGATTAACGTATACATATATAGATATTTATATGAACATTTGCTCAAAGTCTTGCGAGGCAACGATTTTCTGCTGACACATTATAATCAGCAAAGTTTAGCCCGAGGCGTTACGAAACGTAGTTATATATATGTGTAAATTATTTCATTACTTATATACATATATCTATGCTTGTAGATATCCGGCTTAAAGTAGGCGAAAAATGAAACTCAAAGATATATATATATGGAGTGTAATTTAATGAATATAAATATACTACGAAATATTATTTCGTGTAATCAGAATAAATAGCCTGTTTATAGATTTGAAATTTTTTTTTTTTTTTTTTTTTTTTCTTTCTGGTAATTAGAATCCTGATATATGAAAGAGATGAAAAAAAAAATGGAAAAGCTAGTCACGTTCATGCATTGTTCCATATCTCTTTGTTCTTCTTGACTCATCGTCGGGTACAATAAACTAAAGAAGACAATGCTTAAGAAAAAAAATACACATTTTTGTCACGTGGTATAATTCATGCTTTAATCATTACCAGTTTCTTTTGTTATAAAGATAAAAAAAAGAAATTGGATATTTTGAAAAAAAAATTTAGCTTTTGAAAACAAATTTAGCTTTTGAAGAATGATTTTTTTCTTTTTTTCTTTTTCTAACTTACCGGTGAAAATACGAATTCCTTTCGTTGTTTGTATGTGACGGTGTCATTATCGTTGAATTTTATTTCGACCTTTACCCATCGTTCGATGTAAACGTAAGGTCCGAGTTCTTGAAGTGCCGGTTTTTCACCACTGTTAAGAAACTCGTCAGCATTTGTAACGTTGTAAATGTAAACGTGCATGTGAGGTGATACCGGGGGTTCTTTCCACCATCCAAAGGCCCTTCCTCCTTCGCGTAACGCGACTTCTCTGTCCACCAAAATGTTGACAATTTTTGGAAATAGAGTGGCAAGTACCGCGGCGATGATAACGAGGAGAACACCGACAACTGTAGCCGCCCCTGTAATCAAAAAAAAAAAAAAAAATATTGAAATTAAAAAAATAAACATGAATTAAAAAAATCGTAAACGGTATCTATTGTAAGAATTTTCTAGGTTTTGAGGTCAACAAGCTGAAAATCTTCGGACTAACAAGCGTGAAGTTTAACCACACCGCGTGACTTGCGTAAAGAAGAGCCAAAATTGTGACGAGATGTATAAGTATAAAAAAAAAAAAAAAAATACACGAAAATGAATGGGCAATTATACTTGAATCGTTAAATCATGGGCCTATAACCGTTATGAATTCGATATGTTTAAGACGATATTATATCCTAGCCGTAAATATTCGGCCAATTCTGCTACCAGCGTACATACATAAGTATATATACATGTAGGTGTAACTAGCGTGTACGTACAATTTAGCATATATATTTTAATATAGAGGCTCTTCTTTCCCATACCTACACCATTCTTAGAGATATTATAGCGTAATTATTGTCAACACGCAATCATGTAGGAAGATAGTGAACTTTCCGGTATAATGAGAAAACGGTACAATAACCTACATATATATTTGAACTAAGACGAATTGATGATGCGTTGGGTCAATCGAAACTACTATTCAACCCTTCGTGGTCATACCTCCGATTTCAATCAAGCTGGTCACCAACCTGGACCCAAACCCATTTTTAAACGATTGTCGCGTGAAAACTATCAGTCCGATCGAAAAAATACTGGGAAATACTTTGAACATTCTAGAATATGCAGTAATAGTGGACATATCAAAATTGCGGTCAAAGCGGTCAATGTGCAAAAAAGATACCTTTTTACTCCAAAAATTATGATTTTTTGAATTTTCAATATTTCTAAGTGAAATTATGGTGGGGATACTCGCGAGATATGATACTTTTAGGGAAAAAAATAGTGCTATAGTGTGTGTTCCAAAAAAGATATTTATTTTGGGAAAAAATGATATTTGCCTTCAAAGTTCAAGCTCGGGTCATTTTTACCTGCGGTCATACCACCATGAGGATTAATTAACGCGACAATTTTTTAAAGGCAATAGAATCTCAATCAATGCGAGTCAAATATCGACAAATCTGTTCAAAGTCCGCAGGATTATTGCTTGAGATAAAGTACTTTTTTTGTATCTCAATTAATTTACAAAACTCGTTTATTTGGCAGTATAATAATTTAACGATTTAAATAACGTTCTTAATTTTTCGCTTACGTAACGTATAGCTTGCCACTTGAGTTACCTATATCTAAATACCTAGATCCGTGATTTGTTTATTAGTAATGAATTCCTAATTTGAAGAAGTTAAAAAAAAAAAATAAAAAAAAATAAAAAAAAATTTAGAAAAATTTTAATGTACTATTTCCTGACGGTTCCTGGCCACTTATACCGTCGAGTTGTGAATTCTGTATGTAAACGAATAACCGGTAAGCGATTATAAGTTTTATAACATAATGATATTAGGTATAAGGTAAGAATTGATGAGTCAAATAGATTGTTCGACATTGAACTTTGTCAAATCTTAACCAATTCCGTATTGCGAAGTGCTATAAGTACATGACAAACATTCTACGAAAGAGTATAATATAATACGACGTATATGAATATATCGTAGAGGTAATGTACGATTGAGGGGGAAACAACATGACTAGACGTAAATATTTTCCTAAAATTTATCAAAGGTTTGACGTCTTATATTATTCGTAACAATTATAGACTATAATATTGTCTCAACGAATTTATATAGTATAATAAAAATGAATCAATTATGGTTTATATATGGGGCATTCCATGTCAATTTTACATTTTCAAACCCTAACATTTTTTGATTATTTTGCAATTTTTACATGTTATTCTATACTCAAAATGAGTCGACACTTATTTCACGATTTGTCGATATAATGATTCGATCGATTTTTCACGATGCAAATAAAGTATTATTGAAAACTTCAGACTACCAGATCGAGCATTTAAAAAATCATAACCATCTTGCAAAATATGTCAAAATTTTTGTATTTTTTTCTAGATTTTGAACAAAAAATTGTAAACAAGAATAAAAAAAGGTTTTTTTTTTGCAATGGTCTTCTTAGGATTTCAATGCTAAGAAATTCACTCTTAAAGGGTAACAAAAATTCCAAGATAATGTTTTTCTCGAAGTACAATTCAAACTGAACAAGTTAATTTCAATTGATTTATTTGATACGATTCGCCGATTTTGAAATATATGCAGGTAAAGAAATGATTTTGTGAATAAACTCAAAACTTGAAGTAGCTGGTGAAAAATCGAAAGAAAATCATTATATCGGCAAATCGTGAAATACGTGTCGACTCATTTTGAGTATAGAATAACATCTAAAAATTACAAAATAATCAAAAAATGTGAGGGTTTGAAAATGTAAAATTGACATGGAATGCCCCATATATATATAATTTTCGTAAACCACGATAAAATTTTCTGTAAATTTATATTTGCCTGTAAAATCGACTTGCCATTATTGTCTAGATTCTAATTCTATATATGATCTATATTCACTCTGGTTTGTAAACAGTCGGTTATTATCGAGTAAACGATAGAAATATGGTTTAAAGAACGACGAACATTAATGAGAATTGATGTTTAACGGTTTAAAAATCACATTTGGTTTAAATCCGTACAGTACATTGTCCGTTATTTATATTGCTTGTTGAACATTTAAAAAATGGGAAAACTTTGCGTTTTATTAAAACAAATGGACCCTGAACTATAAAATTCTTGTTTTATTGCATTTTAGTTGATACAGAATTATACGTGATTTAATCGGAATTCAATCGACATCCCGTATCAACTTGTTGGATTGATTTCGGCCTTGACGGACAAGAAAGTGAATGTATTACGTACATGAATCGAAATACCTATATATAATGAAACTCTATAGAGTTTGACAATTATTTTTTATGCAGATTTTTCAGTGTTATAATGACACAGTAGTTCAGCCTCGACGATTTTGGGTCTCTGTGTCCTCGTGGGCGAACACCAAATCCGTTGACATTAGGATTTGGAAGATAACAAAAAAAAAAAAACACGTTTCACGACAATTTACCAATTGTTAGAGAAAGTATCAGCTACCAAGTCTCGAGCAAGTACCGTTATAATCGGTTGCTATACAATTGTTAAGTTTTTTCGCTATATTCGAATCGTTTTTATACAATATATAAAAAATAAAAATAAATATAAATAATTGTATGATCAATGAAGTGGCTAAAAACCACCCTGACGAGTATAGGTAAAAGACTTGACTTTGCAAATTAGCCTTAATCCCAATTTCGTAACATATTAAAGATCTTCAACCGCTAAATTATTAACTGAAAATTCCAAATTGATAAATGACGATAATTAGAGACCAAAAGTTTTATAATAGTTTGTTTTGCGCTTTTTGTCTCAAGAACAATGGCTGGAAAATTTCTAGCTTTAGCACACAACTTATATACGTTTAGAAAATATCAGAGATATTTAATTTTTAATTAGTTAAAAGGTGGAAAGGTTCGTTATAAAATTGACTCATGTGTACCTTATACTCTAATTTTATATATACCGTATATACTCGAGTGAAAATTCTCGTATTTTCGACGTCATGTCTCAGGGACTTTCAACGATTTTTTACTTTCTACAATCGACGTTTGCAAGTTCGGTATATCATCACTTATAAAAAAAGGAAGGAAGGAAGCAATGAAAGAATGTTTTTAGTCTTTACAGCGATATACAATCCTGCCTCCCACACAATTTTCCGTGCGTGAATTTCATGGTTGAGGTATTTGATATAATCGTTATTTTCCTTGAAGAAAATGCTAGCATGCAACGCTCGGATTCACGAAGTGCGTAAGATAATATGTAGCGTATATATCAATTAACATAAACGAGAAGACGCAATTAATAGCTTGAAAAATTCATGCATCGTGTTTAATAGCAGAAAGCTTAATTTATACCGAGAAATTTTTTCTTTTTTTTTTCTTCTGGATAAAAGGGCAATATCTAATTCAATATCTAAACACATTTAAGTACAGTTCTCCTATTTTTTTTTTATATAGAACGAGAAATAAAACTAGAAGACAGATAATACCTTCGACATTATAACGAATAAGATAAATTAAATAAGTAGGATTGTAGATGTAATTGTTATTTATTTATGTATTTACCACAACACGTGAATTTCATCATCCTCACTTTATTTCTGAATTTTTAAGAACACAAAACTGCAGTTTAATAAGATTTAAGAATATCAGTGAGATCAGAAGAACGGAGCTTATAGAGAAGGATGCTGATCCTAGTAATCGCAATTACTAAATGAAAGGTTTTGCAGTATTTGCATTGATTTCGATTGGGTAAATGATCTTTTATGTAATTCTAACACCGACTCAATTCTGTACAGTATAAAATAGTGAAATCGATGTTGCAGTCAGCAATTTTGCTCTTATAAACCAAGATTCGAAACCACGAAAACTATCAGTAGATATCAGTCCTGCATCAAGCTAATATAAATAAAACGATATTTAATTCATAAGAATTCGTTTTCCATATTATTACACCGTGTAAAAGTTCCGTAATTTATTTATGTGAAGTGTAAAATTATAGTATTACCACATAACGCATATACGTAGGTATATACCATATAATAGAATATTTTACGTAAGCCGATCGCAAATGAAGCCGCAGGTTTTATTAACGAAATGAAGTATCGTTTATTATAGTAAGAAAATAATTGACCATAGTCAAAAATAAACCTTAGGAATAATACTGGAGTTGTTTACGAGAACGAAAGTAACTAATTATCAACTATTGTGTCACCGGTTATTACCAAAGAGTAATTTTAAACTTATACTTTAAGGTCAAATGACTGGAATGATAACTGGTTAATATAAAGATAACAAGGTCTGTATATAAAAACGCTTTCATTTACAAGGAGAGAATCGAAATAAATCGGTCTAGGAATCGCAGTCAAGTTTTAGCAGAATTTAAATACCATATTTAAATATCATATATGGCATTTAAAAATTATGTATATAGGTATATATAATGTATATAAAAAAAACTATTCCACAATTTTAAATCAGCAAAAGCTTAATTGTCCTTGAGTATTATTTTTCTTGTTATCCTATTAGAGTATAAAAATATTTTCGTTTAATCGGTTCGAAAGATTTTACCAAAAATGATAAAAAAAAAAAAAAAAAAAAACAAAAGGAAAGGAAAAAAAATTCCAATTGTCGTGGAAATTTTTTATTTTTTTTTTCCATCGTTATTATAACGTTAGACATTTTTTGAAAAAGTATTGTTTTTACGTAACTGCAGGACTTAATAGTGATTAACGATATTATATTATGTATTACGAAACTGGAGAATATTGCGTGTATAAATTTAATAAAAATACAAAAGTAACGTGAAATATATTTATCAAATATTTTTAAATTCAGAAGTGATAATAATAATCATATTGAGATTTTCGAAGGCTATACACGATTTTGTATACGTATACTTATACCTATAAGTGTATATTGTCGATTAAGAATTTTCGCTGTATAGTATTAATTCAATTAATAATAATAAAATAAGTATAATAATAAATCATCTATCATGCATAATGCACTATAGCTATACGTAATTAGTCGCAGCCTTATGCGGGTCACGCGATAAAATGTATTTTAATGTCATATATTCATTTGCTGTTAACTTATCAGAAATTATAACACATCATTTCCGCAAGGGAAAAATAATGATTGTGTCTACAGTACCGGCGTGGTGACAATAATTATAAATATAGAGATACAATAATGATTCGATCTCGATGTTGAATAATTTTTATTTATTTATTTATTTTTGTTGTTTATTCATTTTCTTTTTTTTTTATCAAATTTTAATTCTTCGTAAACAATTGACCCCAATTTTTATTTTACGTATACCAATCTTATAATAATTGCATATATAATATTAAAAAAAAGACAAGGAAAAATATCTTCTATAAATTAAATATAATAATTAATTACTTAGATAGTAATAAAATTTCTACTCTATACGATCGCGATGCTCGCAGAAATTATATCGGCATAAGCTACTTTTAATAAAAGCATAATTATGCTAGTCACAAGTTAGCTATACGAAACTACGTGATCTCGCCGATTGCCTAGCATCGTAATCACCTTTCAAATTCCGTTGTCTGAAGTGTTTGATCGCGATTAATGGCTCAGAGATTCATTTACCGAATGACCTGGCCGAAAACTACATATTTATATTTTTATTTCAATCTTTTTTCATTATAGCCGGAGTTTGGCTTGCCAACTAAAATTCGACACAGCTCTTCAACGGATCATAGAATATACACGGTAATATACCGTTATAACATACATATACCTATTTAATACATAGGCAAGATTTTTAACATCACTTTACTGCACCTTGCTTGACCGGTGGTTGTTCATGTTAATTACGTTACGTGACCTGGCACCGCGTGTAATTTAAGATTCTATGAATTGTAGTAGTATGTGTAAATTTTTGAGATTCAAAATCTACCATATATTGTACAAACATGCTTACCCATTTATTTATGCATTGAAGAAAGGTATAGATTGAAATTTATCGTCGATGGTATAAAGACGTTGTTAAAAGTCAATTTATTGTCAAGCTTTTGCAACAGCGTTATAGTGATATAGTATGGGCACGTATATAAATTATTTTTTATTTCCTGTTATATCGGAGACATCACGAGCATGAAAAGTATCGTTAATTGATATCAATCGCGTCATTTGTTTGCAATGAAATGATCGATTCAGTCCCCTCACCTCCGACGACTTCCGTCAGGGGCTTTTTGGCAGGTATATTCAACGTTGCCATAAATTGACTTTTTTTATTTTTTTAAATTGATTTTTGGAGCTAGAGCTTTCTCTCCAGCATGTGTATATTTTTTGATTAATTACAATTTTCGTCGAAATTTACATTGCGGTTAAGTAAATTAATTCATTCATAAAATTGGAAAGATTCTTTAACGTGGAAACGCGTTTCTTGGGAACTACAGTCAAAGACAAGAATAAAAAATTGAAATGACGATTCAAATCTTCATACTTTATGTAAATTGAATTTTTAAAAAACAGAAAACAGTAGACTATACCTTCTTATTTAAAAATGTCAATCTTTTCATTTTATTTGGTAAAATGTTGTTTTACTCATTATCTAATCGTTCGATTTTGGCCATGAATTTGTTAAAACAATTTCTCAATGACGCGTTTTTTTTTTTTTTTTTTCAAACTAATATAAATTAAATTCTGTATAGGTGATTAAAATTGAAACACGTGCAAACTGTCTAAATACAAAATAACCAACATTGCGAAAGAACTTTATTTTCATTCTGTGTTTGCGTGTTGTTTTTTGTGTCATTTACACGTGGCTTGCACCACCCGTACCTATACCTATACTTGCGACATCTCAAATAATACAATATTACGAAATATAACCATTCATGAAGTGTTAGAGAAACGCTTTGAGGAATATCTTTCACAGAATTATATGCCTATATGCTAACGTCTAACCCGACGGTGTAAAACAAAGAAACTGAAGTTGAATTAATTGGCCATTAAAATCGCAAATTGAAAATTTATTTATTCTTGTTTTCAGTTGCTGAACATTGCGCATTGGATGCCTAAGCCTTTTCAACTACATCAACGATATCTCATTTGAAAATTGGGAGCAAAAATAGAACAGGAAAAAAAATAAGTGACTGTAGGATTTTGAAATTGTAGGTAAGAACACTGACAATTGTCGTGAAACATTGCGAATAGGAAATGCAAGTTGACTTAGCGTTTCGCATATTCGTGATAATTCGTAAATAATATAATCAAGATACAAATAAGGAAATAGAACATAAGTAGATAATATAAATTTTCAACCTTCGAAGAATTTTTATCATCTTTTTCGATTATCATTATTTTATCTTGATTTTGAAAATTTTGATTTTAAAAATAAATATTCTTTCGATGCAGCAAATTGGCCGGAAATAATTCGCGAAAAATTTGGATGTCGATTAACGTATATGTAACAAACGACGTTATATCTAGACCGATAAAATAAAACATATGCTATACGTTATTATTTGATTTCATTTTTTTACAGAAATGGGAATCGGAATATACGAGTGCAGAAAAATTCGTATAGGAAACTTGAGCCCGTCCGAAGTGCAACGGATGCTGAATAGCACATGGCAGAGTCAAGGTTCCGCAAGTTTCGAGAAATGTCAAAGGATATTTTAATAATCACCTATAAATTTTGTCCGATTTAATGAGCTGGATGATCATAATTTTGATTTTACGTCACTCGAAATAGATATAGATATAATAAGTAGCGTTACGTACAGAACTGAAAATTTAACTCCTACAACAAAGTTGACCTCCTTCTGTAGTCGCACGTTAATTATGAAACCATGATATATATATATATATATATATATATATATATATATATATATATATATATATATATATATATATATATATATATATATATATATATATATATATATATATATATATAATATGAGAAATCATGAAATTAAGACAAGATCTCATCCCAAGTGACTCGCGGGGCAATTATAATAATCGCTATTATCGTGGAAGTATATTTTACGAAAAATCGTATCAATTCTGTTATTTTTCATTTTTGTTTTCTTTTTTTCTTATTTTTTCTATCTATTTCTTGGAAAGCTTAATACATCTACCATACAAATAACATAAACGAACTTTACCAGCAAACGGACACCCAGACAAACAGTTTTATTTAACTTCGGCTCTACTTTCTAAAAGCCAGTGCCTCAAACTCCTGGCATATGTTTGTGTTCTAAAAGCCAGAGCTATTGGTCTTTTAAAAAACAGTCTACCACATAGGCAGACGATTACCAAATTTGAATGGAATTTAACATCGAAATGAAATTTTATACCGATTATTATTAAAGATCCTCGTTATTTTCACTTTTTACTGAAAGAAAGTAGACTTTGGAGAAATCATTCGCATTAATCTGCAATGATAATACATATATATATATCCTAAAAAAATTTCGTGCGAGAATTATTTTTGAACGAACCACAATTAAACTCTGGGATAAACAGTCCAAGGCGATGTGAAACCGGGTGGGAAATGTTACCCAAAAAAATTCCATCGCTACGATGTATATAATACATTTACACGTGTTATCGACTATGGGAGAAAATTTTTTAATAGTACAGGATTCTATAGAATGATAGTGACTAACTAAAGAAGGAATCTCTGATCGTCAAGCACGCTTGTCAGTCCTTACACGCGAGTCAGCATGATGGAATGCAGCCTGCACATACATTCGAATTATATTTTATATATATATATATATATATATATATATATATATATATATATATATATATATATATATATATATATATATACATATACATTTCTGCAATAAATTTGCTAATCGCTAAGCACCGATAGTAAATTTTTATTTACATGTATATTCAGGAATTCCTGTTTTTTATTTTTTTTTTTGAATAAAATATTCAAAGATTAATGTAGAGAAGAACTACAAAAATTTCTCATCTATGTATCTTCCTATACGAAATTCCACATTTTAGTGATAATTAATTGGATTAATGAATCCTCAGGTATAGCTAATCGAATTTGTTTAGATAAATAGAAGAAACTATTCATTTTTAACGAGCTGGATTTCGAGCTGTAAACTACCGGTGTTAATTTTAAGCGTGAGATATTTCGGAGTATTTGAAACTGTCTGAGATAGAGCTAGAAGTTTGATTGAGGGATATAAGCGCCATTCACTAAAGGCATAAAAGTATGATTTTTCCAATATATTGATTTTCAGGTTTTCTTAAACCAGAATCTGTACCTGTTTTTTTTTTTTATTTTTTTTGTTTGATTTTTTTTTTTTCATTTTTATTCGGGAAAGCGAGAGACGGTGAAATTCTTTCTCACCGATAAAATCGAGACTGGTTTTCAGCGAACTGGACGGGATTCGACCGACCGACTGACCGTTGATATACCTACCTATAAGCATTTTGTGAATTGCGTACATCGATGTCGTAAAATGTGAATGTGAACATCGCTTTTTTTTATTTTAACACTTTTCTTTCTCAATACTTATAATTCAACATTCTATCGATTTCTATAATAAAAAATGGACATTATCGTTAAGAAAAAGGCCAAATTTGTTGCGATAGAAGCAAAAAAAAAAAAAAAAACCATAAAACAAAAATCGGTTTCCAATTCTCTACATTTTTACCAAATTTCACATCACGATGATAAATCAAATTGTTTCAAATCAAAGAAAAAATAAATATGAAACAAAAAATAAGGAGGATACGAAGGATGATAAAATCTGAAATCGTATAGGTTATTAAAATTTATTTTTTAATTTTATTTAATTTTTTTGAAATGTTCCTGTTCCTATGAAATTTTTATAGCGATCATAAACTTACACCATCGTCTGAGATATCCACCCTGAAGTTTAGCGCATATTCCTCTATGCACCCTCATATTGAGTTCTTGATAAAAATCACGGTCTTCTTCCACTTGATGTTTGCACTGATCCGTGCCAGGGGAGTGAGGAGATCCTTCGGTCACTTAATCGAGGGCCTCTCGGCAGCACCTCGAACGTAATACTCCACCGTTACTCTGAAGACATTTACTGACTCCCCAGGTCTCTGGAGAAAGTCGACAACTACAAGTGTGCCGTGAAGGTGTTCTGCCTAAGCCTCACTGGCTCCTAGATCTTGGTACCTATATACACGCGTTTTGATATTGATAAATATACACCTCGAAATCCGCACGCCGAATTAATACGGTATTATAATCATACGTTATGTTACGCGTTACGTTAACTTGAATAAAAAATTTTTTAATTACTGATAATAAATTTCACGGTTAAAGTTTTCGTCAAACTTATTTAATTGGTCAGTTAGTTTTTCTTCTCTCCTATTATTATTTCTCTGTAATTTATCATGCGATATAGATTCTTCCTCTTTACCAAATCTATGTATTTCTTTCTTCTATATTTCATCAATCAATCAATATATAAATATTGTATATATATATTTGCTCTTTATTTTCTGTCAATATAGTTATGGGTATGTATAAATTTACAACTTGGTACGCGATCCTGTGTTTATATTTGTATATTTTATTGAAAATTGTCTACATGACAATTTATTTCTTCATTAATAAATATTTAAGTAAATTTTGTTTTCTTTTTTTAAATATTTATTCGGCACCCGCGCGATTGGCGAAGGGTTTCTCAGGCAACCGAAACGAGCGATCGGAACGAAGGTGGCCCGGACACTAGCCAGCCCTGTAGTTGCATGCGCTCGCGTTGCTCAGGTGAGCAATTTACGATTCCCCCACTTCGATCTACCTGTTTCTTTCTCTTTCTCCAACTCTTCATACACGCTACGTTATATTATACCTATACAGCAATATGTATACATACCAACATTTCTTGTCTTCTCGTTTACAGTTCTTAGTTAGTTTGTTAGTTATAGTTAGTTCATTCGTTCGGTTACTCTATAGCCTGTATACAACTCATATGATAACCTTATTTCTATACGTTTAATCGAGGTGTTCGACACTATGCCGAATTGTGATGATTGTATGGTATATGGTATAGAATATTCTAAGCGCATGCTCAAGATATTCAACAGTCACAATTAATCGATATTATTTTTATTCTTGAAATAATTTTTCGATACTTTTCACAATATTGTATTCATATAATGTAGATCGGAGTACAAAGCAGTTCGATAAACCGCAGTGTTAAGATTTTTCATTCATTTAATTTTGCTTATATTTATCTTTCTTTCATTTATACTCAAAAATGTTAAAACTCTATCTATGATCGATACAGACAATTGCACAAGAAAATTATGTATATTATACTGAAACAACCTGTTGAAGTTGAACTCCATTTAAAAATCTGCTAGTTCTTTGGGATAATTTTTTTTTACTTCTCCCGCACGATGTCAGTCCGGATCCAATTTACAGAATTTTTGTTGTCTTCTTTTTTTGATGGAATGGTAAATATTATAGAAATGTATACTGTAACTTAAGTTGTTGTATAGTTAACCCAGAAACCTGAAGTGAATCTAGGTTCTTAGTGGAGGTAATAGCAGACTACAGAACCACTTAGAAGCTGCAGTGATCTGTTTTCCGTAGAAAGGAAATACGGTTCCATCTGATCATTGGAGGCTATAAACCAGGAGAATATTCCCACCGTTAAAATAGCCTCATGTTTTATATCCTTACAAGTGTTTGTACTGTAATTTCTCATAGAATCAAAACGACAGCATCTCTAACCGAGCGAATAATATCTGGTTATAATTATAGAGAAGAGAATCAAGCTATTCGATTATTCTGTACACGTTTAATCTCAAAGACCAGAATTTTACACCGTTGTAGACTCTTTATTTAATAATATGTGTAAAGATAGGATCATACTCGACTGTACTCGGTTTTTAAGCTGGCGTGTATATACCATGTAGCTTTCATCGGTGACGCAACTTCCGCCCTGTACATGCCTGGGAAAAACTCTCACCTAACAGTTAACGTTGTGAAAATCTTTGTTCGATTGATTATTCGTAAATATTTTTTTTTTTTTTTTTTTTTTTTTTTTACAAAAAGATAACGAGAAGCTCGCCTCGTTCTTAATATAAATAATAAATGAAGCTCTGAGTTTTTCGATCGTAGAAAAAAGTCGACATTTAACTGGTTACGGGCGAAGTTACATGTGGATTTTAGAGACGATTTTACAACCACTTTTGCCCTTTGCTGAAGCAGAATTTTTATGCAAATTATGATAATCAAAAGAGTTATGAGTATAATATATGAGAATAAATATCGATACGAAGAAATAAAAGAAACTAATAACAAAAAGACAGAATCAAAAAAGCTAATAAATTTAGAGATAGAGATAGAGAGATAGAGATAGAGAGAGAGAGAGATGGGGAGAGCTGAAGTTTAAGAAAAAAACTAAATAATAAGACGAAGTAACGTTGGCAGTGACGTAAGTTTAGAGATTGCAAGAAAGCACGATTTGTTTGCAAAGCTGGATTGATCTAAGTGTGCTCAATGGGTTGGTTTATGAATCTGCAGATTATGAATATATAAAACTTCATTGTGTGGTTGGAAGAGAGGAAGTCAAACCGACGCAAAAACACTAGATAAATATTCATGAGACACGTATACTATAATATCTATATACACCTATATCAGAGATTGCCGTCCATAGGTATGTGACTAATTACTAAAAGAAACAGAATGCAAGATAATCCCATAGATTTATAAGACTCCTAGCTACAAAAGAGTTGCAAAATCGAGTGCAATTATTAATGAAAATTAACATATCCGACTTAGTCTTCACAGTGTATATAATCACTACGCGATATATATATATATATATATATATATATATATATATATATATATATATATATATATATATATATATATATATATATATATATATATATATATATATATATATATATATATATATATATATATATATATACACTTTTCGATTATCATATACATGCGCATAAATTTGAAAATTCGCACTTATAACCAGTCCCTGAAGAAATTTGATTAAAAATTTAGATTTAAACTGTGTAAGAGAAAGCTTTTACTTACTTTAGCCAATTTCTAATGATATTTTAGATTTCTTAAACCACTGCATGTACTGTTTTTTTTTTTTGTTTCATTTTTTTTTTACTTTTATTTTAAGTTTTAAATAACGATAAATTTCTCTTCCTCTATTTATGTGTCTAATATGTAATTCGTGTATATACATATAGCTGATCATTTGTGTAGCGGATTGCCGTTTCACTAACAAGTTTGGCAAAATTGGGTAGTGAACCCGGAGCTGATTGTCGAAGACTTTGCTTTGGTCATTATACATATATATAGATTTTCATCTCTGTTATGAGTTTTAATACATATACCTATGTGGTATATACAAAGATTCGGAAGACCGATCGAATCTCCACGATTCATAGCTTCGGGGCATTATACAATAGGCAGACAAGTTTATAATAGGATTTGAAAAATTACGCTTACTTAACATTGGGCCAATCGCGTATGTGATTAATTCATGATAAACCAAACTGCAGCAGACTAATATTTTTTACAGCATTAAAATTACCTCGAAATAATTATACAACTGATAACGTCATTCATGATTGATAATTTTTTCTGATCATATCGATTGATCCAAATTTGAACTTTTGTATGGATCCTTTCACGAAGAGAAGAAGGAGAACAAAACAAAAAATATCTTTCAACTATATTAAGTAGCTTCATCCGGCGTGAAAACTACTTTTCAATGGATTACCTTGCGCGGCTTGCAGTCTTATGATCTTATGTGAACCACCTTGATCGTTGACGAGATCGGTGGAGAGAATTTTACAAGGTTTACACGGCCAAATCAATTTAAATGAGATATCGGCAAGGCTATATGCGTATTCAAAGATGTCACAATATATCATTTTGCTTCATATATTATAATCATATTTGAAATTCTGCTTTCGTTGTTATCGAAAAATTCATTAACCTCTTATTTATTCATTTATTTAATTTTTTTCTTCAAATAGATAAAAATTTGTCGAAAGTATAATGTTTCGATAACAATAAAAGAATTGAATAAATATCGAGCTGTAATGGTCAATTTGTACCAACTATACATATCTTCATATATGTAAATACTTTATCTTTATTAAAAAGAAAAAAAAAAAAATCGAGGTGTAGTTGTCAGTCCTAATTGTTAGAACTTCAACTATGGAAATGATGTTGTGTGATTTAACAACAATTTGTACATACATACATATACATACCTATACCTATACATCATAATGGTATAAAAATTCGACAAACATCTGCTATCACCACCATGCTCGACCATTGTTCTATAATTGAAAGAAGAATTGCGTTATATTTATAGACGACAATGCCAAGTCTCGAAACACATACCAAATACCGATGTTGAATTACTATATGCATATAATATACTATACATATACATTACGCTTGGTTGGTTGCTCAGATACATGCTATAGTATGTAATAATAATAATTGTTATCATTATAATTATTGTTACGTTTACTGGCCTCATTCTACTCCCATACGTATCGAGTAATAACGAGTAACAAGTTATAGTTGTTACCTGTAGCCTCTAGCCAGTCATTTACAATTTCAGGGACTTAACATTATAGCCTCGCTATATAACCAGTCCCAAGCTTTTCAATAAAATCTATATCTCGATATACATATAATGCGTTTTCGTTAATATGCAACGTAAAAAATTGGTAAAAGAATCGAAAGATCGACTATTGGAAACGGAAACAAATACCGATCATTTTGTTTTTTGAGTTGCCTGTACACAGGCGTATGTTGCATATCCACGAAAACGAACTGTATGTAAATATATCTTGTTATATTCTAATAAATTAATAAAACTTGTTGATCGAACAGGTAGAAACTTCTTCCATGATTAAACAACACACATAACTAGTATTATTATGTAACATCGTCCTATTGTGCGCTACGTTTGCTTATCCGATCGGTTTACCTTGTGCAGTTAGTTAATATGTAAGTAAGTATGCATGTATGTATGTACATACATACATACATACATTGGCATGTGTATAAGCGGTAGAGAATATCACAGGTAAAGAAAGAAATAACAGATACGGTATAGAATAAAATAAAATAAAAGAATACGTGATCGGTACTTATGTTGCGATAATTTACACAACCATATAGTATTATCAGGATATTAATTAGCACTCTTTATGTACTTATTTGAAAAAATTTTACTACTTTTTCGATACTTCGATGTAACATGTAATAATATTTGCAGCATGATCGAGTGAAAACTGCGCAGTTAATATTATTGTCCGTAAATTATTTAACTTTTTCTTTTATTTTTTACTCAAGTTGAACTTCGATATTCTAAACTCCGGTAATGATGTCGATAATAATTTTTAATATTATATGTACGGAAGACAGACGATCGGTTTATGAACTATAAAAACGTGCCTTCTTTCATCTTATAGACAGAGAAATGTGCGCAAGTTTAAAGAAATATTTTTTGATATTTAAGTGAAATAATAATAATAATAATAATAATGATAATGATATTACATAAAACTTAGGCGAAATTTATTTACCGTATTTAAATTTCATAGAACTATAATATTTATCTAATATAAAATCGTTTTTGTATTCGTGAAAGTGTTATAAACGTTTCTTTGAATATAGTGAGTCGGATTTGGCGCCAGTATGATAATATGAAACCGCGAAAAATCGATCTTTCAAAATTGATTTAAGAAATAAAATATAATTTCAAATACGAACGTGTAATTTTATTGATGATTTATTTTAATCGGAATTTGAAAAGTCATAAACGAATCAAGGCTTAGCTTTTATTGAGATAAAAAAAAAAAACGATGCAAATAAAACTAGAAATAAGAATCTCGACTTCTAATTATCGGTTTTATTATACCTGGAGAACGCGATTCAATTATACATATACAAGAAATGAATTTTTTTTCTTTTTTTTTAACAATATTTTATTAAAAAATTGTGTCTACGTCATCTGAGCACGTGGCTTAAAATCAACATGATATATAATTTCGTCGATTCTAGGTATCTCCCGATGATATGTCAAATTATATACATACAAACTCTGGTCTGCTGTTGCTGCTGTTGCCGATGCTGCAGTGATTAGATATTCTTAAAGCATGCATAATTAAATATTACTAACTTCCTTTGTTGTTAAGCGCTCGTCGCACCCCGTGATCACAATTTACGTCATTACTATATAGTAATTAATCCAGGTAAAATCGCATGCTTTTGTAATATCTACGTATTGTACATACCTATAATAGTTACAAATACCTAAACCACGCCTGTGTATTAGAAAGGGCGTTATAAGTTGTTAAACGTTTCAGACTATGATCGCGTTCGTAGAGTTCATAGATCAATAATAAATGAAGTGACGTATATTATGATCGTTGGTTATGTTATAAAAGAAGTAAAAAAATGATAGATCATCGTATATATGAACTAGAAGTTATATAATATATTAATAATCGATTGTTTCGTATATTAATTAGATGTTAGATTAGTAGATTAAGATCACTCGGAGTTTAGACCGGAGAATTTTAATGTAGGAATTTTTTTAATTTTATTTTATTATTATTATTTATTTATTTATTTTTATCTTAAACACACTGTATATATTTACCGCTAATTAATTTACGATACCGGATATAGATGAGGTGCGGAAAAAAATTCTTTATGTAAGTGTGTATGTATATTGTGCGAAATATGAAAACAAAAAAAATTGAAGCGTTTGTATAATATGTATATGCGAATTACTAAAATTACCTACGGCGCAAGAAAACCTTGATTAATTTGACTCTATCATTGTAAAATTATACTCAGGACCTTGTCATTCAATGGTATTATACGAGATTCTTGCCCAATACCACGAGCACGAGTTTCTTAAGGTATACTCACACCGAAGACTAGGCGATTATGTATTCGTTTGATGATTGACAGATATGTGAACGAGTAGGTATAAGGAAAAGCAGAATGAAAAAAAATAGAGAAAGGTGAGACTATAAATGAAGTGATGAAAAATTTTCCATTATAGTAAACGTATAAATGAAAGTAATGTATTGATTTTATATTCATTTTTTAAGACATGTGAAAATTGTTAAAGACGTAGAATTTTGAACGTAGCTTTAGATCGAAGTTAGCAGGTTGATATGTATGCGTGATATACAACGTAAACCGCTTTGGTCAACGCGGTTGTGAGGATAAATACGGTGTTATGACCCCGACCCAGGAGACGAACTTGGAACGAATGGCCTGCACGCCTTGTGGCCGTTTGTTCGTTCGTCCTTAACTAGTTAGCCATATAAATGTGAAGAGTTTCTTTTAAGTTTGGATCAAAAGGTCTGATGAAATTTAAGTTGCAACAATATATCGTCAGTTTCGACAAACGGATATCACGCTTCTGGCATTGCATATTTGTTATTCCTCAGGTCATAATGTTCGTTCTACGATGTTGTGTGGGACCTTGAATTGTGTCGGTATATGACCTCCCGAATTCTATCCTTCGATAGAGTGAGATTTGAAAACAGGAAAATTCCCAATCACGTCAATCACACAAAAACCTCATCATAACGATTCTAAAATGAGTATAACATCGATGATTACAGATTCAATTTTTCCAAAAAACAGAACGAATTTTTTGTGTATTTTTTGTTTTTTTTTTAACTTAAAATATTCATAACCAGTAACGGCTTATTTAAAGTAAATAAATAGCAATGTATGTATGTATGTATCTACATATATACATATACCTATTTGTCTCCTATATACATAAGTATGTATATACATTTATTTTGCACATTTAAATGATATACTAAATCCGAAGGTGAAAACGCGAGTGATGAATTTTAATTGAAACGAATATTTTTTTTTTAAAATAAATAATACATTAGTATATCGAATAGTCAAATATTTGAATAAGATAAAAAACGTTTCAATAAGTTTGTATACAATTACTAAAGAATTACAAAAAAAGTGTTATTCCATTTTTTGGAGATGATATTTATTCATTATTATTGTTAGAGTAAATGAATTTTTTACACCCTCATTCTCCGTGGTGATTTTTGATCGTTTGAACCGACGTATATGTAAGGTACTTTATGTTTGAGAGGCCAAGGATGAAATAATTAGCAAAATCGAGAAGACGTGATATTTATTCGAAGGCTTTAAAAGGGGCGTCGAACTACGGCAAAAGAGATGTACAACATAAAGTAACTGGTTAGTATAAGTAAAGTTAGTCAGATAAGGTAAAAAATAATTTGTTTTTTCTGTTTCAATTATCCTGTTTTAAAATAAATAAAAAAATTCAACGGTTCAAATAATTTCTAAAACTTTTGATAAATATTTTACCTAACGAAATCTAAACCGTTTTTGTATTTAATCGTCGACTTTCAATGTATATACATGCTTTTGAAAATAAGTTCTGTTCGTTTGAAAATTTGTATGTTAGATAGTCAAATTCCAAGAGTGCGAATGAAGCAAAGTAAATGCAGAAGCTGATATATGTGAGGATTACGATCGTACGAAAATTTTTGACTTTAAGAGGATGCTATAGTCCTACCTTTACCGGCTGAAAATAAAATTGCGAACTACTCCGGAACGTTGATAAAAAATGATATCTAATGGATTTATTCGATGATTAACGATGAATAGGATCGATTCAGCACACGAAATTCATCGAACTCGAGAAAAATTAATTTTTTATGTTCGTCAAGTGTAAACGTGTCACTTATTCTGGTTAAAAATAAAGCCTGCGCGTCAAAAACGCGAAAAGTAGTAACATTTCACGCGTGCAGACATCTGCTAGTCGTTTTGGAAACCAAGGTACGACGTGTCTCTCAGCTGTTAAAAATCTACAATTAAGACTATTTACAGCTAATTTGGGGTTTTACATATCCTGGGGACATTGTTGCGTCAAACAAAAAAATTTTTAGATAGAAATATTCGGTATTGCATATAGAATGGGACTATGTTGCTGTTTTTTTGCGTTTTTGACGCATAGACTTTGATATTAATCAGAATAAATAACAAGCTCACACTTGACGAACATAAAAAAAATTAATTCTTCTCGAGTTCGATGAATTTCGTGTGCTGTATCGATCCTATTCATCGTTAATCATCGAATAAATGAATTAGATATAATTTTTCATCAACGTCCTAGAGTTTTTCGCGATTTTATTTTTCGCCGGTAAAAGTAGGACTATAGCATCCTCTTAAATACCATAACTGTATATAATTACAATACCTTCGAATGAATATTATCAGACGTAACACAGACATTCGTTTGGCTGTATAGTAATAGACGAGGATGTAGATATTCGTGTATAATTTTGAATTGACGTAGGTATATATGTGTACCTATATAGTATACCGCATAGTAGTTGGACAAGTTGTGCAAACGTTGGCAAACACAATTCCCATTAGAATTCTACGTGCGTATAATTCACGGTCCGGTTATAAAAGTGTTCGTATATATAAGACAATTATATCTAGACGAAAATTGACCCACCAACCTTATGACCAGTATAGGACGAAGGTTCATTGCTTTAAGCTTTGGCCTCCGTAAAAGCGAAAACAGAATTTATATCTGCACGTTGAGAAAATTTTTTTGCACAAAGATATCTGACTTTTGTCACGTACTTATCTACCGTAAGATTTTTTGTCTTTATCTTCATCTTAGCTCGACCTTTTTTTAAATTCTTTTTGTTTTTTTTTTCTTTCATTTTTATGAAAGCATATATCCTGGATTTTAATCTAAAATTGCAAGAATTTTTGCATTTTTAAATCCTCAATGCAATTGTTGATCACTTTGACCCATTTTCCATATAAGTTTGATGACTATCTTCATATTAACGGTATTCCATAACGCGTGGTAAACTGCAATCATCAATATGGCTATTGCTAATTAAACATCAGGGTCAACGGGTTGAGCTAACTTTACTTTTATTTAGCGTAATATAAAAATTTCGAAGATCAGAGGCACCTTCTATAATTAAGCAATTGTAGATTTTCAACCGATAGGTAACGAAGGTCGATTATAAATTTCAGTAACGATCGATATGAAGGCGATATAATTACAGGAGAGATTCGATTGGACTGAGGCGAAACTGCTATCCTTTCTGATAAAATACATAACGTCAATCTGCAGTATCTTAGTTTTCATGTAAATCCAGTCAATTAGGGAGAAGATGTGATGTAGATTTTCTTTCCTTGGATTGAATTTAATTGATTTTTATATTTTTATACCCAATGTTACAACATTTTACCAATCTAAACGATGTTCAAAATTCAAGTATGGATCCTATGAAAAAATTTTCATACAGTTAATTAAACATACCAATCTACCAGGTGGCAGCTATAATTAAATTGATGCATAAATCAACACGTATCAGATCATCTGCAAGCTGCCTTTTTTCGTACAAATTTTTTAAGAATTCTTTCCCTATACCAGCTATGAGTCCAGTTAGACCTTTGGCACCGTCTTATATCCATCCAAGAGATTGGATCTGGTGGCTGAGACGATAGAGGGTCGCAGAACGACGACCGAAAACTCCGAATATCCTACAACTACGTGCTCTGCCATGGCTTTGCTGAAAGTGTGAGTATTTGGATGATCACCGATCAGTCTGAACATACATCTTGAATATAGTTAAACACAGATTACCTTTTCAGAGAATTTTTGATAGAAAAAGTCTGCGCAAAAAACATAAAAATTAAATAAATAAATAAAAACTGTTTACTAGAATTTTTCTAAGGTCGATCGAGAACGTATTTCGTGATACTCATAAGCGATCTTGTTCTAAGAATTACAAATTTTATCGATCAAGCCATTGGCACAACTTTTAGCCGTTGAAATAGAACCTGAATGATTAGCACACTGATTAATTTGTTATCGTATACTGCGAGCCTTTTAGCACAAATCTAGGTGTTTCAGATCTCGCATTTTCACTGTGTCTATTTCACATTAATCTTTATCACTAACTTAGTTAATTCTGATACTAAGCACCGTAAATAAATTTCTTAAAAATAAATTAACGAAGTTATAGAGAAATATTTTCGTTTGTGCTTGACCTCAACGTGTGTGAATATATTTACATTTTACTTGTATGTATTCGTATTAGAAAAATACGTGATCACGTTGACTTGGAGATGCTGCCTGCAGAATCGGAACCGTTTTGGCGGTTGCTTAATGTATTATTTTTGTTTTTCTCACCTGTACTTATACCTGGTGTTCATTTAACGATAAATGTTTGCTTTCCCTCCGAGTCTTATCAAATTTCTGAAAATAAAAGACCCTCAAATTATAAAATTTTCTGAATAGTTTGCGAAGAATTCATTTATCTTTTTATATATGAGACGGAGGCGATGACCCATGTTCACGTCTCGCTTTTAGCCGAAGGTCAAATTTAGCCAGGAGATATAAAACAGTCGAATATCTAATTAAAAACGACTTTTTGTAAAGATTGATTATTGATTTGCTCGTTATATTTAAGAGAATAATTCTCACCACTTAAAAATAACGCGATTACTTCTATCACGCAACGCGTATGTATGTGGAAAATTTTGTACCAATTGAATTGGTAATTGAGACTATAATATCAACGATAATTGATAGGTAATCAACTTAATACGTGAGAGCAAGAGTCGAAGATCGTAATGAATTAATTTATTTTTTAATTATTTCAAAAAGTGTATAGATACCCAAATTGTGAAAATTAATTGACAATATAGTGGACCGTAAAATTATCTACGCGTTATATTTAATTGGCGAAAGAAACAGAAGAGGAAAAAGAGAGAGAAATAAAAAACAAACACTAGTAGCAAAGTTGGGGTTCTTTTTTTTTTATCTCTTGTTGGATAATTTTATTTTATCGAAACTTGATTATTACTTTATCGTATCACTAAAGATCAAAGATCATTAGAGTAATTAATGCGAATGATGAATTAAATATAGAAGATAGTTTGATACAACGAAATTTCGTAAAAATTAATTAAACTTTCTTTTCGAAATTCATATAAGCTAAGCGAAATAATCGTGAGACTGTATCGCTAATGTTTTTTATCTCCTTGCTCTGAGGACTTATGGAAATGATCATTCTACCTCCACGGACCTTTATTATTATAAAACCAGTTCAAGAATGACTCCGGTTTAAAAAAGAAAAAAAAAAAAAAAAATAAGACTTAATAAATATCTGCGTGCAAATTTCACAGCAGCCTGTTATTCCAATGCGTTATAAAATGTTGCATGGTATACCCGTTAATGACTCCGTAACAATTATTTATCATCTGTTGCAGTTATTTATTGAATTATAAATTTAATTTCAAAAGAACTTAACGAGCTTCCTGAAAATCGTTGAATATTCTAATAACGAAACGATCGGTTATCATCTACTTAAAAAAAAAATTCATTTTTCATTTTAATTAGCGTAAGAATATCTACTACAATAATTTTACGTCATATTTTATATAATAATATTCTGACTGAATTGAAGTATTTTATTTAACATTTATTATCGATGATCCTCGATCTATCCGAAAAAAACGATTCAAAGATAGATACAAACTCAGAATAGTAATATAATGAATCGTAATTTCATTACATTCGAATTAAAAAAAATAAATAAACTATAAAAATTATTGAATAAAAATCTTTCAGATTCCGTAGCTATTGGTTTAAATAAATATCGCGATAAAGAAATATCAACATTTTTTAATCCACGTGTTCAGTTTAGAAATTTCATCAAGTGGAATATTATCGACTGAGTAATGTTCAAGTTGTTTGACTAATTGCCACTAGCGCTGATGGCGACAGCATCTTACGGTTTAAAACCGCGAAGAAAATCAAAATTCAAATAGCATATTTATGAAAGAGCAATAACATTGATGTTATAACAGTAAAGGGCAAGCCAAAAGTTTTATAGCAATTTGATATAAGCGAGGATTCTATGACCAAATAAAGGGGAAATATGAAGTACTAAAAGACATTGACACACTTTTTTTAGGACCAACTTCTGTAACGTGAAATTTGGGCCGTTCATAAGATAATTTCTTAGTTTTGGAATTTATTTATGTAATGAATAGACGTTATATATTACATTTATTATAAATATAGATATAATACACTATCTTCTTTTGAAAAAATAACAAAAAATCGAAAATCACGAAATTTTTAAAACTGCGGAGAATCAGGAGAATTTTTTTCGAAAATTCGATATTTGAGAACAGTTTATAATAAAACGTGGACACAATATGTTCAAATTTATGGAATAAAATGGAAATAACAACGAACAAAGAACTTTCTAGATATTTACGTCCGCATAATTTACCATTATATTACATTTTATTACGTTCTATACTTTTATGCAATTCTGAGCAAATGAATTCACTCCTTTCCGCATGATTACGTATATTTATTCATTAGACTAATTTTACATGTAAAATATACCGAAGATTGTTATAGTCAAAAGATATGATAGATCAAACTTTGAGTATAGCAATTCAAAGAAATAGTGCGAAAATTTACACTACATGACAATTACATTTATATACATCTACAAAAAAATTCTATCAAGGTTTTAATTATTTATTAATTCCATGACTTAACATTTTTCAAATACATGAATTACATTTTCACTGCATCGAGCTATCTACAACTGCATTATACGTGAACTTATCGATCAATCTCACCGAATACTACATCCAGAGTACCTATAATAGCTACAATATCAGCTAACATATGTTTTCTTCCAATCATATCCATGGCAGCCAAATGAGCAAAGCCAGGAGCCTTGATTTTGCAGCGATATGGTTTGCTGCTTCCATCGCTGACGAGATACACACCAAATTCACCTTTCGGAGCTTCGATGGCCGTGTATGTAGCACCTGGTGGAACTTGGTAACCCTGGCTGAAGAGTTTGAAATGATGGATTAGCGCTTCCATACTGGTTTTCATTTCGGAACGAGTTGGTCGCGCGATTTTGGCATCGTCGGTACGGATTTCACCCGGAGGCATGTTGTTGAGACACTGATGAATGATTCTCAGGGATTGTCGCATTTCCTCCAAGCGACAGAGATATCTGGAATTTTCTTAAATTAAATTATCAACAAATTACCAAGTAGATTACAAACAGCGTCGCGTGTTTCATCAGAGATCGACAAATGCATTAAGTCTCTGATCATTGAAAAATTCATTACGACAAAGAAAAATATTTACAAAATAACTTTTACATCTCCCAATCAATTCAAAATTCAAGCTACCAAGATTCGAGAGTAAGATTTTGAACCACTTGTTTCAGGTATGTAGCTTTCAAAAACATTGAAAGATTTTCGCTCGTATGATACAATGAATCCAACATCCCATCTTTTACCTATCGTAACAATCTCCTTTCGTTCCGATCGGCACGTCGAAATCGACTAAATGATAGGCGTCGTATGGCTGAGATTTTCTAAGATCCCATTTTATTCCCGAACCACGTAACATGATGCCGCTGAATCCATAATTCAAGGCATCTTCGTAGGAGACTGTACCAACGTCTTGATTACGCACAATCCAAATCCTATTCTCTGTTAAAAGATCTTCGACTTCGTCCAAACGATCCGCAAATTTAGTACTAAACTCGTAGATGTCATCGAGCAGACCCAATGGCATGTCCAGCGCGACTCCGCCTGGTCGGACATAAGCTGCGTGCATTCGAGCACCACTTACACGTTCATAAAATTCAAACAATTTTTCACGCTCTTCAAATAACCAGAAAAGTGGTGTAATAGCACCGACGTCCAAGGCATGCGCAGCGATACCCAGTGAGTGATTCAAAATACGTGTAATCTCGGCGAAGAGAACTGAACAGTATTAGAATCATGGTTGATAATTACTTCAAATTTTCTATGCAATGATATTAGTGACGATAAATCAATTACTTATTTTTTTAAATATTCCTAATATTCATTTTGGTATAAATTCTTTGTAGGTATAATATTCATTTTGTCTGAAAATTACCTAAGAATTTAGAATCTGAGAGTGTGATATCCTAATGGTCGAGATATTGATGTAGTGTTCGTCTCCGAACCCACCAAAAATTATGAATTATAATAGAAAACTCACCACGAATCCATTTAGCCCGAATTGGAATATCGATGTTAAGTAGTTTCTCTACAGCCAATGAGTAGCACTGTTCGTTACACATCATAGATACGTAATCAAGACGATCAAAATATGGCAACGCCTGAGTGTAGGTTTTATATTCAATCAATTTCTCTGTTCCCCGATGTAAAAGTCCGATGTGAGGATCTGCTCTTATGACAGTTTCCCCATCCAGTTCAAGAACTAATCGCAATACACCGTGAGCTGCCGGATGCTGTGGTCCAAAATTCAAAAACGTATTCTGAACTTTTCTTTCTAGAGGTGGTACCAATTCTGCCTTATAAGTCAATGGGTAGAGCGATGTTAACACATCTGGACGCATCACAGGCCCATTAAACTGTTTCAACCATTCAAGATCAGGAGACCACTGATGACCATCTCGATTTTGGCTGAATTGTAATTATACGTAATGACATATTGAGGTTACGTAACGCTTTGTCGAGAACGGGTGTAAATAATATTATCCGAACGATAAATCTTACTTGACAAAATTCAAAGAAGCCCCATTTTTAAGCAGGACCTTTCCGGTCAGGGAAAATGTCTGAGATTTTCTTAAGACTGTCCCTAATACTGCAGCAGCCATGTTCATCAAGGTCTTATTGCTGTCTCGCTCAAATGTTCAAAACATGAATGAATTATCATAGAATACATTTCCTTTTTGCAATTTGATTCGCAACTCGATAATACATCAGGGTTTCCATGGGAATATTTCGATGTTGTTTAGAGTGGATGGTTAAGAAAGTCTTTTTTCTTCTAGAGCAAATTCATAGGATTAAAGAGATTTGAAAATATTTGATTCATCGATAACAATTTTTGAACATCAAAATTAGAATTGTGTGTAAATTTTTTTTTCACTTTTTAACCTACATTAGGCAATAGCCGTAGTATAGTCAACTCTTAATAAGACGTCACAATAACTACTGGAAATGCTTCATGGGTTTATTTTGTCCGTAGGTTATTTAAAAGGTGATAATGATCCTAAACCACTTTGTATGTACATTTGAGCTTGATCGGTTCAATATCTCTCGAGATATCACGAACAAAAGTACAATATTGTCGGTTTGAAAAATGTAACAGCATTGAAGTTAGGTATAATTATTCACTTTATTCTCTTTACACTGTATGAACCTTCCTCCATGAAGGATGTATCATACATTCATACATATGCATAGAATAACTACAACATTGCATACATGTAGAAGCAATGGTCATTTTTACGTATGCATTTACGATCAAAAGTTACAACGAGCTACTGCAAAGCTCACGTGGAAGGTCATCTCTTTGCAACAGCCACAGATGCGATACACCATCCACCATTAGAATAATCAATTACGAATTCATACATAAGTTCAATTGTATTAACAAGCACTTTACTGGTTAGATTAAGTCTTTTCAGTGTCATCGAATACAATTAGTTGAAACTTGATGCATTTTTCAAGAGCAATAATATTTGATCTTAACAGAAAGGGGCGAGCACAAAACTTCGTAGCAATTCGATTCAAACTAGGGTTTTATAACAAAATAAGAAGGATTACGAAGTATCAAAAAGCATTGAAAGACTTCTTACATTTTCACTTTTGGTTCTTCTTCTTGACTTGGTTAGTAAATCGGTCCGGTATCAGGGCAGCATCAAAGAAGTTTCACTACGAGAAAGTATTGTCAAAAATGCTTTACCAATCTTCGAGGCTCTTTTCTCTGTCTATTTCATCTGATTTAGTTTTACTTCTTCGAATGCATTAAGAACTTGCCCTGCAGTCATTTGCTTCTCGCCATACGTCTTAGAATTGGGATTACCATCGCAGTTTCGATGACTTTGAATATAAGGTAAGCGTTTCTCAATCCAATGTTTTCAGGATCCATCTCATTATACTATTGCGTATTTGGTCAGAAGGCACGTGACGCGGGCAGAGCATATTTTCTGACTACCCGATTATTTAATAACTTTGATTTGGTAATTTTATTTATCTTCTATAATGCGGTTTATATTTAAATTATTAAAAGAAAATTAAATTTCGTAAAGAAAAGTTCGATTTAACGCTTCACAACAACGTTAATTGCTTCATAACGACTTCAATAGTGCGTTTTTAACGGCAACCTGTTATTGTTACCCTACTAATTACTTGGCAATTACTTGCGTCATCCCAGGACGCAAGTAACCTGTTTTTTATTTTTTTCCTAATTTGAAGGGATTTACAATAATCGAAGTAAACACCAAAGTTAACGGGTCAAGATGACTGTATATTTATTTCACGTATATTAAAAAATTCGAAAGTCAGACATTACTTCCATTGTTGAACGATTGTTGAACAACGAAGGCATTAAGCCCAGTGGCGCCACGCGTGGGGGAATGTTGCGATTTCGGGGACATTTTTATGTATAGTTACTGCATAGGGCTATAGTTGGAAAAAATTTTAATCGTAAGCGAAGATCGATTTTTTAAAACAAATTATTATTCATAAAGTAGGTAGAAACCTAGTAACAATGACAAAAAAATAATTCATTGTGATACAGAAAAGTTATAATACCATTTCAATCATTTGCGGATATAATTTCAGGTTAGAAAAATATCCGCGGCGTTATGACGTAGTGACAGTCATGCGTAGAAACCACAATCTCGCGAAGCGAGTGTCTTTCTAACCTAAAATCATATGCGAAAATGATTAAGAGGGTATTATAACTCTTATGTATGGAGATGAATTATTTTTCTATCATTGCCGCTAGATTTCTACTTACCTCATGAACAATAATTTGTTTAAGAAAAAAACAACTTTTGTTCATGAATAGAATTCCGCAGGCTTATATCCCCTATGGAGCCTGTGTAAAAGTTGTGCTTGTTATTTCGCGGTGTTGCCACTATGGACGCTTCAATAGGTTCTCATATCCCCTCCAACCTATTTCTCACAGCGAATATTCATTTTGTCGATTTTGAAATCTTCTGTGGAATGTACTGACGTAATCTGTAACGTTTTCTTTTGTTAAAGAGAATAGTTGGAGTTTAGATGACTGGCCGCTTTGCAAATATAGAATGACAAATATAGAGGTGAGATACATTTTGCAATATTCGACTTTGTAACCACCACGTTTACCAAGCGAGTTTTCGGAATTGCATGACCTATACGACAGCCACTGAGGCTATACATGCTTATGGATGATTTTACGTGAGAAGAACCAGTCAGATCTTAGATATTTTTTTGAACTCCGCATGCCAATACTTCTTGAGAATTTTCGTGCCAAAATATATTATAATTATCTGATTCTTCTCACGTGGGATTGCCCCTAAATATATAAAGTCGACGGCGTAAGAGCTCGCCAGATTAAATACCTACTGCGAATATGAATTATACTATACTAAGCAATGCAGTGATTTCCAAATTCATCCAGGTTTGATAAAACTCGACCAGAAACTTATACCTAAAGAGTATCTCCGAAACCTTAATGCAATTATAGCAAGAACCCCGATCTGAATAGCTTTGATCATCAGGGCCCGTTTGGCAACCTGCTGTCTGGCGACAGGAATCGTATCATCATTTTCGTTCATCAGATATCTTCGAATGCCCAAGAAGTATGTGGTAGTGTATTCCTCCCAGTTCATCTCCGTTAAATCAAAGTTGAAAATATCTCGATCTGTTGGATTCATATACCGCTTCAGTTCTTCGACGTTGTTCCCTTCGAATTCGAATTCGCGGTATGTAACGAATTCGAATGATTCCGCCATCTTGTTCAACTTGGACTGATAGCGCCGAAATCTGTAACCATATAATAATTGTGTTAACTTATCATATACCTATATGACTTGTCTTTTAGAAGGTTGGAATCGGTCCGAAAACATAAGCTGATGTATGTGGGTATTTCTCAAAAAAGTGGCCCTTAACTTGAATCAAACGTGGAAAAAATGTTGTTTCAAGGTATATCCTTTGGCAGTAGATTGTTTTATTGTTTGGACCTGCAGAAAGATCCTCCAAAAGTGTGCCTCGAAAAAATAATTTTTCCACCTATGAGTCGAATTCAGGGCCACTTTTTTTTGGAAATCCACAAATCACTTCTACATATCTTCAGTATTTAATCAAAGAGTTGTAAGTACAGACTCAAGAAACTTCTTACCTTGGCTTCCCACCAAAGACCCGGATGAAAGTGTCTACCAGGATTGCAGGTAGCATCTGCTCCAGTAGATTACTCAGCGTGCACTTTAGTCTACTATCAGTCATCGTAATTTTCGGACTCGTGAAGACATCGCTCATGGTATACTTCCTTGTAGAGCTGTCAATTGTGAGTATAAACTCTCCCCACGATATGGGCTTGAACGGTCCGGAGACGCAGTTGTAAACGCGTACATTTGGTACGAGTTTTGTGCCATCTCTGTTACCTGATAATCATTCACAAGCTTACTCAAGGAGGGTTTCAAACATACATTTTGATGAATTCAACACACTTGCACAAAGTGATCCATATAAGGAATCCCGTAGAGCAGAAAAAGAGGATTTATTGAGTCACTTTCTGTAATACAGGACAAAATCAATGAATATGAGAACCAGCGCGGAATTATGGACCGAGGAGTTTCTTCGATCTTAACACGAATAATTGTTTTTGAAACACAAAAAATTCTACGTTAATAAATGAATGCATAAAATAAAAAGTAGTAAATAAAATAAGAAGTAATTTTATTAGATGATCTGTCATTTCGGAGTAGCAGAAGATTGAGAAAAAATGTTTCGAACTTGGCGATTCATCTACTCACTCAATAACTATCTATTATGAACTCTTATAGCAATTTCTGATAAGAACTTGAAAAGTAAATGCACAGGGTCTGTATCCATACGTGCCCATCTTATGAGAGCTTAGAACTCAAATTCACGCTTCAGTTATTATAAGCTATCGACATTAAACATACCTATCTCCCAGGCGGCAGTTATAATAAAATTGATGCACGAATCAACAGGTATGAGGTCAGCTACAAGCTGTTCTTTACCGCATACCCTTTTGATCAATCCCTTCCCTGAACCAGCCATGAGTCCAGTTGGTCCGCTATAAGCGTCTACCCAACCGGGGATTGGCTCTCTCCAGGCAGCTGAGACGATAGAGGGTCGCACAATAACGACTGGCAACTCGGTCGAATATCCTGCAACTACATTCTCTGCTAGGGCTTTACTGAAGGTGTAAGTATTTGGATGATCTCCGATCAACCTGAACAATCGTATTAGAGAAAGAAATTATATTGACGTAAAGATGTATTTGAGTTTCCGTTGCGCAAGCTCTTCAACAAATCGCGATGTACACTGCTCCTATTACCTGGAAACGATCAATTCCAGAAGGTCGTCGTTCAGACCTTCGACGCAATTTTTCACTAAATTCAGGTCAGCGGGTGGCGGATATACGCGCTCCTCAATTACTCCAGGGAGAATGCAGTTCGAGTAAGCTGTGGACACGTGGACAATGGAGCAAACGCTGGTCATGCCTCGACATAGCTCCAGGAGCGCCCTAGTGCCGTCAGTGTTCATCGCTACCGCGATTTTCAGAGGCTCATCGAACCTGACTGTGGCTGCCAGGTGGAATACCACCGACACTGTCTCTTGTAGCAGGTGCCTATCTTCAGCGGAGATTCCCAAGTCAGGCAGGCTGACATCCCCGGAGATGGGAACGAGCCAGTCCTTCCGGCTTGTCCTCAAGGAACGGACCGCGTCGAAAGCTCGGGAGGTCATTATCTCATTGACCCTGTCTGGAGGAAGCATCTTTTTTTTCTTGCGAACCAGAACGTAGATCGGTCCGATTTCAGGGCATGATCGAAGAAGCTTCTCCACCAGCACTTTTCCCATGAAGCCCGTGGCCCCGGTAATGAACACGGCCTTACCGCGGTACCATTTTGCAATGTCGGACTCATATTCTTGCTTTTGCTTGGTTGACATTTGCCCACAGAACGTATGCACTTTAAAACAACGTTTATACTTTCAAAGAGTGGTCCCTCATTCGATGCGTGAATAATTGCAGATGTTCGTTCAACGTATAACAAAGACCGACTATAAATTGCAACAATCGGTATCACAGCAAAAGAAGCGGAGCCATAATTAGACGACGGCGATACAATGTCACAGTTGTCCCAGGCCTTCACTTTTATATCGCTTTTCGGCTTCGGGCTACCTTTGATCAGCAGTAAAAACTTGTTGAATATACTCCGCTCAGCCAATGGTGTGTATAGAATAGTTTTCCGAAAAAAAGCAGTACCCCCACCATTGACGCGACTCGGCAACGAAAACATTCAAATCACTCTCTTTCAATGTTGCCGCACGCCGGCCAATGTTCATCATGTATAGAACCTGGCCACGGATGGGGGAAGCGTTCAAATACAAAATAGGGTAAGCGGCACTATTAGCAGAGCGGACTATTACATTTTTTCTTTTCGCGACAGTAGTGGGTAATGGCGAGTCATAACAAATAACGTCACTGGGGCCAGCAGGCCATTTTCCCTTCCCCCACTCCTCCCAAGAGTCGCCTGCCTCAGGTCGACCCCGTACTTCCCCCCTCGTGGCCGACCAGATCAAAGAGCAGGCCTGCAGGTAAAAATCAAAGATGGCCTCGTCTGCAGCGAGGGGGAGCGACACCTAACACCTGCGACAGGCGACTCTCGGGAGGAGTGCGGGAGGGGTAAATGACTTACTGGCGCTAGTAACGTCATTTGTTACGACTCGCCATGGCTGTCACCCACTACTCGCAACTCATTAATTCTTCAAGGCTGGTCAATTTTCTTTATTTTTTTTTTTGATTTTCTAGTTTCTCAGTATTGGATATTTACGCAATTCCAAGAAAAAGACCCACGCTGCAGTTACACGTGTGCGAACTCATGCAAAGATTACAATCCGTTCTTTACTACACTTATACACAAATCATCTCTTCAAAGAATTTTTGACAGAATAAGTTTGACGTCTTAAATAGAAGATGTTAACATCATTCTCTTGTTCACCGTTACTAACCACGACGTTTATTGTAAATAACAGTCTTGTTCGAGACCTTAAACTGAACTCACGTATCTTGAATATAACCCAAACTTTTATCCAAATATCTCCAAACTCCATTTATTGTCTATTTACTCTTATTTATTCACCTAGAGAACCCCTTGATTAATTTACGGACCTCTTAGACCCCCGTTCCGTAACAATATGTTCAATTTTACATCTTTGGAAATCTGGACCAATCCTTGCGTTTTAGTCTTGCAAGATCAATCCGCAGAGCGATGATGGTCTGCCTCCGCTCATTTCTCTGGATCTTGCACCCGAAAGATTTCTAAGCATCTATTATATATCGCCAATAGCTTGTTCAATGTCGTCCCTAGTTATTTGTGCAAGACTCACGGAAGATTTACGCAAACCATTTTGCCCGCAGCCACCCACCCACCCACTCACACACACACACACACACACACACTTCTCTAAACTGTGGTGAATAAAATCTAGAACGAAACTTAATTATTTTGTTCAGTTTGAGAATCAGTACAACACCAACGTTGGTAAGTGAAAAACTCTTTTCACAGTTCTGAGTTCTTTGTATATTGTCATAGCATAGTTGAACGGTGTCTTTTATTATTAGTTTATTAGTGGGAAAGTACTTGTTATATGCGTGATAGGTAAATTTAGAACTTATTTTAAGAATTTTTTGTGAATAGTAATAGATTTATTTCATTCCGGGAGTTTGTTAATATTTACGAAGTAAGAATGATTGGAAATAATAGGATCGGATATGATATCGGATTGGAAATAATAGGATCGGATATGAATGTTAATTATTCCATATATGAATGATTGCCTACGTATCTTCGATGAGTTAGCATTGTCCAGCTAGGGACGACGTTGAACAAGCTATTCGCAATTCCCGCGTGTAGGTGCTCGGAAATCTGTCAGGTGCAAGATCCACGGAAATAAGCGGAAGCAGACCATTATCGCTCTGCGGATGTATCTTGCAGGGCCAAAATGCAAAAATTGGATTAAATTTAACAATACTAGGCTTTAAGCTATACTAGAGTAAGATAGAGTTCGTTAATTAAAATAGACGCGAGTCGAGACGTTAGTATTGGAAATTTTGTCATTTTTAAGAATCTTTATTAAAATTCAACAAACAGGTCTCAATCTATGGATTCTCATTCTTGAAAAGTTATTATTCATCTCCGACGAATCACAGTGAAGGGATTATCGTTTGGTCAGGTTTTTAAAATTCCATTCAAAGATTGTATTGAATTAGTTTTAAACTAGGATTTCGTAAAGATGTCAAAACATACAGCCTTGAAAAGTTTCGATCTCAATTAAAAATACAGAAAATACGAAATTTTATAATTCAAACTATTCTAGAGTTGGGCCGGGATCGAAAATTTGTCAGACTCTGTTTCTGTAGATGAGAAACAAATACAAAAAATAACATTACAAATAACAGGACACGGTTCTTCTTCGTACGATTTGGCGTGTAACATTCCATACGTGAGTATGAACAATCGAATAATGAAAATTGATTTTTCGAAAAACAATAGTCACTCTACTCCGGAAAAATAAGAAAATTATGAGCGCTAGTGGTTAGAGTTCGTTGCATTCATAAGTTGTTACAACGTATCACCTACCGTTGAATGAATAATATAAATCAGTTAACGGTATTGCGTATATGCACAGCCGTAGAACGTGAACCTTTTCTAAGTCTGCTTTGACCGATAGAAAATTTGTTTAATTTCAGACCCCACGTGAATAACTTTCGGATATCGAAAAATGTTCTGTTTTATCATCAATTACAGGTGACAGCATTGGATGTCACTATTATTGTGTGACCTATTGCTGCATATCACTGAGTTTTTTCAACTTGTCCAATTTAATGATGATATTCAGGTAAATAAGTAGAGATGTTTTAACCCTAGCAAGCCACACCTATTTTTAGTGCCTTACTTCGTCATAGTTGGTCTCTCAGGCACAAGAAATGTTGATAAGTGATCTACTGTATTGATGAAAGAAGTAGCCTAATGGGCACATGATATCGACGCCCGATACGAATAAAAGCACGAGTCAACAGTTTCTTTAATTATTTGGGTATCTAATAAATCAGTGAACATGAATAATAAAATTATATCGAGTTTTTCTTTTTAGAATTATGAATTTCCAACGTTATAATTTATTATCCTATCGGAAAGTTGCTTACATTCGAGTCAACCTGAAACATGGTCTTTTTCCCCCGGAAACCGAAACGTGCTCTTTTCCACCCGGAATTTGAAACGTGCTCCTTTCCACCCGGAATCTGAAACGTGCTTTTATTCGTATCGGGCGTCGATATGTTGTAGGCAACCATAAAATATGTCATGTTCGTATGGATATCATATGGACATGGTTTTCTTTCCGTGCGATTTGCGCGGAATACAAAAATCTACCGTCGGTCCATCAGACCGCGGTGTGGCTTGCTAGGGTTAACATTCATGAACTTTTCATCTCGAAACTATCAAGTTTGGTGAAAAATTTTAAGGGCCAAAAAATAGCGTAATTTTATGCAAAGATTCTTGGATAATAATTGCTGAATTTTTTCCTACATCTAACTTTTTATTACAGATTCTTTAATTGCTTGAAAATATCAAAAATTGTTAATCAGAAATTCTGCAATAATTCTTCAAAAATCTTTCTATGAAATCACACACTTTTCGTCCTCTGCACTTTTTCTCCGAACTTTATAGTTTATGAGTGAAAAGTTCTTCAAAAGACAGTAATCTCTGGATTGTTTACCTGAATATCATGAAAAATTGGTATCTTACAAAAAAATGTTCCATACAAAAGTCGTTTGATTTTTTAAGTAAAATAAAATTACGTTATAAAAAATATAAGTTTCCATTTGAAAAAACGAAGTTGATCTTGAAATAATCTTTAAACCCTACGCCAATTGAAAAATAAAAAATACTGTTATCTTTCCCCCTTGAAACGATACAACTTTTGCTTATAAAGTCTTGCTCGAAGACGTCTTGGTTCCGAGATAAAAGTTCGCAACAGGATGAAATGAACACCCCGTACAATATTTTATTATTTTTATTTTCTTCTCGTCTTCCTTTTCCTATACTCTTCTTTATTATGTGGGAGGCTTATTATGGCGACAATTCGACGACATAGAACGAGGGCAAGTGATCCGGCCACATTGAAAACGGGCAAATCTGTGCGTCCTTGCACTACGACGAGGCGTTATTTTACCATCTGGTTCTCTTTCTCGCGAGGAATATTGAATTTTGTATATTTCCAAAGTAGAGTCATTTCGAGGTCTTGTTGGCTTGCTGCGGAGGCAGAGTTAGATTAGGTTAGTTTTAAAGAAAATTGGAAATTCTGCGAATCATCAAAGTTTTGTCATTTTAATTGAACCGGCTAAATAATTGATACTTCGATATATTTTATTTACCAATCCGAAAGGAAGGAGTACTTAACACTGCCTTTTCCCGGCGAATTCCTCTAATTTGTTTTTCTTGGTATGTTTTTTGTGCCTCGATTTCTATCATTCGCGTGATTATTTAATTTTTTTTTTTTTGTACGTATTATTTTTATTATTATTAAAATTATCAATTAAGGTTGAGACCGCTATCTGCATCAGATTAGAAATGATAGTTTGAGTCGACTATAACGAGTACACTTTCAACATTTTCTAATACATTGAAATAACAGGCTGCTGCAAAATGTAGAAGTTAATTTTTTTTAACACGCCGTCATTCTTGCAACTAGTTCTATTACGAAGGATCATGAAGGTGAAACATCATTTCCATATCTCCTCAAAGCAAGGGAATAATAAACGTTTTAAATGCAAGCTTATTCTTGACTAATTAAATTCAATTTCATTCATTATGAGTTCCGCCTCACGCTGTTACGTATTGAGTTGATTAGCTGTCAATTATCGTTTATCAAGTTTCAATTACCAGTACAATTGGTAAAAAAGTTACATGAAATTAATTCATCAACTTATCAATTTCCATAAATCCTCAGAGTAAGAGAATAATAATGAACGTTTACAATGCAAGTGTATTATTAAGTAATAAAAATAAATTAATTTATTACGATCTTCGACTCTTGCCCTCACACATTGAGTTGATAACCTAATCGATTATCGTTAATAGAGTTTCAATTACCAATTCAATTGGCAAAAAACTTGCATGCAACTAATTAATTAAATTGTCAATATGTTGCGCGACAAAGACGACCGTGTTGTTTTTAAGTAGTACAAATTATTCTCTCAATTGAAACGAGTATGCATACCATAAGAAATATGATATTTCTAAATCACTTCGATTATTTTTCATCTCTACGCATTTGAAGAAAAAAATATATCTCTGCTGCGAGTATGCTGCAAGTGATTACCCATTAAATTACAACAGGATAATAGTTTCAGATGGTCAGTAAAAACGTACTATTGAAGTTGTTATAAAATAATTAATATTGCTGTTTCGGGACGGGCTAAAATTTTCGTCGCGAAATTTTTATTTCCGAGAACAATTTAAATATGAACTGCATGCAGAGGATATAGGTAATCACCAAATCAAAGTACATCAATAATCAATTTTCACAAAAGTCGCTTTCTATTTGATATTTGACTGTAATAAATCTCATGGCTAAGCCTGACCTTCGGTTAAAAGAAAAGCGTGGATACTAGTCATCGCCTTCATTACATGCGAGAAGATGAACGCATTCTACGCAAACTATTCGGAAAATTATACAATCGCCATGAGGGCAGACAAACACTTTTCGTTAGAATCGTTAGACAAAAAAATTAATATGAAGTACGGTGCAAATACGAGATCTGAAACAGATGTAGATCTGTACTAAAAGGCTCGCAGTATTCGGTAACAAATTAACCCCTGTGCTTATCGTTGTATTTCAACGGCCAAAAGTTGTGCCAACGGCTCGATTACAGTAGCACTCCAATTATCCAGACTAATTAGGGTTCGAGCCGATCCAGATATGCAGGAATCCGGAAAATTGGCGTAGCTCAGGAACAGTTAAGAAAAAGCGATGTCTGACAAAGTGAGAAGCCAATTTTTATTGATAAAAACTAACTAGGCAGACATACTTAATATTCTATTAAAATGACATACGTTAACGTATGTAGTTAAAACAAAAATTAAAATACAGTATTGTATGCAAATTCATGCAAGTAATTCTGTACAATGTAGTATAACTAGGCCTCGTAAAGGTCAAGGTGATGCATCCTCAGCGCGCTTCTAACGATTTATTAATTTACGTTTATTATTTTCCCCCGAATCCATTCGGATGATTGGGGATCGGGAATCTCGATGATTAGAGTCCGGATAATTGGAGTCCTACTGTAACAAAATTTGTTATTCTCAGAACAGATCACTTATGAGCGTCATGAAATACATTTTTGATAGACCTTGGAAGAATGTTAGTGAATGTAAATAGTTTTTTTTCCTAAAGCGTACACCTTCTTCTATGAAAAATTATCTGAAAAGGTTATCTGTGTATAAGCATAGTAAATGACAGAGTACTGCAGTCTGGGATTTCTACTTGGAATTCTGTAGCGTCCCGATAGTGAAAAAAACAGAAAATCAAAAAGAAAAAAATCGACCGTGAAGAATTAATGAGTTGCGATAAGATAAACGTACTTATTCAACAAATTTTTCCAGGTGAACGCAGCGATGAAATCACAGTCAACCAGAGGTTGACCGGAGCCAGGAAACGATATAAAAGTGAAAACCTCGATTAGCATTGGCACTATATCTCCGTTGTCTAATCTCGGTTCTGCTTCTTTTGCTGTGATGCCGATTATTGCAATCTATAGCCGGTTTTCGTTGTCCTTTGGACGAAAATCTGCAATTGATTACGCATCGAACGGGCAACCGCTCTTCAAAAGTATCATACGTTATTGTGGAGTGGATACGTTTCGTGGGCAAAGGTCAACCGAGCAAACGCAGGCACATGAGTCGGATATCGCAAAATGGTACCGCGACAAAGCTGTCTTCATAACCGGGGCCACGGGGTTCACGGGAAAAGTGCTGGTGGAGAAGCTTCTTCGATCATGCCCTGAAATCGGCCCAATCTACGTTCTGGTTCGCGAGAAAAAAAAGATGCTCCCTTCAGACAGGGTCGATGAGATGATGACCTCCCGAGCTTTCGAAGCGGTCCGTTCCTTGAGGACAAACTGGAAAGACCAGCTCGTTCCCATCTCCGGGGATGTCAGTCTGCCTGACTTGGGCATCTCCGCTGAAGACAGGCGTTTACTGCAAGAGAAAGTTTCGGTGGTATTCCACCTGGCAGCCACAGTCAGGTTCGACGAGCCTCTGAAAGTCGCGGTAGTGATGAACACTGAGGGCA
The DNA here is from genome assembly GCA_963924015.1 of Macrophya annulata. Classification (NCBI taxonomy): domain Eukaryota; kingdom Metazoa; phylum Arthropoda; class Insecta; order Hymenoptera; family Tenthredinidae; genus Macrophya; species Macrophya annulata. The sequence goes on along the minus strand of OZ001258.1, from coordinate 34,525,540 downwards.
CCAGGGTTCTGTTGGAGTTGTGTCGAGGTATGACAAGTCTCTGCTCCATCGTCCATGTCTCCACGGCTTACGCGAATTGCACTCTCCCAGTAATTGAGGAACGCGTATATCCGCCACCCGCTGACCCGAACCTAGTGAAAAATTGCGTCGGAGGTCTGAACGACAATCTTCTGGAACTGGTCACACCTAGGTAATGGGAGTAGTGTTCATCGCGACTTGTTGACGAGCGTGTGTAACGGAAACTTGAATACATCTTTACGTCGATATATTTGCTTTTTTCAATTCCAATGATTTTTCAGGTTGATCGGCGATTATCCAAATACTTACACCTTCAGCAAAGCCCTGGCAGAGCACGTAGTTGCAGGATATTCGACCGAGTTGCCGGTCGTCATTGTGCGACCCTCTGTCGTCACAGCTGCCTGGAGGGAGCCAATCCCCGGTTGGATAGACTCTTACAGTGGACCAACTAGAATCATGGCTGCTTCAGGAAAGGGATTTATCAAAAATTTATACGGAAAAAGGCAGCTTGTAGCTGACCTGATACCTGTGGATTCGTGCATCAATTTAATTATAGCTGCCGCCTGGGAGATAGGTATGTTTAATGTCGATAGTTTACAATAACTGAAGCGTGAATTTTAGTCCCGAACTCTTATAAGATGGGCATGTATGGATGCGGACCGTGTGCATTCACTCTTCAAGTACTTATCAGAAATTAAAGTGAGATCTCATAATAGATAGTCATTGGGTAAGTATAAGGTGGATCACCAAGTTTTGAACATTTTTTCTCAATCTTTCGCTACTGTAAAATGAAAAATCACTCAGAGAATTTCCTTCGTTTTTTTTTTCTTTTGTCCTTTATTCAAGCAAAAATATCATGATATTCTAGAAACCTGTTTCTAATTTGTTATAACGTCCAATAATTCGCATCTTTTTATATCTAGAAAACGACCTGGTAATACGGATCGGTCAGGACATGGCGAATATTGACCAATTAAGAAATCATTTATACTACGAATCAAACACGTTTCACGATAATTATCGACAATAATAATAAATCATCGCATCAAAGCCAATGAAAATATACTTTCAAACTGGCTTCTTTACACCATAGGGAAAACTTTAACATTATCTTGCAGAAAAGTTGTTATTATTTTGATTCCGTAATTTATTAATTAATAATTCTTTTTGTTTTGAAAATAATTATTTATGATAAAATAGAAGCAACTCCTCGATCCATGAATCCGCGCCGCTTCATATTCATTGACTTTGTTCTATTCAAGAGAGGTGATTCAATAAATCCTCTCTTTATGCTCTGCGGGATTCCTTATGGATCACTTCATGCAAGTGTGTTGAATTTATCGAAATGTATATTTGATACCCCCCTCGAGTATAAATATGAATGATTATCAGGTAACAGAGAAGGCACAAAACTCGTGCCAAATGTACGCGTTTACAACTGCGTCTCTGGACCGGTTAATCCCATATCGTGGGGAAAGTTCTGTCTAATAGTTGACAGCTCTACAAGGAAGTATGCTATGATCAACCCCTTCACGAGTCCGAAATTCACGGTGACCGATAGTAGATTAAAGATCACACTCAGTAATTTACTGGAGCGGATGCTGCCCGCAATCCTAGCAGATACTTTCATCCGAGTCTTTGGTGGAAAGCCAAGGTAACAAGTTTCCTGAATCTGTACCTACAAATCTTTGTACAGTAGGGAGGTCCTTAGTTTGCGTATTTTTGAAATCTAATACTGCTGCCCCCCAGAATTCTTCGAAATATATTTTAAAAAATGGTTGTGAAATTTGAGCCTTTAATATTATTATTAACACGTGCCCCAAAGCGACCAAAGTTTCAAATGCAAATGTACATGTTTTTTTGTACATGGATTGTACATATATTCTTATCTCACGTGATAATTGATAAAAAATTCTTAAACTTGTCTCAATTGTTACCAACAACAAGAGGTACAAAAAGGTATATTTATTATTTTTTTTCTTGCAAATAAATTTCAGAATTATCAACTTTACATTTTTTTTTTCTCTTTTCCGGGACAAGTCGGAAATTTATTTTCGACAAAAAATATAATAAAAATCCCTTTTTTATCTCTTGTTGTTGGCAACAACTATGCCAAGTATCAGAATGTTTGATCCATTATCACGTGAGATAACAATTGTCATACAATCCAGGCCCAAAAATACGTGTCACTTTGCATTTAAAACTTTGCTCGCTTTGGGGCACGTGTTAGTAATGATATTAAAAGCTCAAATCTTACAGACATTATTTTAAATATATTTGAAAAGATTCTGGAAGGCGGCTGTATTAAATTTCAAAAATACCCAAAATAGAGACCACCCTATTATACAATTTATATTCTTGGACCGTTTCCAACTTTCTATAAAACAACTCATGTGGTAAAATGACACTTATTATATGGTTGCAGATTTCAGCACCATCAGCACAGGATGACCAAGATGTTGGAATCGGTCGAATACTTCACATCCCACCAATTTGAATTTAGAGGGGACAACGTCGGAGAACTAAAACGGTGTCTGAATCCAGCAGATCGAGATATCTTCAATTTCGATTTAACGGAGATGAACTGGGAGGAATACACCAATACATACTTCTTGGGCATGCGAAGATACCTGATGAACGAGACAGATGACACGATTCCTGTAGCCAGACAGCAGATTACCAAACGGGCCCTGATGACCAAAGCTGTTCAGATCGGAGTTCTTGTTATAGTAGCATTCAGTTTTCAAAATTACTCTCCGAGTATAATCGAATTTTATCAGACCTGGATAAATTTGTGAATAACTGCCTTGCGTAATATATTCATGGGAGTAGACATTGAATCCGGAGTTCTTACGGCATCGCGTTTATATTTTTAGGGGCGATTTCACCCAAGAAGAATCAGTGAGATTTCAGATATTTGAAAAAAATTCCGAATGCTAAAGGATTTTGCAATTGATGCAAAATTTATCGAGATATTTGTGACTGAAAATTTCCGCAAAATATTAACAAATACATGGTTCAGTTAATGTCCATGCACGCCAGAAACTTTGAACATTTTTTTCTGGGGAACAAAAAAGCCATCACCAATTTTCTCTTTCAAACTTCTCAATACTCCGTACCGGGTACCATGTGTGGTGGCTGCAAAGTCAAACATTGCGATAAAATGTACCACCTCCATGTATATTTGCACATCTATATATTTGCAAAGCGGACAATTTTTACAAGGTTTGACCCTGTACAATATTCGTCACGAATTTATAATCACCCTGTATATAGTATAAAAAAAATTATGTGAGCCACAATAACAAGCAGATTGTACATTCCCAAGAAATATATTGAAGCATAATCTTTCATGTTCATGTGCTTTACATTCATAGAAGCGAATTTATCAGACACGACAAACTCAAATTTTTAATGCAATAATCAAGTTTCAATACTAAAATCTTTTCATCTGTATAAAATTCCAACTCAATTCGAGCAGCGTAATCTTCAGAAGACCGAAAAAAAACTGAAAAGAAACATTCTAAATATTTATCAAGTAAAAATTCCCTTGGCCCTGGTTCGAACGGAGACCTTCTCTATTCAATTCGTAATAAGCTTCTTTATTATAGTCTTATCTCAACTTCTCAGGTGTGGAATTCCATACCTTCAAAAATTTCAGGGTATGGCTAACTCCATACCATCCATACGTAAATCGCCGGGCTTGCACTATGCTATAATTGTGTTAGTGTTCACGGTCACTCTTTTCCAGTGATCAAAAAAAGAAGGAACGCCTCTCTATGTTATTCATGTAGTCATAAGAAAACACTCATGTCAATTCAATTATATCAATATCAATCTTTATCATGAAATATTATCGACGGAGCAATGTTCAAGTAGTTTGACTAATAGACACTAGTGTTGATGGCCACAGCACTGTACGGTCTATTCCATGGTCCTAAGAATAGGGACCGTGCGTAGTATCAGAAAATTTTGAAACGTTTCGATCAGCACCATCTACGCGAAATTTGTATCGTTCGGAAAATAACTTTTTCGTTTTGCATTTTATATTTAAAATCCGAAGATGATATGTTGATTTTATTGTAAATAGGTATTTCTGTCGTGTTCGTAAATAATAAGCAAGACTTGACTATTACGATCATTGTTACCTAATTTTAAACAGAATTTAAAAACTGCATATAACTTGAAAAATGTTCAAAATTCGAACGCAGATTATAATAAAATCCGGACATCCAGATATCCAAAATTTCGGATTAATCGGTTTAAATATGGAATAAAACGATAATAACAAACAAAAAAAACTTTCTAGGGACTCACGGCCGCATATAATTTATCATTATATTACATCTTATTACGTCGTACTTTTATACATTTCAGAGTGTATATATGTATTTCTTAAAATATTATTGCGTTAAAAAACCGATGGTAGTTTGTCAATAGAGCCGACAGAGCAAACGCTGAGTAATTATTCAAAGAAGCAGTAGGAGAAATAATACTACTACATGACTATTACATTTATGTATAAAACAAATTCTATCAACGTTTTCTTAGTTTATTAATTCCATTACTTGTAATTTTTCAAGTACATAAATTACATCTCCACTGTATCCATCTATATACAACTGTATTATAAGTGAACTCATCGATCAATCTCGCCAAATACTACGTCCAGAGTACCGATAATAGCTACAATATCAGCCAACATATGTTTCTTCCCAATCAAATCTAAAGCAGCTAAATGAGCAAAGCCAGGAGCCTTAATTTTGCAGCGATATGGTTTGCTGCTTCCATCGCTGACGAGATACACACCAAATTCTCCTTTCGGAGCTTCGATGGCCGTGTATGTAGCACCTGGTGGAACTTGGTAACCCTGGCTGAAGAGTTTGAAATGATGGATTAGCGCTTCCATACTAGTTTTCATTTCGGAACGACTTGGAGGGGCGATTTTAGCATCGTCTGTACGGATTTCACCCGGAGGCATGTTGTTGAGACACTGATGAATGATTCTCAGGGATTGTCGCATCTCCTCCAAGCGACAGAGATATCTGGAATTTTTTTAAATCAGATTATCAACAAAATACCAAATAGATTATGGATAGCCTCGCGTGTTTCATCAGAGATCGACAAATGCATTAAGTCTCTGATCATTGAAAAATTCATTATGACAACGAAAAATATTTACAAAATAATTTTTACACCTCCCAATCAATTCAAAATTTAAGCTACCAAGAGTAGAGAGTAAGATTTTGAACCATTTGTTTCAGGTATGTAGCTTTTAAAAACATTGAAAGATTTTCGGTCGTATAATACAATAAATCCAACATCCCATCTTTTACCTATCGTAACAATCTCCTTTCGTTCCGATCGGCACGTCGAAATCGACTAAATGATAGGCATCGTATGGCTGAGATTTTCTAAGATCCCATTTTATTCCCGAACCACGTAACATGACGCCGCTGAATCCATAATTCAAAGCATCTTCAGAGGAGACTATACCAACGTCTTTAGTACGCGCGATCCAAATCCTATTTTCCGATAAAAGATCCTCGACTTCGTCCAAACGGTCTGGAAATTTGACACTAAACTCGTAGATGTCGTCCAGCAGACCCAATGGCATGTCCAGAGCAACTCCACCTGGTCGGACATAAGCTGCATGCATTCGAGCACCGCTGACACGTTCGTAAAATTCCATCATTTTCTCACGCTCTTCAAATAGCCAGAAAAATGGTGTCAGAGCTCCGACGTCCAACGCATGCGTGCCGATACCCATAATGTGATTCAAAATCCGCGTGATCTCAGCAAAGAGAACTAAACAATATAAAAATCATAATTAACCATTATTTCAAGTCTATTTACCTATTTGTAACGATAAATTAAACTCTGTCTCAAAACTTTTGTGATTTTCATTTTGATAACAATTTTACAAGCTTATTAATACTTTTATTCCTGTTTTCATTTCTTCTTGTAACATTATGTTCCAATTTGTTCGAAAAATTAAAAATGTTCATCCTACAGAATAATAAATGCACATGAATCAAGTTTAATCCAAATGCCACGTTTTACTGCTTCAAGATTTACTAGTGTCTTTAGAAAGACAAAGAAACATAAAACAAAAAAAAAAAAAAAATTACCAAGAGATACTCACCGCAAATACCCTTAGCTCGAATTGGATCATTGATGTAATCGATGGATGTTTGGGTAGGTAGATTGTTAAGAGATCAGCATAGCTGACTCGTCACATTCTGCACTACTGTGTGTGACGAGCAGCTTGGCATGATTTCCAGGGATTAGGATATTTGGGATTCTGAAGAGGGTATGAATAAGAGGACAGATTATAGGTAGTCAGTTAATTGATAAGATATAACAATAGGAGTGAATGAAAATTGGTGAAACGTACGGCTAATGCTGCCCAAATATGAGTTAAGAAAAAAAATATTAAATATTAATCCCAAATAATAATGAATTTACTCTAATCCAGTTTAGCCCAAGCACTACCTTTCACTGCGTCAAGAATTGCTAGTTCCCTAAAATGAGAAAGAACCAAAAAAGAAGTTGAATTTAAAGAAGATACTGACCGCGTATCCACTTAGCTCGAATTGGAACATCGATGTTAAGTAATTTCTCAACAGCCAATGAGTAGCACTGTTCATTACACATCATAGATACGTAATCAAGACGATCAAAATATGGCAACGCCTGAGTGTAGGTTTTATATTCGATCAATTTTTCTGTTCCCCGATGCAAAAGTCCAATGTGTGGATCTGATCTTATAACAGTTTCTCCATCTAGCTCAAGAACCAAACGCAATACACCGTGAGCTGCAGGATGCTGTGGTCCGAAATTCAAAAACGAATTCTGCACTTTCCTTTCCATAGGTGGTACCAATTCTGACTTGTAAGTCAACGGGTATTGTGATGTTAACACATCTGGATGCATCACAGGCCCATTAAACTGTTTCAACCATTCAAGATCAGGGGACCATTGATGACCATCTCGCTTCTGGCTGTATGAATAAAAAGTTATTTAATAAAAAATATGGAGTTTAGGTGATAAAAATATACTGAATGGACTAAACAATAAAACATTTCAAATGTAATGTATTTCAGAATAATGTAATCACAGAGTAATTAAATTCATTACATAATTGAAAGATCTTCTTCTAATTATTCAGCTATAATCAGAAAGCCTACGCATATGCAAAAGTCCTGATGTTATACGTGTAACAAACTATTTTGACAATCACAAGAAAAGTTTTAAAATGGATATTTCAGTTTAACAGAATTTTTAGTATCGATAATTGGGGAAAATAATGCATCTTTTTTAGGGTTATTGACCCAAAAATCTCTGAGTGATGGATAAATTAGAAGTATACAAAGAATGTAAAAATTGTAGTGATATAGGTTATAATGAGGTTACATAACGCTTTGTCAAAATTGTGGGTAAATAATATTATTCAAACGGTAAATCTTACTTGACAAAATTCAAAGAAGCCCCATTTTTAAGCAGGACTTTCCCGGTCAGGGGAAATCCTGGTGATTTTCTTAAGACAGCCCCCAATACCGCAGCAGCCATGTTTGTCGAGGTCCTGCGGCTGTGGCTGTCTGCATTTACTCGAGTTCGATAGGCGTCTGCTAATTGCACTCGATGTTCGATTATACGATTTCGATATCGACTTATGACTAAAATTCAAATTCAAATGATGAAAGGTGTATGAGACATCTTTTTCTATGTCTCATAACCATTGAAGAGTCAACGTTCATAATTTCACGTCAGGTATCTCGTTCAACTATTAAACTAGGTATAAATATGTATATGTAATGTATTCGCAGGACGTTAAATAATTAAATAGATACTTTATATGCTTATATTTCAAATAATAGTAAATAAATAAAATAAATAATGGCGACAAAGATCGCGATTATAATAAAATATATGAAATTTCATAAAATAATATTCGCTTTTTTTAAGTTGAGTCGTAACTCGATAATGTATCAGGGTTTCCATGGGGATACTCTGGTGTTGTTTAGAGCGCTGACGAGAGGATCTGTTTTCTCATAGAGCATATCCATAGAGTTGAGATATTTGAAGATACTTGATTGATCGATAACGATGTCCTTAGCAGCAGCTTCGGTAAATTTGACTGCTACTATAATACCGCAAGAATGCGTGCCGGAATGGGATCAAAACAGTACCACAACTTTGATACAAATGTACAAAGAGAGAAAATGCCTTTGGGACACTACCCACGAGTTTTATAAAAACCGAAGATTACGTCGCGAGGCGCTAACCGAAATGGCTAATAATTTTAATTGCTCATTAGCCGATGTTGAGAAGAAATTATACATGCTGAGAAGTTCTTTCCGAAAAGAATATCGCAGGTGGAATAACGCCAAACTATCAGCTGGACCATACAACGCGAATTTAGTAAGAAAACCGCAATGGTTCGCGTTGGATTTGCTCATGTTCTTGAAGGATGATGTGGCTAAAAAATCACTAACTCCTTTGAATCCTAACGAACAATTTGAAAATAACGTCAATCAAGATATGGACATAGCTAACGCGGTATACAGCTCCATCGAAAGTTGCCAAATATTTAATATAATTATGAGAATATAAATTGCTTAAATTTTTACCGACGTTTAATCAATTTTTCAGGAAATTCAAAACGTGTTTTACTATGATAGTGAAAATAGTACTTTGACGCCTTTGGAGCCGGGAGAAGTGGCTCTGGATTATAATTTACAGCAAATTACGATGCCCTCAGAACCGCTGAAACAATCTCCAGGATCAGCAGTTAAGAGAAATAATTCAAGCGGAGACACAACTCTGTTAGAATTAACGAGTAAAAGACCGAAGACACGCGACATGCTTGAAGATTCAAGGATAAGAGTAATTAAGGCAAATGATGTTCAAGAAAAGGACGGATTTTCTGCCTTTGGAAACTTTGTTGCCGAAGAATTAAAGAACATAAAAGATATCAGTCAAGTGCAGTTGGCTAAATTGAGAATTCATCAAATACTATTCGATGCTACACGGAGCTTTTTAAAAGTCCCTATTCCGAGGTTGTAAATTACTATTAACTTGAATGTAACTTATGTATCTTCAATACCAATTAATTGCTGTCTACTTAATAAACCTACATGCGTTTGTCTGATTATTTCTGTTTCATATATAGCTAATAAAGATCACCGAGTTTTATGTAACTTTGAAAATCCATCAATAAATAATATTTATGGATTTTGTTTCTTCTTTTTTTTTAACGTATTTATTGTTTTAAAGTTCCATTTTTGATCCCTAAAAAACTGTAAGTCATATACGTTTGAACTTTTTGTTATAAGACATATGGTATCAGAATTTCAAGGACAATGGTTTGACACACTTTGACAGAAGCCAAGTAATTATTTCTACTGATGAACAAACGATATGTTTTTAATTCTTAACTATCAGATCAAATTTTATTTTACAGATTCCATAATCAGTTTTAAGAAAGTGTACGATCTTGGCACGAGTCACTGCGTGATCTACTAGTAAATTTGAAATTTCTCGAGCCAAAATTTTTCACTTTTCATACAGTACGGACGTTCTATTTTTAATGAAATTATAAAACGTGCCAAACAAGGCGTATTCCTCTTTGAATAAATTATATTAATCAGTCTAATCGCTCCTGGGTTTTTTTTAATCACATTTTGCAATCGATATCGATCTTCATTGAAATGCACAAACTTAGGTATGTATCAAGTATCAAGCTATAAACGTTATATAATGTTTCTCCAAATTATAATTGAAATGATATATCATTATGTATGATGGATGCGAATTAATTAGCGATATGAGCGGGCTGCAGTTTTGCATGAACGCCCACTACATGCAAGCATCAAAATTTACTCATGGGCGATTTCGTTTCTTCACCAGTTACAGTAGGTACGCTGCCAAGAGTTTGACGTAAGCTACGGTATTGGGGTTGCTATTTCGAGGTGGAAAAGAACATTGTCGCGCACTGGTCTAACGACATTTTACGTGTCATAAGTAAGTGGCCAAGTATAGGATCCGATTTACAAAAGATAAAAAATAAAATAAAAAATAAACGAAACATAATAATCCCTTTATAAATAATTAAAAAAGACTAAAAAAATTCAAATCAAACAGTAAGTATTAATATTATCACGTGTTACTTGCTAGGAATTACGCAAGTTATAGATAACACACTTGTATAGATAAATTGAAACTGAGTTGACAAAAAAATCGTAAACGATCTATAGTCATCTGTAGACGTTGAATCTTTGTCACATTTCTGAAAACCTGCCAATCATATTTCAACACTGAGTCAGATTCTTTTTGTTAGAGGATTAGAGCATAATAGTGGTAATTATAACTTAAAATTCTCAAGTCATTTTTTCATTTGTTTTTTTTTTGTTTTGTTTTTTAAATTCATTTATTTATTTATCATAATACTAATCATTTGCGGCGCATACAAATACAAAGGTAAAAAATTAAATATATTCGTTATAACGTCACGATATTGAATTAGCAATATTTACGTCGAATACTTCTTTATAATTGGATACAATGACAAATATATCGCTACTACTGCAGTATTAATTATTTTGCGATTATATGTATTAAACATTATACATATAGTCGCTATTTAAATATACATGTATAATATGAATATCACTGTTGATTTTTGAGAACACTATACATATTATAATTATATGATAATATTAGGAAATAACACTAATATATATTATATCTATACATAATATGCAAAAATCAATTGCTGTCTCCCATTTAACTTCGTTGAAAATATTCTTCGAGTCAAATATTGGAAATATTATAATACACATGTCTGTATAATGTGAGTTAAGTCTTCTTTCTATACCTATTCCATAATATAAATTCTGTATATCGATGTCAATACTTACAGTAAAATTATATACTGCGTCTATAGTATATTATTCATTCGATTTTCCCATCAATATACCAATTACAAAAGTTTCCCTCACTCCAGCCTTACAATGAACTAATAAAAAATTACTAAATAGAAAAAACAATTAAAATTGACGGTCTAACACAGCCTTTTCAATTTTCATTCATAAAATTTGACAAAACTGAGCTCGGAGTAATTCAAGGTGCTATTAATTGATCACCGTTATTGATCGTTACAAACTCCAGCTATTCTCCCCGCATAGATAAAACAAAAATAATAATAATGTTATTTAGAACCGACAAAGCAAAAATTGCGAACATGTGACACAGAGTTAAAAGAAGAATTACCTGCAGTCATATTATTCTCTAAAAAAAATATTTTACCCCATAAGGGTTAAGAAAACAAAAAATATCTTCAGATAAAAATTTTTTTACAATTTTTCATCCTCAGTAAAAATCGTATAACAAGTAACGATGAAGTGACTGAGGAAGCTGTAGTCTCCGAACTATTTTCGGTAGTCCAGGGCCACAAAGTTTACGTACGATTAAACGAGCTTGATGTGTTAAAGGTAAAGGAGTTTGAGCGGCTTCCATAACCAGAGCTCTTTGAGCATCGGTTAGACTACTAGATCTGCGAATCATACAAGGATCAAAGCTTTCTGCAGCTTCAAGAAGAGCGCGAAGAAGCAGAGGTTTGTCAGCTGTATTTTGAAGGGAATTTAAAATCCCATGAGGATCACGATATTGAGTTTTTATCACAACTCGAGCACCGTATTTTAGTAATAAAGCGACTACTTCGACCGAAGGATTCTCATTCGAAGCTACGTATTCGGCAAGAACTGGACGAAGAGCTGGACCCTCGTCGCTTCTAATTACCAAATTCGGATCTGCCCCACGCTCCAATAACATAGAGAGAATATCCAGACGATTTGGTATATTGTCAGCGCAGGCCACGTGCAAAGGAGACCCTATGATGGGCGAAGACGCGTTGACGTTTGCTCCTAAAAAATAATGATAAAAAAAAAGAGGAAAGAAAAAAGAGAAGAATTAAAATTTGATATACACTTTTCGTATAATTGACGAAATATAAATATGAGTAGTTTAATCCGTATAAATATGACAGATATAAACTAATACCCAAACGATAAAAGATGGGGAAATTTATCTAAGATGATTATTATCATTTTTAGTTTATTTTAGTGCGCCACGTGGCGTCGTTATTGCATTATGATTTCAGTTGGCCATTAGCTCCTCACAGGAAGGATGAAAAGGCGAGATAGAAGACTGGTATAAATGGAGAGAGAGAAATGTATTTTTAGAAAACAGTTTTGCGCCGTTTCTATCAGCTGGTTAGATCAAAAAACTATTTGAGTATGTTATAATCCTCAAATAATATACCAATACGTGAAAGCCTGGCGATAATAAAACTGTCAATAATGTATATGCAATAATGATTTAACTATAAAATTTAAGCAATTAAAATAACTCTGAAAACTTTTGAAAGTATAGAACAGTTCGTTAATTAATCTACAAATACGTTGTAATGACATGTCTTTGAATCATAGAGCCAAACTGATGCCGGTATAATTAACGATCGATAGATAAAATTTTAGGGATAAATGTCAGCCAATTATTTGGCTAAAGAATAATAATAATAAATTAATAACCATTCTCAGACAGTAGTTTGTTTCGGTTAATGCTTACCGGCATTTAAAAGCATCTCGACTATGCTGGGCTCTCCTTTAAGTATTGCAAGGTCCAAGGCTGATGGTTTTTGATAATCCGGCCCCAAGTCTAGACTGGCACCTTGCTTCAATAGAAGATTTATCACATCTGAATCACCTCCAAGAATGGCGTAATGCAAAACAGTACGATAATCGTGCCTGGCATCAGCGTAATCATTCACACTCGCGCCATAGCTTAGCAAAAGTAATACCGAGGTCACACCCTAAAAAGCACAGTGCTAAAGGTTATCAATTGGAACTTTACAAATAATCAATTAAATACAGCGATATTTTATACACTATTATAATTCTGCTTTTCAGAATTTTTAATTACATGTGGTTGAAATATATTAGTTCTAATTAATTTTTCAAATCACAAAAAAAAGAGTATAGTTTCTCGTTCGGCAAAAATTGCCCGGCGAAATATGTTGCTTGAGTAAGCAAAATTTCACAATAAATTTCAATCCAATTGTTATCGAGCTGGGCAGCAATAAAATTTCAAACTGCTACCTCTTCCACATATAATTTCCAAATTGCGAAATATTTGGCCAAAAAGTTTGATGCCTCGATAAATCCCAAGTAAAAAAATTTCATTTAAGTCACAGGATCATGACGATTGCCGAGAATGAATATTTCTTCAAAAAATAATTTATACCAAATTTTGTTGAAACAAAAAATTGATGAATAAAATAACATCTCACCTGCGGTAATCTAGCGGCTTTCATCAATGGAGTAAGACCAGCCCGATCTCTGGTGTTAGGCAAAGCTCCGAAAGCTAATAGTAACTCTAAACACTCCAAATCAATTGGAGATACGAGATTTATCTCTGAACCAAAAAAATATCTCTTATTTGGATTAGCACCAGCTTCGAGTAGAACTCTGGCTACTTCGATGTGACGATTTCTTAAAGCGAGTCTGAGAGGTTCATCGCATAGCATTGTTCTTGGAAAAAGTTCTCCTGTATCGGCACGATGATCGACTTTAGCACCGTGTTTTAGAAGGAGTTTAACCAAATCTAGATAGCCATGTTCAGCTGCTAAATGTAAAGCTGAATAGCCACACTCGTCGATAGCATCGATGTCGGCACCTCTTACTAACAAAAGTTGTGCAGCTTCCTCGTATCTCTGCCAAACAGCGTAGTGCAAAGGTCGAAGACCCTGGGTTACGGGCTCGTTTGGCTTTGCACCACACGCGAGAAGGATCCGAATCTCATCTAGTGTTTGCATTCGAATTATTGAGTCGGCTAATTCGCGTTGCAAAGGGTTGGCTATGCACTCCGCCGGCATCTGTGAATTGCGAAAATAATATTTCGTCATTGAATATAGATCGCCAGGGTCAATAAGCGCTAATACATGTACAAATGCGATTAGAATAGCTATGAGAATCATTGAGGGAGTCGTGATGATAATTAATGCCGGTTTTGGCCTACCAATACGATTATGCACAGATTCGAAATCTAGTCGTCTGCAGAGCATATCGATTATAAACATATTACAATATAATGTACAGAATTTATCACATGATATATTGTGTGGTCAACAACAGAGTCAGCGAAATGATTCGTAAATTAATAATGTTTGATGAATACGATTTTATGAACAGAAGCTTGTTAGTTACTTTCTATAGTAACAGCTGGACAAATTACTGATCACGATCAACCATTAAGCGATGTTTGTAAAAAAAAAAAAAACAGAAATGAAATGAAAAACGTTTTAAGCTCTGGAATATCTTTTAACCTTTCCAAATCTTCAAAGTGCTCGAAATAGGATGCGGAGTATTTTTTTTTTCTCATCGATATATGGTTAAAAATAAACGTATGTATATATAACAAAAGGTGGCATTGCAGACGATGTTGTAGACACTAACGAAGTGATAAACTCTTAGCATCGTACCCCAAATTTGTAATTGAAATTAATTTTATCCTCGTTGAGGTTGTGATTAATAACTTATTTTTTTTTTTGATATCTAATTCCAGAGTAAATGTCTAATGAGATGATTGCGGCATGCAACTATATATTTCGTGCATTATGTACACCATAAACATATTGATGTATTATATGTAGGTATACGAACTTTGGTATTTATATATTCTTAATCGCTTATTCACGTTAAAACCAAAAGATCTGAAATAGCAAAGAAAAAATTATGATTAGAATAGAAAACTAAAAAGCTTGATAATGTGTAGAAGTAATGCGGACTATAAAGACGATTAATCTTTAGATCTAATCTACAAAAAGCTATATAAATTCTCACACCTTTGAACAAAATTATCTCTAATATATATTTAAAATTAAAATTATTACGCGATATTATAGAGAAACACTAAAAGAAGGGAATCCCCGAAAAGCAAGCTGCATCGTAAGACAGAAACGCGTCAAAAGAAAAAAAGGAGAATCCTCTTCCATACAAACCGATGTATATTTATTTTAAATATAGAATTCGCTAGACAAAGAAAGGTTCAAAAGTACTCGCCCATTGTTCTATGAAATTCAATTACGCATTTTGGCCGTAAGCTCATCTCAACTCAGAATATAAATTCTCCTAATGATCATAGGGAATCCCCAGAACGCGATGTTTTTCACGAGTACATGGCGTGTTTACGTATATGTATACATAGGTATAACTGTATGTGTGTATGTTAGAATATATATTTAGAAAATTTTTGTTTATATAGATGTATACTAGACCCATATGTATACTATCTACATTTACAAACACGTCTTGCACTCCGTTAAAGCGACGCGCTCCTTGACCCTTGTTCCAAAAATAAATTTCAATTCGCGGAAGGTACATACAACTCTAAGGCTTTTGCCATGTATTTGGGAAGTCAAAAGCTTTAAAGTCACAACAGAATCAGGTGCCAAAATGTCTGAGCGCCAAAAAGACACCGCGCCGGAAACTACGCGAGCAACGCACGCCACGTTGCAAATTCACGCAGTCTTGCCTAAGTCTTTTATTGCCCCCAATTGACGGCAGAAGAAATTTTAGAATTTCATAGACGTATGAGCCAATGGTTACACTGCCAAAAACGCATATCTACGCTTCGATTGACCTCGGGGTATGCAACCCTCATTTTTTCTTATACGCATCTGAAGATGTCATTGATGCAACGTTGCGCAGTATCTATGAGATACCTTTGCAATAAATTTTCTATACAGATATAATACAAAAATTTGCATTCAGAATTTTTTACTTCATTTTGAGTTTAGTTTTATTGAATCAACGCTTAGCAATGCACTTAAGTCGTTATCCATTGATTAATAGAATACTGTATGCAGTGAATTCAATACGAAACAACGATTTAAAATGCAACAGGTTTTTTGATAATTGTATATGTGTATACAGATACCAAATTTTAGATATTTTAGTACTCTGTTTATCATCATACTTTAAATTAGAGCCGAATTTCACTTTTATTAAATTATTATAGTTTACTGTTCTCCACACTGTAGTCTGCACTTTGTATATAAATTTCTATGAAACAGAGTCAATTATATTATTGCAAACCTTTGCATATACTTATATAGTTATAAATTTGTTGTCTTATAGAAATTTGACCGGCACGATGCGGCGTGTGAAAGACTATACACATAGTGCAATCATTTAATTTCTTCAATTTTGGAAAATTGTAAAATTATATATCATCTGTCGATTTTCGCGTCGCTTATCATCTGTCATTTTTTACGGACATGAAAATGAAGTCTTACACCAGAAACGAAAATCCACTTGACACAAGAAGAGAAATAAGATTTGCATGCAAGAAAACGAAATGCAAGTGAAATATAATTTAAAAAAATAAATTAATTAAAAAAAAAAAAAAAAACGTAGGTATAGGTTATCGAGGATTTAAAGTCAAGATTTTTCGCAAATATGTAACAAATTTCACTAATCCGAATTCATTATATCAACAATTATCTAATACGACGCATTTATCATATACTTAGATGTTTATAGAATTACGCACAAAAATATAGTCATACGAATATACGGATTGAAGATCTAGACAAACGTCAGATAGTCCAACAAGTCGCTTTTCATCAAAACACATATGAGTTGAATTGATTTTAAATATTATGATTTAATAATACGCGGTAATAATCGGCGCATACATGTAACTGGTCATTAAATTTTGATTGAAGTCATTTGTTTACTCACATCAAAGATAGTGCGATGCTCCAACATGTAGAATTAATATTGTGAACTGCCTTCTTCGTCGGAAAGTCGCTCCTATTTAAAGCTTTGAACGGCTATTCATCCGAAAATAACACAAAGGGATCACGAGGGTTCTACATCGGAGTCTGCGCCGCGACGCGGCGTACACGCGTCGCAACGCCCCTGCTACGCAATTTTTCGCGCGCAGTTCCTTACGGCTTTACGCGCGGGGTCGCGATGCTAGTTCTATTGGTTAAGCGTCTATTCACGTGAACTTGTTATTATTTTGGAACATAGAATGGTAAACATTGATAGAACACAACAACTTGTCAAACTATGGAAATTGCGCACTATCAAAGAACTAGGTATAGACCTACCACCGTTGTTATTCTTCTATTTACTCACGGTGATCAATCCAATTTTGCATCATACAGTAATTCGTAAAATACAATCACCGTTACTATACTCTGAATTTAACGTCAATATCACGTGGACATGAACGCCAGATTACTTACCGTTTTATAGATGATTTTTAAGTTAAATTTTTCGTTGATAATTTCATCTGTTTCTATAATTTTAATTGTTATTCGTTGTAAATCTACATGTTACATTCGTGAAGAAGTAAAAATAAAAGTTATACGAAACCGTTTAAATCGCTTTTGTAATCTATTGTAGTTTCGTGAAAGTCCTGAAACAAACCATTGATATTATAAGAATCGAAAAATTAAAATCAATTATCTAATCCTATGAAAAAGAAGGAAAACATGTTCTATCGCTACTTTTTTTTTTTTTCATATTTACAAATCGATTTTTAGGCTTCTCTATTTCGTGGCTCTTAGTCAAAAAAATTTCTTTGCCAAATGTATAAAAATATAATAATAATCGGAAATTTGTTTTCCCTGATGCGAATCGAAGCTTGTATGCGTCGGATGTATAAATGTAAATGATGCATACATATCTATACCCATGTGGTCATACGCTCTATAACAAGAACAAAACGAAGAAAAAGTTAGGAAAAAAAAAAATACTATTTTACAGAATATTGCACATAAAACAATGATATTTGTTTTAGATTTGTGAAATCCTAGCTATAACAACTTTTCTGTTGACGTTCTGTTTATTCGAAAAAGAGTGTTTTCGGATAACTCTATGTATAGGTATGAAGGTATTTTTATATTCTCTTATTCTATAATGTATACATGTACAGATTAACCTTATTTACTCAACTTTCGATCAAACTTCTTAAGAATACAGAACGATGTTAAAGAATAAAACACGTTCGTCAATCGTACACTCAATTTGTTTGATTAAACTCTCATTAAAATGAACGCAATAAAACAACGTAAAACATTAGTATATCGCCACATTAGTTAATCCATTTAAAATGAATTTATTGTAACTATGTACCGCTTATAATCACTATAATATATATTCCGTGATAGTTTGCAGATGTAGTGAAAAGTGCCGCCAAAATTTAACGCGTGGACTTGGAGCATTCTTATTCTCATATATGTGTGTATACCTGTAGTGTTTGATGTTTTAACAACTACACTGCAGTACAGTCCAAAACCAGACCATCGCTTCTTTTGAACTCTCAAGGCCGCCAAGGTCGTCATACCTAGCTGAAAATGCACATTCATTTATACACATGCGTGAAATATACATATAGGTATATAATACATATCCCGCTTTGTTTGAGATCAAACAGAACATGTGTGTCTATCACGATCTCATCTCGAGGTCGTGTTTGGTTTTCAATACGTACGTTAATTATCTTCATCTCCAAGATAGGTAATTTAGAGTTAAAATGAAACAAAAATTAATTAGAAATCATTTACAACAGTCAGCAACTTTCTGAAAAATTAATTTTATTTAAGATTGGGAGAGTAATAATCGTGTGACAAAAATAAGAATCTTTAGTATTGTTTTTGTGATTACTTTTATTAAGAAATACTTTGCACTTAATAAATGCCTTATTTTATAATTAATAATAACCATCATCTTCATCATCATATCCTTATCATTATTAATATTATTATTAATATTATTATCATAATTATACTGCTGCTCTAAATTTCTAATTAGAAGCATGCTTCACTAACACATCTTACACGTTCTTAAAATTAAGTAATATATTCTTAAAACATGAATCATTTCATAAAAATGAGAAAACGAGAAAAAAAAATACAAAATAAAAAATAAAGAAACGAAAATAATTTGATTTTAAGAACCTGGCAATTTTTAGCTGCTAACTTAAAAAAAAAACGTTGGCAACTTATATGGCTAATAATCTAAAAAAAGATTTTTCTTTTTTTTTATTACTTCTTCTATGATTATAATATTCAAATTTATCTCGTGATATCAGTTTAATGTTTAAACAAATATATAATATATCTAATTCAGGATCCGTATAGCTGATGTTACTAAAACCCATAGCTGATTTATGAATTATGCCTAGAATCAATTCATGATGCAATAACAAATACAATAAGCTGGCTAATCTTTTCATTGTCACATCAATCGCAAAGATTTTAAGCTGATTCAAACATAGCAAATAATAGATACGATATTTATCATAACAATATTATTATGCTCAATAGTTATGATTTCCTTTTGAGGAATCAAAGAATGGTGAAATATTTACAGAAATCCAATAATTAACATCTAGCTATTGAAAAATAAAATACAAATCAGTGAAATGTATACATAAATGTACATCTTTTTTTGCCTAATAATTATTTAGACCTGTTACAGATATAATAATTATATTTGTAGGATGAAGAATGTTGTACGTGTAGGAACATATTCCTTGTATTAATTTCATGAATATTTTCTCCGTTAAAGTAAATTTGTTTTTTTGGCTCAACGAAATATTTGAATTATAGTACTGATTCGCCCCTTCTAGAAATTTACTGAATTAGGTAAGATTGATGTGGTTTTTATTTGAATAAATATTGAATTCAAATAGATGAAACATTTTTCCTAATCAAAAGTGATTCAGAATTGTAATAAAGTTATTTTTATTTAAAGATCATTTTTAATGAACATAGATTTTGGTTGAGAATAGGAAATTCAGTTAGATTCTTTGCTTTTGTGTATAACAATGAAATTTGATAACTGTAGAAGATGCTTGGGGATAAGCCAGAGCATGGAACTACAATTTTCAGCTGCCAAGTAGATCTAGAAATAATAATAATACCTTGGAAAAAAAATTGTTGGTGATCATTGATAAATAATAAATGATTGAAATTAAATAGAATTTGCATTAAGAAAAAAATAATAATAATAATAATAATGCCTATGTAGTAAATGCTAATAGTGGCTAAGACGATAATTAATTATTAAGTATTCTTCACGCTCCTTTGATTGTTGTTTAGTTACATGTTTAGTTATGAAATATTATTATACACATGAGTATGACACGGTTTTTTTTCTTTTTTCTTTTTTTTTTCTTGTTCCGCTAAAAAATAAAGATACAAACACTGAAAGCCTTAATGGCTTAATATTTTTCCTAATCTTACAAACGCATTGTTATTAAAGAATTGTGTATTCTTCATTGGTTTGAAATACTGGGTTCAATAATCTGTATAAAACCTTTGTTGACTGGAAGCTTAGGACAATAATTTGTACCTAAGAGTATACAGAACAATTAATACTGAATATCATAACACAAAATATTATTAAAATCCATATTACAATGACAAACCAAAAACAATAAATTATAGATTTACTTTCAATATATGTCATCAAATTGTTTGTGTATATATGATTGACGAAGATGAAATGAAAATAAACTTTGTCCGTAAAAATGATTAGATATCTAGTCTTAGTCAGCTAAAACTTTGAAACTTCAATGATTTATTTATGAAAATTGAGAAGATGAGGAGAGATATTCAATGTTATGTTATTCAGCACAGTCGTCTGTAAATGACTCTCAGTTTATACGGTCCAATTTTATTGCATAGTATGGAAAAATATGATTCTATCAAAATGTTATTTAACAAAGGCAATACATCGCTCGACTACTTTATATATATATATATATATAGTCATTATTGTTGTCTATCAGACAAAACTTCTCTGAAAGGCCAAACCAATTTTAACAAAAATGATAAAAAGAATGACTTTGTTTCATCATTTTTATTAAAAGTGGTAAAAAATGTTTTTTTTTTTCATTTATTTTTTTGCTTTTTTTCTGCTTTTTTTTTTGTTTTCTTCTTTCTTTCTTTATCATCTATTTAAAACTTTACGTTTGTACACTATTGCGTAATAAGCATTATTTAATTTACTATATATATGTATGTCATGATTCCTCATTCTTTGTGATGCCTATCGAAGCTAAACAGTAATCTCTCAAAGTATACATATACATCGGTCTGATTAGTTAATTACCAATATAATTTTAATATTCATCAGTGTATTTTTCATAGTTTACGACAAATGGCCAGAAAGAACTCACTTCTCATGATAAAGTGCCTACAAAAATATCTGTATAAGGAGACAGGGCTTGCGGTTTACTAAGTTATCACTAATTAATTAAGTATTGCCAGTGACTCCAGTCTCGAACTTAGTAATCTTGATCGATAACGTTTGTGGTCTTAAATTCCCATTATTTAATTAGCAAGAGAATTTCTTATTTCTTTATTTACTTATTCTGTTTTTAAAGAGATAATTGATAATGTAACACTTATTACATTGGTTTTTTTTTTTTTTTTTTCATTTTCTTACAAGCTGCTTTTTTCTCTGTATCTTAAAGGTTTTTTTCAGACCAAGTTATCATATTATAAATTTAATTCTAATCCTGCAAACTAAGTTCAAGAATGACAACTGGACAAAAATATACCATACAAGTATTTTTCAGACTGATCATAAAACGAATCAACGTCATATTATACAATATATGTATGTACTATTTTGACGTTAAAGTTGGACGCTACAGGCACCTCGGTGTTGTGAAGTGTATTATCAATATGATAATCTGCGAAATAATTGATCTAAACGCGAATTTTTTATGGTCACAGGTAAGCCAATTATGGCAGGGAACCTCACCGTGTTAAATAAAATTTTATATATGGTGAATCTGAAAAACATTTCTACGATAATATGTATGTATGTACATAGACGAGCTGTTCGAGACTCGAAATAAAGAGTGAGGCATATTATTTATTAACTAATTCTGGCTTCAAGCATGAACTATCAATCAATAAAATCGTCATCAGCGATGAAACCTGTACTTCTTTTCTATTCTATGAAAATTATCTAGTAGTTTATACTTTGTTTTGCCTCAAATTCTTTTTCTAGGGTATAATCCTGCTCACATAATATCCAGCAGGATTACGGATTTTACTTGCGAATAGTAACTCATTTGATAAGGCAATCTCTTCTCTAGGCGAAAAATAAAAACATGGTAAATATTAGAACAAAGAAAACAGGAAAAAAAAAGAAACTAATTTAATCGTTTTGACGCTCAGTTAGAAAAGATATTAAACCTAAGGCCTAAAAATAATAGTAAATGTTGAACTTTGTTTAAATAAAAATTCATTATTTTGGCTCAGTAATTTACAATTCGAAAAACACAGAGGGTACGAAACATAGGAAAGTCATGATCTAAGTAAGTACATAGTGTAAAGAGTTCTGTTTGCCGGTGAAACTTTCGATAATCTGATTGAAATGAGATTAATTATCAAAGGCAGAGATCGTATTACCATGAATAAAAAAAAAAAAATTAAAACAAAAAAATAAACTGGCAAAGTTATAATATTCAAGCTAAAGTAGCATTGTTTAAATACATAGGCAGTCTTAGACCTAATAAAAATGCATTAATAAATCGTTAAATTAATATGATTTTAAATCTAAGAAATCTTGAGCTTTGAATAACGGATTTCAGCTACCTATTCCTCGTCTATAAATTGATGAAATCAACGTTGTAAAAAACCTGCACATATTCGAAGTAACATAGCTCATGCCTGATACAAAATGGCAAAATATTTCACCTCTTGCAAAGATAATTGATAAGAGTCTTCGTACCTCGCGTTATTATTCGCACTAAACTCATATTCCTTAATCACGATCTTAGATTTTTTTTACCATCTTAACTGCTTATTGGTTGCCTAAAATAAATCAATCTCAAAAACAACGATTAATTACCGCCTAAAATTAGTCTGGAACAGCTCTAAGATGGTGCAATTCAATTGATTTGACTTAACTGTAATCTAAGATCTCACTACTGTTTAGAATAGCACTACGGTAAACTGGTATTCAGACTCTCCGGCAATCGGTAGTTCATCATGTGAAAAGGTGGGCTTGCGGGACTACCAGGTTGGCTGTTTAGACCAAGGCTGTTAGATCCACGTCCGCGTTTTCTCCTTTGTAAAATCCCCTTGCGTACCATGTAGAAACGGATCGTACTTATTGGGATGTTGTACTTTTCAGAAGCAACTTGGAACGTCATGCCACGTGCTACCATATCCGAAGCTTGTTTCAGTTCTTCTTCAGAACGGCGTTGTCGTCTTTGGTAGCCTGAATAAAAAAACACAATCTTACAGTTACTTTTGTAACAGCTAAATAATCAATGTTTTTAATTATAAAGACGCAAAAAACCCGACTGTTTTCAAAAGAATCTTTTTTTACATTTGATATAGTGCATTCAAAGCAAATTATTATATAATTAGTATGAAACATCCTGAATCTGAATGAATATCTGAAATCTTTTCATATTCTTATGTCTTAAAATTTTCTATTTAGAATGGTAATTCTAAATTCCATTTCAGATACTGAATTTTTAGCATTAAATGACTTTAATTCGAATAGAAAAAACCTAAACTAATTAAAACCACTCAAGAAAAATTTATTAAGGAAATTTTCTAACCTTCAATAGCTGGAAACGGGCTGCCTGGTGTGCAATTAGTAGTGCGAACCATATTAATAGTGTATGGTTTATGATCATGATTAAATTGTTCATCTGGTTCCATTTTGACAAGACCTTGAGTCTCGGTAAGAGTGGCTTCGCAAGCGCTCAACGCTTTTTCAAGATGATGCAACGCCTCGGTGTGTTCCATGTTCACGGAAGTTTGAGTGTTTTGAGTCGCACTTGGAGCGGCAGAAGGAACTGGTTGAGGCGATCCAATTGTCGGTGTGCATTCAAGGAAGCTGGTGTTGTTTGTATCGATTAAAAGCGTTGCTTCATTTTTAACATTCTGGGTAGTTGCTTGTTTTGTTGGTGTTGTTGGCGTTACGGGAGTATTAGATTGCTGGGAGCTGGCTTCGGCGCTAGAGTCGGCACTGTCTTTTCCTTGATTCGATAGGCCACGAACCTATACACGATGATAAAAAATACTTGATTATATTCAAATTTTAATTAATAATGTAGTGCTGTTCATACATTTAAAATAGTTAAGAGAATTTCATATTTCAACGATTTTGTGAAATTTAAAAATTTGAAGTAAATATTGTGCGTTGAAGAAACTTGGGAATTTTAATTGAATTATTGTTATTGAAAGAGAAAAATGACGAGTAGAAAAAATTTCCTGTTTTTTTTCAATGTTTTGAAAAAAGAGATAGAAATATGTTATGTGAAAAATGAAAATTAGATTTTTCATTAAGGAAAAATATTTTTCAGTCTAAAAATTAGTTTGAAAAACAAATCTTTCTACAATTTTTGTTTTTTAACCATCGTATGGAACTGATTATAAATATATTTATTACACGTGCCCACCATCACATATAACATATGTGATAGTTAAATAGCAATAACACAAACACATCAAAGACATTATGAACAAAAGATAAACATCTCAATAATATATGTAATAACAAAATAATCCAATATTTACTTTCTAGTATATAAAGAATGATATAGAAACACATTTAGAAATATTTTAAACTTACTAGATTTATACAGAATTTTTATTTCTTTTTTCTTTTAAAAATACAGATTCAACTCATTGAGAATAATTTTTATTCAGTCTGTGACTAAAAACACGTTCTACAAAGATAAAATCATAAATAATTTAGTCAATTTCCTACCTGCAAGGCTTCGGCAGCTTGCATTAACTTAGCCAATTGTTGTTGTTCAACGTATACCTCTCCTCGATACATGAATTCGACAAGTGCCTGAAGTTCCCACATTCTCATATCCCTCAGAAAAATAATTGGATGAGTGCATGGAATATCCAGAAGTAAACGCTCGAGATAATCACTACAGGCAGAGAGTACGACCTTGTGGCATTTAATGGAACCACCATCGCAGGCCAATGTGACATCAACAAATTGTTCAGAGCTCAACAATTTTGGAAATGCATTGTGCATATTTGATTGATGAGAATTCCATGATACGCAAAATTGCTGACGATCACCACCAGGATAATTACCCGCGGTGGGTAAATTGTTTCCAGATTCCATATCTATTTATTTTTTTTGTTTTTGTTTGATTTATTCAGCTGCCACTTTTGGGGCGGAATTTGTCTTTCTTCGGTACGTCACGTCAGGTCTGGTAAAAAATAAGAAAATACAACTCACATTTTTCTAACGTATTTATTAAACAATTGTTTTATTGTTTTATATATATTTCTATACCTAGATATACATATATATACATATATATGTATGTAAATATATATATATATATATATATATATATATATATATATATATATATATATATATATATATATATATATATATATATATATATATATATATATATATATATATATATCATATACAGTATGCATATACCACTACCAATAACATGGCAACCAAAGATACTAATAGACAAATAACAATTAGATCCAA
Source organism: Macrophya annulata (assembly GCA_963924015.1). Taxonomy (NCBI): domain Eukaryota; kingdom Metazoa; phylum Arthropoda; class Insecta; order Hymenoptera; family Tenthredinidae; genus Macrophya; species Macrophya annulata. Next base: position 34,499,927 of record OZ001258.1, on the reverse strand, counting down.
TTTAGCAAAAATGTTTTTAATGGAACTAAAATAATTTATCTTTTCTTTTTTTTATATGTATGTGTATTATTTTAGGATAAGAGAAAATGATATTTAAAAAATAATATAAGAGATTATAAAAAGAAGATAAATATTCTTTGTAAGTTTGGCACATCTTAGCCAGTAACTGACTATATTTACATATTGAAATGTTTGTCTATAAAGAAGTTATAATCGATGTGATTTCATATTACGAACCTTATTACTAAAGAGGATCTTTAATGTATTATGTTAAGCAATCCAAGCACTGCAATATTTGCTGTGATTCTTAGAAAAGATTTATTGAAAAATATATTTTTAAAATAGGAATAAGTTTATTTTTACTAGCGTCATTCTTTTTTTCTATCTTTTCATCATTATTATCATTATTATTATTATTATTACGTAACAAAATTTTCAAGATTTTAAATTACTTTCTGAAAAATTATCTTTTATCAATTTTAAGAAATATAAATTATAAATGAAAACACGAAATATTTTTTATGTATGTACGTGAATTAAACTAACGTTGTTATTTTGGTGATTATCTTTTTATGAAATAAGACAAATAGATTAATTTCGATAGTTATGATCACAGCAAATTTTGCTCTACAGTTTCACAAAAACAAAATGAAAATAAATAATGTCAAAAAAAAAAAAAAAAGAACCATGCATAGAATCAATCTAGTGTAAGTATTGTTTGTTTTCTTTTTTGTTTTCTGTTTCAACTGAATACGATAAAATAATTTCTTTAAAATGGCTCACCTATTATTATTGTATAGAATTATTGTTTTATTTATTTACTTATTAATAATGAAAATATAAATGAATAAAGGCGGGAGATAATTGACAGATAGATAATCGAAAAAAAAAAAAAAATGATAATACCGGTAATATCTTAGGAGTTAATCACTTTGGTTATAAAAAGAAAATTAAATAAATAATATAAAAAAACATATTACACGTTGTTAATAAAACCGATAGTTTTTAGACCGGAAAATGATGACTCAAAACATAATCGTGTCGGTTTAAAATTTTTACAATATGGCTGTCATGAAATAAGATGCCTTTCTAACAAACAAATTGGTATAATAAGCACATGAAAATCTCTGCGTATGTAATAATATTCGGGCGATTAATATGTAAGCGATACGCGATATAATGATAGTTTATTAATAAAGTATATTATTGGGTTTTAAACTTTGTAAATATCTCAATACATAAGCGTCTAAAAAAAGGAGAGAAAAATCTATAAGAACAACAAAATGAACGTGCAACAAAACAAATGACTCTCCACAAAGGTACGAACACTACGAATCTAAAAGTACTTCAAATATATTTACGATCAGAAAATAATCTCACATGCAATATATCTAAACAATCACGTGCTTCGTACTGTGGACAGGTTAGTCGAAAGTAAACTGACATCTTTTACAGAAGACAAAAACATTTTTAATGTATAGAAAAATGGTGAAATCTTTGCGGGAGACGCTGTCGGCATGAAAGCCATCAACCCCCCTCCCCCTCCCCCCCAACCCCCCTTCCCTTCGCCCAGGAACGCCTTGAACACAAGTTTCACATTTCTCCTTAATTTATACACGAAACACCACAAGCACCAAAATTTTTAACAATAAATTAATGTAACAGGCTTTGGAGAATGATTTGTCACTCACAAAATTCCGTTCTAATTCTATTCTCTTCAATAATTTCACGTTAGATCCGGCAAGAATCCCTTAAGAAAACATGCGTCCGTCGAGATTTGCACTGGCTAGGGGAGCTCGGATAAAAGGGTGGGGGTAGTAAGGCTGGGGGTAGCTTAGGGGAACAATAACGCTAACTATCGGATTCTTACTGAACTAAAAATCGACATTAAAAAATTATCATAACCATATTTTTATTTTATCAAATCAACAAACCCTTTGTCTTCATATTATTTCATTGAATTTGTCAACATATGACATTTTGTTATGGTTTATTTTTAAATCACCGGCGATTTTCATCCATAATAACTATAATTATTTATCAAAAATGACATTTAATATTCGCACCGCCGGTTTCTGCTCATCAAGTTTTGCGCAACTATTAAAGTTATTTCAAACAGATTATAGCATAAATAAGATGGTTCATTCAAGATTTCAAAGCGCTATGACAGGAAGTACTTTACTTCCTGAGTTATTTGGAAGCGAAGCTTACTACGCAGATCTCGAAATGATTTTATTGATTAAATTTACCTCGGAAATCAATTTTTCGATAGAAATTTCGTATTATAAGAATCCTACAATGGAATTTTATTCTCTTCGATTTTCGTCTTCAGATTATAAAATGAATGTATTTTCATGGGATAATAAAAAGTCAAAAAATCCAATTATTTCAAAATTTTCCTCTTTTTCCAATCTTACCAATATCCAAAAGTTTCCAGATTTCATTTCTAATAAAATTAGACGAAATAGTTAGCCTGAAACTAAATTTGGACAAAGTTAAAATCCAGCATGGCTGCCTATTTTTTTTTAATTGCTGTGTTAAAATAATAAAAACAAATTTTTAACAATACAAAAAGATTACTTAAAAATTTTAACGAATAGACGCTCAATTTCCGTCTCATACGTATACGACACAGTCGAATATAATGCGTCTAAACATTTCGAAAAAAGTTTCACCGTTTACCTGTGGTTTCAAAAACTAACCTGTTAAAAAACCGATCAGGTTTACTAGGTTTATTTACATCTCTACTAATCGTTTGTATCAAAATTATTAAAATGCAAGGCAAAATTTTACCATTTAAAATGAACATGTATTCTTAGCATTCAGGATTCTACAAAATCATTAACTACTAACTTTTATTGAGAAATAGACATGTATGTATGTACACTTTTATCTAGCGACGTATGAATTCGGCTGCATTTGTTTACGTAAAAATTGCGTCTGATCCTTTTTCCGGATTTTTGTTCAACTATCTCAATGGTCCGGGTCTTTAAGCTGTAACATTGTATAGAAAAATTATTCACACATTGAGGTATTGAATCTGTTGAGGCATTTAAAATAATGGCCAGTGTTCAAGAGATGGAGATAATCGAGCTTGGCTCCGACGAGGAACATAGCGCTGCGAAAAATAGAAAAAATAAAGTACCCAAACTTTGTACCAACCACTGCATTAACTTTAAATGCAAATCCGGAATAAACATGAAAACAGCGCCTTCGTTTGCTTGTGTTTTCTACGGATCAGCTTCAGCTAAGAAAAAGAGACGTCTGATATGTGACGCCTGTTTTGATGTTGCAGTAAAACATCAGGAGGTCAGTTCTGAACCTGATTTAAATCTGGCTATTGAGTCAATAAAAAGATTTCTTAAAAACGAGAAATCCTTGAAATTTGAGGAATGGCGATTAATCATCATTTACAATCTTTTCAACTCAAATTTATTATCCTTATTCTTACAAAGCAGCCATTCGATTTACTTAATTTGGTATTTGTGTGATTGGTTACAATTGGCTGAATATAGTCGCTTTTGCTCTTCAGGATTTAGTGGAATGCCTACTTAATCGCAAGCCGCTTTTGGCCTGTGAATTTCCAGACCATACAATGGAAGTAGAAATATCGGATAGCGATGATTCCGATCATGAGGAACTTAATGGATCTAAGGAAGAAGGTCTTGATTTCTTCTACTCACTAAAATTTTATGCCTAAATCCAAATAAACTTTATCTTATAATTCTCATTGATCAGATGATTACATTCCTGAGGATGTTCTGCTTGATATAGAAGAAAAAATGGACACCACTTTGTCAATGATTTTTAAAAAATATGATATTGAGTATCAAATTGAACAGGCAGGGACGGTCCTTAAACAACAATGGGATAAAATAGATGGTATGTTCATCTATTTGGCGGAGAGACCAAAATTATTGAAGAATTTTCATTATTTCATTGTATCCTTTACCTCATTACATAAATTGTTTGCATATATTCTTGTTTAATCTCATTTCTTTGATACCAATGAGTAAAATGATTGCAGAATGCAATGAAGAAATGGACAAAAACCTGACTAAAATGATGTCAGAAATGGACAAACTGCGAAATAGTTTGTACGAGGATTTTAAACCACAGATTAAGATGCTTCCTGAGTTAGATATGGACGTGGGATCTACAGAAACTCCTAACTATCCTCTTGTCGCGACAAAAAAAGTCACTCAGATGCGTATTCCTCCAATTAATATGCCGGATAATCAACCAGAAATTTTACCACTTGATGGAATAGAGACTCCATCAGTTGCCATAGATCTCCCACCTTCTGGTCCTTTAGTAAAACCTTTACCAGATGTTGCGGATCTCGTTTATATTATGAAACATCCGTTAAGTCCTTGGGTTAAAGCAAGGGTAAGGAAATTGAGGCACCAATTTGCATACCATTAACTTAATTCTTACCTCCAATGATTAGACCAAAGCATATATATGGTTTTATAGATCCAAAGTGTTCAGTCGCGATCTCCACCTCAGTACAGAGTCAAAATACTAACAAGAAAGAATAATTCTGTACTGAAAACGGTCAGTGGTACACAGCTAGCGCTGGCTACAACTAGTTCAGTCTTGATACCAGTTGGTACTCGAATAGTGGCAGTTTTTAAGGACGTTCATGACTCTGGATATTACAGCGGAGTTATAGCTGAGCAGCCTAAATCGACAAATAAATACAGGTAGAACTGGAGTCGATAATCGGAGTTGAATGTTGATATATCTAAATTTATTATTCTTCAGCCATTTCCTTATGTGCTTTTGGTTATTCTGTTATCCAATTAACTGATTAACAGATACTTGGTCTTCTTTGATGATGGATATGCTCAGTACGTTGTCCACAAACATATTTTAATAGTAAATGAATGGTCGGCTCGTGTCTGGGAAGATATACCAAAAGAATCTCGAGAGTTTGTGAAAAAGTACATGGAATCTTATCCCGAAAGACCGATGGTCAAATTGCAAACTGGTCAGGTGGTGAAGACAGAATGGAATGCCAAATGGTGGATTGCAAAGGTGCTGCAAATCGATGGAAGCTTAGTGCAGATGTACTTTAACGCGGATGGACGAACCGAGTGGATTTACAGGGGTTCTGCGAGGCTAGGACCTCTCTACGATGAGCTGCTAAAAGCCAATGCTAGACAACAGGGTCATCATGCTTCCCTTAATAATGCCAGTCATCGTTTTCCTGCCGCAATAAACGTAAGCACTTTTAAAAAACACATTGATTATCTCTGCTTGACCATACATAATTCTTTCAGCGTAACAGTCTTCCCTATGTTGAATATACCTCGTTCAATGCTGAACCAGATGAGGAAACCCAGCCTGTAGATCAAACGAAGTCACAAAAGGGAATAGAAATACAGACCAGCCTAGGAGCTACGACTATTTCTTCTAGTAATGGGGCTGCGGTACCAGCCCCACCTCAGACACGAGCTGTGGCTAGAAAAAGCACTAGTAAAAAGCCAGTTGTTGTCGAAACTAGCAATGTTACTACGAGTATAAATACAGGGAGTAACACTAAGCCTTCGCACAGTATCGTGGTGAGTTGCCATTGATATTTTGTAACTTTAATTAACATCAAGAGATTAATTGTGTATCTCGAATTGCTTGAATATAACGAAATTTTGTTATTTAACAGTATTTTCAAACACAAAATAAAATCCCAACACGTAAATACGTGCCACATAAATGTGGCTCAAGATGCGTAGAAGGAATATCTTTTACACCTGATAGTCTCAGAGGGTATTCTCCGCTTTCAATACCGTTACTTTGTGGCTGGAATCGTCAACTGTGCAAATTTCCAAAAATGAAAAAGGTGATACTGTATCAAGCCCCATGTGGGATTCGCCTTCGAACTATAGAGGAGTTGCATCAATATTTACGTGTAACGGGTAGTCCCATGTCTGTCGACTTGTTCGATTTTGATTACTGGGTACATTGTCTGGCAGAGTTTGTGCTTGACAAATGTTTCGTCAATATCAAGGTGAAGTTATCAAATAATGGAAAAAAATTTATCAAGTTTAAATACGGTTTTACCCAAATACTCAAAAATCAACATTTATTATTCATCAGGATCTTAGCTACGGTGTTGAAAACGTGCTGATACCCTGCGTTAATGAATTAGATCATGCCCTACCAGACACTATTAGATACAGTACCCAAAGGCAGCCAACCGAAGGTGTTAGTCTGAATTTAGATGAAGAATTTTTATGCGGTTGTGATTGCGAAGACGATTGTCAAGTGGGTTAAAAAAGGAAATATCTTATCTATTAAATCCCAAACTCATAAATCTGACTCGAATTTTATTCAGGATAAGGAGAAATGTGCATGCTGGCAATTGACCATACAAGGAGCTACTTTGGGTGGGCGAGTACCGGACAATGCTGTGGGCTATGTTTACAAAAGATTGCCTGAAGCAGTGGCTACCGGTATCTACGAGTGTAATTCGCGATGTAAATGCTCCGTGAAAACCTGTCTCAACAGAGTAGTACAGCATCCTCTTACTCTGAAACTACAAGTATTCAAAACAGGACCAAGAGGCTGGGGAATTAGGTGTTTGAATGACATTCCACATGGATCATTTATTTGCATATATGCCGGCACACTACTCACAGAACAGGTATAAAAATTTTATAAAAATTAAAGACTATACGCTGATCCATGTTCGCTTTATTTGTCAGGGTGCTAACGAGGGAGGAAAAAATTACGGAGATGAATATCTCGCTGAATTAGATTACGTTGAGGCAGTAGAAGGGATTAAAGACGGATATGAAAGCGATGTTGTTGATCCAGAGGTGCAAACAGATATGGCTGACGATGGCAATGAAAAATCAACTGCAGCAAGTGAAGAAGATGAAGATACGGCCAGAGACGAAGGTCTTGATTCTGACGAGGATTTTAATATTGGTAAAAATATTAATCTCAATATGGATCCAGCTTCGTCTATTAGGTGAGAAAAATTTTTCATTTATAAGTCGATGGACTATTTTTGAGAATTTTAATCATAATTTTATGCGATGTCTTATCAGAAAACGGCTAAGAAATCGAAAGAAAGATGAAAGGGAAGGTCGGGGTGGTTCAGAAGAAACTAGCGAAGATGGAAGCTCGACTAAGGATTCGGAAAATTCTTCTGTAAAACCTACAGCTGTAACTACTACTCAAGAAGAACAGCGAACAGATTGTGATTTGATAACTATAAGCGATGATGAAGATTACACCAACGTCAGAAGAGAGCCAAGCAGATTTGAACCAAGCGTCAAACCGGCTCAGCTAGGCTCACATCAGTCAAAATCTGTTAGAGAATACTTTGGGGAGGATGAAGCTGTGTATATTATGGATGCTAAGACTACTGGAAATATCGGACGATATCTTAACGTAAGATAACATATTATATGAGATTAGGATGGGTGAAAATTGTCTGTGATCTTGATCTTGATTGTAAATGTGAATTTTTACGAGATCATTTTTACTTTCAGCATTCTTGTGACCCGAATGTATTTGTTCAAAACGTATTTGTGGATACACATGACGTCCGGTTTCCTTGGGTAGCATTTTTTGCTCTAAATTACATAAGATCGGGGCAAGAACTTACTTGGAATTATAATTACGACGTTGGAAGTATTCCCGGGAAAGTGATTCTTTGCAAGTGTGGCAGTTCAAATTGCAGAGGTCGACTTTTGTAGATTAGCATATTTTATGATAATAGATTGAAGATCTTTATACTTAATTATCATTAATTTTAAGGATTTTCTTCTTTGCTCAGCTGCCGGTTAGAATAATAGTAAAAATTTATACGCTGTGTTTTCAACTCTAGTTTTCATCTTGTGTAAAATATTATTTGGTCTCTATTTCAGTGTCAATATGAAGAGTCGATAATCGAATGTATTTGATTTCTGTGATTTGTCTTAAAAACTATTGAAAATATGGTTCATTTAATTGTAGTAAAAATATCAGTTGTGAGTTTATAAATAAAATAATAAAACCTAAAATACAATTATTTGAATGGTTTTTCGTTTTTTTTTTTCTTGTTTTTTCTAATACCTCTAAATAATCTTAGGTTTTATAATTACTTATACAATATTATAGCGCAAATATCTTTTTTTATTATTAAAAATACAAAGTACATCATTGAAGCGTACTATCATAACTTGTCCACGTAGCTAATCTTCTTTTTTTTTTTATTCAAGCTACTCGTGGAAAATAAAGAAACAAATAATCATTAACAAGTTTCAAAAAACTTGAATGATTGAACGGATAAAAAATCTAGTCTTATTTAACAATAAAATTAATGCAAATAAATTTACCATTGGTAAAAGCCCATTGATAGTTTAGTTAGAGCGTAAAATAGATAAATTGTTAAAATTTCGATTCTCGTTATTAAAATTAGTCAATGTATTTAGATTTGTATACCAAAATAATTGAGAGCCTTAAAAAGTCGATGTAGATAATTTCAATAAACTCTACAATAGCATGAAATAATATATTATATGTATAATAATCCTACCATTAGCGCTCATCTACTTATTCTTATTTTATTTTTTTACTCTCTCTCTTTCACTCTCTTTCTCTCTTTATCTTTCTTTCCCTCTTTCTTAGAATACATAAAGTAATCTATATGTTGACATGCAAAAAGTGAATAAAAGCAATGGTAATCTCCTATAAGGAACATAAAGAGCTAAAATTAAAGCTTCAAGTATTATTTTTTTTTCATTTAATGCTAGCGAGATTTAAGCAGCTGTTTTATTTCATCCTTCTCAGCAGCATCCAAATAACTTGTACCGTCCGGCGTCGAACCATCTGGATCAGCCCCTCTTTCCAATAACAATTTCACACAATTTGTATGACCTTCCCAAACAGCTGCTAAAAGAGTTGTAATTCCGTGTTTGTCTGTTGCCTGTATGATTTATAGTATTATCAAGATTACATCGCGTACAAAACAGCAGATAAATAATGATGATTAATAATCAACAGTAATCAGGGATATTGAGAATTTAAATTACCAAAATATATATTCTGGAACTACGATGGGCTTTTATTGGATAGGACGACAAAAAAATATTGAATTTAATAGAAAGTTACAAAAATTTCTGATTACACATTACTGATATGTTTGGTTATTTGTATTTTATTCATCAAATTATTAAAGTTTTTTTTCTCTAAATGGAATTATTTTATCAACTCACATTAGCATTCGCTCCTTTTTCCAAAAGGTATCGAAGCACTTCACCCTGACCATAATCAGCTGCATAATGCAACGGTGTTCTTCCATCGATCATTTGGTTCACATCTATGTTCTGCCATGATTAATATTAAATCATTATTTTAATCAAATATATTAAGTTCATTTTGAACAAGGACGTATTTGGGGAATAAGATTATAAGATCTCATGCATAGTTTTAATTGAGGATAAATTTGTTCCGAGTTTCTTTGATAATTTGATTAATTTATTGAAATAATTTTCGAAATTCTTCTACATACCTGACGTTCGGCGTAATAATTTTTACGTAAAAAAAAGATGTTAAAATTGTTTTTTTTTTCTCATATTAAAGTATTTTCGTGTTTCGAAATTCTAATAGACGATATACCGATAAAGAATATGGATAATTGCCTCATATGGAAAACCGTTAATCGTAGAAAACGTCATATATGGACTACGATTTAAGATTGGTAATAATTCCGACAACCAATTTATAATCTCGAGAGGATGACAGATAAGTAAAATGATAGAAGTAATTGGTTATCTGACGATGATTTATCGTGTAAAATAATCCGATTATAGCAAAAGATCTGTCAAATTTAAAACACGAGGCAAATTTGTGACAGTTATATTATAGGCGGAATGAAATGAATACATAATGATAAATATCCAACATACCTTGTTCTCGACAATGTCTCGTACTTGGTCAAGATCCCCATTTTTTATCCCCCAAACCAATTCACTCATTGTGACCGGAGTTTGATGACAATTCTTCGGAATATGACAAGTATCTTTGGAAAAATGTAATTTTTTGCAAATTCCCTACTGTGGAATAACGAATTGGTTATAACCGTTGATTTCCACCGAGAACTTTGATACAAGTCAGGAAGGTCGTCCGGCGACCATTGCCAATACGACGACGTGGAAAAAAAAGACTATTGAATATCTCACTATATGGATATTCCTCCACCGTGGTACGATTGTCTTATCGATAATCGATTATACGAATCGTAGCGCGCGATTATTTTTGAACTGACTAATTCAACTGACACGAATAAAAAATGTTCAATTACTTCAAATCGAACACTAATTTTGTAGGAACAAATCTATAAACCATGAAATTATTCAATATGCTTCTCAAACTTTATAGGTAAATGATTGATTGATTAAGCGTTAATATTTCAGTCGATATAGGCATACCTATAACGGAATTGACAAATCATTCATTCGTAACTCCGTCAGGGTTATATTTGCTATAGCAAATGCTGGATTTATTATTGGTAGCAAAATGATGAATCAAAATCAGCCAACTAGTCATAAATAGAAGATTTATCAACACTTTAATTTGTTTGTGCATACATATACATACTGATTATATTGACTAGATAAAGTTTGAATTCTATTGAAGTCATGCCTAAAGTGTTTCAAGAAGCTCAAGCCATACTCTATAATACACAATCGATTATTGCTAAATATTTTTACATACATAAACGAATCTGAAATAAGAATGATAAAAAAAAAAAGGTTGAATCGTGTAAAACGATCAACTGATTACATAGACTCACGAAAATTTGATAATAATTAGGGAATTTAGATGCCTGTATATAAAAATAGGTAGAGAGAGGCTTTCTAAAGGGATTTCTCAGGCGGAAGGAACTGATCTACAGAGGGAAATCCACACGACATGAAACGATCACTTCTCGATTTAGTAATGTGACTAACGTAATCAATCAAGGTTCAGCCTTGATTTGCCCAAGTAAAGAATCAGTACGACGTTTCTTTACGGCATAAGTAGATAACAAAGAGGTGTGGTCTGCGAGAGAGAGAATGAGGTTGAAGTGAATGCTGCTCTACCGGTGACTGGCTTACAGTCATTAATAAACAAATCATATAAAAAAAATTTGAGTTTTTTTTTTCCATTGACTTTGCGGCTATGTTCCCACACAGTAGTGACACTTATCCATCTGATAACTTGGATTGAATTAATTTTTTACCACCTAGAATTAATATATCGCTTACCGATTTTGTTCTATCTTCTACTTCCTCATTGAATTTTATCTCACGAATCATATTTACAACCGTACAAAACGCTCGATCTGTTGCATTATATGTATACCTACTGTAGCCATGACATTTCAGATGCAAATGATAATTCAGATGGTAATTTTTTATATATATTTTTTAAAGCGTTTTTGACATTTGTCACACCCAGGTTTAAAATCGCACAGTAATAAACGTCTTTCAAGATAGACTACGGCACCTTTAACAATAAATTTATTTTAGCAAATCGGTAAAAAATTCATCAGTTTAATTAAATTTTTTTTTTTTACATTTTGAACTTCAACAACGTATCGACGTGATGGCAACTTTGTAGATGGAGATTATACAACTTATTTACAGATTATTCGCACTACAGCTATTTTATCTATCAAATAATTATTGATATAAACTTTTATGCGATACATATAATATTATATATTATTACGCGCTCATTGCAGTAATAACGGCTGCACGCCTATTCATCTAATCTAGTAAGTGGCAAGCTGCGGTAGTAAATTTCTCTTCAATAGATCGGTGGTGATTTAAATTGTATAGCTGCGGTAATTTCTTACGCCGTACTTATAACCACCAACTCTAACATGCGGATATTTTAATAAAAGTACCAACTGATATTTCATACATTCGCAGATAAGACATTTGTTTCCTCTTAAACTAATTGTATTTTATACGTTGAGTAATCGGCGTGTGACTTTTCCTTCATTATGAGCCATGGAACTGTCTACAACAATATTCGAAAATCTACAAGGTGGATAAACCTGGACGTTTTATAAAATTAGCTGATCAATTATGCCGCAAATTTAGATGTCAGTATTATTTACGCGGCAAAAAAGCTATCCATATATCTATAATCCGGGCTCAGTGAGTGTGGAATATTACCCGATGGACGTTTTCACTCGTTATACAGATCTCTCTCACACATTTTGACTCACTATTCATTCCATCTTACTTCCACACTCGCGATATTTTGCACGCGAATTCTATCCGTGTAATATGTACATGCTGACTGTTCCCAGCCGTTCACTTTCAAAAACTTCCAAGTCTTATTCAAGCCTTTTTTCTTGAGATCGAAAGAAACCACTTTCGATTTATAATCAAGGAAAAACGATCATCTTAACGATGATTTTTTAATTTTTAGCATTCCCATTCAAGACTCAATACATATGCAATATTGTATCTTCCATTTTACTTGAAATTTGAGGTTTCAAGAAAATAAGAAAAACTGTACTGTTTTTGAATTTGCGATAAATTCATGAACTACTTAACTCTGTTAATTTATGATAAATAGTCATGTCTATACCCTGGAGCTGCATACTCATCGGATGTAAAAAAAAAAATTCTATATCAAACTAGTATGGGTTAGACTTTAGCTGCAGGTAACACCTCTGATTAAAATAAATTCATAATTGAAAATCGTTTACATTACCAAAACTTGCATTTACAAAAACTGGTCCCTTTAATCTCTTCACTTATAAACATACATACATGTCTACAATGTGCATGTGTATTACCACTGACTCATTCTTCAGATACTTTGCATAAATATAAATCCTTACCGTGTTCGGTATTCTTTAGTACCTATATCTTGAATGACTCCTACTTGTCAGTTGTGCAGAGGTAGATGTTGCCCCCGTTTTCTAGCATCATAAAAATATTCTCGAGTCTCTCAGCAAAGTAAGTGCACAGAGTTGAATATAGGTAATTCTACATCCGTAAAAAAGACTTTCACGCGAAAGTATCATTATATACATATAGGTGTACATACAGGTATGTATACGCATATGTAGAATACATACACACCCTCGTGTTTGACGGGGAGCGAGAGTGCAGTAAGCGTGCTTTGCGAAAGGTGGATTGTATGTAGATGAATACCTGTATATAGTATGTACAATTCGTGTTAATTCTCTTATAGGTATAGACTGATATATAGGTATGTATAAATTATTATTTATTTTTTACTAAAGCCTCCACCCGTGGAGGAGTCACGGGAGAGACACAATACGTGTAGTTTATATAGGTATTAGGTGTATATACCAATACCTATATAGTATGAGTAGAACTTTTACTTGTCCATCGAGAGGCAAGAGTAAGACAAAAAATTCACAGAACGATACGCTGCAACACTTTCGATTCCCCAGCTATACCAGGTTAAATAATAAAGCAAAAACAAACTCGGCGTTATACTCTTACTTATAGTATTGTTCCGTCCAATGATAGGTTTTATTTTGTTTGATTTTATACGGCCTATTTCTTCACCCGGAGAACAGTTTGCGCAATTTGACTAATAACTATTTCTAAATATATTTTATAGCTGTGTGCATTCTATGTATTAATTTATCGAACCGACAATGAAAAGACACTTTATCCAAAATATCAAATCTAAATAGATTTTCAATCTTTTTTTTTCTGTTTATTTCTGCTTTTCATTATTTGAACACTTTTATTGAACAAATTTTGCTCGAAATTTAATTCACCTTTCCTATTCAACGTGAGTAGATAATCAAATCAAAGCTCGATGGTTGGATCGAAAATATCATACAATTATTTCTATGAATCAATTTTTACTTAGAGATTATAACAATTCAGAATAAAATAAAATTAAGGACGGAGTGGGAAGTTTAGTAGAAATTTTTAAGACGATCGTTTTTGGGACACAGAGCGTTTGAACTTAAAACGATTGTGGGGTAGGTATATGTATATAAATTATTTCAATACTTGTTAACATTTTTATTATAGACTTACTTTATCGAAGCGCAATGACGCGCGACCGTGACCATGACTGGTAACTTTTTTTTTCTGTCGCAATAGCTGTTCCCGTGATTGAAATATTTTATTAGTTTTATTATTATAGAAAATAACGAATGCCGAACGATACGATCAGCATTACAATCAGCTTCACTTAAGGCTGTGTTACTATCACGTAGACTACAAGCTGGATCAGGATATTTGATCCCCTTTGTGTATCTCCATGCATGTTGATTGACAATTGTGTAATTCAGGAGTAAGCGCGAGCTCGAGTACCGAGCTCTTTTTTCTACTTAGAATACTAATTCTGTGTAGGATGATATTGTAATACCAATTACTTATTCTTCTAAGTATAAGTATTCAAACCAAGAAGTAATAACAAGGATCTCGCAAGAGGTGAGAGTAAAAAAAGAAGAAAAAAAAAGAAATAAGAAGAAACAAGAAACGCAAAGATCGCGTTGTACGTGTATTAAATAAGTATTAATTTAATCAATCACATAAAGTTACAATCACACATGTTTACAGTACACTGCAGCGCTAAATCTCTATAGTGTTGCAAAAGAAAAAAAAAAAAAAGAATAAAAATTCTAATAATAATAATAAAAATGCAAAAAAAAAAACCACATAAACAATTAAAAAACAGGATTTCGATTGCAGATAGTAATTATACCTCCACATATGTAGGTAGACGTTTTGAGTTCGTTAGATATAGGTTTTAAAAATGTAAAATAATGATCAATCTTACAATATAGACATTTCCTCGGTTAAATGATCATTATAAGTAGAGAGATAAGTTTAACCGAGAGAATCCCTGTGGTAAATAATTAAATACGTATGTATATAAAAAAATTGGAACAAAATATATAATATATTATTCATAATCCTGCCTTGGACAGACTGTGAGTCAGAATTAGTTAAAACCCGTCGGACATCTAGCAGTTCTTTATTACGTAATTAGCAAATTGTCATCGGGCTAATGACTTTATGGGATTTTGGGACAAGGTCAAAACATAAATTTTATTTACACGCAACGGGTTCTGAAATTGAGTAAAATAAAATAATATAAAACCAGCATGATTCAACTTTTGAGACAAGGTAAGTTTCTAAAAAATTGTCTTTTTCGTCTCTTGTAATATCTGCGAAAATGCAAATATAGGGATGGTTTTGAAATAATTCGAAAATTCATTAAATTTATACGGTAAAAAATGGGCAAATAAGACTCGCTGAAATCATACTGTCGTTAATACCTATTGTAAACTGTTTAAAGGCAAGTTTAAAAATAATTTAAGCTTTGGGGGTTGTTGCGGAAGCATCGGATTTCTCTGTAGTTTCTGCACCTTCACCGGACGGAGGTGGTGGCGGAATAGTTGCAATTTCTGGGTATTCGAGCTTAGCTCCTTCCTCGCATTCAAAGATTGGACAACAGTCAGGGAATGCTGCTGTCTTGTTAGTCTTCTCAGATATTTTACATTTGTCATTCGGCTTAGGAAGTGGTCCACAGTCTTCAACAAGTTCCAAAAGAATACCGGAGTTATCTTCGGCTTTTATGCATGTAGAACGACCGCAGAAGGGTGCCAATTCCCATGTTTCTCCTGGCTTAATTGTCTCACAACGAGTTGCGGCAAAACACACGCTAGGGAAATCTGAAAAAATAAATAAAAAAAAAAACACGCTTATTAGAATTTGGTTATCAAAAAAAATCCACTTCTTCCCAGTTTCATTTTTATCTTATTCTATTTCATTTTATATTCTTTTTATTTTATCAATACGTGATTTGTTAACGAATCGAGGCTCCAGTTTCTATTTATTAGTGACGATTGATCATTAATTAATCTATATGTGTAAGATCTGGATCAGGTTACGCGGGTTGAAAAGGAAGGAGATCCAGACATGATGCAGTTGCACTAGAAACTCAAGGAGAGACACTTTCACTGCCATGCAAACATTTGTGCAACTCGCTACGGCCCTAGTGTAAAGTCTGGTTCATGTCTGACCGCATATTACGCACTACTACTTATTATAGTTGTGAATAATGGCCTTTGGCTTTAATAAATAATAAATGGTGCTAATCAGGAACAAATACATCGGACTGAGTATAAAATAACGATAAAAGTAAAAAGAGAATTTTATTTTATGATGTTATAACGGTGAATAAATTTCATGTCATGCCAAGATACATGCCCAATGGACATCGTGTATTTGCATGTAATCTGTGAACGAGGTCGACTGGTGGTTTCTGAATGAATAAAAACAGAACTTGTACAGACGCATATATTCTTTTTACGAAAATAAACTTTAAACTAGAGTATTGAATAAATGAAAGTAGGTTTTTAGAACTAATTTTGTTGAGGAGTGAAACGATTAGAGATTTTTAACACGTATTTTTATTTATTTTTTTAATTTTTTTCATTTCTTTATTTTTTTATTTTTTTCAATATGTAGTCGAGTGGAGAATTCCGCTAGTCATAGCAAACCGCAACACCTGAATGCTTGATGAGATAATAATTCTGAAGGAAGTGTGAATAGTCGTTTAAATTCAACCACCGTTTGAGGAATTGAATAACAAACTGCGTTGAATAGTTGATGTAGAATTAATAAGACTATGAAATGCAGATATCTGCATGTATATGTAACGATCATGAATTTTAACAACAAGAATAATTAAATTTTTGAATATGATTTAAAATATTGAATATACGATCGATGTACGAATAATGGGGAAAGTTGGCCGTGACCATAAGACAAAGAGAAAATAAATGGTCATTATATTCTGCAGGCGATGAGTTTGTATGAAATTCTTTTTCTCTCACTTACCTACCTATCTACTTACACGGTTCTTTCAAATACCTACCAACTTTCACGTTTAAAAAAGGGAAAACTTTATTCGGCCCCTCAATTGTCGTTTCTTTAAATTGACATCACGCGATGATTTCACGTGCACGATGAGATACTTGAGAAACTAGGTCTGACCTTAAGTATAAGTATCATGTACCGACGACTAATGACAACTGGGTCATTGCAATTTAAGGTTTCCTCAAGAGCAAACCTCCGCTGGTATTACAAGGATCTATTTCATGACAAATCGACTTAATTCAATGCAATTCATTCCCTCTTTCAGATGAAATAATACATACATCCAATGACCAACACACGGCCTGCACTCTTCACAGAAATCTTTTTTTTATTTAAAAAAAAAAAATTTAGGGTATAATTTCGAGAAGTGTGGATAAAGAACTGTTTTTTCTCAATCTTACTGCAGTACCACAATTATTCCTGTTATAATTATTAACTACTTATCATTATATAGGGATCATCATGAAATAGCTACATTTATATATGTATATGTACAATGTAAAAAATGACTCGAGAACTGTTTGAAATTGTATTAACGTAGATCAAATGGAACATTTTTATGATGTGAGGCAAGAGAGATGATTGAAAATCATTACTGCAAAGAGACGAAAAAGTAATACCGTTATACATCGCGCCGGCTATGAAACGTTGAATATTTGTATAAAAGATTCGTTTCAACCGGTGTGAGTTTCTTCCAAATATTCGTCTTGAAGAATTCAATCTGTGAGGAGGCTAATTCTTAAGAAAAATTCAAAAATATCTAAATATCGTAAATTTTTAATCGATTTCTTTTTATTTTTTGTCCTGGTTTGGATAAAACTCGAGCATTACGTTAATATCAAACAATTATATCTACTGAAATAATAAAATTTTTAAGAAAACACGGAATTATTAAATCAATCGAAAGTGAATTAACCTTGATCACATGAAATTTTGATTCAGTAAAATTCAAAAGTCTTTAAATAATCAGACAAATATGTTTTGGAGTTCGAATTCACTTCGGTATCTACTTTAAGACTCTAATCTACGTACGGTTATTCAAACTACTTTAACCAAGCTAGTTAAAATTCCAAAAAACGGGTTTTCTAAGTATACATAGTACTCATGTTACTTTTTCAGGATTTTCTCACGTACCTCGGTAAAGATACACAATCGATAATTACTTTCGATCGTTTTTTTTTAAATATTTTTTTAATTTTTAATTGAATAAAAGGTGTTACGATATAAATTGATTTTATTAAAATACATACCGCGAAGAACATCGGCGGGTATGAGTCTACGGAAAGTCTTGGGCCGTTCTTCCTCCTTCTTGTCTTCAGCGGTCGCGTAATATACCGCAACAACGAGGGTGATAGCAACGACGAACTTCATGATTCAAGCTACTCTGATTATATACGAGTTAGAAAGAAGCAGGAGACGCGAAGGCCCTAAGTTAAAAATGATCTCTACAGGTAGTACACCGATTAAGACTGGTGGGCCTGATCGGCGTCCTGACGTTTTATACTCGTGCCCTGGGCAACGCTGCGACGCCCCCCAAGAACCCCCACCGATCGGTCCGAAAGTATCCTCTTACATTACCCTCAAGACCGAGAACTGTCCAGGAGACGTCTTCTTAACAAAGTAAACGGAAATATTTACCTAACTACGGGTATTCCGTTTCGGAATTTACGCACGGCTATCGATTATCACTTGCGGCTTATCGTATTCGTTCCGCAACCAATACCATCGGGAACGTGAATTCGATCGGATAGCCAATCGTTAGAAATAAAAAAAAAAAAAAAAAAAAAACAAGAACTGTGAAAGTTTGATTTTTAATTTCATTTTTATTTCACATCATTCAAAGAATTTTGTTTTGAATTTTTTTTTTTTTTTTTATGTGGTTAACTATACACTAATATTTATCATCAATCGTATATTTATATGTGTGCCTGTCTGCATATTTCTCTTTGAATCAAAAATGAAGAATATGCAAAAGACATAAGAAAAAAAAAAAAAAAAATAGTAAAGAATCATGAGAGTTGATCGGGGCCGGGTTTAAGTTCGGAAATTTGAAAGTTCTGAACGGTAAAATTTAGCAATTCATTTGATACGATTTCAAATTTTCAGACATGTTATAGTTTAGAATATTAAAATTAGGACAGATCGAGATACGGACAGCTAAAAACTCGGAAAGTCTATAAGACTCCAAGCGTCCAAGAAACCGAAAATTTAATGGGAGAGCACAACACTCCATATATATGCGTGAATTTCAAGTTTTCGAGTTTTGGCCAGCCGGATCTTTAGCTCTTGAAATTTTCAACCTCCGGTGTTTTTCGATTTGAAGTTTTCCAAACTATGCAGACTTGCGGGGAAATACTCTTTCTAAAAATTATGAATCGGTAACTTTAAAATTCGAAATTTTATCTGTTCGGTACTTTTAAACTCCGGATCTTCAACCCGGCCTTATAAGTTGATCAAATATTTAGTTAAATGTATAAACAACATTTGCACCTAATTTCCGTCCGAAACCAAGCTGATTAGTAACATCCTGATTCTTATTCAAATTTTATGATACGTTTGGTGTAATTTCGTGGCAAACCAATGGTATTCGATGAAATTAATTCTCAAATACGAAAATTTTTGATTTTAACCTTTTTCTGTTTTTTTTTTTTTTGTAAACGTTGAAAAAAAGTGCATTACACACTCACTGCAGTGACTATTAACCTTATTCTGTATATTATTGGTTTACCCGTAAATCACATAATTTTCAAATATTTTTATGACCTAAGTACTTCGCAACAACCATTTCTTCTTCGGCAGACTCAATTTATGTGAGGCGAAGTCGATAAAATCTCTAAAACAATTTCAATTCGTGTCTAATTTTTCAACGCTGATTCTAGTACCATACCTCCCTGCGAGGATGCAAATAGTTGCATAAAAAATATCGAATCCGTATTAAATATATCTCCTGAAAACGAAACGTCATTTTCATTTCATAAAGGGATTACAATATATCGAGTTACTATACTCAATTAGCCCCAGTGCTTGGCTGACTTGGCAATCAGCCCAATTGATCAACAATTTCTAAGCCAAGGTAAAAGTGGGTCGATCATCGTCGCTAAATAATAATAAATTTATGCGAATTTTCGATTATTCCTTTATTTGATATCCAGCTTCGACAAGAGCCGGTTGTGATTTCACACTATCTAGATATATTTTTAAATATACTTTCTTTTCGCCTTCTACATAAATGTATTTATGTACATACTGTGTATGTACTGTACATACATAAATCTGTGTCATTTTACCATCACAATAATATCTGAATAGTTATAAAAACGAAATAATAAAAATGTCTCCAGTTATACCAGACGAGTAATTTCACAACCGCGTTGATGAACTACTCGTATATTATAATTAAAACGAATGGTTAAAATTTTCCATAAAAATTCCATGTATCTCCCTAATGGATAACCGGGTCTATAATAAACGAGTTGCATTAAAAAACGGCTACACAGCTTCCTCTAAATGCTTAGAATATATAGTGAGACGTTTTTCTTTCCTATATCCGCTATCGTTTCTTACTTCTCGCTTCTTGCTTACTCAGCATCAACGTGAAAGTGTATTTTGTATATCTATACGAATAGTCTTTGTCCAGTTTTGGTCACGTGTTTTTTACCTATAGGGATAGGAAAATATTAATATTTAATATGAATCACTAGCAAGGAATTATAAATATAACACTTTATTGTGAAAAAGAAAACTGAATAATAAAAATCAATTACCATGGTCAATGTAAAACTACAATAAATATTTTATATCCTTTTATATTAAAATATTCTCCGAATTTTATATAGAGGTCGAATCATGTAAGGTATATTCTATACCTGTTTCGTGTAAGTTTACGCAGTTGTATATGGTACTACCGTTAAGTTTAATAATAACAATAATAATTTTATTAACAACAATGAAGATAATAAAAATACAATATCATCAAGATGACTGTGGTGATTTTGTTTTGAATTCGTTTAAGCGAAACTATTGAGTCATAAAACCGTCGTGTACTGCAAATTAATTGCATATATACATTATATGTATACATAGGTATAATACTCGTTATACCACATATTTTGATGTTTTTATTAAATTTTTGAAGAGTTTTACGTGACTGTTTGCGAATTTTAAATAAATACCTAGCTTGATTCACGATACTCGTAAACCATTTCTAAAATGTTTCGCTAATGTCTAAAAACACTTTCTTCGCGTTTTATGAGATCTTGATTTCGGCTGTAGGTATAACCATTTCAAGAAACACACACGTACATACGTACATAATGCATACATATATATATATATATCGATATCTATCTCATTCTAGATCTTAAACGGTATAAATCACTCGCCAATGGTCTATAGAGATATAAATATAATATAATATACATATAGATAATTAACTATACGTGAATTTTAATGATGGTATGAATGATTCATTCGTGCTTGCGAGTTTTACGTAATAGCTTAGTATACCTTAACGCTCTTACGAATCCGAAGATTAAGATATACCGCATTTGTCATACGTCAAAAAAAAGTAGGACGCAACTTTGCGAATTATAAAGGATTCGAAAATTCACTGTAAACATTTTTTTAAATTAGCATATAATAAATGTTAACAATCTAATTGTTGTATCGCCTTTGCGGACGGTTATAGAGGTTATTTTATATTCTGTGACCTGGTCAATTCTTTCGTGTAAGAGGTGAAAGCAGATCGAACGGAAAGATCATCAAATAGCCTACCGCCTTACATCGACGAATATAGCCTGGATCTTACATTCTCTTCAATGTATATCTCTCGCTTGCTCACATAGCCTCTCGGTTCCTTTTAGGCTGCATTCACGTAGCAATTTTTGAAAATATTTGATCTTTTTTTCCTTTCTTTATTTTTTTATTTAATAAATCTTATACGTCAACAACAAACATCGTTGTTAACTCCTTTCAAGGACGAATTAGGAAGTAAGTGGTGATAATTGAGGTGATTGGAAATAATTAATCTCTCTTTCCTGATCACCATATACACTTATAATACACCCTGAATAATTTTATTGTTATGTATGATCGAATGCAGAAAAGATTTGATATGTAAAACGGTTTTATCACTATGATTATTGAACTTATGAAACCTTGTGGAATAGACTATCATATAATATTTATAAGATATTCAACTTGTGACGTTTTATCGAAAAGAGATTAGTTTTTTAATTATAATTTAATATTATGTTAATTGATTTATACATCTTATTAGCGCGAATTTGTACAATTACATGTATCGTATTAATGAGCATGCATATAAGTCAAAATATATTGACGAAGATAATATTTTTACGTAATAAGATTGCTATTGGCAAAACAAAATTTTTTGCGCTTTGGTTTAAATGCAAATAATTAGCATCTCGTGTATTGTTGCTTTATGAGTAAACATCTGTATACCGTATGACGTATGGTGTAGGTATATACCTACGTACATTGTCGACGGTGTGAAAGCTGCATTATAGGTATACCTATACTCGTTCGCTTAAGAACTATGCTTGTACAAAGATGATATTAAATTTGAGATGTAAACTTCTCAACTCGTTTCTAATACGATCGAGGAAGTGTTATAAAATGATATTATGATAAATATATTTGTATAAAGTTATGGAAACAGGTGTGGATCTTGAACATTAGTTGTGCAATTATAGGTATATATATTAATTAATTTTAAATCAATTTTATAAATATTGAACATTTATGTATTATACATGTAAATATATGTATACTCACACATCATACGAGAAAGTATAAGAGTGAAACTTCGCATTAAATTTATAGTTTGATTTTATTTTATTTTATTTTTTTTATTTGTTTTTTATTTCTCATTTCTGCTTCTTCAAAAATCAATTTCTGATCCGTGGGCATAATCGAGAAGAAGCAATTCAAGATTAGCAGTGAAAACTGGAAAGTATCTTCTAGCACTTTGAATAAAAAATAAAATTATAATAATAATGAGATTAAAAAAAAAAAAATAATAATAATTACAAAACAAAAAAAAAAAAAAAAAAAAAAGAAGAAATTATACAGTTAAAAATCCGCTAAAACGTGTTATCTATAGCTTATTTTTTTGATGTTTCAAAATGTATTAACGATGATTGAAAAATATTTCTCACGCTTCTTACGCAAACGATAAGTCGACACGAGCTTAAAAATAATCTTCAACTTGCCTCGGAGGTAAATTCTTTCCTCCTAATTCTCAGTCGGGCTAAAGAAAAGAAAAAAAAAAAAAAGAAAAGAAAAATGAAACGAAATACAAATAAAAATCATCGAGACTCTGGAATATAATCAGACTGAAATCGTACGTCAACCCTCAGTGAGCATTAGAGAAAGGATTTTAGCCAGGAACACGCTTTTGTCTCTATAATTATATCCTTCTGTCTAGATCATTTCATTGTTAACAGTCAATAACAGCCTTGCACCAACCCATATAACATTCTCCGGCTGCATGTGTTGCGACAGAACCGACACAACTTGATTAAGTCCATGCCCATCCTCTTCCTGTTCTCTCGGTTGTATTTGTAGGTATCAACTCTCATTTTAAGTCGCTGTTAGAACCAATGTGAAAATTGCTTCATTAGATCAACTTAAATCCTGCATAATTAATTAGATGAATACCTCATGTAGGTATATAGACTGCATCGTATTGAACTATACGTACTCGTGCAATATAATAGAGGTTTTCAAAATGAATTATGTTCATGCTATAAAATTATAATGAATTCAACAGCTACTGACGGCGTGGATTTTCTCCTCGTTAACGTGGCTCTATAATGTCATGCTATGTATTTCACTTTTCGTAATAGTCATATTATAGAAAATTATAGTTATTAGGAAGATTGTAAGTATACTTTGTTGACAAACTGAGGAAATGCTGTTACATTAATGACCACTCCTACGATATATATATTCGTATTTACTACTACCTATAAGGCTGTAATTTGAAATTAAGGTCTTTGCAGGTATATACATACATACCTGTATATATATACCTATGTCAACTATCCGCAGGGCGATTTTCAGTTTTTCCAACAATTGGACAATAAGAACGATTATCTCACGCCCATAATAATTATTCGGTTGAGTGATCGCAATAGCCATTTATAAGTTTGGTTTATAATATGTTGAGACAATGAATAATACTTGTGTATACCATATACAGGTATATCTATGTATGTAGTAGGATAATTATTCAGGATTTAATTAATAATTATTTACCTACTCCTTTGGGAGGTTTCCATAGGTGGTATAACACTATAATATGCCCTTGGCATAGTAATTTTTAATTGAAAGATAGCTCTTATGCGTATACGTCAAATTGACAAACTTTATACCTACTATGAGAATTTTCCACTTATAATAACGTATAGGTATATAATATCAATGAAGAAACAGTCATGTGCAACGACCACATCACCGGCGTTGCGTAATCGTAAGAAGTTTTCAGAAACTAGTTTTACCTGAATTTTGTCATCTCCTTTAACCACATCGTTTATTCACACTGTGTACTTCCGGTTTTCCAAAAATCAGTAGGTATAGATATAAACAATTATTACAGGTATAATATCGCGTAATCTTGCACAGTATAAATAAAAAGAAACGGATACAATTATTTGAAATTCTAAAGAATAATGAATAACGATAAGTAAAATCTGTTCATTGGAATACTTATTGTAAAAGTCAATTAGCAATTACTTATGCAGTTCTGTAAAACGATTTATTTTTAATTTCACCAACAGTTTTCTATTCTACGAATTAATGCCAACTGAAACAGCAAATAACTTAGATTGTGGAGGAGGCATATATATATATATATATATATATATATATATATATATATATATATATATATATATATATATATATATATATATATATATATATATATATATATATATATATATATATGCTTTTTTGAAGAGATTTCTCAACGAAAAACATACATACACGGTAAAAATAAAGATAGAAAAACAACAATTTTCTCGGCAATCGCTTCTTCAATATTTTGCTGATTTTGACAGGTCACATAGTTGTATAACAAAACCAAAGAAAAACTTGACTTTACACGATATACGAGATCAAATTAACTTGCTATACGTAGAAAATAAAGTGTGTATATAGCATATCGTATTAACATATATTAAAGATGATAATATAATAAGATTTTATTTCGTAACATGATCGGTAAGGAGGTTTTACTGCAATATACATACATATATGTGTTACCCCCGACTACTGTAGCGATTTATATTATTCAAAATAATCCCATAAGCAGCTTAAAATTGACAGGAAATGACGTACGACAGTATAATACGTGGTCACATACTATACATACCTATAACTATAATATATTATATGAAAGGAATTAAAAATGAGAAACATTAAAAAGAATACACGAGAGGAATCGAAATTATTGCGGAAGATTCGGTGACCTCAAACAATTTCATTTATCAATAATAGCGGCGGAAACGAATTATTATTATCATTATTATTATTACTATCGTCATATAATAATTAATAATTATAATAAGAGTTAATTAAAGTACACGTAGCGAGTTAGTCCCTATTAAAGTTTGTCACGGTGATCTCAATCTCAAGCCACTATTGTTATAGGTATAATATAGTTTTGTGCCCGTCTTGTGGAAGGCGAGAATCCTTCACCTCAACGACAACCTTGAAGGGGACACGTCTCGATTATATGGTTCTATTGAAGTAAAAAAGGAAATGAATACCTACATACATAGTGGAAATAAATCTGTGGCCTATTATTTAAATTGCAGATTAGTAAAAAAGAACATTATTATTACATCGACCACAACGACCTTCTTGAATCGATGTATGAAAAGGAAAAGTGTGATTTTAATAAAAACTGCAAAACCCCATAAAACGGAAAATTGGAGTCTGCACTAATTCAACAAAGTGAATGAAATGTTTTATCATAGATTCGTGCAACCAGATTTCTTCGTTTTTATAACGTGACGGAAATCTGAAAATAATTATTATCAATATAATAACCACGATTTAATACATATAATTGCGTATCTATATATGTATATGTCACGTCTGGGATTTACCTTCAATTATAAACACGTCAGGAGTTGAATGTTGAAATAATAGAATGAATCATTGAGACTTCGTCGCTACATACCTTTTTTTTACATATACATGTATGTACATATGTATACATATACATAATTGTACATGGTAAATTATACTATTGCGTGAACAGTGTGAAAATGTGCCTTAAGCCTTATTTTTCATTACAATTGAATAAGATTTATTGAAATTATTCTCGTATTCTCGTAGATTAGTGTAGAATTAATTTTGCAATTTTCTCCGCAATATACAACATGCAAGATCGTAACGTCGCGCCGGAACGAAAAAAATTTCCTCTGAAAATCACGATTATATAACTATTTGAAAATAAATAATACTATAAACGTTTTTCAATTATAACGCCACTTAAAGAAAATTGCGAAAGTTCGCATTTTCATATATTTTACCGGGTGGTTAATAGAACGCGTAAAATTGCGAGATGTTGATAGATATATGACGGATCGATTGATTTACCGATTTCAACTTAAAATTTGAATACATATTTTACATCACTGTAACTCAACGTTCATCGTTTTTCTAATGCTCGCAGAATCAGTGAAAAAACACATTTCTATGTTTTTTAAAGTAAGTGAGTACTAAATATTTTTTCTCAATGTTTCGCTGCTCCAAAATCAAAAATCTCCTCATCAAATTTCTAAAGTTTTCTGACAATTAAGCAGAAAACAAAAAAATTATAATTTTCTAAAAACATTTTACATTAATGGACTTTTCTAGTGTGAATTTTCTTAGCAAAAACTATGAGACATATAGATTTCAAATTTACTGGGTATATTAATGCATGTTTTGTAAATATCTATAATTTTTTTCAAATTAAAGTCTCTAAACAATTCGCTGGTATAGTGTATTATGAAAATCGACGTTGATGGTGAGCACGATAAAGCTAATCTTGGTAACCCGAATCAAAAAAGTTATAAAGATTCTCAATCGGCTTAGAAGAAATAAAAAATAAGGGAAATTGGCTAAATGGTAGCATGTCAAAGAAAAGTTGATTTTTACTTTTTTTTTTAGTTATGAAAATGGATGTAGAAATCGCAATTTGTTGAATATCAATTTGAGTATAGACAGAACGATAGAGGGACATCCTTTCTACCTATCTATATTTGATTCAAGTCAATCGGATCATTAATCGTTGAGATATCATACTCACCGGTACGAAAAATGTCGATTTGAGTGGTGTACTGCTGCACTCAAACATGTATAGCATCGTCAGTTCTGGGAATTTTTTCATCAAACACGGCTTAAAATGTTCGCAAAATTTGCAGCTTCAAGATTATGTAAAAAAAGGTCGATTTTTTTACATCTGTAATACTAAAAAGTCCTCTTAATGTAAGACTTTTAGATATTTAAAAAACAATCTGCAGTCTGGGATATTAAACATAGACCACTATAAAAAAATGTTTATTCCACAAATTGAACACATTATGCGATAATCATTGTAAAATTATTAATTATAATATTGATCATTAATAAATGATTAATTATTATAGCAAAGCGAGTACAAAATTATGTTTTTCAATTTTCTCTATCATACAAAAGAATTCACTATTATTTTTATAGAAAATGTTATTATTTTAATTATTTTTGTCATTTTTTTTTTTTTTTTTCATTCAATAATATTTATGATAGGATAAATATACATGGGTCATATAAAGGAAATAAGAAAAAAAACAGTCCACATTAGCGACCTACCTATAATCGGAGTATATTGGCAGAAACGGGCGGTGAAGACGGATTCAGCCACAATTTTTAATCAGATTGATCAATCAACACAACTTTTTCCTTACAAGATTTCCGAATTTCTGATATCGAACGAAAGTTTGAAAAACGAAAAACTAACTTCGTTAGAAAATTTTCAAGATCCATACTTGACTTTTGAACATTTTTTGATCGATTGAAAATCGATTAAAATTTTTTTTTGCATCAATAATATCAATAACTCCATAAAGTTTCAATTTTTATCGTCAGACAGAAGAAACTCCGGGGTCTATCAATCCATATTTAGTGCACGCGTCTGAGGTTCTGAATCTACACAACTATGATCCTTTAATTTGAGTGATGGGTTTAGTGTAATTAAATTGAATTTAGATGTTTCATTTTTTGTTTGTTCAGAATATATATTATTATTTATTATAATTTTTAATTATACTAGGTATATAATTCATTATTTTCATGCACAATATTATCAACTACATTTACTTTTTAATTACAGCAATAACAGAACCTGTGCAAATAATATACATCAATATCGAATATATTTCGAACAAATATATGGCTATCTAACATTCATTTCTTCTTTACATATTTTTATCTTAATACAATTCCGTTCTCGAATAACAACCGATATCAATATGATACATCCAATCCGTATATTCTAGAGTCTGGACACAGATATTGTACATACATCTTTAAATTACAGATTTGTACACACTGTTCGAATGAACCTCTGCCATTATAATATCTAAAAGAAAAATACCTCTCTTAATATATTTACAAGAAAATAAAACACCTTTGAAATGCAGAACAATGATATTTGCAATAATTCTTTCATCGCTGTAGCATAATTTTTATTTATACATATAAAATTGCTAACTATAGGTATGTATGTAACTCACATATGTATTGCATTGAACATTCGTTCTAAGTTTGGTAATTTTTTATCAAAATTAAATCAAGAATTAAAGAAAAGTTTTCAGGTAATCAAATAAGTCATACCCACCTATACCATGGGTACGATATTAATACGATCTAAAGTCAGCACAGGGCTGATGATAAAAGGCAATAACACGTTGATTCTGAGGCTGCATGTCGTGTTTTCATATTCTATTTATGTATAGTACTTGACACTATTTGTGCATGACACCTTTCGTTTCTTATGATACAATATTTAAATCCATATTTTGTTATTCTAATTCTATAATTAAAAATGTTGTTTAATGCAAAAGAGTAAAGCGTGCTGATGGTATTTTTAAACCGTGATTCAGACGTGGACGAGAATGTGAAATTTTTTTTGTTATGTTTTTTTTCAAAGTACGACTTATAGTAGGGTATATGATTTATCAACGCTTAGAAATAAAATCACGTTTAAGCAATTAGTTGATAAAAGCGAATGGAAAAAAAATTTAAGTCTTTTATGTACATAATTATATAATATGGTATAAGTCGCTATTATAATTATTGAAATATATTTAAAGTATACATATATTATACCTGTATATAATATTGTCCATAATATATATATATATATATATATATATATATATATGTATATATTATATCCTTTATTTCCCGGAAAACTAAAATTTATTCATACCCAAATTTATATTTCCTAATACATATCTAATAATTTTATTCAATCACACTCCCATTTCTGTGAAATAAAATTATCAAGTACACCCTGTGTTTAAATTAACGTACGCGAGTAAAAGTTCCACACCCAAATCTTTGGTAGAGTAAATAAAAAAAAAACAAATTAAAAAAATTGCGATCTTAAAATCATATACCCTGACTCTGAAAGACGAGTAATGGGGAAAGCAGCCAGATATTTTTAAACACTAAATTTAAAAAAAAAAAACGTACGTATGATCTGTACAATAGAAGAAATTTTGTATATCCTATAAATATACTATAATAATGATCATTAAAAATATGAATTTTCATGAATTTTACTAACAGAAATGGAGGAAGAAAAAGAAAATCGAATGCAACAACTCAGAGAAATGAATTTGAATTGGGATACTTTAGGAGTCTAAGATCTTAAAAACGATAAATTATTTGCAATAATTGTATCAAATCAATCAGAAATCAACAAAACCGAAGTTTTTCAAAAATTAAAACCCATTATTCAGACTTATTCAAAGTGATTCTCAATTAAACGATGATCCAAGTGAGTATTGAATAGATAAAATGATTTTAACGATTAAAAAATCCGTTTACGAAGAATCAAATTGAACATTATCCATCTCTCTCAGTAATTACATTCGAAACGAACCAGAAAAAAACATAAAGAAAAAAAAAACTAAATCATTATTCGTGTATGCTGTTATATCCTATGCTCGCTATCTGCAAAACTCAATATTTTTACACCACAATAGATGAACCTGCTATATTTCAACAGCAAAACGGTGCTGCCAAATTTCACTCCGATGTTGAGGCACTAAGATAGGATCTAGCACACGGGCAATGCAGTTTATCCGGTACTTAAACCGCTCTCTATCACGAGCCATTTCTTCCCACGGACCTCTGCGAGCAGCTCGATATGCATAATCCCACGTAATCATCGTATGAATTCTTGGATGTGGTGAAAATCGAACCTGAAAATCAACAAGTACATTGAAATTTTATATTTTAAATATAAACAAATAAAATAAATCACAATAACAAATCTAAACTAAATTCTGCAAATCTAATCAAGTAAAATGGTTAATTGTCTCGTTTATTTTAAACTTAACAAAGTTTGGCCAGAAATATTTCACCTTTAGTCTCGACCCATCTTCATTTTCGTCTTCCTCCTCATCATCCTCCTCGTCAGTTGTAGTATAATCGTAATCAATCTCATAGTCAGATTCAGAGCCAGTTTCAAATACAATACAACAGCTATCTTCAGAGTCGACCGATCTATCAGATTGCAGCCTTTTTCTATTAATTCTTGTCTCAGATTCAACATCTTCGACTACATCGTCACTCCGTTTGCAGGCGACAATGTCAATAGGACATTCGGGTATGTATCTGACTTTGCAATTGTTTTTAATCGAGATCCGATCTCCGTTTACGTTCTTATTATGCTGTTTTCTTTTCTTTCTTCTAACGTCGCAGTAACCAAAGAAAAACGGGTACTTTGTTGAA
Source organism: Macrophya annulata (assembly GCA_963924015.1). Lineage (NCBI taxonomy): Eukaryota > Metazoa > Arthropoda > Insecta > Hymenoptera > Tenthredinidae > Macrophya > Macrophya annulata. The sequence goes on along the minus strand of OZ001258.1, from coordinate 34,469,025 downwards.
GCTGTTGTTTCCACCTCAGCCTCAGTCTCAATCTCAGCCTCAGCGCCGTTAGCTCCGTACCGTATTCTCCTGCCTTTATCATCAACGCAAGGTGTGCTCGGTATTTCCTCATCAAAATTTTGCAGATCTTCAAATTCTCGCAACCCTTTTAAATCGTCTTGAATATCGGCAGATAATCTCTGTCTTATTCGCTCCTGGCGATGACGCGTTTGACTTACTCCTGAGCGACGGAGTTGCGATCTTCCCCGACCTCTGCCTCGTCCTCGCGCTATATCTGTTGGGGTTTGTTTAGCGTTGTGATGAGGCCGGGGAGAGTAAGGTCTTTTTGCTGGTATTTCGGACTCTGGTGAGTTTGATTGGAAGTTTAAAAAGTCGGAAACTCCGTTGATGATTTTTATCGGCAGTTCCATTAGAATTGATATGCCTGTTCGACAGGATGGTATTATTGTCGTAAATTGACTCGATTCGATAATCTTGTTTGAATTGTTGTTGACCGTCGCGTCTCGGTCGTGACTATCAATTTCGGAAAATTTATCGTTCGTTACCGTCGACGTCGCATTCGAGACGTATAAATCTTCGAATGATATATCATTTTGTTGATCATTTGACCCATCATCCATGTGCCGGATATTTTCTCTTATTGTATTTTCTGTAATCATTTCTTGATCGGTTTTTATTTACCGTATTGTTTTTTTACAAGGACAACCCTCCTCGCCTATCTGACAATTAGTGTAATCTCGAAGTTTATCTTTGCTCCCGTATGATCCTTCGATTCTCGGATATCTCATGCGCTGGTTTTCTATTATATATTCAAACTTACTATCGTTTATTACGGACACAAATTCCTGGCTTTTTTTCACGTTAATTTCAAGGGATTCCATCGTTGAGACACACATTTTTATTACACTGTTAACTCGTACAACTATCAGGCAGCCATTTTTTTTTACAAGAAAATAAAATTTTACGTCATTGACGCGGATCTCGACAGACATGCCAATCGCGATATATCATGGTATCGATACTAGTGCGTTTGAGGTTTTCAGCTACGAAAGATCGCTCGTATTTTAATTTCAATGAACTAACCAATATTTCTATCCCGTGGTACGACTGCATTAGGATTAAATTTTCCGGAGGCATAATATGTAGACGAACTCTATGTTTCTAGCCACAACTTTGTTCACAGTTGCATCAGACTTTATGTCAACGATTTTAAAAATAAATAAATACCAGGATCATCCCGCAATGAACAATAATACACAACAATACGTCAGAATTCAAAATGATCGATAGGTCGATTTTCGTCACGAGAATAATTTTCGTGGTATTAATACACACAATGTTTATTAATATTCCTTTAACGAACCGTAGCGTATTCATTCATTCCTATTCTCTTTCACTATAAGCGTTTATCGTTGCATGACGCACACCCATTCGTTAAGTGGGGATTTACCAAATGCACGTAGTCCCTTTTTCCAACAAGACGCAATTCTCGCTCGCGTATCGTAATATAATGAACTTTATCAGAGCACAGCGCACTATATGTCTACATATATTCTTGTTTTGTACTCATTAATGTTTATCTCCAGATACCACGTTACAAGCTTTTTTTTTAACTCATATTTCCAATAAATTTACATTACATACATTTTTCTCACAGACTTCCCTGCGCGATCACCCACCTTATAAGTATACTTATAACAACTCTATAATGACTGTATGGCCCAAATCTGCTGCATTATCTATCAAACATAATGATATTTCATCATATTACATAATCAAATATCAAATTTCTGAAATATCGTTTTCTATCCTCCGATTACGTAACAGAAAAAACTAACGAACGGTTAAGCATCCGAATATTAAAGATTGAATCTTATTTCTAGCATTTATTGAATTTTCAAACGAAAGTTAACCATTTTATCGCAATAATAACTAAGCAAACAACAACTCTAATATCAGTAAAGTTCTTGAACTCATTAGACTGTTTACTAACATATTGCCTTGTATTTGTTTGCTAAAAATTTATCATTCCATTGATAATTTTATTTATTTAGCATACTTGTTGTATAATTAGGAAAAGGATAATGAGTAAATTAGGAAATGGTAATGAAATAAAATGTCAGACAAAATAAAGGAATTCGAATAAATAATTAAATATTATTGATTGAAAACAAATGTATATATAGTATATATCAATAATAACTGTAGCTCGTGTATTTTAAAAACTATACAGATATCATATAATCCCGACAGAACAATGAAATACTGGTAGGATAATGTAAAATTACACTATGTGATGAGTTATGTTATGATTATCTCCAGATTAAACAACAGACAATTAAGTAGGTATCTGTCAAGGAGTTTTAAATGCTATTAATTATCAACAATGTACAATTCTATTTTCAACTTCGAAACACAGATGCTCATTCTCTTTAAAAAAAAAAATGAAAATAAAAAAAATAACCGCTGTTCAAAGATAGTGAAGTCCGATACCGAATTGAAATTGTTGTAGTAAATCGCTCCTAGCAAATAGCAAAGGCATTATTAAATTCAATTCAACTCTAGCAACATTTCCAAGTTTCATAGCAATTCCAGCACCAGTTGTACATCTAACATTGTTTGTAAAGATTTTAAGATTGTCTTTAAAGTCTCCGTCTGAAAAAGAGATATAAAACATAACGTATTAGTTAAAAAAAATCATGTTTCAAAATTTCCTATAATATTTCCATGAAAATTCGAAAAGAAACTTACCAAATTTGAAACTGAAATTCGCTAAATTACCACCATTCACAAACCCATGTAGCCTGAATAGGTCCCCAAAACTGCTTCTCCCAGGCCTGAATGGTAGTGGAGTATAAAGATGAAGAGCCAGAGCCCAGTACACGTCTCCACCTATGGAATTGCCTTCTACACGAGGCCCACAGCCCCTCATATCAAATCCTCTAAGATTTAGTGGTCCACCCAAGAAAAAATTGTCGCAAATGCTTATTTGCATGTCGTTACTTATTCCTCGTAACAAACCTGACTGGAATCCTAGCTGGAAGGTCTGAAGAATGAAAGAATTTGTTTAAATGAAATAATATTTTGCAAAATATTGTTCAAAAATATCAAGATCTTTGATCTTATGATGTTAATTAATTTCAAACGAAATTCATTCCTGAATTTATAATAAAATTATTTACAGCAAATTCGTGTGGGGTCCAATTACTCTGCATAACAAATTCGTTTTTAACAAATCCAATATTTCCACCTAATCCAGCAACTTCTGTAGTAAACTGTATCAGAGAACCACTAGTTGGAAAGATAAGACCGTCTCTTTTGTCAATCGAGCAAATATGCCTCAGTGCAGACTTAAGGCTTGGTCCGGACTGTTCTCGCACTCGAAAAGTTACTTGCTTTTGGGCACTGATGTCTCTGTAGCTTCCCTCGTATTGAAAATTATGCTTTAAAGTACCCGTACCACCTGGATTCAGAGCTAAATCCAGCAGGAAACCCGTATCAGATTGTTTATACCCAGACCATGGTAAATCGCTAACAGTACTAAAGACTGACGCTGTAAATCTGTACAAAAAACAAGTTTTTCCATATTATTATAATTAAAAAGCTACTGAAATAAAATTTTCGGATTCAAGATTTGAAGGAAGTTTTAAATCTAAAAGTTCCTTGCATTATTTTTGCATTCAAATTTTTATAAAAATTACTTTGAAAATTATTCTACGCAATAAATTAGGTGCACTAATTTGTTGTAGTATTAGGACACTCACACTTTATGCAACCAACTATCAACAAATGGTTTAACAGCCGAGATATTTATATTAGTTGAATTTTTGTTGCCATAGGAGTATTCCATTTGGAGTCGTTCACCTCTGCCAAATATATTGGGAGCTCTAGCTCCGATAATTAAGGATCCCTCGTTGTTACCAACCATTGTATTAATTCCTCCCATTATACGCTTCATTTCGCTAACATTAAATGTTACCTGTATTAATAATATATATATATATATAATATATATTAGAGTCAAATAATTAGGACAGAAATTAATGTTTCAAATATTTTTACTCTCATTTCCCTATAAATAATAAGAATTAAAAAATTGCCTTGCCTCAACACCTTCTGGGGTCGATCCAGGGCCGTTACTGGTGTCGATGTAGACTCCAATGTTAGCAAAACAGCCAAGTGCCTCTAATTTTCCACGAACTTTGTGCGCGCGGACAATAACATCTTGGAAATCTTTGGCTTTGAATAATTCTGTTACTTGAGCCTTAACGATGTCGTCTTTTGTTCTTCCCAGCCCATCAATGTGAACTTTGTCTACTCTGGCCTAAATAAAATTTGAAATATATTCAGGGATAATATTTGACGATGTAGAACCTTAGTTTTGTTTTTTGGATACCATTTGGATCTATTTTATTGTCATAAAAGGAATAATTAGTGAGTAAATATTGTTTAATTCCACTGGATAATTGTTACCTTAACTTTTTGCAGATTCACTGGCTTTGGTTCGGCTAAAACCGGTTTTCTTGGCAGCCTATCACGCTCTCGGTCAAAATATGCAGACTGTAATGTAAATAAGAAAATAATGACTCAGATTGTTTGGAAATGTCCAAATATTTTGGGGAAATAATTTCTACAAGATATAACTGTAAAATAAATTAATGAATGAGAGTTCAACTGACTTACATGTTCGTAATCCCTTGTATAACCATCTCGTTTTGGAGTTGTTCGATCAGTCGGCGTTGTTCCAAATTCGTGAGGTGCCTTTGGCTCCTGTCAAAGTAGAAAATAGTAAAAGAAATATGAAAAAAAACTTTTTGATTTATTTGGAAACAATAAACAATACAAAATTTGTCTTAAAAATTCATTCACCTTGATAGACATGATTCTGGTTGTAAAAATTTTAAATTATGGTTAAATATTAATTTTGAAAATGACATGTTCTACACAGGTTGATGTCATGGTTATATATTCAACTCAAAGTCGCATAGATCGCGGGATATTGTTAGAGATTACGTTAATTGCATCATGCGTTGAGTATCAATGGAGTGAGAAAAAGCTAGGTTATCTCATTCAGCATGTACTGATTTTTTTACCTTTGCGAGCACTGTCCCCATTGTCTTGTATGTTAATTATATATTATTAGTAGATATTTCGAGTCAGATTATCATGCCGAATTTAAAAAGTGAAAATTTATCGCAACTTTTTTCTATTACTTCTTATTATTATTCTCCTTATTTGTATCGATAGTCAAAATTTTGCCTAAAAAAAATACGATGTGTGTGTGTTAACAAACGAGAACGGCCGGCAGTCGGCACGCTGCTGCCAACTCCTATCTCTCCCATCAACGAAGCACTAATATGCATAACTTATTATGTGTACATTTATATTTGTTTTTATTTTCATACACATTAATAATATGTATAAAAATGAAAACAAATATAAATCTATAATTATAAAACGGTGTAATAATTTATATAATTTTTTTTTCTCATACATACCTATACCTACTTGATGTAAGATTTTTATAGTTCTCCCATTCGCAATAATATAATAATATTTGTTTAAGTAGGTAGATGAAATTGTATGTTTGAAATACATGGAGTCAATAAATTTTCTCTTGTCTACATATTTTATTCATCACATGTTATACATATAGCAATTAAACATCAGACAATATGATTGATAAAAATATATTTATAGTATAGTATAATAATAGGTATATAAAATTTTTCTGTATAATTAACATATCGTGTTCAAAACACATCTAAAATTGAGTATGCATTTTTTTTTGTGGAGGTATGATATGATATTTAATTGTTACAGATTTCAATGATAGACTTTAACAAATACACATGAAACTTAACAAAAAGTTCAACAAATAAATTATGATAATAAATTAAACCGAAAAATATCATCATTAACAATTCATACCTAAACTATAATCCTAAACTATAATCTGTAAGTCAACTTTCACCCGTATCATTCTGTAGGAAGATTTATAAGACTTCAGTAATATCAGCAGGTTTAATCTTCAGTACTGTATTCATTAAAATTAAATATATCCATGAATTTATGATTGAAAGTAAATCATGATTGGATATTAAATTATAAGTATAAAATATTTCATATCATCAGGTTCCATGTGAAACTAGAACCGAGCGTATGTATATGAACCAGATTAACTCAGATTAGGCTCCTGCTGTTTCCGCAATATAATTCAGAAGACCGACAAGTGATGTAAATTATTATATCGTACAGATATCGCTTTAAGTACGCAAAAATCTTAAATAAATGCATTTATTTTCATACACATGTATGTATATGTATATTTGTTTATAGGATGGCAGTAATGTTATGTACAGACAATTAGGAAGCCTCAAACGCTCAGTAGTCCATTGTTATAAATTAGACTATAGAATTAGTACCTATAAATTAATTAAATTGCGATTTGTATTTCCTATTCTGGTAATAGTATTATTGCACCAACCATACGATAAAGATTTCTACTTTAAAGAAAACAAAATTTCCTCATGTTGAATGTGCCGAAAGACGGTTATTAACTGGACTACCATGAACTTCTAAATCGAATTCTGAGTCTGATAATGCACTCTGTATAACTCTGTTCAATCTTACAGCATACTCATTATTAGATACGTTTTCTTGAGAAGCATGTTCATCAACGCCATATGGCCGGCAAATACGCAATGCCTCTTGTTGAATTATTATTTCATTTGTGATATATGTTTCACAACGAATTTGATCACGTAATTTCTTAGTCATGTTTGGGATGCACCAACGCATCAGGATCATCACAACGGCTACAACGTTCTGAAATAAAAATGTTTAAAAATTACTCAATAAGTTGATTGTCTTAAAACTTGAGTAACTATGTGTGCAGCTAAGAGATTCGTGAATTTAATAAGATCTATAAGATCATTTAGCGTTACTATTACTATCGTTAATTAATTGAAAGAAAGTACCGCATTTCTCTGATACTTTTTTGAATACCTTTGATCTAATAAATTAATTAATATCATTTTTGGTACAGTAAATGAATAGAATTATCACGTACCTCAAATACTACAATGAAAGCTAATCTTGCAGCAAGAACGTGCCAAAACATACTAGTATATTCGTATGGTTTTTCCGATTCTGGTGGCGCTCTGTAATCCGGATACCAACAAATAGGTGGTTTATCTCTGGTTTGATTTTGAGGACCTTCAAATTTACTAGTATCAAATTTAGATAATGAGTCCTCAAGGAATCCGTTGAGGGTGTGATTTTTGGACACAGTCATCATGTAAACTAGGCGTGGGATAAAGTTTGAAGTAAAAGCTATGATGAATCCCTGAAATAAAACAGATATCCGACGTATATGAGATATTGCTATCTTCAATTTCAGCAAGGAAAAAGTCTCGAGCTTTCATCATTTAAACTCACGTTTGTAATGATGGATAATTTGGAAACAGAATCAAGAATTCTGTACCAAACGCCAATATCTGTTACCCGACAACTGACGGGTCTTCGATACATGACTATTAACTTTTTGGCATCTAGTCGCATCTCAAGTATATTGTTTAACAGTGCAAAAAATGGTGCCAAGGGAAAAGCTGCGACGAAAATAGTCACGAATCCATACTGCAACACTGTTTAATGTATTTTGTTTTTTTTTTTTATAAATATTAGAATATTTTCTTACTGGTTTTGCAAGTTTCATAAAATTTTGTGAATTTTCAACTGACCCATTTCTAAATATTCGGGAAACAAACTTCTAGGACCCCATTGAACTAGCTTATAATCCCTGACCCACTGAAGAAACATTCTTGACGATGACTTTCGTTTTCTTCTATCTGTTTCTGATCCAACATGGACCTTCAGTGTATTCAACCATTTATAAAACCATGGAAAAAGCATTTCCAAAACTGTATTCATCGCCTGTTTACCGACCATGATAATACTCAATTGTATGCATAATTCCATCAGGCATCCTCCCGGTCCACATTCTTCTTGACGGTAGCCAAAAAAGAGATTATAGTCTCCTGGACGTCCAATAAATTTACCTTTAAAAAAGGCTATATAAAATATAGAAGCATAATAGTTTATGAACTGCAATAAATATATTTTCAGGGTCAAGCTGTCGTCAAATTCTGTTTGCGTTCGAAGAAGTTCAATCTGTTTAAAACAAAAAAGAAAAAAACCATAATAATTAGACCAGATCTCTCTCTCATTCATTAATATTGATCCGCTAACAATTACCTCCGTAAAATACTCTGCCAACCAAATGTATATCCAGTTGAAGACAAGGATACAGCACAAATTAATACATGCAGCGGTTGCGGTAGTAAATAGTATTGCATAACCATGGTTATAACTTGTTAGCCAAGTAGCTGTTATAACTGACATTCTGTATAACACAACAGCCAGAACTGTTGCCATTGCAACAGCTATCTGTGAAAATATAACTGTATATTTTTATTCGCAAAATAATATAAAGCTTTTCAAATACTTTAACGATGTTTTGATAAATTCTATTCATTTTTTACACAATCAGATTTTCAATGGTAATGAAATTTGTTCATCTTACCAATAATATGACAGCTGAAAAACTCAAGAGGATAGCTGGCAACTTTATTTTCCAAAATGAAACGGACAGTTCACCCTTAGGAAGCTTGTCCCTATCTGGGTGGCCTTCATTTGCTGCAAAAAAAAAACAAGTTTTTCAATACTGCTCTGATGAGCAAACTATATGACTAAACGGAGTGTTTATACTCTCCATCCTTATCTTAAATTATTGATAGTATCAGAGGCTTTTTTAGTTTCATCGGTTTAGCAGTGATAGTCGTAGATATCAGGCAGTTGCAGTACAGTAGTGCAAGTTTTTGTCTGGAAACTTCAGAATATATGAAACTTAGGTGGTGCCTTAAAAATGATAAAAGTGGTGTTTGTGCCCTGAGAAATATTTGAAAACAGATTGTGAAAGTGGCAATATCACAAATCTATCTGTGTTTTACTACTTAGTGGCAACAATATGAAAAAGCGGGTCAGAGATACCCCCAGTACAGGCTACCTGTGTCTGTATCTCTAGGCTTCTTCTTCATACGAGACAAGCGAGCTAAATATTGAGGTCTAGGATGCTCCTCTTGAGCATCCAAGCCGGTGAGATCCCAACGATGAGTTATTTCAGCTGAATATCGTTTCCAAAGCTCTAGAAACAATGTGGCTAAAGAAAAAGAAAAATATAATCAAAAAATTTGGTATTAAAAAAGAATTCGAAAATAATGTTGAAGCTTATCAATCTCTATGAAATTATTTTGGCTCAAGTAAACGGCAAAACTAAAAATTTAATTCTGTTTAAAATTTTTACTATACATTTCTAGTAATGAAATGAAATAACAATAACAGTTTAATACACTTACCCCAGAAAGACATGAATGTGGCAAAAAAAACTGTGGATGGATTATCAGATAGATATGTGATTCTTGCATGAAAACATGTTTCATTGAGATTCCAGTATGGGCAGTGGTTATCACACAAGGGACACATTTCCATATTTAATTTACCCTCGCAAACATCCTGACTAGGCTCATTCGAATACAAAGTAAGACAACTGTAGACAAAGCAGAGGAGACCGACTATGCTAGGTGGTATTAACATATGAGTGTAGAAACCTAGCCAGGCAAAGTAAAGGCCTATTTTTACACCAAAGTATTCTTTCACATAATCCAATGGCTGATAGTGAAAACATTTCCTGACACTTGCCCATTCTGTGTATAAGAGATATCGCATACAGTCCGGAGTCCTAAGATCACCCTGTAAAATTAGGCTTCATATAGCTTGGAACTATAAAGTTTAAAAAGAATTTTTTTTATCCAGGACGTTCAAGTTCTATTGATTTTAAACGGACACCCTGGGATATTTCGCGTCTAGGCACAAATAAGCAAAGGAGTATTTTTTCTCGCATTTTTATGTGAAAATCGATTGAAAACTTATGACTAAACATTACTTTTGGATCGAAAAACTGTTCATCTAGTAGAGATATTCATACTTACTTTAGAATTTTGTAAGATTTTTTAATACTCGATAATAATTCGAAAAACGTGTCAGATGCGAAAGACCCCAAGGTTTCTGTTTAAGGACGGTATATATACATATAGGGTGTCTATCTAGGGTCAAGATAATAGAAAACTCGTAACAATGTAACAAAGATATCATCAAATCTTGATGAAGTTTTGTACTTGCGATTATTTTAGAAAATTGAAAAAGATCATCAAGTGCATATGCCTTTCAAGCTTTTGAACTATTGTAGAAGTTCAATGATGTATAGTTTAACTCATTCCTTTACATAAACAAAGGTATGTAATTGTAAAAAATTTGAGCAATTTGACTACCTGTGAAAAACAGGTAGCAAAAGCAATAAATGCCATCAGTAACCCTAGGATATAGGTATAGGTATACCTGTTTTTCTAATACTTTTCAATTAAATCTCTTTATACATGAACGTATGACTAAAATTCTTTGAAATATTATTGAATATAATCCTGCCAGGTGAACCTATTGGCAGGTGCAGCATAGCCCTATGGTTAAAGGAATACCTGCTACTTGTGACACCTCTGAATTGAATATGAAACAATAGGCTTAAGCCTAAATTGAGTAGTGATAGAATGTAAGGAACAGGTGCTGATTCTATTTTGTTCATATTTTTACCTGGAGATGGAAGCGAATTTGAAAAAATGATAATTTACTTGAAATAAAAAAATGTGAATATTTTTGAAATAGCTTTTAAAACATCAGCATACATCAGACTCACATCATGTAATGGATATGCGGCGACGTATGCGTTTTCTGAAATTAATCTCTCAATTCCAAATGCAAAATCGTCATTATCATCCTCCGTAAATCTTGTTCTATCTAATATGAATTGAACAATTCTTGAATGAATTGCCGGAGAAAAAAATTCTGGTGCATCCAAATCGAAAAGATATTCTTTGTCTCTGCTGTAAACTGCGGTCAATCGATGTTTCATAGTTGGAAACAAACGTGTGTCGACATAAAACCTGCTCAATATACGTCGACAAAAAGAATTCACTTCTTTGACAATATAGTTACTAGAGCTTGGGGATATTTGGAATCCAGACACCACCTTCATTGGCATTCTCAACTTCAATAACTCTGAATAACGTCGTAACACTTCGAGAGGCGCATGGATCTTAATAAAACGCAATCCATTAGGCTCAGGTCGTTCATATTCAAGCTCCAGACCTTCGAGTTCCAAGTTCTTCTCAAAATTCTGCAAGCGATGAATGTCACGAAATATTTATTTCGAATAAGGAATCAACTTACTTACTTGGTCATTTCTGAAACAATTTTTTTTTTCACCAATATACTAGTTTCTAAATCTCAAAACATTCCAATGAACATACCCTCCTCAATTCCACACTCTTGTAACTGAGTGCTTCTGTATCATGTTCATCCCAGACGAGTACAAAGTCAATTGAACGTAATTCATCTCGAAAATATAAGCTGGACGCTAAGTTGTAGTGTGAGTTCTGTGAAAAATGAATTTTCTTTAAAATTATTGATTCCTCAAAAGGTATCTATGCAATGATATAACTATTATCGAATGATTGTAAACAATTCTACTGCTTATTTTGTCACATTCACCTACAATATTCATGCTAGAATCGCAAAAAATCTGGATTCCTAAACTTTTAGCTTAATTAGAAAATATATTGTGCCTATCTAAAAAATCTTATCTTTTCTCCGACGCATCGTATAATCAAACAGACGAATTGTTGTGCTCCTTAGTACCACAAACCCAAAAAATATCATAAATTATTCATGATTGATCACTCGGAGTGAAATTAGTTGTCAGATAACTGATAACACTGATTAGATATCTCAATTTTATCAAAAGTAAATACACCTATGTAATTTTGTTGCAATTAGAGTCAGATTCTCGAATATTAAGTATCCAAGTTTTTTTATGACCAGTTTCACCAACGACGAATAACTTTTCATTCATAGAATAACTTCAATCGATGAATAAAAGTTATTCTTTGTTGATAAAACCAGCCATTATACTCATTATTACCGATCTAGGTCCTCGGCCTGCTTCATCTTCTCTAAAATCTTCATTATCACCATTCGTCATTGTATTTTGAATAGTTCTGTGGTAAACTGAATCGCCGCTGCAAGCTGAGTGAAGACTTTTGGTTGATGCCGCGCTCACAAAACTGTTCATACTGATAGTGCTCTGATATATTGTGCCGGGAACATCGTAGTATAAACTTAACGGCGAATTACGGCTTAAATTTGTTTGGGTTGATCTGTATATACTCGGCTGTGAACTGCTTCCGTTTCGGCGTTGTGTTAGGGTTGCATCCTCGTCTTCTTCCGCCTCCATGTTTAATTCGAATAATCAAATGTCACAGCTTCTAATTATATATGTATGAAAATAAAAGAAATAACATAAAAAGCATGCTGCTAGTAAAATTATTTATGAAATATTGCATTACGTAACATAAAATCGCATTGATATACATAGACGTTAGAAAAGAAATTTTTTTATACAAAAATGTAAAGAAAAATTTTTCATTCTAGAAAATCATGCTAACCATTTACTCTACACGTCTCTGTAGTTTGCTTTCTATAAAGGACCGGAAGAGTGGGAGGAATGATTTTTTATCAAACTATGCTCTCTTATCAGAAGCAACGTGTTCTAACCAGAGAGCTAGCTAAGAACTGGTAATTGCAGTTATAATGTAGTACATTCAACTCAAATGATACTGAGTGAGATACGAATTGGACTAAATCGAATGTAATCTGATACACGAATTAGGCTAATAGAAAATATTGACGAAATAATAATATAAACAATTAAAATAGGGGTAGTAATTGTTACCTGAACTATAGTCAGTACGCGAGACGCGAGATAACGTTCCCTTGGAAACGATAGATCAATTAAATGTTAGTATGCAGCATCTTGCTCAGCTGAATGTTTCGTTGTCTTGTTAGTCACTGTCAAATTGGTGGAATCATGTCACGTTATATATGTATGTACAATATATCCATTTATTGTGGACTGTGTTAAAGAGTTTTTTCTGTATTTTTTTTTTGTTCGTAAGGTGCATTGATTTGCGCAAGCGCGTAAATATATCGTCTGCTACAGACAAGCGCGAACGTATTTCAAGCAGAAGAGATTTACAAAATAAAGAATCAAAGGTTAATTTATTCAATTGGAGATAATTTCATTCAAGATAGATGAAATATATGGTACTCACTATTAGTACAATTCAGTCTTACGACTAGGAAAAATGGGACGTCGTAATATTTAATTGTGTCTTTTACGATATAGGTGTATTACTTGGATACTCGTGGGATGTGAATGTTTGTACACAAAATCGAGGAATCCTACACACACTTGCCAGTTTATTTTGATTCTTTTCAAACTGTTTTAATAAAAAGTATACTAGTGTCCTACGATGAATAATTTTTCGAGGTATTAAATCTTCCGCGTCTTCGGAAATATAATAAAAATATCGATGGTTAATTAATTGAAGCAACTTTAACCTAAAAACTACATCATTGCATATACCATCAGCATACACCTTATAATTGTATGCTAATTACTAAGATCACATCTGATGATTATAGGTCACATAATTATTTTATGCACGTAAGCATGATATCTCGCGGGATTCCTTGAATAGACCTATTTGTAAAGAAATTAATTGTTGTTCATTATCATAACGTGATATGGCATATCAATTCCGGACGTCTATTGATTAGCTACACCGCAATTGAAAAGATAAAACTGTATGATGTTTGCAAAAGTGTAAAAGTAGCAGGAATGGTATATTTATATTTAAACCCATTTCATCCCCATTCTTGGCTTCGTACGGGTGTTATGTATGTCCATAAATAGTATATACATAGGTATGTACGGAATTGTAGGTATTCGTGTGCTAAATGCACGCGCGCCTCGTCTCTGCTGGTAGGGGCGGGATGGGGGCGATAAAGGGTGAGCAGGTGTGCCTGACGCTTACCTTGAACCCCCTTAGGGCCCTTAGGCGACGCCATACACTTATTGTATGAAGTACGTCTCGTATCATGCATCTATATGCTTATAGTTATCAAACCGTAATCTCAATTGAAATAAAAATAGGACGCGTATATGTGTATGATTTATTTATTTGTAATGCATACAATTATTATACCTGTATTATACTTGGTGGTTATTAAAATATATTCATTCATAATTGCAATTCAACTGTAGAGTAATCGAAAATTTAATACAGATACGCATGAGTAGAGCTGTACGGGCGTAAAATTTAAAAGCATAATATAGCAGCTGTTACGGTTTATGACACCTACGGATAGATTTAAATGTGAGGCATTATTAGGCTTTCCTAGAAACTAAAACAATTAGACTAGCTTATGGAGAAGCAGTCAGAAGGTAATGTATTTTAAATTAGGGCTCAAGAAATAATCTAGGAAATACAATAGGGCTCGAATTCTTACCGCAATAAAGTTTTACCATGTACTGAACGATTCACTTAACATCCGTATGTAAATTCTACACCTATAGTATTATTTCGAAGGACTCGAGAATTTTTATATTTATATTGTACGAAAATTAGAAATTGTTAATATCGAAAAAACATTGTTTATGATAGAATGTCTTAAATTATACACAATAAAAAGATTATGTACCATCCCGAATTTATGCATAACTGTATTTCTGTTGTAATTTGGTAAATCGGAAATCTAGGCTTTGTATTTCAACGCATATGAAATTTACTTCGGAAATTACAAAAATATTTGATACTGCAAACTATGAGAAACAACTACTACAGAAAATACGTGCTATCTCTCTTCTCCGGACTTTTTTTTTTCTCTTGCCGCGATCGCAGTATGCACCGAAAGTATACTATGCTCCGCCCACTTCAAGTCCCCTCGTCCTTCGGAGTTCCGTCGGAGGGGTAATCTTACGCACGCTACAGGTTGTTGCGCAGCGTGGCTGCATGCTTGCAGCTGTCTCGATGAAAATTCTTTTATTGCCTGAAGCTCATGACAAAAAGGAAGATCTTCCTATTCTCGATTCTTCGTTCTTTAACACCGACTACGTTCAATTTCAGGAAAAATATTATTCGAAGGAATGAAAAATTTGACGCATCGATATCTTTTATATTATTTTTTGGAAATACGTACGGCTTTAAGACATGCGATCCATAATTATGTTAAATATTATTTGAAATATGCTTAGTGAGTTCATAGCAGAGAATGTAGTGCTTATTTCTATGATTCATCCAAATATCTGAATTGTGAAAAACTATTCGCCTATGAGATCGGTTAGAATAATTATAATTTGAAAAATATGCCTAAAATAAATGTATAAGTATATGAAAACAATTTTTTTTTTCTACCTAATTTTTCATAAGATGAGATAAGGAAAATGAACGCGATAGAATCATGTAATCGCTCTATTAATTAGAATGAAGTGTAGAAATTTCAGCATGTTCGGTCATCCTTCTTACTTTCGATTATCGAAAGAAAAACTTTTTATTATTGGGCAGTCAGAAACAAAGATAATGCGCATCCTCGTTAGAGAGACGAAATGCCCAAAACCCTATTCCCCAAAAATAAAGGACACAGATGACGCCACGATCCGCATCATGGTTTGGAGTAGGGAACCAATGCCGTTGCTTGTTATATCAAGGTTGTAGGGTCCCGCATTGTAAGGACGATACTCATTGGTCAGAAACTTCCTCCCCATGATGCACCGTGCCACCCGCCATAACGACATAGCGTGGTGCGAGTAATTGCATTTGAATGAACGTGAGGTACTTGAATAAAGGAAACTTGTTAATTATCATCAGTTTTACGTGAAGTTATCGAGGTCTAAGTGTGCCGATTTGTTACCCGGTGTCTAATGGTGACAATTTGAAACCATGGAGATTGCTCAAAAGCTGAATTTCGACGCCTACGACATCGAGGACGAAGAGCTGAACATCAGCTGTCGTACGAACAGTTCGGGATGTGATGTTGACGATGTATTGAATTCCTCAGCCGAAGATTTTGAATGCTCTCCTTTTCATCAACCAAGAAAATTATCCTTTAGTGCTGCTATGGATTGCAGCGATACCGAATCCAGGCTCAAAACACCGACAATCGCGGTTACAGGTTAGACGCTAATTTCACCTCACAATATTTAGTACGTTTCATAGTCAAAATTAACCATTTGACAAATTTTTAAGCATTTTACAGCGATAATTTCACTCCGAAAAAATCAAATATATGAACGTATACGATTTAATTAATATATAAATGATAAACACAATATTGCACAATACGATCTTTAAAAGTCACAACATTCTACAGGTCACAGACTAATTTACGATGTATACATACTTCGTTAACTTTGAAATATTTCTTATATAAAAGTATTTGCATTTTTTATAATTTGGTCTTAATTGCCTAAACTAAACTGGCAAATTAAATTTCATATAGTTGAACCCTTTTAATCATTCTCCTGGCACCAAAGAACGTAGACGATAAACGTCTCTGAAACGTTTCGTTTCGTTTTGTATGAATTTATTGTCGAAATAATTGTTGGACCAATCGATTCATACCTATATTAACTTTGTTGTTAGATGAAAGTAAAAATTTCTAATAGATATTAAATTCACAGCAGTGTATTCATTGTTCAAGTATTACCTATGCGAGCTGCTTAATCCAGTAATGAAGAATGCAAAGAATGTTTTGAATTTGGTGTAAAAGAATTGATGACAAAATTATTGAGCCAACTTTTGCACAACCATATCAAAGCATGATTATATAACAGAAAAATTTTGCCGTAAATTAATATTGAGAAAAATGTTTCAAAATGGTCTGACTAAACAAAGCTACAAGCCCTTTATACGGGTATAATTATTGTTTTGCCGATAAAAATTGCCGACAATTCTTTTGTACAATTGAGTTTATTCATAATATTTATAAGAATCAAAGATATACATATGTAAAATTTTACAAACTTAGATGATGTAAATAACATTTTGCCATTCTATGTTTCGGACTTTTTATGATTTTTTGTTTTCATTCACATACTAAGACCATGTATTTTTATAAACTTTTCTTTAAAGTAAATAATTGTAATTCAGATAGAAATTTACTGCCGATGAATAAACATATATAATTTTTGTATTCAAGTTAATCATTTTGCAAGATAGATTAACCTTACAAATTGTAAAGAAAATTCAAAAATAATATAGATTTTAAATAAAATAATACGTTACTTTGAACATTCTGTGCAATTCTTAGCCCCTATTTGTGAAAGAACAAAACATTTACAACCCTTTAATATTAATAGTCAATATCTGTAATATATTATGGACATATTATCAAAAAACACATTTCTAGACAACACAAAGACTGGTTGTGTTTACAAAATTTGCGTCTTTAGGAAAAACTGTCTTACATGACGATCATAGATAACTAAACAAAGGAGTAACTCTTAAAGGTCTCTTCTGGCTTTTGAATTCATTTACTTTTGTAACACAAGATAGTATTTTGATTTTGGCATCCATTTTATCTGAATAATATTTATTATACATGTAGATGATGTATAATTATTCTCTAATTCAGGTCCTACTGGGATAAAAATTCCTCCTCGTGAAGGGGGACCTCCGTCGAGGATGGCACTGGCTGGTAGTCCTCCTTACAAACGTGTTCGTGCACTTCGATTATTTGATTCACCTGCTACTCCAAAAACTTTAATAGAAAAAAGCATCACACATACTCCACTGCCATCGAGATGTTCCAGGCTATTTCACCTAGAAAAACCTAGAGCAGTAGCTTCGTGTTATCCAATAAAATCTGACAAACCTACAGCTAATGTGAATCCTTTTACGCCTAATGGAATGCTACTCACTGCCAGAAAGAGAACTAGATCGAAACGCAGCCTTAATGGGTTAGTATTTTGAAATTATGTATACAAGTAAGATGATATAACAAAACAAAAGTAATACCTCGAAGCAAAACATAAGACACTTTTCGCTTTTGGAAAATTTATGCTAGTTGTTTATGTAGAAATTTATGTTTTTCAAAACAGTTCTCCCGACATCCGAATCCCTAAGTTTGATCTCGTTGATTCAGAAGACTCTGACAATGAATTAGAGCAGCCAACAAAGCGTGTGGCTCTTCACGAATCAAACATCTCTAGATACCACCAAGAATTTCATGAACTAGAATTAATTGGCGTCGGTGAATTTGGCTCTGTTTATAAATGCATCAACAGACTAGATGGCTGCATTTACGCTGTTAAAAAGAGCATTAAACCAGTAGCAGGAAGTGTAAATGAAAAAAATGCCCTAAACGAAGTATATGCACATGCGGTACTTGGCAAACATCAACATGTAGTTCGTTACTATTCTGCATGGGCTGAAGATAATCATATGATTATACAAAATGAGTATTGCAACGGCGGGAGTTTGGCAGATGTTATTTTGAATCTCCCAGCAGATAAGAGGCATTTATCAGAAGCCGAAATGCGCCAACTTTTATTACATGTCGCTGAGGGACTTAGATACATACATTCCATGCAATTAGTACACATGGACATTAAACCTGGAAACATTTTTATTTCTAAAGAAAAAAGATTGCATGCTGTTAACTACGATTCTGCAGATGATGGGTTTGACGAAGAGGAAACTGTCGAGGAAGAAATAACTTATAAAATTGGAGATTTAGGCCACGTTACTTCAATTAGTAATCCGCAAGTTGAAGAAGGAGATTGTAGATATTTACCAGCAGAGATACTACACGAAGATTTTATGCATTTACCTAAGGCCGACATTTTCGCATTAGGATTAACCGTTTATGAGGCAGGAGGTGGTGGCACTTTACCTAAAAATGGTCCTGAGTGGCATGAAATTAGAAATGGAAACCTTAAGGAACTGCCTCATTATAGCAGAGACCTTAATGAGCTGCTGAAGGTAATGAACAACACGAAAAAAATTAATATATTATTTTATAATGCTTGATTTAAAAATTTATTAATTGTACTTAATCTTTGAAACATATTCAAATCATTCAACTTCTTGATGTTATTTTGAAAGGATGTTCTAGAAATTCTTGTAAATTTTGATATTTTTCATACTAATGTGTATGGATCTTGCTTTCGCAGCTTATGATTCATCCAAATCCTGAGATGAGGCCATCGGCAGTGTCTCTTATTCAACATAGAGTTTTATGCCCGTTTGGGAACAAGACCAAAGCTCAACTTCGTCGGGAACTTAATGCCGAAAAGCTTAAAAATGAAATTTTGTTAAAGCAGCTTCAAGAAGCTGCCAAATGCCTCAAAACCATTGCACCTAATATGGGAGCTATTAATCTTTCTACAAATTCTGGGGGATACAGACTGAGGCCGACAACGACTAGAACTTCCTCAAGGGCAATCGGCAAAAAGGTTAATCGTAGTAATAGTACGACGAATTTTTGATATCTATTCATTCAAAAAGAAAAGTCAATGCTTAAGCTTAAAGCAAGCATGGCATCAGATGGTGCCTCGATATTGTGATATCCAATTAATCTTAGTAAGTAAGTGATAATTAAATGAACTTTTAACACTAAATACATAATTAGTATGCAGAGTTGAAATCGTATGTGCCACTAAGGACGGATAAATTGCTTGTCAAAAATTAATCAGTTTAATGTCAAGGATTTATTTGTAATAAAAAACATTTTAACAGGTCAGACTGTATTTTATATTTTATAATTTTAGATTTATCACCTTGAACATTATCCTCTTGTCGTTTATGTCATACCAAATTCTTGTCAAAGTTAGTCTGCTCAGTTTTTATTTGTATCGTAGGTGAGATGAAATAATTTATAACTTCTGAATTCATTCATTTTTCTTAATAGGCAAGGCATAAAATCAGCTTTTCGTAATTCTTGTAATAATTCGTCCTGGAATTCCTAACTCTTTTTAACACGCCGCTATTTAACTCTGCATACGGTGTAGCAAGCCATTAAATAAACTCAAGAAACTGAGTATTGTTGATTGAGTTATCCGTTAACTAAAGTATTTTCTACACTAAATTATTTTTCCCAATTTTTATGAGTACACTTTTCAGCATGCGTTGAATATCCTACTATACATACATATATATATATATATATATACACACATATATATATATATATATATATATATATATATATATATATATATATATATATATATATATATATATATATATATATATATATATATATATATATATTATATAGAATAAATATTACTGTATAGCAATTAGGAAACGGGCGACGTTTTATTTTCTTTTATTTTTTTTCTCTTTTTCTTTTCTAATTTAATTTAAGACATTAAATGCGAAGTTTTTTTTTGCTTCTTCCTTATTTAAATTGTAGTTATTATTTTTTTTCTCAGTAATGCAACCCAGTTTAAATTCGTAATAGCATGTCCCAGTATCCCAGTATCCCAGTTCTAATAATTACCCAAGAGATGTGGATATTTGTATTGGTATCCATATGAAACAAGAAAAATAGAAATTTGAATTAAACGGTACGTAGAGAGCTGGATTAAAAACAAAAAATCATTTCATAATCGAGCTGGAAGAATATACATATAATTGAATATATTGATACAGTATGTACCTGTAATGTTATACACTGGGCAATTACACAGGTAAAACACTTTCCCCAGTTTTTCAGATGCCTGTATACATTTGTAGCAGCTACTGTGCATACTTTTCTTTAGTTGAACTATAGTAACTAATTCACTTTCATCGTCTAATTATATATTTTATCTATAGTTGCTTACATGTTTATAAATAATATTGTTATTATCAAAAAAATTGAACATAAATTTTTACATTTATAGTCGAATTTATAATTTTTTAAGAATTCAATAAGATCATCTGATGATAGATAGATATTTAACTGAAGTATAACGAATTTACATTTTGTTTGAGCAAATATTTTTTTTGTTCCAAATTAACTTGAAAAAAGTTTCTTAAGTTTGTTGATCTTTACTACTCACTTATAATATGTATACCACTGTGAAATAGTCTTTACGTTTTAATTGGTCATAATGTTGAATAGCTAATTGTTAAGCAGTTGTGACTATGGGTGAAGTATCGTTATAACTTTTTGAGATAAGTTTTACTGTTCCAAAAATAGCTGAAAAATAAAGTAAATAAATGAATGAAACAGATAGAGGCGTGTGTGGCGAAATGATCCGCACATTACTGTGATTTACTTCAATTAGTGAAAACAAACTCACAATATTTTACAATCGTTATTATTATTTTTATTGTATTTTCTCGCATTATATTTTGCTAAGCTATCATTATTGTAAGATAGGTTTTTTATTTGTACATTATAATAATAATTATTATTATTATTAATATTAATATTACATCATAATTCGAACGGATATAATAAATCTTAGCGATAAAACTTTTTGTAGTTGCTGATAAAAATGAAAAAAATAATTTACAGGCAACTATAGATGAAGATGTATGTTGAGTACGTTGGAACAGGAGTCTTTTGTTGTAGGTTTAGATTGAAAAATTGATGAGATTTCACCATGTGTATAGAAAACCATGATAAGAAACAACGTTTGTTTCTTTCTTTTTTTATATATATAATAATTATTAATATAAGAAAAATTAATAATTAAACCTTATACCTATACCAATATACAGACTAAAAACAATTGACTGACATATTTACATACGCTAGATTAATTAGTTCTATATATGAATATATATATTTTTTTTCTTCTAACATAATTTAAATTTTATTTATCTCAATAATTATTATCTACACGTTAATAATCTAATAATCTTTGATATCATTAATAAATGTAACTTTAAACAAAAAAAACAAAAAAAAATGTAATAAATTGTTTGTACGTAATCGTTTAATCAAAAAAAAAAAAAAGAAAAAAAAATATACATACCATAAATCAATAACCAGATTTTTGTGTTCCTGAAATTTAATTTATAACTTCTTTTCAATTACATTTCAAATCGTGTGCCAATTAATTTTTATATTTAATGTAGTTAGTTAATTCTTGTCTAATAGTTAGCCAATGTTGTTTAACTCGCGAGGTATATCTTGTTATGAGCTATCCAATGAATAAGAAAATAAAACGTAAAAAATTTCGGGTTTCTAGCGACATCTGTAAAAATTTTCATCAAGCAAGGTTTCCCATCTGTGTTAACAATTGTCTATGTGGTAGTGTAGCGAGATTTCATAATGGCGACCGTCTCTACTTAGGAGAGCACGCATTCCCGCCGAGAAATCGAGTAATTTTGGAGTTTTTTTGACAATTTCTATGTGGTTAACGTCGCGCATCTAACGATAATGATTATAGAGAATCCTGATCAGTTTAAGGCGTGGCTCACTGCTGTTCTGGAGCCACTGTAAGTAGGCCAGCTTGTTTCACAGTAGATTTATGTGTGTGTGAATCTGATATCGTAAATTACCGTACATGTGGTATACATTATCGTTTATGTGTGAGGGGGTGATAATTACATGTGTTGTGTCCAGCGGCTTTCCATCTGACCCCCCCGAGATTCCCCAGTGTGGTGGAAATTTTAATTATTTTTTTAACATTCATTTTTTCTCACTCTAAAATGTCATGGATGTGTACATACCACGATATCAATAATTCCAACTAAAATCCACGATCCCTTCATCATGTCTTTTTAAATGTCAAATTTCGACTTTTCCCGCTAATCTTTTCATCTTGAAAAGTTACCCTGTACACTTTTCTATATTTATTTTGTATCCGATTATTTTTTAACTTCAATATTTTTCACTTTTACACAATAATTAGCCCAAAGAGAATCAGAGAAAAAGAGAGAGATAGACAGGGAGAAAGTATGTAGTCGTTATTTTAGTGTGATTTTATTGTGTTTTTTTTTTCTATAACCTCATTATATCAAATACATAACCTGATATTGAATTTATGCTTGTTCTGCTAAGCAGCTATCTTTTCCAATTTTCAATCTACCCATTGATAACGAAAAATAAAATATTTTGTTGAACCTATATGTTGGCTATGCTGGAAATTAGTCAGGTTATTCTTTTTGTATGCCTTGAAACTTAAGATTCAATTTTAGCTACTCATAATTTGTAAAATGCTTATATCTTCCAAGCCATAAATTCTAAAGCCATTGATATGTCTAAAAATTTCTGTAATAAGTACGCGCTTAAAAATTCTCTTTAATGTACTTGGCGCGAGACTCTACCGAGTCTCTTGATTTCTGCAATTCTTTACGTAGTTACGCGTCCAACAACTTGAAAATATTGTTTACTCATGCAAAATTCTTTCTGTATCATTAGCAATGAGTTAAAGCAAAGATTACACCTTACTTATCTTTCTAAATTTGAATAAATGCACAAATACGGTCCGAAATTTTAATCACGATGCTTATACGTTTAGAGTTCAACGTCCGAATAATATTCCTTAATGGATGATTTTATGTATGAATTACTTGCGCAGATGCGATGCAGATCCAGCTGCTCTGGCTAAATACGTCTATGCTTTAGTAAAGAAAGATAAAACGCTGGAAGAACTGCGCGGAGGCATGGTTGAGCAACTTGATGTATTCTTACAACAGGGTGCGTTTCTTCATCTTCATATTTAAAAATGACTATTTTTTTGATTTTTTAGAATTTTATTCATAAGCTTTGTTACTCTGCTAGACAATCAAAGAATTTCATTACTTTTTTTTGAAGCAAAAAATAACGTATTGCTGGAGTTTGCACAAAATTTTGGATTCAAGATTTCATAATTATTGGAAATTGTTTAGTTTCACAATCAGCAGCAAAATTCATAACTATATTGTAGAATCATGAACTGTTTATGCATTCAATTTAATTTGAATTTAATGTTTTTGTATGCTTTTTCTTGAACAGAAACGAAGAATTTTGTTGAACTTTTATTCAAAACATTGGAGACACAAGAATATACGTTACCTCCACCCAAAGGAGCGCCTGAGGGTGGCGGAACGCCACCCAGTATAAACCCACCGCCTCCAATAGAAAAGCCGGTCGAAATTGTAATTCCTCCACCTCCACCTGCTGTCAGCCCTCCCCAACCAGCTCAAGTGAATGGAGCTACACCTGCAATTGTGATCAAAAGAGAAACCAGAAAATCAGACTCTGAGAAAGATGTACAAGAAAAAGGAAAACGTTCGCGAAGCAGGTATGAACCATAGTTCAAATATTAATAATTAATCTATTAGATTCCTTCCTATATAAGATTACAAATGCTTGTAGCAACAAAGCATCAAAAAACGTGTAAATTTATACTCATTTTGCAATTATTCATATTTCTCTTTCACCTTAAAGAAGTGGGAGGATGAGATCAAGAACGAGATCGAGGTCCAGATCTTGGGAAAGAGACCGCAGGAGATCCAGAAGTCGAGAACACATTCGTCGTGATAGAGAACGTGATAGGAGTCGTCCATGGAGGAATAAGTCACCACCTCCTAACACCAGGAGACACGATAGGAGGTAAATAGAAATTGTCTTCGACAACAATTCGTAAATCTACACGTTAGGATAGATTTAAAATAAGACTATCATATAGCATGAGAATAAGACAAAAAGTCAAGAAAAACCTAATTTGAAAGAAACACATTTTATTTTCATATCTCTATTTATTTATAGGCGCAGTAGAAGCCGCAGCACATCACCCTTGCGTACGCGAGTTCGGGAGGGACCTGATACTCGTGATCATAGAGCTAGGTTCCGGAATAGATCTCCTACGCCTCTCCGATCTCGGTCTAGATCACGGTCTGTAGATCGTAAAAAGGTTGATAGATCTGAAAGGAATGAAACTGGCAGAGTAGAAAGAGGCGAAGGAAGTCCCGGAGGTGGTACTCCGACGCAAGATAGTAACCACGGAGATGTAGACATGAGGCTTTCTACTACAAGTCAATCTATCCAAAGCGTTGTAGCTGTTGCTGCAAACCCACCAAATAGTCAGTCCGGTACTTTTCAACCTAAGAGAAGATGCAGAGATTTTGATGGTGGGTTTTATTATTAATGAAATAGGCAATTTCTAATTATCTTTAATATAGAAAATTGGTTTTCGAATTTTAAATATAATAATTGAACCGTTTATTTATGTATAAAAAAAAAAAAAAAAAATTTCAAAAGGTTACCATTTCATCAATTAAATCGAATTACTTTTTAAATAAAATTTTGTAATATTGAAACGTTGAATTTTCAGAGAAGGGGTATTGCATGAGAGGTGATCTCTGTCCATTTGATCATGGTACCGACCCTGTAGTCCTGGAAGATGTTGCTTTGAGTCGTGTATTAACATTTGGGCCTCACGGACCGCAGGCCCCGGGCACGGTACCTGTTTCCTCTATACCAGAGCCGCCTCCAGGACCTAACGGAAATGCTCCGCCGCCCCATTTACCGTTAGCAAGTCTGCCGCCACCACATCTTAGAAATCAGCATCATTCTAATATGGGTAAATATTATAGATATTCTAAACACTTGAATGATTTTTTGTGTTCATTTTGAAAAATTTAATATTGTCTAAGAACAATATACACACCAAAGGTTTTATGTGAAAGCATATGTTATAAATAAAATATTTTAGTTGCATTTGCAGAATACAATCCAGATGCTCCAAGTATGGAACCACGTATGACATGGGGTAGACATCCTCCCCCAGGTCCAGGGATATATGGTCGTGGACAACGCGAGCTTATCAGTGTACCTGTTATACCGCATTCAAATCCTAGTGAAATGCCACATGCCCAGAATAATCCTCTAAAGCGTAAACAGGCGTTTGATTTCAATCGGCTTGGACCTAAACAACGAGTTGTACACAATCCTGCTAACTGTTCTCTTGAATTGAAAAAAGTTCCGCGCAGCTTAAACAATATTACTCAGTTAAACAACCACTTCTCACGTTTTGGTAAAATTGTTAATATTCAAGTTAATTTCGCCGGCGATCCTGAGGCTGCCTTAGTCACCTTCCAGATACCGTCGGAGGCTAAAGCTGCATATCGAAGCACAGAAGCTGTTTTAAATAATAGATTTATCAAAGTTTTCTGGCACAATAATCTTAACAATAATTCAACTAGTGGAGCCATCGAGAACGTACCTCCAGGTGAGATAATCAATTAATAAATACATTTGTTCATCTAACTGATTAATTTATTCTAATTATTATCAAAGCTACTTGAAGTAGCGAAATAAATGATAAAAAATTTATGAAGGACGAACATAATAGTTTGTTTTTTTATTCATTTGAGCAGGTAGTCGTCCATCGGTTAAAGAGAGACTAGGCGCTGCTATTACCCAGCCAATAAAGACGGAAGAAAATGAATACGTTCCAACTCGTCGTTCAACAGAAGAAGCAGCGACACCAACCCCCGTACCTGTGTCACCTAAAGCACCGCCAACACCGTCTAGAGAAGATAAAGTCCTGGCGATAAAAAAATCTCAAGAAATGTTAGCGGCTAAAGAAACGTTGAAAAAAAAACAAGAAGAAAAACGAAAGGAGGCGATAAAGATTACCGCAGATTTACGCAAGAGGAAACAGGAATTACTTGACAAACAACTAGTCGAGATTCGTTCGTTGATCGATAGAGCCGAAAAAAATCCAGAACAAAAAGACGCTATTATGGTAACGATTAAAATTATGCAGCAATCTATAGACGGATTACGGAAAGACCTCGCAGCTAATGGACAAGTCGGAACTAATAAGTCTCAAGTTAAAACCAGGGAACAAACTCAAAAGGAAATACTAGATGCTGAATTAGACCTAATGACTGCGCAACAAGAAGGTCAAGATCCAGGTGAATTACAAAAGAGATTGAACGAATTGAAAGCCCAGGCAGCTGCGTTAGGCCTTAACGCAGGACTAGGTGTTGGAAGAGGTGCGAGACCTGCAAAAGTTACGCGAGGTAGTCACGTCTTATCTTATCGGGGGCGAGGGAGGGGAAGTTTCGCACATGTTTCTGTGGATCACAGACCGACAAGCCTCCTCATATCTGGTTATGAAACGGAAGAGAAGGAGGAAGTCTTAGCGCATTTTCAAGTGAGTAGAGCCTGGATTCTACATCGAGAGACTCATGCTTTGGTGTTTTTCAACCACTTCAATAAAAACGGTTCAAATAATACAATAAAATCATCTATTTTATCTTATCTTCCAGCAATATGGTGAAATAGTTAATCAAATGGTAGACGATGCTACCCCTTCGATTGTAATCAACTTCAAATCGAGGAAGGAAGCAGAAGTGGCGATGGTTAAGGGTCGTACGTTTCAAGACAGGTTGTTGTCCGTGACTTGGGTGACGGGTCACCATCTTCATCGTGGAGGTGGAGGTAACGCAAGCGTAAATATACCACAACCAGCCCGTTCCGAACAAGCACCGGCTACCGCTGACGAAGAACTTGAACTAGAAGTGGGTACATTGTCGAATCTGAACATTTCTGATAGTAATGTAAGATTTTTATCAATTTTTAGTTGATCATTTGTTAATCTATCTAACGTTATTCCATTCTGATGAGGGATAAGATGAATATATATTGTTAAAGGGGGCGGCGGAGGCTTTACTTTTAGAAGAGAATGAGGAAGAGGAGGAGGAAGATGGTGAGCCTCGCAGTTGGAGGCGATAGCAGCGTCAATTTCCTCTGTGACGAGATGTCCATACCAGCTATAGTCACAGCGGAGCCATATGGCAAAGACAGTGTACGCTGAGCACTCGCGGTATCACTGCACTGAGATTGATGTACTCAATACCTTGATTTTTGGCCAAAAAAAAAAAAAAAAAAAAGAGAAAAAAAATCCAGGCTGCAGCAGACATTATTGAGTGTTATACTATTTGTTATATTAAATATACTGTGCGCACCATTACAGTATTTTAATGTTACTGTAACACAGGCGCACCCAAATAGACTACCACTATGCAAGTTTTCAGAAAACAACTAACCAAAATTATCCCATTATTTGTAGAATAAAATCGCTATGTTTTGTATGGGAAACTCTATATGGTGTTGTAATTTCAAATAGTTTGTTTTTTCAAACCTACCATCCAATTTTTATGGGATTTAACATTATTATCAAAATGATAAATCACCGATCACATACGTAACAACTTCGTTAGATATTTTAACAATCATTTATTATGACTAGTCAAATTAATTCTCCACTGCATCGATTTATACATATAGTTTATAATTGATTTATCTGTGTTATTTTTTTCATTATAATTGTAATGACTTTATTATGCTGAGCTTAGTTATGAACTGAATTCTTTTTTTTTTGTTCTCTTATTACTTATCTTTTCTTTATATGTATACAAACTTTTGATAAGCTTCAGAACTAATTAATTTTAATGGGACGATTGTTTTGAGGTAAGATAAAGACAGAATAAAGGTAAGCATAATTGTAAATATGATGTAGATGAGGTAATTTATTTTCTCAAGATTCTATCTATAACTATATTATTGAAATATTATCACAAGGGGATTTACGACTAAAGTTTAATATTTCACCTCATTAATTCAATAATTAATTAATTAAATTTATTTATCAATTATCTACCTAATTACTAAAATACCTGTATTTATCATTTATTTTTGGGGAAAAATTTTTCAAACTTGCTAAGTATTTGATTATAAGAGTAAATAGTGCTTAAAAATTTGCAACATTCTAAGGATCTTTGGAAATAGAAATTTGAAACTGATTTTCGCCATTCATTATTCAACTACTTAATGAAATCTTTTAACGTCTTTCGATATATTATTCTTAATTTTTCACCGGTAATACGTCCTATGCATCATTTTGGTCCTCCAAATTCATCTTTTACAGATTCACGCGTTAGAACATTCAGCAAAGTATTACAAAACCCTGTTTTAACAATCATTCAATAGATACCTGTTTACAAAGATCCTTCATTAACAGTCCTATCTGAGTGACTAATTAGTTCCTACCTACAATATCATAAGGTGTGAATTAGAAAATCTCAAAATTGCATACACTAGCCTTCAAGAATAAGTTATTTAAAATCGTCAAATCTCTATCCGAATTGCATATTTATACTATAAATATATTTAAACGTGGTAAACTTTTTTCGTAAATTAGATATTTGACTTCTAACAGTATTAATTTATCATTATAGGTATACCTTAATTACTGCTTTAGCTTCATTATAAAATATTAGATAAATAAGCGAAGCTGTGTTACAATATACTATTGTAAAGATTTGTAAAATTGTAACAATTATTAGGATAAATAGCAATGCATTAAGTTCATTGTCTGAAAACATCTAATGATGGTCTACAGCTCTTGCGCAGGCTGAGTGCAAGAGATTTGATAAAACTATGACAAAAGGTCTTGTAATTGATACACAATTAAAGTTTATCATCGTGGTACTATGATCCTTGCAATTAATCATTAATAATATCTTTACCAAATGATAGTATCGCCATCAACTGACCAAAAATGATCAATTATTTATAGGTAACAACTAATAGTAAACTAACAATTTTAAATTTCAACAATTTTTGGAAGAATAATAAATTAGGGTAACAATAGTATCCTTATATAATAAAAATTAGACGCATCCTGGAACTAAATTATTTGTAACTTCCGGTTGCAAAGATTCTGGAATAATGCATATTTGCAAAGAGGTGAAGGAAGACGGCTGCTTGTCAAAACCTTTACCTTTCAACGTGCGTCAGGGAGCCATCCAGTTGGCTAAGAGACTACCAAGTAAAAGTTGTGCAACCGGTAAAACTGATAGCGGCAAAGTAATGGAAGGTCCGTGAGCTGATCCATGATAAGCACCTCGGAGAAGCCAGCCTCCTAGTCCAACAGACTTGTGTGTTGTTGTAAACAAGGCAGCCAGAAGAACCCCTCGTGGCAACCATCGAGAACACAGAACCCAACAGAGCCAGGCAACAATGAGCTGCTCAATGCATGCTAAAACCAGTCAAACACAGTTAGAATGGTTCGGATAAACCCTGGGATATTACAGTCTTTTGAAAAAAGTATCGGAACTTTGTAAAGACTCTAAAAAATCACCTATGAGCACACAGAGGAGTATGTCAACTGCCTGCAGTGACGATGCGTCGGCTGATAGAGCATCACAGAACCAGTGATATGCAGTCAACAACAATAATCCCTGAGGAAGCCATGCTATTCGAGGTCCAATACAGATATTAAACTTTGTGGTAGCTGGTTGTAGAATACCACCAATGCCCAACGGTATTAAAGTGCTCAACAAGAGCTCTCTGATGTTTACACCAACAAACGGTGCAGTGGATGCACCTAGCTGAGGATTATAAATGGATTTTATCGACCGATCGTTACTCGCTTTGATGAGATACCTACTGCATATGGATCTCTCACCATTATGTATAACAGGAATGGGGATAGGAACAATCCCACAAAATATGACGTCAATGTTGTAACTATACTTGTTGGTAAATCTGCATCTGCTAATCGACTCAAGACAAGACCAGTGCTAAATGGAGGAGGCATACAGTATAGTACCTAAAAGAATTTGTTAAAATTAAGAGATTTATGTGCATCTTATGAACCATCATATTTTTAATTTCGTTTGTGTTTGGGAAACATGATGTGTGAGATCTCATGATGGTATGTGCGTACATACATAAATATTTCTTCAATTTAATTATACCTCCATTCCCTTAAGGAGCCAAATGTTAACTCCAGCATATGTTAAGAGGCACGTTCCAACTCTAATCAATAGAGGCATCAAAATATAGACAAAACATAGTACGAAAATCTGAAGATAGCCATTACTTAGTGCTATGTAAAGCGAACTAGGACTAAAAGATAGTCCTGCTTCGAGGTACGTTAAAGGCACAGCGAAATACCAAATCGCTAAATTTCCATTCATTACACCTGCAATAGATGAACTTAAAAATCATTTAAGTCTATCTAATATTATTTTAAACTGACTAATGTGCTCTTCGTATCATTATTTTAAGGCATTGAATGGGGAATAATTTAATTGTTTATTCTGATATCGTTAGGTAAATAATGACTTAATTATTATTATTATAATTTTCTTTCGTTGTTTATAATCATCTAAGATTTTATCCACAGTTGCATTGTTACTTTAGGTAAGTATATCTACAGGATTACTTGTATATATAGACCATAGAGAGTTTGATCAGACCTACCATTTACACCTCCGAGATCAGGTCGGAAGGATGCTAATAGCATACAGATTAACATTAATGCGAAGAAACCGTATCTGAGTACCAGCTCGTTTTTTTTCTCGCGTTTACTCATCGCGATATTATTTTTATTATATACGGTGTGGCGAGATCAGCACATTTGATTTTTGGACATTTAATCTGTAGTTTAAACCTTTTTAACGCCATTTACCTGAGATGAATTCTAATATGACTGAAAATTGATTAAAATTATGATGAAATGTTATTGAAAATAATTTTTATAAACTTCATTCAGTTAATTTCTATTTGTGCAAAAGAAGACTATATGATGTGCTTTCTAATTTTTGTTGAATAAAGACTATAGCTATGTTAACACTAATGGTATATAGTAGGATGGAGTTTTAATCAATACGAAATAATATTCAAACAAGGAGATATGTTTTGGATGCAGTTTTACATATATTTTACAACAAAAAAGGAACATTTTTAAATACATGACATGAAATTAACGTAAAGTTAAGTATGATCGTAAGCATGAATTCATATTAAACAAATAACCTAACAATAATCAACTACTTGCGTATTTGAGTGTCATAAATATATGTGATTAATAATAAAGATAAAATGTAAATGATATTTCGGTAAAACTTTACAAATAAGTATATAATTTTTCTACAAATCAATGATTCCCATGTACCGTCCTATCTGCAACTCCGCATGGTCTGCATTTTTTTCAAACTAGTGAGCAGACCAATCTTCCGTCTGCTGCTGCTGCTGACACCTGTCAGCGAATTGCAAGGAGATTGAAGAATTGTATTAGTTCTTTTTCTGTTATAAAAGAATGATGATGATTACTTGAAAAAAAAAAATTATTTCAAAGTATGCAAATATTCCCATTTTTTAAATTGCATTTAAAGCACCAAATCTATCTAAGTATCTCGAGTCTACTGTCTAATTTCTAGGCACAATCGTATCCGATGTAAACGAGCCTTTAAGGCAAAATTAGTGAGTCAAAATTTGTGTCGAAATAGGAGAAGCAAAATCTTGGCTTCGATGCTTTCAGTCTGAATTGTCGGGTCACTGTTGTTAAAGATGGCGGCCGCCGTTGCTCCAAGTGCGACAAAGGATGTCACCTCATATTTAAGCCAAAAACAAAACGTTCCTGATAAGGAATTAGCCGCGGAATGGGCAGAGCTCGAAGAACTTCACAATAAAAAGTATGTTGATATAATTTTTGTTCAATTTAAACTAAATATTCAATAAAAAATATATATATTTTTAACCTCGAATCATTCCGGTGACTTGCAGGCTTTGGCACCAGCTAACGCTTAAGTTGGAAGTTTTCGTTAAGAATCCTTCCTTACAGAAAGGAGATAACCTCGTACAATTGTACAATCACTTTTTATCTACTTTCGAAAATAAGTGAGTATTTTTTATTATCAACTATCTTATGTTACGACTAACATAACCTCTCTTCGATCACAGGTTAATAACCCCCATCATTATTTGACGTTTTTTCACATTGTTTTCTTTTCTCTTTTTTTTTATTCTTATCCAATGTAGGATCAACCCATTGTCTTTGGTCGAGATTTTAGCACACGTGATACAGCAATTTCAGGATAAACAAGAAGCTATAACATTTTTGGAAAAAACTGAATCTAAAATAAAGAACAACAATGAAGCGGTAGCATTATGCAAAGTTCTTAGTGGTCAGATTCTTCTTGATAAACTTAATGATCAGGACAGAGCAAAAAAAGTTATCGAAGATGTGGAATTGATGCTAGATAACGCCGATGGTATTACAACTGTTCATGGTAGATTTTATCTATTAGCTAGCAGACTTTACAGACTTCAAGGAAAACATGCAGAATATTATCGTACAGCTCTTAGGTATGCATATTAACTTCAAAAGTGTTAAGATAATAACACAAAACTTAATGTTGAAGAAAAATTTGTTCATTTCAGGTGACAAATTAATGAAATTTTACTTATAAAATGGTATTTCCTGTAGGTATCTTGGTTGCATTGAACTCAATACTCTGAGTAAACAAGAACAAGAACAGCACGCCTTCTTCCTTGGTCTTGCCGCCCTCCTAGGTGAAGGTGTTTACAATCTTGGTGAGCTCTTAGCTCATCCTGTACTGGAGTCTTTAAAGGGTACACCAAACGCATGGCTAGTTGATTTACTCCAAGCATTTAATGCCGGAAATATTGCCGCTTTAGAAAGAACTAAACCACAATGGAGTAAAGTGGCTGATTTAGCTGCTCAGGAATTAAAACTTAGACAGAAAATTTCCCTCTTGTGTCTTATGGAAATGACTTTTAAACGGCAAGCAAATAACCGGTAAGCAAGAAAACTGTATTAATTATTTATTGCAAAGATATTATTATATCTGTAAAAATAAGAAGAAAACTGAAAATTTTTTGTTCTTATTCAACAGACAATTAACATTTGCTGAAATTTCGCAAGAAACGAGATTACCAATTGGCGAGGTCGAACTTCTTGTCATGAAAGCATTGGCGCAGGGTCTTGTTCGTGGAGCAATTGATCAAGTAGCTGCGACAGTTAATATGACATGGGTACAACCACGAGTATTGGATCGTGGTCAAATAGCAGGAATGGTACAACGACTAGAGGGTTGGTGCAAGGACGTAAACTCTATGGAAACCCTCCTTGAAAATCGAGCATCTGAGATTCTTACTCTATAATAATGTTATGTAACAAGATGCGATCGTATTCAATGAAATTATGATAATTTGAAGATTATAAAACAATTCCATGGTTAATATTAGACCCGCGATTCTTTTAGCGGTATAAATATTCAAGCCGATTCTGATTCTTTGAAAGTTCTGAATTTTCTAGATTCGTGGAACAATTACGCGCTTTCTTATTTTATTATAATATGTGGTAACCTTTTCTGATTTTATTTTTGCCCCTCAAACGTAACACTGCCGCCTAATATTCATTGTTGAATCAAGTCCATGAGTTTGGTACGCGACTTATACAGGGGGATAAATAATTATTGAATACGGTCAATATCGTAAGTAATGATAAAATAATGTAAGTTAATAAAAATGAAACTATATAAAAACAAGAATATAGTCATGTGGAATGATAAACTTAATAAAAATTTTCAACGTATTCCTTATTATTTTGATTTTATTTTAAGATTTTTATCTTTAATACTAGGTAATCCGATTTAACAATAAAAAGATAATTATATTCTGTATGACGATTATATCCTGTAATGCAACATTTACATCGACATCTGTTACTGAATCACATATCATTTCATTATTTACAAACATCTTTGGATTTTAGATTCTCATTTACCAGGATCTGTTTGCACTCGCTAATCTCTTCTGTTGGTAATATTTATCAAACTTCTGACAAAGAGCACCGTATACATATAACATGCTATACGGATGTATAAACTTTTGTATGGCTATACTCACGTGCTTGAAATGATAAGATAAGTGACATCTTATTTAATTGTCCAATTGGTTAAACCAATTCATATTGTTGCCAGGGGAATCCCAGATGAATGACTATTGTCCATGACGCATTCAAGATGGCCGACAACAGTAATTTAATATTTCTTCACCGCACAGATCATATACATACATACATATACTTTAATATTTTAGATTCAGAACGTATCTACATACATTGAATTGTTTATGCATTACGTGTGCGTGTGCTTCCGTAGCAGTCGAACGTCAAAGTGCCAAACTCGAGAACAACTATCGTTAATTTAGTTTGACATTCATCAAGCTGAGAGACATTGTTTTTAAAGACGTTCTTTTTAAAATAAACACAATTCATTGTATGTATAGTTAAGTTTATATCATTGTCGTTCATCCGATTACGAGACAAAAAATATCTGCGATTTGTTGACATTAAATTAATGGTAAGTAAACAACTTTCATTCGTTTATTTATTTGCAGAGAATGTGTTCTTTAAACTCTTATCAAATTAATGCTAACAGAGATTTATCAAATCAGAAAAATTGTCATATTGTCTATAAATTCGCTGTTCAAATACAAATATTAAATAATCCATTCACAATAGGTACGCTCAAAACAGCTCTAACAGTGGGTCAAAAGTCATTCAATTTATTACGGAAATTTGTCCAAAGAATTTCAGAACAGTAATACCTTTACATGAATGAAAGAAAAAAAGCAAGTGGGGAAATCCCCTTGAAGTTTGTAAGACCATTAATTTATTTTCTTTTACTCCAAAGGTGGAAAGATTATGATAATGCAGAGTGTCTGCGCATTTGTCGCAGTGCTACTGCTATACGCTAATCTGAGCCAAGGCTTAGATCCGACACCACATTCCCTAACTCCTATAGTAATTAATGCAAATTATTCACAAAATTACACAGAGGAGATAAATATTTATGTCGAATATGTGTTCATCTACAGCGAAATCGGCGTAATTATACAAAGCATTTTATTTGTAATACAATTTACAAGAATTTTCTTTATTTTATTTATGCAAATTTCATATTTCATTATCTATCTTAGATTTGATTATTGTTTGATTTTTTTATGTAAAGAATGTACGTTTGTAATAGGGAAAGTCTTTGGATGGTGCCCGCATAGTAGTCGAAAGCAATGCTGACAAAAGTCTTCCTCTCATCGTTGTTGTGCGTCAAAAAAAAGGTATATTATCTTGGCAGATTCCCTTTCCTGTGAAAACCACTAATGGAGATCTGGAATATAGTAGAACTAGTCGAACTCTATGTCTGACACAAGATTATAAAGGGATCGAAGACAATGAACAAAAAGAATTTGTCACTGTCAGTATTTCTACAGCAAGTGAATCAAATATTACTTTTAGTTTAAACGTCTCTGCATCAAATGACTTTTACATGGAGTGAGTATAAGCGTGTATAATTTTGAACAAAAATAATGTCTTGTTGTGTATCAATAATCCCTGTTGCATTCCAACACTGTAAAAATTAAAGTATGTATGTAGATAATTTCTTTGCACTCCCTCTCTCTCTTGCTCTCTTTCTCTCTCTCTCTCTCTCTTTTAGGTTTTCCCTTTATTTTTCTCTCATCCCACACTTTACGATAAGATAAATAAGTATATACATATATAGAATCTTATTTTAGGACAGGACAAGTTAGAAACGTAACAATTTCTCCAGCTGAACCAATTTATTATGGATATAATTTTACTGAAAAGAGTGGGAGTTCTTCGGTATTGATGCGAGTTGAATCAGATAGTGATACGTGCATGACTGTCTCCATTCAAGATAAGTCAGTAAGTCTAGATTTTCCAAGGAAATCCTCTTTCTTTTATCCCTATTATATAAAATGTTCCTGAGGTAACACACTGGTTTGACTTTTATACTTTTCTACGATGTTCTGTATCACCATTTTTTCTAATTAGCACGTTTTTCAATATTTTTGCAACAAAGTTAGCATGATTTGATATAAATTGTTATTTTTTTTTGTCAACACATGCTTCTCTTATTATTGCTCAAAATTCGACTTCTTGCATGCGTCTTACAACTGATATTGTAAATAGTAAAGTCTAAGTCGTGAAGTTACAAAAAGATTTTGTAACGCTAAAAACTGTTCAATAACAATATGCAAAGTTATGCAAACATTAAACCGCACAAGATCGTGAAGCATTCAATAATCTTGTCAATCAGTAATAAATGTAGAAAAAAACTGAATTGATCTCTCATGCTGGTTGAAATATTTTGTTTGTTTACTATTGGTGTTTTCATAATCATATTTGATCCAAGCTCTGTCCAAATACAAAAAACTCTTGATCAGAGAAAAATAAACTGTATTCATAATCGTGTTCAAATATGTTTTTGTAAATGTATAAAATTTACTTTTGTAGTGTCCAGTTTTTGATTTGGAAAGAAATATACAATTCTCTGGGTACTGGCAAACTGTTAGTCGAAGAGGTGGTATCACGATACCAGTGAGTACCAGTGATGCTGTCATCACATTATAATTAAATTCAGAAGCACCTTCCTAATCTCGAGTCTAGTTCAAAGTCTATTTCACAATAAATTGAAATATTTTCCAGAGGGAAGCATATCCGGAAGGATTCTTTGTAGTTCTAGTCATGAAAGGAGATGACAGCGACTGTGACAGTAATCGAGGACTGGCCGCAATTTATCCTGGGATTAAGATAGTATCTCTATCCATAGAACTGAATATAACAAAGGAGGATTATATTTTCGCTTCTTCAATAGTTTTATCAGCTCTGATGGGATTTTGCATCGTTTATATTATCGGAGTTGTTGCGCTCAGGATCAGAGATGGCAGAAAGTTGAGAGAGCAAATATTGAACGCATATAATGAAACTGAAGGACCAGACAGTATAAATCCATCTCCAATGGGCGAGGTACTTTGAAAATAAAGGCTTTAAGTACCGTGTATCAATCTCATATTACAATGAATAGAAATTAGTATTGAAAAAGATTTTATTTAAACGTCTAGGTAGGCCCCAGCCAGTGGACTTCCGTCGATGAAGACTCTTCTTTGGATGAAGATGACATAGATATGTTAGAGGACGCTCATTCTGACAAAGAAGTTATACGAACTAGGCTGGTGCTCTCAGTTTCAGATCTTGCTCGCAAAGACCCGAGAATATTAAGACACAAGTCAAGATTATACTTATATTACCTCGCAACAGTTGCCGTATTTTATACATTGCCAGTTATTCAATTGGTAGTAACTTACCAACATGTGTTACACGTTACTGGAAATCAAGATCTCTGCTATTATAACTTTTTGTGTTCCCATCCGCTCGGTTTGTTATCAGATTTTAATCATGTCTATTCAAACTTGGGATATCTACTTCTCGGGCTATTATTTGTACTGTTGACCTATAACAGGGAACAAAGAGATCGGGATGAAGAGAAAAATAAAAGTTATGGAATACCACAACATTATGGATTGTTTTACGCGATGGGTAGTGCTTTGATGATGGAAGGCATATTATCAGGCAGTTATCATGTCTGTCCAAATCACAGCAACTTCCAGTTCGGTATGTAAACCTATATTACATATGCAACAGAGGCAATGATAATTCTTTACATATATCATCATTCCATTACTAATTTCCTCCGGCATATAGGGTAGCAACATAGACTAAAATAAATCCAGAAATTCTATGATTAATGTTCCCTGATAATTTAACTAGAGTAGTGTGAAACTATCGCCGAAATATAGATTATTTTCACAATGTCGCAACAGAGAATAGAAATAGACTTTGTTAATAATCATATTTATTTACAGACACAAGTTTTATGTATATAATGGCAGTTCTTTGTATGGTGAAAATTTATCACACACGACACCCTGACATTAATGCACGAGCCCCAGTCACGTTCGGTGTCCTAGCACTTGCTATTTTCTTGGGTTTAGTCGGAGTTCTAGATGGTTCAGTATATTTTTGGATAATATTTACGATTCTTCATTTAGGCGCTTGCCTAGCACTTACTGCTCAGATTTATTACATGGGTAGATGGAGATTGGACAGAGGAATATTTCGCAGAATTATTGTGGTAAGGAGTTTTAAAAAATGTAGAGTTTCCAATTCATTCAGAAAATAATATCCACCTGATAATAAAAACAAATCACCTCAAATTTTATCAACAGGTAATGAGGCACGACGCTCGTACAGGCATTAGGAATTTTCTGAAACCAGTATATGCTGGAAGATTGGTGCTACTAATAATTGCAAACGTGTGCAATGTAGGGCTTGCAGTATTCGGCAATATGCATCACGAGAAAGACTTCGATACCTACTTACTGGCAGTTTTGATGGCCAATCTACTTCTCTACACGTTCTTTTACATCGTAATGAAGGTTTGTGTCACCAAGAGTATTGTAATGTCAATTTTGTAATATTAGTTTCCCAATTATCAATAATCGTATGATTGTTTTCAGCTTTGTCACCGGGAGCGGATCCTGCTGCAACCTATTATCTACATTATTTTGTCGTTTGTGACTTGGGCAGCAGCAATGTACTTCTTCCTTCGAAAATCAATATCATGGGCTTTAACGCCTGCTCAATCTCGAATTTACAACAAGCCATGCGAACTGATGGATTTTTTTGATTCTCATGATATTTGGCATTTTTTATCTGCTATAGCCATGTTCTTTTCATTTATGGTGTTACTAACGTTAGATGATGATCTAGTCGACGTACATCGGAGTCAGATACGAGTTTTCTAATTAAAATACACGACTGTTACGAATATTATCAATTTTTTTTTTTACTCAATGGAATGAAATAATTTTCGTGCAAGAATATCAATAGTGTAAATATTAATGTGTTGTGATTCTTTTTTTTACATAGGTATTTAAAATTATCGTTTGTACGTAAATATTATTGTACATAATTTCATAGGAATTACCTATAGTTATTAAGGATACAAATTTTAGTGTGATAAATGATAATCATCCAAATCACATTGTTAATAAGTCAAAATACTTTATAAAAAAAAAAAATCAAAAAAAAAAAAAATATACTGATGCCTTTTTTCTAAAAATAAATATATAATCTCTTTATATTCCCAAATTTTTCGTATTACAATGTCGACAATAAACTACCATAGTAAATACATGCCAATCATGTATAACACTCCATTTTCTTTCTCACTTTAAAAAGTTCAATAACACACTGACAAAATGTTCCTAACGGTTTTTTTTTTTTTTTTACATATTACTATTAATAATAGCTACTATATTTGAAATTTTCTAGAAGAAAAACGGTGCAGCTTTCTTTTTTTTTTTTCTTTTTTTTGTTTATCTATTATTAATAACAATGGGATGTCTTACGAGCGTATGTATGTACAACAAATTAGGCCTATAAGAGCTACATACGCCAGGTACGTGAGCATTTGAAATAATGACATGGATCGGTTACGACGAAGCACTTGAATCATTATGATGCTCTTGACCAGAAGATTCGAGCTGCGATAGAGTTCGTAAAAGTTCAGCTCGTTCGCCAGCTTGTAGTCTGTGCGCCAGTTCTATAACTGCATCTAATCTCACTTCAGGACAATTTTCAAGCGCCTCTTTAACGCGAGTTAAAATCGCATTTCTTTTAACGCAAATTATGTTACGGCTAAGAACACTGCCCTCAGTTTCATTCTGGCTTATCAACCACTTTGATACAGCTTCATCCTCATCCCAAAGATAAGACTCTGTGGCACCTCTGTCTTCAACGAACCAGCGTCTTAGCATAGAAACCACTGTACCAACAACAAAACTAGGCTGAGCTGATAGTATATTCTCTATCACATCTCCCTCCAATAAATTACGTCTAAGTCTCCAGTACAACATACGGCGTGCAGTTTTCCATGGTATTATCTCGTTGATTACACCTTTTTCTAACATTCTTTCAGGAGTATCGTGTAAATCTGCAAAGTGAACAGCTACTTGATGGTACATGGGTTTGAGGATCTCTTCTCTCTTTTGAATTTCACTTTCTAAATTCCCACGTTCTTCGGCAGAAGTAGAAGCAGTTATTCTTTCCTGAATTTCAACAGATAATAATTACTTAGCGGGCATTGATCGACCGATTGATGATCGAAGCATTAAATTTCACGTCAAGATGAAACTATAATACATATTCAAATGACAATTTTGAACAAACTTACTTTCAAATTACGTATCACAGGGTCAACCCTGTGCATGGTTTTGTGAATGTCCTTATATCTGAATTTTATTTCAACAATTCCCTCTGGCTCAAGCACACCGCCCCTACTTGTAGTGTCAGCAAACATCTCCATGTGTCTAGGGTTTATAGATGGATCAACTACTGCCCAAGCACCACCTCTGAGCTCTCCGTTTGGAGGGATGTAGACAATGATTGGCCTAGTATACTCTCTTAATGCGTCGACGATGTAGGCTCCAAACTTTACAACTTGTTCGTACATATCTGTTTAAAAGAATGTGAGATAATTAGTATAAACTTGATTTTGGAAAGTCTTAATCAAAAAAATTGTCTTTCAATTTACCCTTCATGCCGCCGGAGAAACCGCGCCAGTTTGCAAATATGAAAAGAGGCAATTCTTCCTTGCCAAAATCACGAATTGCTTGTGCAGTCTTGTACGCGCTATCTGGAAACCAGACTTGACCAGCCTGCGATACAGTCTTAGCTTCAGAGTCCAAGTTTGCTGGATCTGCAGGCAGATGTAGTTCAACAGTTCGCGTTTCTACGGCTATAATACCGCAAGGAATACCTCCAAGCCTGGCTCGGCCAGTTACGACTGTTTGTGCCCAAGGCCTCATTATTTCCTACAATTCAAATTTCAGTCAATATAATCATTCGCTTACTAAAAGGCATTTACAATAATTTATGTATGTAGGCAAGTTTCTACCCTTTATTACCTGCCAAGAGCCACGATCGAAGAGTCCACTTTCCCAAATAGCAGGATCAATGGGTGAATGCCTTCCTTCAAGCATGCACCTAGGATCATAAGGCGTTTTGGTTGGAATGAATCCAATTTCTCTGTCAATTGGGTCGGGATGTGGTGCCGAGAGAATAGGAAGTGGGGCTCCTTTAGTTTTGGGTACATAGCTTATCCATCTCAACACGGTAGCTATTCCATCTAAATCTCTTGGTTCAGTTGTATGAGAAACACCGTTATTGTGCATTATTTGGATTCCTCCTAGTTGATTGTTGCTTGCATATACTTCGCGGCCCAGGACAGTATTAAGTGCTCTATATCCAGTCAAAATTATGTGAGAATTTTCAATTTGTATTACTCGTTGACCAAGACGTAGCAAGTAGGAACCGATACCGATTGCACGACATGAGACAATTGATATTGTAACTATCTGTAACGCAGAAAGATCATTTCAATAATTTAATGATGGTAAAATATTCGATAAGTAATTATTAAAGTCAAGTAAGATTCAACAAATGATGGAAATATTAATAAAAAAAACGTGCCTCGTTATATGCTTGAGATGTTTCGCCAGCAATCATACCAGCGTACTTAAGATTTTCAACGCCAAGTCCATCATCCTTGCCAATAATATCAGTTATCTTATAGCGAGGCTCTCCATTGTCTTCAATCAATGATGCTTTGATTGAGTTGTGTGGTGCTAGTCTGGCGTAATCGTCTGGAGTTACGTAGATATACTTGAAGCCTTTTTCAGGCTCGTTTTCATCTTCCCATGAAATTCTGAACAAGGCTTTGACCTGATAAACCAAAAATGAATTAGTGTTGATAAATGTGTATGTAATAAATTATTATAATCCCTAATAAATATTGGCGATAAATTCTCTAAAATTGATGCGAATTGTTACCTCTTCTGCAAGGCCAATTCTGGCTCCTGAATTAGCAGAAAAATAAATCCTCGGAACACCTAGTTCTCTGGCTTTTTCTGAAGCCCTACAAAATACGAGGTCTTCTCTTGGTCCAAACGAACCGATCTGATAAGTCAGATCATTTGCAATTAGGATTATATCTCTTCCGGTTGGATACTCAGGAGTGTAAAGACTGAGTCTCCAAGCTACCATTCCAACGTCATTTTCACCAGGCAGTCGTTTTTGTTCCACCAAATTTTCACCATCCAATACAAGTTCGACGCTATCCAAAACTGGAGTTGGGATCTTGATATTTTCTGCTTAAGTACATTAAAATTCAATTACATAAGAGTACTGAAAACATTTGAAGATTTAAATATTTTACACTAAAGATTGAATAAGACATTCGTTAATTTATTAATTATTAGATTAACCAACCTGTGGTAGGTCTTTCCTCGATGTATTTATCCCACAATTTTTCTACCTGCTGTCTGAACATGTCCGGCAAATCGTAGACGTAAGTAGTTCCTGAACTCTGTGCCTCAAACCGTTTTGCTTGAAGATAATCTTTTGTCAAATAAGGTGTAGAAATTGGCAAGCCATGCATTGGTCCTGGTCTCCAATTTGGATTACTTGCAGTCGACCCGTTTGACTCGAAACGAATAATACCAGTCTTAGGTTCCGTTGCCTCGGTATAAAGATGCAAGTCGATGCTGTACCCACTATCATTTGCTATACAGAGACGAACATTTGAAGTAGGTCTCCCCGGGGCTGGACGAATCGTCATTTTTATTTCAGCCTGTAATGTGATTGAATTTTTCAAATAAGTTTATGTGAATTAAAGAACATGAAAAAACCAAAATAATGTTAATGTGATCAAGTCTTACTTGTCTGACTCGCAATTTCCACAATCTTGGGCCGTATCTGAGAACCATATTGGTAACGCTCTCCTCAATTCTGCCAGGATCCATTATAACTGTTGGTGCAAAGTTCAAGAATATGTGGTTACAGTCTGTTCGTTTAGCAAGAGGATGAGAGAAAGCTACTTCAAGCTCATCCATCGCTTCTAGTAGCACTCGTTCACCCTCGTTGTGCAAGTAATCAAAGCTAGCTTCTTTGGTAATGAGATCAGAGTGACGTATTATCGAGCGAATAAAGAAACGATAGTCTGTGACTTGCTGGCCTTTAGCAACCTGAACAAATGGAAAAATAAAGCCAATTTAAAAAATTAGTTCTCCTCATTAGCTAACAGATTATTAAACCATAGAATCAAAAAAAAAATAAAAAATACAAAACTAAGACTTGCGCACCTTGGCTTGTCCTAAATAAAGATGCATCTTTTGGTTTGACGTTGGTAGAGCCTCAAGATCGTAGATCCGCATTCTGTTAAGTTCCAACTGGAAAGCACAGCCAGGTTCAAGATGTCGATAGATACGATCCTCTACAAATCCGTCGCGTTGCCGGAAGGTAAAGAACTTAGGAAACTGCCTCTTCTTTAATGCGGCAAAGGTGACTCTTCTGATCCCACGAGAAACAAGCTCATCTTTATTAGTTGCACACCAATCCGAAAATTGTCTAGACATAACTGCGTCATCTTGATTTCCAGAATCTTGAACTGCGATGCTTAAAATGTGAACAGGCTCTCCAGGTACATCAATTCCTTCGGCAATACCCGCCTCTCCAACACTTAAAGAAACATTTATTGAAGTACTGTGCCGGGATTCGCTTCCGGCGGTCTCTACCGCCTCTAGAACTTTAGCAGAAACTGAACTTCGCGATGACAAGTCTTGTAACAAGTCAAGTACTTCGTCAGAATACTGGCTAAACTCTTGAAGATCTTTGAAC
This sequence comes from Macrophya annulata, assembly GCA_963924015.1. NCBI lineage: Eukaryota > Metazoa > Arthropoda > Insecta > Hymenoptera > Tenthredinidae > Macrophya > Macrophya annulata. Next base: position 34,424,660 of record OZ001258.1, on the reverse strand, counting down.
GCGGCCATAGCTCCTGTTCTGTGATTAACAAGGATGAGATTTTGACGATTCGGGTGATTGTTGGGCAGGAGAAATTGAAAATGAACAAGAGGTATTTCACCAGATAGTTCTAGATGCTGTAAACAAGCCAATTCATAACTGATGTAAGCTCTACGGACGTATACTTCCAAAGCAGCGTTACACACCGCACGGTTTGAGTGGTAAAAAAAGTCGTGCAAAATATCGAATATAGAAGTTTCCGATAGTATAAGTTTCTGTAAATTTTCAGGATGAAAGTCATGACCGTACATATCAACAGCAGACAGGAATATCGATTCCATTTGATTATGTCTCAATTCATAAGCAGGCTGATGTGCTGCTATCAAAACTTGTCTGGCTCTTAAAGCTACTCGGCTGTGTTCTGTTCGATTCAAACTAGTCAACTCGTTCAATGTGCTCGCGAGCTCATCAGTAAGACCAGGTTCGTTGGCCCACAAATGATCAATGAGCATAGTGACCAGAACGTTTTTCTTTTGTACATGATTGTGGCTGAAAATAGTCGCAGTAACCATGCTCATTTCGTCTTTGTATTGCTCTCTTATAGCCGATACACATTTGTCGTAATGTCCCTGTTGGAACTGACTTTCAACTGTGTAATATTGTTTAAGAAGTTCATGGACCGCGGTTTTCATTCTTCCACGAATACCGTTGCGATATCTTTGCACAAGTTGTACTATTCCTTGAGTAGTTAAGAAGAAAACGTCTCTTTCTGTTCTTCTTGAAAGTGTAGCTGCGTGTCCGTCTATTACAGATGCTATTTGCTGACTGGGAAACTGAGCCAGGACTGAAGTAATGTTTCTTTCGTACAGGGTCATGTATTTTCGGATTTTTTTCTCTACAGAAATTGGAATTCGACCAGAAATAGTAGCTATCACTTCCTGAAGTTCGAGCAAAGGTAAGCTAGGATCTCGAAGAGAATTCATAAACTTTTCAATCAGCTCGCGGAGTCTCGGCAAATGATAAGGATCGGGCAGACAGTATCCTGCAAGAGTATTTTCCAGAGCTGTTCTATATTTCGCATGTAATTGGTTTAATTTTTCGGGAACAATAGGTACAATAGGTGCTGGAAATTGGCCAGTATATTCCAAAGCTTTGCTGACCAGTGAAGGATCGTCTAATTCCAAGTGTGCAATCAATGTACCAGCTTCTAAAATAGCGCCAGGCCTTTTAGCATAGAATAGACTACCGGCTTCGGTGGCTGTTACAGTCATGACCATCTTCATTACTTCTATTTCAGCATACGCTTGGCCACGATCTACGTGACCACCTTCTTCCACTAGAAAACTTATCAGTTTACCAGCTGAAGGTGACCTCAACAATGACGGATCACAGTCCTTCTCAAAAACGCAAGTTTGATTGCCAATCACAATGCGATAGCGGTCCACTTCTTCTCTCATATATGTTGTAAAACTAGCACCGTCCATGGAAAGCAACAATCCCCCGTCCGAGAGTCTGTGAATCTCAACTTCTTTGTAGGAACCATTCATGACGAGGAAATAAGAGTTTGGACCAGATTTTGCTGCTTGTACTTTGTACTTGAATCCATCGTTGATTAGTTCAACCTGAAAGGAAACGGGGATTGTTATTATTGGAAGGATTTACTTGCTATTGTATAACTAAAACAGGTACTTTAAATGTTAAACTTACGTCACAGACATTGTCTAAATCATTGCTAGCCTGGATTTGACCTTTTTCCAGGGCAGTTTGAAAGCCGTTAAAGGCAGCTGTGATGGTTCTATCCGCGATATGTAGTGCCCCGCATGTTACAGCTAGTATAACGTCTGGTTTATCACTTCTGACACGTTCAGCAATGAGTAGATCAAGCCAGGCAGTATCGAAACTGTTTGATTGAAAGGATTCGGTTTCTAGAAGAGTGATAAGATACTCGACTGTGGTTCTGAAGTCACCCCTGATACTCAATTCTTTTAAGGCTACAACTAAATTCTCGCTAGCTTGATTACGGTCCTCTCCCCATGAGAAACAATGACCAAACTGAGAGTCGGCAAACTCGTGAAGTCCTCCAGATGCACCGACGGAAAAATATCCCCATACGTTTTTCGAAGATCGAAAATTGAGCTCCTGAACTGTTCCCGAACTCGGTTTAAATCCTGAAAAGACATTTATTTTTTAGTTTATTTTTTATTTTTTAGATCAACTAGTCAAAATCTTAGTGAATCTTATTTTTAAAAGATATTTTCAATAACATAACGGCGTTACCTTCGTCAGGATTTTCGCTCGTGATTCTAGCTGCAATGACGTGGCCAGAAGGTTGAGGTTTATGCCTCGGTTGATCAAAATCTATGGGAGTATCCCCCCACGGACTTTCTCCATACAAAAGACGAATATCTTTGATATGATGTAAGGGCAAACCCATGGCAACTTGGAGCTGGGCAGCAGGTAAGTTAACATCAGATACCATCTCTGTACACGGATGTTCTACTTGTAAGCGAGGGTTTAGTTCCAAGAAAAAATAACGTCCTGATGTATCATAAAGATATTCAACTGTCCCAGCACTAACATATCCCACCATTTTTGCCAGCCTTACAGCAGCCTGAAACAAAGAAGGTAGATAATGTTCGGTGAAATCTGATTTCGAGATACACATTATATTTTTAGAAAGCTAGTAAGGTTTGATATTGAGCTGAATACTGTACTTTTTCCATCTCTTCAAAAACTTCTGGCTTAGCAATAACAGCAGGTGCTTCCTCAATGATTTTCTGATGTCTTCTTTGAATAGAACAGTCACGACCGAACAGGGAAATAGCATTTCCATAGTTATCAGCTAATAACTGAACTTCCAAGTGACGAGCGCATTTAGCTAGTTTCATAATGAATATGGGGGATCCTGGTATTTCTGTTTGTACTTGTCTATAAAAGAGATTTAATTTTAAAATTGAAATGATTTTCAGGCACTAATTGCACTGCTGATATAACTTGTTATTACCTAAATAGCGAAGGTAACTCTTCAGCATTGTCAACTTTACGAATACCCTTGCCACCACCTCCCTCACTAGCTTTGACCATGATAGGAAATCCGATTTTACTACTCGCAGCAAGAGCTTCTTCGACAGTTGACACGCATCCTTTTTTGAACAGTTCAGATGATATTTTTATCTTCTTTCCACTATAATGAGCCTTTAATTCTGACCCTGACCAAGGAAGGGTAGGAACATCTGCTGTTTGAGCAACGATACTCGAAGCAATTTTATCTCCAAGAGCCCACATTGCTCTTTCCGAAGGTCCTGAAAATGTGTTCAATCAAAATTAGCATGTTTCAAGATAATATAAACTTCAAACTTTAATCTATCAGTTGTACCAATAAATATGATGTTATTTTTATGCAATAGCTCTGGAAGCTTGGGATTCTCCGATGCATGACCCCATCCGGCCCAAACTGCTTGTACTTGAGTACGTATTGCAATGTCTATAATCAATTCAACGTTAGCATAGTTGTTGTTATTAGACCCTCCAGGAACAGGCACATATTGATCAGCCATTTTGATGTACTCAGCGTTGGCTTTCAAGTCTTCCGGAGTTACCATAACTACAAATCGAATTGCTCTTTCATTCTTGAACATTTCGTACGACCAGCGACGAATAGACCGCATGCATTTGACTGCAGCGATTCCATTATTTGCGATTAGAACCTATGTAAGAATGACTGTAATTACTTTTTGATCTTTGTAACAAACAGTGTGAGATAATTTATAAATGTAAAATGTATTTAATTGAAGAGCTCAGGGTACGGAAGTACTAAATAACGTCCAGTGGAACTAATGAATAATTAATAACCGAGAAAGACGTAGGCATAGAGTATTTGAAATTATAATTTCGCTTGTAGTGATAATGAATTCTAATTACTTGCAGAAAAATGGTTTTTGTTAGATATAATTTTTTGCAGATTTATGGAGACGTGTAGGTATGTACATAATGCATACGTATCTTCTGCAATACAATTTATTAAATATCAATTATTTAAACTTTTAAACCACTGTTTCTCTCTCTCTCATTCTCTTTCTCGAGGTGAATACATATTACTCGTATATGAATTCGCGGTGAATAACAACGTCATTAAATACAAGGTCGAACCCGAATGCTCATATGCACACATCTATAAAGAATTTATCTTCGAATTGGAGCTGATCAGTAGAACAGAGACTATGGTTTATACAGTGACCAGACAAAATGAAAAACGTGTGATTGTTGCGAAATAGGTTTAAAAAAAAACCAAAAAAAAATTTTGTTTTCTATTTTGATTCATTTTTTCTTACTTTGTTGATCACTTGAGTACCGCCGAATCTTCGTACGAATTCTTCGGGTGTAGCGACTGTGAAGTCCTTTTCTAATTGTCGACTTTGCGCTTGTATCATCACCGTGCCTTGGGACATGCTGGGCCTGTGAATGAAATAGATTAAATCAAACATTTACTTTAATTAACCCAGGACGTTGATAACACGAAAAGAAAAATCATAATTGTCACAAGCTTTCCCGATATCGATAAGACTTTATCTACGCCTGGTAAATGTAATTATTGAAATTATGCTCACTGGTCAAATTGACAAATACATTTTTTCTGTATATACAATTTAAGATATCAATTGCGAAACAACGCAAGATTTAAGATGATACAATATCCATCAAGTCATCAACTACTATTCATCATATTAAGGAACTTACGTGGTTCATAGACCCGATAAGGTGTTCATTATATTATCTTATTCTATATCGTGTTTCTACTTCATCGTATCAATTATAAAATTCTATAATATATTATTAATTATCTCTCTTATTGACCACTATACCTGAACTAGTATATTTTTCTAAATTATGATAAAATATTCATCGTTAGCGTGAAAAATTAACTTTTAATATCGGTGTATTCAAATTCTGGTTTCAAACGAGTTATACTTTATTATTATCATAATGCACTGACCTCGGTAACAGCGTCTATATTACATAATATTACTATCGATATGTAGTAACGAATTGTTAAATGTACTTTGACGTTGAAATATAACATGAGAAACGTCATTACAGAGGCTAGCCTATGTAAGTAGCTCGTAGTTTGTAATATTAGAAGGTTTCTGCAGACGAACTTATTTATCCGTTAGGTACGTAAGTATATACTATGATTTGTACGTATGATTTATATTATGTATATACGAAGCGAATTGATTCATTATGGAGAAAGTGCGGCAAGTTATACAGTTACAAAATTATATTTAAATAGTTCTGAATATTTAATTGTTTTCAATAAAATCTATGCGATAATATGTTTTGTAAAAATGCCATGGATAACCAGGATTTAAATTTTGTTCGAATCTAGGCGAAAGAATATAAGATTCTTAATAATAGTTGTCTCGCGATGATAATCGCTTAATTATACTTAAGACATAATATCCGATGAATCGTATTAAATACTACGTCGCAATTGCCACGTTCCTCGATTTCTTAAGACGAAAATAACTTCAGTTAATTTTCGGTTAATTTTTTAGCCATATGAACTAAATTAGACAACCTTTCGTATCAAATAATAAAAAGCATGATGCGGTGATTCGAAAGGAATTAAAAAATCTTTGGTATCGTTCTGAAAATTTAGGTATCTATAAAATAATGCGTGTAAAAAAACAAAAAAATCCACCTTAGAATTTTTACGCTGCACTTCTAACTAGTTTTCATAGAATATTAATATTTCGAATTTTGAATAGTGGGAATGATTAGTTAATGGAGATTGTAGGAAAATTGTTCGTCAATTTCACCCGTTTTCACGATTCTCTTAAACTTTCATATTTTGAAACTTTTGATGACTCGAGACGTGCTATAGTTACGAAATGACCGTCACAGCAATTGAACTATTTGCTTACGAGACACTAACATGGAGAAAGTATACAACTGCAACGCTAAACTGCACGAATTTCTAAAACACAAATTATTATCATTAACGATAAAATCTACGAGTAAAATCTAGATTAGATTCTCACTAATGACTATAAATCTGTTTTCAAGATCCTAATAGAATGTTGTAATCGCGCTGACTTGACGTTTTCTCTCGTATAGATAAGTAAATATCAACAAGTTGAGATTGTATGGAAGAAAAATAAAAACCGACCTTTATCCTCAGTTTCAAAAATCAATTAGATAAAAAGAAAAAAGAAAAAGTAAAAATAAATTAATAACAATAAGAATTAGGTTGACTTTTCGACAAAGTTTGAAAAATCGTTTAAAATTTACGTCATTGTCAGCCCTTGATCCTCGGCTTCTTCAACATCCTCGGAACTTCCGCTTTCAGGTTTTTCTCCCATCATTTTAGCAACTCCTGCAAGTAAATTATCAGAACTTTTCCAAATCGGATCCTTCTCTGTGCTGTGCGCCAAAACGAATCTCTTCATACGTTTCATTCCTGGCGATTGGAGCCACCGTTTTTGGAGGGTGTGATAAGCCCACCGTAACGGTGCGAGACAAACAAATTCAGGAAAAATTTCACCAATTTGTTGAAAAATATGAGTCAAACGTCTTCGAAAAAATCCATTCGCTTCCATCCACAGTTGCAAATTGCGAAATTTTTTAACTTTATCGTGATTGTTTTTTTTTCCTTTTCTTCTTCTTCTTCTCTTCTTTTCAAATTTTCAAATTTAAACCGATAATTATTTGTTTAACAAAACTTCTATTACGACGCGGTATAGCCTGCAGCTTATTCTACGCCTTCGAATATAGCGAATAATCTTCACGTTGTTAGTTTTTACTCAAAGAGTTTTTGTCAGGTATTTCTTAGAGGTCCATAGTCCAAGGATAATATAACTGCCTGAGTACTGCATGCATTTTGATTATTGAAACGTTGAAAGAGAGAGAGAGAGAGAGAGAGAGAGAGAGAGAGAGAGAGAGAGAGAGAGAGAGAGAGAGAGAGAGAGAGAGAGAGAGAGAGAGAGAGAGAAAAAAGATAGTTTATTTTTAAACCATGAACAATTTATTTATTTAATGGTAGTTATAAATGATTGATTTTATTTCGTTATTTTGATTTTTTATACACGTACATTAATCCACTTCATTATTCCCAGTAGGTATGTTTAATTTTAATTATCAGAAAAAGAGATTCAAAAACGTACAAAAATTACGCGTTTTTGTTTTTCATTTTTTATTTTTTTAATTATTATTTCACGATATTTTTATTATTTATTCTTTCTTTATCTTCGTTATTCCGGTAAGTTTACACCGAGAATTATATAGTTTGTTACGTAACTTAAAGAAACTATCAACGTGTATATAATAACGGCTAAAATAAGTGGCGAAACAACCGTTTGCCTTATTCGCCGTATAAAATATATAGCTTCGCGAAATTATTATAATGTTTGCAAAAATTTTGACACAGTATGTATATGTATATGTACAAACGTCCACGCAGTACAGGTGCGCGATGGTCACTGGCGATGTACGTTTCTCTGAGGTCGTGGTCACCAATTTCCTTAGGCGGAATAACGTCCCCCGTACATTCCCCACTATACTTGCTGTACGTACACCATTCAGTCCAGATCCTTACTACTGTCTATTCTTTGTACGTGTTGTAATGTTTCTACTGCGATCGTAACAGTTAGGAATTGACGGTCGACTAGTTAAGAGTTAGTTATCTTTTTATTGCTTTGTTTTTTGCGCTTGATCATTATGCTATACACTAATTTAATAAAGTTTCTAATTTTTACAATAATTCGTTCGAAACTCTTCAACAATAGTTTTATGCAAGGTAGGTATATGTATATGTGATTTCCGTTTATCGCTAATGAAAGTCCCTGCATTGTCATTTTCGCACATTGTTCAATAGGAAACGAGATCTAACGGAGAAGGGAGAACTTTGTTCTCTCAGGACAGTATAAGCTAGCATATAAATACGACCGTGGAATTGTGAATTGCTAATTCAATTATTAGAAAATGCTGCATTTGTAGTGTTTACGGTAAACACTAACGTATGCATGATTATGGGTATGGATATGAAGTGTCGAAGTACAGGTGTATGAGCCGTCTGACGTCCAGCTCATATCAACCAGCTAACTGCTGAATATACTCATTCGATTACAAGAATCAAAAAGAAATACAGACAAAAAAATTGTATATCTATAACGATATCTGTTTGAGTTGACGTTTATAAAGTCTTTCGGTGTAAAATACGGAGACTTCAATGACTGACGTAATGAGGTGATAATTTATGTTTATCAATATAGTTAAACGAGCATGGCTGCAGGGTCTTTCCCATTCGATATTCAAAGAACATGTAGATACAAAATTATTTGTGTCAAATTCTTTTCATTTCATTTATTGATTTATTTTTACATCGAATCCGCTTGTTCTCGTCGAAGAAAATAATACAATATATAATAATAAAGTTTTGATAACTGCGACGAGTATAGGTAGATAACGCGGTGAAAAATAAAAATAAAGAAAACTCTAATGCGCTTATAGCAGCATACGTCGTCAGTAATCATTACCTATAATAAAAAATTTGAATTCACATACAATTTTGCATAAATAATTAATTAACTTCACCTATACCTACTCATATTATTACAAGGTGATAAACGTTGGAAGAAAATTAATATTTAAGATAATTAACGATATAAATATGTAATTATGGGACCTGTAGTAGGTATATACCTACGACATTTGCATTTACCTAGTAGGAGGCATATCAGGGTTCCTGCAAATCCAATTAATCTTCTGAATGATGAACACGAGGTATAATGATTAACTTCATGATGTATAAAAGAGACTTTAAATTGGTAGAAAAATATTTCATCTTTCAATCCAAATCACAATCAGATACATTTCTGGATTTGAATATGAATATGGCCTAATTTTGTGTCCATTATACTAGAGGGACACTCGGAACTGTTCAGGATGCACTTATACTAAAATATCTTTATCGAAAGTCGTCTTTATAAGAAGAAAATACTAAATAAAACAACATGTCCATATCTATACCTACACGTTGAATGAATAGAATAAATCACGTGTGCAACCGCAGTGTTTTTCGGGTTTTCATATTTGACGGTCAATTTAATGACGTCATACGATCCAGTGAATAACACAAACAAAAAAAACGTCATATTAGTATTAAGTATCGGTGAAAACGTGTATTCGAGTGTATAAAAGTTCTATAAAAAGTTTTAAAAAAGTTCAAATATATGTAACAATTTTGTGAGCTGGGTAAACACGATATCCAGCTGGTTAAAAAGAAGAAAAAAAAGAAAAACAGAATTTATATACTATAGGTGTTTATATCCTCGAGTAAAACTATTGGAAATGAAAAAACTGGATAAATAAAATGGCAAATTCGGGTTCCTTTTATTATTTTAAGAAAATGAAAAATCGTCTTCCGTATATTAATGTATGTACATAGATGAATTCGAGTGAAATATACGATTTGATATGTATGTACTATGAAAATTAGTTTTCAGTTCCGGCAAGCATATTATGTATAATATGAAATTCCTATGACGCAGATCAATAAATTACGCCTTAAATTCACAAGGATTCCGAAACGTATGGATAATATTATAAGTTTAAGGATTTTCCTTTCTCTCATCTATTTGCATATACCTATATACGTATCACTTAAATCGGTGATAAAATATATATGAAATTTCAATATTGTATACACATTTTTCCAATTGAATTAGTTTTCCATATCAAATAAGGAAATGCTGTACGATAAAAATTGGAATTTTAATAATGATTTACTGTGAAAATAGATTGTTTGAATATACTTTGTTAAATATTCTTCGTATAATAGTCTTCGTATAATTTGAAAGTGGTAATGAACCAAAGACGAACAACGATGAGGGTAAATCGTTGTTAAGGAGATGTTGCCTAAAAAATATGTGCGATAAATAATATCGTAACTACGGTAAAGAAGTACGAATACATATTATATAGTATATGCAAAAGTCTAAATGACCTATAACCTTGAATTGGACAATTTTACATAAATTATTACGATTTACAAAATTCCTACGTAATACCGTACCGTATACGTAACTACGATAATCGTTATTAGACGTTTTTACCTACGCCTCGACATACGCAAATCGCTTTACGACTAAAAAAAAAAAAAGCGTCAAAAAATTATGTTACTCTTTTTTCACCACTTATATACAAACATACAGATAGTAGTTACGTCAAATGATGAACACACACACGTTTCCACGATTTTTTGCACACACACACACACACACACACACACAAACACTCGCATATTGTAATTCGTTAATGTATTACAAACGGATGTTTAATAAGGCATATAAGTATGTTCATATTTGTTCACATCCTACCTGTACATCGTTGTTTTATATTTCGCATAACTTTCGGCAAAAAATTTTCCTTTCGATGTTTGCAAAGGTATACCTTCACGCGAAAATATTTCCGGCATGATATATTCAATAATAAATTTGAAAGAAGAAAGGAAAAAATAAAAATAAAAAATTTAAACAAAAAATCAAACTCAAACTAACAACTAAATCTATTTTCGCAGATGCTAAAACGAACCACTCCTAAGCTTGCGAGTCTTGACCGCGAATGAATCCCATCGAACATCGTCAGATATGAAACAGAGATCCGGGATATTGGTCGTTCAAATTTACCCCTTGTGTTTAAACAACCGCAAATTGACATTGAGACGCATGAGATGATATTATACATATATACCTATATATGTATATGTATACTCGAAGTTAAAGTTAAGTAAACTAAATGAGTGACAAATAAAATTGAAAAATACGTTGTTTAAAAAGGAAAATAAATTAATCAAAAAAAAAAAAAGAGTAGATTTCTGTTATCTTCGAAAGGCAATAATTATTTTATAACATCTAACTGTATACCTGTACATTATAAATGTATGTGAATTATATTGAAAAGCATTTTATTTTTTGTTTCTTGTTTATTTATATAAGTGATTAGTTCGGAGGAAAAATTAGTATATATATATGAAATGAGTTAATTGTAATGTACATATACCTATGTAATAATATATGTATGCGTTTTATACACACCAATTCATATAGTTAAAACAAAAATAAAAACCTAGTCACCTGAGGCGTCGTCGCCGTTCAGCAAGTCCCGGAACAAGAGCTGACTGAGTAAGATTAGCATCACTTCCTGTTCCCGGAAATCGATCTTCAGTTTCCAATTCTTCATCCGGGTCCGGATCACCGACGACAAAACTGACCGGTTCTCCATTCTCAGCCATGTTTTTACGATGTGATCTATTCCTCGCGTTATCCTTTTCGTTTTTCGTTATTATCACCTTCTCCTGATCTAACAGTAGGTGCAGGTTATCCTCCGAAGGATCCTGCCGATTTTTATTTTCACGATCTAGCTGATGATGATGATGGCGATGATTTTCTTCTTCGCGTGACGAGGCGCTACCTTCAAAATAATTCGGTAACAAGAGCTATGTCAATTGATCGATGATCATGATGAACGACGATAGCTTTGCTCAGGGTTATATGAATATGTAGGTAGTAGACTAGAGATATCTGCATTGTATGAGATTTTTTAATCCATGACTAAAAGGGGTCTGCGAAATTCTCTAAATTCTTGTCGTAAACCATCAAGCTGTTATCCGCAGGGTATATGGAATAGCGATAACCTCGGAATTTTGTCTTTTCCGAGGAGGAAAACCACGGCGGATATTCCTCCAGTAAACTTTTCGAATTATTCGAATTTTCGTTGCGTATATATAAAGGGTTTTGGGGATTATTATTAATCATCGTGAATAGTAGATGAGATTTGTATAATCGTTTCTTCACCAAGAGATTATTATTATTATTATTATTATTATTCTACTCCGACTCGACACTGGGTCATATACGATATCATACATTCAAATTTAATTAGAATATCAGTGAACTGAAAATAAATAAAATAACATAAAATAAAATATTTGTACCTAAATTAAAATTTTTATCTGATCTTAGTTCAAAAGTTGCCTTGAATTTACGAGGTGACATGAATTAAATGAACCGTTAAAAAGATTTTTTTTATGATAAATATGTGACAGCAAAATTCACTTTTAGCAATTTAGTTCAAAAGCGGATTTACCAGATTTCATTTGAATGTATTTTAAAATAATTTACATAACATCTCACTGACTTATCAAAAATTAAATTTCTGTTTTTTTTTTTGTTTTTTTTTTTGTATAATTGCTCGAATGAGAGAACAGCATTTAATCGCATAATATACCATTCCCTGCAGGGGAATTAAAGATATGTAATTATACGCTCAAAGATAAGAACACATGTTACCAATTGTAAGTAGCGCGTGTCTATTAATTGAAAATAAAAATTGTCGAAAAAGTGTGATTATTTCGGGCGATTTTATTGAGAAAATAATAATAATAATAATAATAATAATAATAATAAAATAAATATATCATAACATCATACGATAATTGATAAATTATTTCATTTTAATCGATAAATTGGATCTTGTTGAAGATGATGATATAAATGTGATACAGCTACAGATTACGATTTTAAAATTAATCTTGTCGTTTTTATAAATTGTAATCAATGTTCAAGGTCAGTGATGATATTTTTTGCTTTTTTTTTGTTAACACTAATTCAATCTATGGGGTTATTTTTTTTTGTATCTACAAGTATCACGATATCAGCTAGTCTCGTGAATTTATCACCTGTATGGCCTGAAAAATGAATTGATTCATGAGAAAAAAAAAAAAAAAAATTAAAAGAATTGATGTAAAAATTGATCGAATATCTTCCTGACAGTAGATGTGCTGATGAATTGAATAATATTTAATTTATGAATATTAGATGAAATAAATAAATCAATAAATAAATAAATAAATAAATAATTAAAAATGAAAGTAAATTACTTATTTTAAGACGTTAGTGAGAGGAACTGTTCTGTTTGTGATTGAAGGTAATTTAGAACTCGGTATCTTTTCATTCTTTGCTCATTACAGACTGTATTCATTGAATAAATAGTAATTCCTATTTGTGACCAAGTGTCGTGCGCAACGAATACACAGAGTGTGCAACTATAGGGGCCAAAAAGTCACAAGGAAATTATATGCAGCGTAGGGATAAAGATAGAAATAACAACTTGAAGATCAAATATATCAATTGATAAAAACAGCTTATATAAATTATACGTTTGACGTGATTAACTATATATTAATAAATGTATCAAATGTGTAAAAAAAACTAAACTAAAATTAAAAAAAAAAAAAATCATCAGAGTTCAATTGAGTTAAAAATTTTTTAAATTTTATAGAATTTTAATATTTTTTTATTGTTCAGTTTTTTCTTTCTTTATTTTACTATTTCTTTCTTTCTTATACATATGCAGATCGTAAAGTGACTAAAAATTTATTAATTATTTATTTCCACCCACAAGCAATTACAGAGTTAGTAAATAATTTATTCTTAGTGCGTAATGCCAAAAATTGTACGACTTGTGTGAAAAACGGGGGAAAAAGAAAACAATTTAATGAATTTAGAAAAATGCAATGATCGGTTTATTTTTCTTTCAAACGGCGTTTGGAATTTTTAACCACAATGACATAAGCAAAATGCAAATCATGCTCGCTGTAAATGAAACCCATAACCTTTAGTCACAAAATATAAGAAAAAAAAAAAAAAAAAAACACCCATATTCAAGTACACCTATTTCCCAAAAATAATGATTATTATTATTTTTTTTTTATTTTTTATTTTTTTTTTACCTCACTGCACTGTTACGAAAAGCACACACAAAATTTTTTGATCATTATCGCGAAAAATTTTTATTCGATATATTCACCGCTGCCTCAGGAACAGACAAAAAAAGAAGAAAGACAGAATACGAAAAAAAAAGACGTAATCGAAAGATGTATCAAAATATTTGTCTCTCTTTTCCAAAACCCACGATCAGGAACACTGGCAAAAAATCTCATGCAGATTCAGTTGTACCCGTTATTGCAGACAGAAGACTTCGGAGCATTTATGATCGTTGGGATAGTAGATTTTCACCTCGTTATCTCTCTTCTTCGGTAGTATCAGAAGTATCAAACAAAAAAAAAAAAATTAAACGAAAAACAAATCCAAATTCTTATCCCTCGTGTTTCCTTGATAAAGTCACTCTTGGGTCATCTTCTTTCACGTTAGTGGAATACGATTTCGCGTGTTTTCCACTCCGCACGTCCGATAGACTATATTGATCAAGGCGAGGAATCAAGACTGATTACTCGCGTAAATGTCGATCGGTTATTAACGTACTACTAAATTGCGGCAGCCAGTGTTAGGTGACACGTTACGATAACCGGACGCTGGTTCAAGGGTCATATAGTAGCGAGCGAGGTTTTGTTTGTGTGTTAACAAAACGCTTGTGTATGTCTATACGTCGTCCTCAAATCGCATCGCTATACTATAATAATATCACTAGTTATTATTATTTATCTATTATTTTTATTCTTTTATTTTTTTGAAGCACTTTTATAATTTCATACACAGCGACCACTTGCAGCCACCGTCTCTAGTGATCAAACAGTTTTCGATTTCCAAATGAACGATCGTATATTATAGGTATAATGTATACGTACACGTTGCGGTATTGTATTGTTGCAGAAATTATCGGCGAATAAACTGATAACCCATATCTCAAAATTAATACCGTTAAAAATATTCTGGATTATAAAATACGTAGTACATATATACATATACATATACTCATGTATGTATATATTTCTATTCAGTCTATTTTCCAATTGGCAAAATTGTTTCTCTTCCAATTACTTTGCGGACAAACAAAGTCGTCGCATCTCCGGAGGGCTGCATTAGAGATCCATATATATATATATATATATATATACGAATATTGGTCAGTGAAAAAGTTTTCCTCGTATTACTTTCGCGAAAAACTTGATTTCTTCTTTTTATTTCTTCTTTTTTGCGAGAGTGGTCTTCTTTCATCAACTTCAATCGCATATCGTCAGCAAGTTATAATCTTCAATTTATGTTATGATTCGGAAAGTTTTATCTTTGTTTTAATTAATCAATTTTTCAAGTCACGATTATCTTCATAATTGCCTCGATGAAAAATATAAACTTCATTGGTATGTATGATGTACACCTGCGCTATTCCTGGTACCTTTAATAAAAGACCAACAAGTCCTCATTATGATATTAACACAGTTTATTGAGGAAGAAAGTATTATTTTTTTGATTTAATTTAATTTTTTTATTTTTTTTTTTTATCGCGGTTTTCTTTCCTCGCGTCGTTACCGAATTCCAACTCCACAAAGTCACCGACAATTCCGAATATACCAGTTTTTGAATGAATGTGATGTGTAGACTCCAAGCTTCAAATATGTTACAAATATAAATATTACGGAGAAATTATTTAAAATTATTCGGAATTTGTGTTAGTATTTTATATCCACGTATATGGATCGTTTTTTTCGAAACAAGTTTGGACCTCATAGTCATCGATTTATCTCTAACTTTATAGAAAAACATTTCGTACCACGAGATATGTAAATTTATTTTTATAAATTGCCATAATTTATCTTCGATTTTGAAAATGCGGTGGTAAACTTGATATATTTTCACTAGACTAAAGCTTTAAAAAAAAAAATCTCTGTCATTTTTAAGCACAAACCTGCGCTTCAATATTAATCTTGATATTTCTATCAAAATTCTCAGAGCTTTTAAAATAAACTGCAAATCAATTCCGAAAATTACGATTCGATGACTGTGAGATCCGATAACCTGTCTTGAATTCCGAAATAATGAGCTATATTGAGAACATGCGTGTTATTGTTGAATTAAAAAAATAAATGTTGTGTCGACCTAAAGCAATTTTGACATTGGTCCTTCGATACATTTAACAGTTAGCTCGTATAAACTAAGTCAAGGTTTGCGAGTGTTGTTTAAATTTGTGATCTTTTTTAGCTGCTTTATCAGTAGAGTTAGAATTTATTTTTTGCAGGGAGTTCGCTGAAATATTTAGAGAATTAGAAATATGTTAAAAATTAAAAAAAATGTATACGACAGAAAGAAAGCAATTTTTTGATAAAGCTATAGGTGTTACATATTTGACAAGATGTGTGTTACATTAGGTATGGATGTGGCAGATAAGGTAATGATAAGGAATTTTTATTCTGATCATATAATAAAAATTTTGAAATGTGATAAAATTTACCTCGAACTGATTGTAAGAGAGCGAACATCACTCGCTCGGTGCTGAAGATCGACTTAGGTAGTAGCTAGTTGTAATATAGATTCGGACAGATTATAGGTGTCTAACGAAACCGAGTTATACCTACTTTCGTAAAAGATATCTATATTCAAATTTGTTACAAAATATATCAGGGACAAAATATATCCTCGATATTTATTTAGTCTTTCGACATTATAACTAGAAGTTGATTAATTAAGAAACAGAAAGTACCTGCCTGTCTATTCAATATAACAAAAACTACCGATTTCCTTGTGTAAATATGCCTTTTAAAGAATAGATAAGAATCTAGTTTCATTATCAAAATCGAATCGGTTCAATCTTTTCATTTCTATTTGGAAAAAAAATAAAAAATACAGAAATATAGAAATTTTTCTCAAGTTTTTTTTCTTTTCATTTTACATTGTTTTTGAATAAAATTATACCAGATACAAGAATTCCAGAGCTTTCCATGAACATTCTTTTTTTTCATTTTTTTATATATTTTTTTTTTTCATGCTTGTTACGTGGAAAATTTTTTCTCTCGAATACATTTGAAAAGAAAAACAAATAAAGTTATTTAATTATGCATGAAAAACCAGTTTTTCAAAAATATTTTCTTATCAACTTTTAATTCTATATTTATTTATAAAATAAATCGAGTCACGACGTACATAGATTTCATGATATACATAAATTTCAGTTTCAGAAATATCTCATTTGAAGCACCGGCAATGCTCCTTGACTATGCAATCCGGTTTCAGAATCGAAGGTCAACCGATTTGTTTATGTTCTCCTCAACTTTGAATTACGTTTTAACCTTGTTTCTACATTTCGGAGGGTTTATTTCGTTGTTTGTATCGATTCCGGGGTTTCATTCGCGTACATAATATACCTACACGCACGAAGATCCTGTAGGCACGAGATGGTAAATGTTTGACCTTTGGTTTATAGAGTAAAAATTAAGTTTTACAGTCATGAAATGATATTGACTATAGAATGTTAAAAACGACGTAAAAAAGCTTCGATAAGAAGCGAGTGTGAAAATTATTTTCTTTAAAATGTTGATAATGTTGTCAGTCTATAATTCAAACAATAATAGTAATAAGAATAGTAAGAATAATACGAAAAGCTGTGTTCGAAATAAAAATTAAATTTCTCTATATGCAGGCGAGTACCGGGTCGATGCCGTTCATTTTTCATATTGAATTGCATCCGACCTCGTAAGATAAACTATCGGTAATTTATTGTAAGCATAATATATGTATACAGATTTTCCTGACGTACGTATGTACGAAACTTTTATCTGACCCCTGTATATTCATTCGAACGCGTGTTCACCAGCTGAGATGATCACGCGAATAGTACGAGCCAACGATATTCGTTTATGAAATCGCCTAAGGCGATAAAAACTCGGATTATGTATAACAGATATTTTCTCATTAGTCGATAAATGAATGCTATTTTATCTCTCAGACATTTCATAAACTTTTAAAATAATATAAAATAAAAGGAGATCTTCAAATTGTTATATTTTTTTTTGTTAAAAATATATTTCAATTCCTATATTGTATCTCTAAATCTTTCACCAACTATTCTCGAATATCGGCGACGTAAAATCCACAACTTTCACCGGTTCTATACGGTTATTAGTTTTAAATACGTAGAAACTTACCTATTAGTCACATCGCATAAATATATCGGCGTCTGCGTAATACGTGGGAAATATATAAATTAAATAAAAAAAAAAATAAAAAACGAATTGAAAACTAAAAGGGAAATTCCTGCGGCGATATCATATTGGCATTCTTGATTCGTAAACGGCAGTTTTTGATAGGTGAATATTTTAGGATCTACGATGTATATTTACGGAGCTCATATAATATGTTGTGCATATGTACTTTATAGTATGGCTCTTCATTACATTCACCTGTTATACAATCTCTACGATGATATTAAGCTGATATTAGTACAATGACTGAGTAGTGGTTTTAAATCGTCCTCTAAAAAAGTACGTATACGTATATAAATCCTCATATTCTTTAAATTATAAATGAAACTATTAAAATGATCGATCGTCAATCAATTCGTCAAGGTCTATACCATTAAAACTTGATCGAGTATGTAGTATTGCAACATATTACGTAGGGTCAAAAGGAAAAATGATTTAATTACTATGAAGAGTATTTTCACTTCATCGTCTCGTCATTTATTTTTATGTCTATAATAAGCTTTTAATGAAAAAAAAATTCTTTTAGTAATTATGTACATGGTAGACAAAATATGATACACGATAGATAAACGAGGTGATAAATTTTGTATAATTATTACGTATCGCAGTGAAGTTCTAATTAATAATTAATTGCTATGAGATTTAATTGAAACTAAAAAAGATTTTCTCTACTGAATTTAATATGCATGTGTATAGTCCGTACATACTCGCGGTATCGTTTCTAGTATTTATTAACACAGAATTGCGTTCGGTAAATCAGCTTGTGTGTGTATAATGTATAATATTTTATCATCGTTGGATAAGAGGTCATAAAATAATCGCGATAACAAAACTAGCTGCGTATTTTGCTATATAATAGAAAATAAGAATACAAGTTGCATAGAGTTACACTACCATGTGTACAGCATGAGGGAGGAGTGAATTACTCATACTCATACACATCATGTGTGATATAGATTTTGACACGGCAATCAAAAGATTGACAGAACTTTCTGATTGGCCAAAACTCTGGTCAGGCGACTGATAGCCGTCTGCTATTGGTCGACGAAACGCGTGTTGTACTGTTTCTTTCGAGCACGCGTCATCAAATTAATGAAGAATTGTAATAACTTTTTTTAAAATGATGACATAAAAAGGGTTAAAAATCCCGGCTATTTATCATGCGCGTTTAATACAATTACAAAAAAGGCTAAATTTCTAACATATAGAACTTACCGGTGACGAATCTTTCGCGGTGGAGCCGCTATCGCCTCCTGGAGGTTAGGTTCAGATTTCTTTTCGTCCCCTGACATTCGACTGACTTTCTCTGTACCACAAATTCACAAAATATTTATCTTGCCCTTATCTAATACTGATCAATTACAGATTTATTCAGTGAGTTTTACTGACTCGAAAACGATCGTCTCCTGTCACCGTTTCCACATGAGGTATTTTTTATTTTTATTTTTATTTTTTTTTCAACTCGTCAATAGCCTCGATACACCCACGATACAGTTTACACAAATACACGCATACATACGCATTTATACCAGTAGAAAATTATCAACGTCCCTTTTCTATCTACTGCATACCTATAATACATAAAGGCATACAGGATATGCGCGGTCTTATCGACGGAGAAAGGATTTAGTTCAAGATTCGCACTTGAGATGTCATTAGGGGTTCGCGGTACTCTTTTTAAAACGTGGTCAATAATCTGCAATAGCACTATCGCAGTGCGCGCGATCACGCGCTGATTTTAATTTTATGTTTCACGATTCACAGGCCGGTAATATTCGCATTAAGCCATTAGTTGTAATGACTTAGATATTTTTTTCGCCATTCATCATCACTTGCTTTTTCATATTTCTTTTCCTTTCTTCCCATTTAGAAGCGATTTTCCGGATGAAAAAAAACTAACGTTTGTGAATCTTATCTTTTTCTTAATCAATCTTCTGATTCTACTAATAGGTGTAGAGCCGAGTATGGCGCAAGAAACCGATCGAGTAATTTTAGATCCCAATTTATATGCAGATTCGATAAAAATGGTAAATATGTATGTAGACACGTACAAAGTCCTGTTAAGTACACAGCCAACGTTAAAACATCCAATTTTGCACATCAATAATTGCATATAGTACAGAATTTTAATCGCAGTGTACATTTTTCAGATTTTAAACAAATTTCTAAAAATGAAAACACCCAGACAATCGTCTAAGCGAAATGGGTCTTTAGTGATAGATATTCAGTTGCTAGCTGAACGAGATTTCTACACTGTAACAATAACGCATTGTGGTCGATGGAGTTATCAGGGTATCGAGAATTTGTTGGATGAATTTTGTCTTCTGATTAAAAATTGGCAAGTACCTGACAATACGGTACTCGCATACATGTTCGAAAGGGCCAGCGGCGAAGAGAATGAAACTGTTTATGAGATACAAGGAGCGCCAGATTTTGTTAGAAAAAAAAAATTTCGTACAGATGAACTTGTTCATTTTCCTTCATTTAGAAATTACGTTCTTATCAAGTTGCAGGTTGGTTGAATTGACGAAACTTCATTAAGTGTTGACCAAGATATCGTTAATTATATTTGCTGCTGTTAAGTTGAATAATTGTTTCAGTATAAACTTTCACCGAATCACCTATTAGAATTTAAAGAAATCCTGCTCCGCGAATTCGATGTGTTGAAAAAATCCCACCGCGAAGTAAAAATCATGTTTTACTACAAGAACGAGATTTTTTATAACAATAACGTCGGATCAGACGTCGATTTTCAAGACTGCAAATTATTAAGTTTGCCGTTAATAGCTATTATAAAACAAAGTATGAATACTCAATTTAGAGAACGCTGCTTAGAAACTCTTGGAGTTAACAATGTTCACGATGCTCAAAAAGTTTTGACAAGAACACTGTTCTCCATGACTCACGATAACTATATGATTCCGTGAGAAAATAATTACACAAATTTTTGTTTCTATTGAAGATTAAGGAGTACGCACAACGTAAAATTATATTACTATGTTATTGTTAAATTATTACCTGTTGACTATAAGCTATATGTAATCGTGAATAATACAATAAATTTTTTCACTGTAAAAGACATTTCACCCTCATTATTCCTTCCTGTAATATTTATTCTTACCGTAGTTAATAAAGTAAAAATATTCTTAAATAATTAGGTTCAAAATTTCGCGGCTAAAGCGGCACAACGAATGCCGGGAAATTTCCTGCGCGCAACTGACGCGCCGAGGCATCGAGTACCTCATGTATTTTTCCCAGTCGCGCGGCCGAAACAGGTCAGGTTGGGCAGGTTCAGTGACAGCGTACCAAAAACAGCGTCTTTTCTGTTGAATGAATGTAGATAAATAGATAAATTTTTATTAGAAAAATAAATCAAGGGGTATTATTCTCCTTGAATCGAACAATCATGTGCGAATATAAAGTGAATAAACACATTGACAGGCTTAGAGGGGATCGAAGGGTTCGATAGGGTATAAATTATTATCCTCCGGCAAATGTGTGTGATGTTAGCTTTGAGGTTGTACAGCCAGTGGTTCTCAACTCGGGAGTGGTAATTTCATCCAAGTACGTATCATACGTATACGTATCATACATATAACCATGCATGAATATACAGAGAATTATACAAGCTATAAGATGGTCTTGTTTATTAGCATGCCAGTACAGTTTCAGTTTGCGTTATGTGGCCTTATTTGCGTCTCAGTATTACAACGCGACGTGAATAAAGTAAACGACGTTTGAGTAATAGGGAACCTCTTTTCTTTTCTTTTCTTTTCTTTTCAATTTTTTTTTTTATTTTTATTCTTTCTTTTTTCCTTTAATGTGCAACGTACATTCGTATCTAGTAAATGGCGGATAAGATACGATTCTCTTCGGATATTCGTCCCAGTATTACCGCAGGTCCGTAGAACCTATATCTAAATATCATAATACCAACGTATGTACACATGGATTATATATTCGTCAATAATAAGTAACCGTAACGTAACGAAGTCTGAACGTTGCATCCGCAGTAGTTATACTGATCCCCAGCGATCTATTAATCGCATGTCCCTCGCTTTTCTGTCCACCGTAATTCTATACATATTCAACTATCAGGATATTTCTATCGAATCAGTCGTGCGGGACGAAAAATAATAATAATAATAACGAAAATAAAAATAACGCGGTGCATAAATTCACGTTTATTAAGATAATAATGCACCTATGAAGCGAACAAGAAATACGTTTGAGTTAAAGAGGACGTTTTATTTTAGAAACTTTATATTCATTTACTTTCCTATTTCGTTACATTTTTTGGTTCAATAGTCATTACTAGAGAAGTTTGAGACACCACTGCAGGTAAATTGCTTCTTTTTTTATCTCTGAATCTCGGAGCCAGTTTTTCGCCAAAGTAACTGAAGTATGATTCAATTACATCGGGACTTTCCCCAACGTATTTCAGATGTTCAGTTTATATAAATCAATGAATATCGTAGACGATTTGAATGTCGATATTCTTAAAGCTAACGATAAGCTTGCAGCATTTTTCTCCCAAAGAATAAAAGATAAAATGGCTTTTTAATGTTTAAATGTAATCGTCGTATTGGCAGAAGTCCATAACTTTCGTGAAATGTGTATTACGCATTGATATAGTAATGAGATAAAATTGTGTATAATGAATATAAGGTTGATGTTGTCTTACCTTCGTTGTATACATGTAATTTTTATACGTCTATTGTTAAATGATATTGAAATAAAAGAGAAACGTAAGAAACGGATGACAATTAATCTTTATTACAAACATGTTTATGACAATAATTTATAAATAGATATTATTACAATACATACTCGCAATAATAACTGTGTAACTATACACTACTTACGATTCTACAATATAATATAATATAATAAAATATAATATAATGTTGCCAAGTGGATTTCATAAGAATACTTGAGAAGAATACTCATGAACTTATTTCCATTGTAGATAGTTCTCGTTTAACAGAGAAAAAAAAGCACGGTAAAATATTTCCTGAAATTATATCCTTATAACGATGTACATATAACTCGGCGTCTAATATTTCTCGCAATTCTATCGTGCTGAGATATTGTATTTAATAGTAAATCCGCATTATTCTGTGTGACAGTTTCTCTCGCAAAAAATAAACATGTCTTTTATTATCATATTCGAATAGATACTTAATTGTATCAAACACCTGTTGGATATATTCTATAACGTTCACTAAGTCAGAGTGGCATCGATCTTATAAACTGTATTATTATATATCGTACCTATAACATCTACGGAACGAACGGATCAAAAAAGTTGAATATAACAGTACTGACTAATAGTTAGCATAAAATGTAAATCTAATATTTTATTGGCCAATAATAAACCGAAATTTAACGGAACATCGTTCTGTCGTCTTCGACGGTTGTAAGACGTGCGGATACGTTGACGATTTTTTGTCACCAGTTTGTTGTCTTTGTTGTTGTATTTTTATATACGATCCCACATCTCATCAGTAGCTGCACAGTTTGGATATATACATATATGTATACATATATCTATATGTACACAACTGCGTGAAAAAGAAAACGATAAAAAAATGAAAACGTCAACTGCGCGCCAGGCCTGAGTTTATGAGAAAGTACCGAGAAGGATGTCTGAACTAGATGTCAGAAGATAAACATTTAAAATTGGTTAACGTTAACGGATTCGGGTATCTTCAGATACACGCGGAAATGCTAAACCGTTTAGCGTCTTCTAAACGCGATTCGGTTCCCCCTTTAATAGTCATAATCGATGATATCTTAAACTCGAAATAGTTTCGATATAGTTTACTTTTTCTATTTCTTATTTATCAAACGTATACATATATACATATAATGATAAAAATATAAAAAAAACTTTGTAGATACACACTTCAGCGTGATCAATATTTCTTTTCACGTAGATGTATATCTATACACGTATAGGCATAGGCACAGGCATATGCATATGCATATAGGGAGTGGGATATTTCGTAAGGAAATAAGAAGCGAGTTTCTCACTCGAACAAGGAGCGCCTTCTCTCTGCGGTATAACAAACTCTTTGTACACACATCCTCCGTTCAAATTTTATTAAGAATTACAACCACGGGAGTACGTACTTAATGCGGACAGACAACATGATTATTATACATATAGCGTCTAGCCACCGCTATACGCGTCTGTTATTACAGTGTGTTATTATTATTATTGTAAGAGAGATCTCTTTAACCGTATAGATCGCACGGAGACGCTTACTTACTACACGAATTGTTTTACTTGGTATAGAAACAGTAGTTTATCTGTTTTTTTGTTTTTTTCTTCTTTTTTTTCGAGCATTTTAGAGATAGATTCATCCTTTATATTCCTATCCTACATTCTATCTCAATAAATGCATAGAATTATTACTTTTTTCTTTTGTATAATTTCAAATAAGAATATAATTAAAAAGAAAAAAAAGCGTTTTCATCTTTTTTTAAAAATCCACCCTCTCCAGATAATTATAATATCTGCTATAATTAATCAAATTTCATTACATCTATATAAAAACAAATTTAATAGGCTATTATTATTTTTCTAAATGGTAATATTGAATCGTTTCAGGATTTAACCCGATAGTGGTAATCCGGTTTTCATTCGGATAAGATTAATCGTGGTGATTAATTAAAAGGTCGAAGGAAAAGGGTTGACGAAAAAGAGAACAGAGATAGAGAGGAAAGAAAGATAAAAACGACCGATTTCATAATAATGAAAAAATTAAAATGTTGGTCTTTCGGCGGTAACGATCAAGGAATGCGAAATAGCGGCGGTGAAACCTGCAGTGAAAAAGAAATGTTCACATATTGGAAAAAGTGATAGGTCACCCTGGCGTGCAGAAGGACGACGACGGGCCACCGTCGGCCTGGGTCATCTTCATCATCAGCTTCGGAGAAGTCACAGAAGATGCCTGGACCGACGACATCATCCGAAAGACCCCGTGCCCACAGGCTGACGGATATCGAGCCTCAAGCTGCAAAGGTCTTTCTCACATACCTACATTATACTAACGTAAACACACATCTTTTACTATTTCTCTTTCATTTTTTCCTATCCTTTATTCTCTTTGAGCGTAATTACTATCGTATAGGATATATACCTACACGTTATTTTACGGAGAAAATATAGCTGAATATTTTTTCTTTCAGCCCAGGCTTCCTATGTGAGTTATTCATTGTATATAACATATGAATGTACCAATCGTCAAGTATGGCTCATGTATATACCTACTAGTTACGATTAGTTGCGGTTTGCGAATGCCTAACTCGTTTGTTTATTCAACTTTTGTGTTAATCGCGTGATATGTTGAGCTTTTTCAGGAATACAAAAGTACAATTTACGCAATTATTATACTTTATGTATTGTCGTAATTTTATCGCGGTTTCAAATAATCGTAAACAATTATACACACTATTCCCGGAATCGCACAATACGTACGTCTGCATAAATCCGATAATCTTTTCAAGTATAATCAAGTAAAAGATTAAATTTTTTTTCCCGTCATGTCTCAGAGTTGAATGCAATTATATTAAAAGCATTTTTTGTACCGAAGCGGATCAATTCCGATGCTCTCATTCCAGATATTTGGGTCCAGATTTATTCGGAAAGCGATCTTCTATCGGATGAATAGATAAGTTTTTTAAAACTCCAAAGGTTATTCGATTCGAATCAATTTTCTTTTTACTGACAAATTTTGTAATTTACAAACTTTTTTTTTTCTTACCTATTTTTCAATTATTTTAGGCAAAAATTAACGCAGTGAAAAATTGTCGGTTCATTCGATAGAGGTTTCTTTTCGGAACAATTAATGACCATAAAATCTAAAATCCAATCAGCGGTTGACCTAAATCCTTACGATAAGTGATTTTACTTTGGCTGCATTTAACTACGACAGACGATGGGGCTTAGAGTTCCTAACTTTTACTTGATTATGTTTTAATAGACTTTGGGAATAAAATTGCAGGGCCTAATGAACAATTTTTTCAGGACACACGACTTTTTCGAGTTACTTTTTACCTAGTTACTTGAGTTCTTCGATGGCCTGATAAATATAACGAAAATATTTCATGCCATTAATATATTTACGTAAAGTCGTTTGTTTCGCGGTTCATGTCACGCGTGAATTACGATATTTTAGGATTGCGGAAGTCTGTTCTATTTACTATCTTTCCTTCAACCGTTCATCCGTCCGTTCGTTCGTTCGTTCGGTCGTTCGTTCGTTCGTCCGCGCGTCGCGAACGCGAGAACAAATCGATAGCCTCAACTTGAAGCTCTATCCCAGCATCCCTGCGTTCCAGATGCAGCTGTCAAACCCGTACGGACAATAAAACGTGCTTTCATCACCATTCCAGAAATATATCTGCGGTAAAAAGATTTGAAAAAAAAAGACAAAAAAATAAAACAAATAATAAAGAAAGATGCGAACTCATTTCACCTCAGTTGCGTATATCAGAAGATTTCGATATTTTGATGTATTAACGGTTTATTTTTTATTTTTTGTATTGTTTTATTGTTTATTAATTTTTTCTTAATTCGCGGAAGTCAAAGAGACAGAAAAAGTAGCGTTTTTGTTTTCATTTTGTACTTAATATTTAATTCTTTGCTTCGCAATTATTCTCGAGTAGGTATCTAATACGGAAATAAACTCTTCTTCAAGATTGCGAACCCTGAAAATGAACCGTTAACTTAATGAATCCCGAGTATCATTTGCTCAGTTCTTGACGCTGCTAGGGATAATAAAAAACCGGTATTAAGTACTAACTGTTATAAGGTGAGCAATAAACTGGGTAAAAAGAATATTACTCATATGAGACGTAATCGCTTAGAATATATCGAGACGGAAATTCTCCCTCCTCAATAATTCCAGGATAAAATTGAATTTTTGTTATTTTTTTTTTTAAATCAAATTGAATAAATAGCCAGTCAATTAATAAATATTACAAAATTTCAACCCTCGTATATTGGATTTTGGTCCGGCTACATAATAGCGAATACTCGAACACCCGAATACTCGAACAGCCGAAAGCCTGACCCAGTTTTCATAGCCAACCGCGATGTGTTTGAGATGTACATGCTGCTCCAGTTTACTACCCCGTTGTCTATCTATTCGATATACAGTATGTATGCAGTA
Organism: Macrophya annulata; assembly: GCA_963924015.1. NCBI lineage: Eukaryota > Metazoa > Arthropoda > Insecta > Hymenoptera > Tenthredinidae > Macrophya > Macrophya annulata. The sequence continues at coordinate 34,397,510 of OZ001258.1, read as the reverse complement.
CGATACCCGCTAGAACCGAGACTCGGCGAAGGGTGATGGGCTGCTAATTAAATTTATATACGTGTGGTTTAGAACGTGGCAGACATTTCCGATGTCATGTCTATACCGGTCAGAATATACGATATACGACTTTTTTTTCTAGCGGGTAACTACTGTTTAGCAGCTGTTCTGTTTATCTCGAAGTTTAAACTGTTGCGAGTTTCGTATTCCGTGTTTTAGCCGCGAAATATTAAACCGCAATCAGAGACAGTCGGAGAAACAAAAACTTACGCAAATCTATTTTAGTATAAAATGTAATTATAATACGTACATACATAATATTTACTTCAAAAATTGCTGAGTTTTTTTTTCCATTTTTTTTCTTTTCTTTTTTGAATCTTCGAATTTGAGATGGTACGTAAAATGCCACGCAGTAAAAATCACTCGCCTAATTGAATCATTTAGAAATTTTATAGTATAATGAATAAATTAGATACCTACGTATATAGTATAGCAGCGAAAGATCGATTAAATAATTCACAAGATAAGCTGAATCAGTTTCAAATTCAGGAAAGCGGAAACTATGTAATGTTTTGCCCTAATCGCTTTCACTCTTATCCAATTAGTTTTAACTACCTGTACTTTATGCAGTTCCGAAAGATTATACGGTAGAAAAATCATCCGGGTTTTAACATAACGCCAATACATATATGTATAATTGCTATTTAACGTTCTAACAATAAAGAAAATCAGTCGAAATTACATAGAATATATTTATTAGTAAATAAAACGCATAAATATATTATTGGCACGCAATTTACTTCACAATAATTTCGATACGCATCTGTAACGCTACAGAGTTCCTCTCTAATAGTTTTATGTACTTATTGAGGAAAAGAAAAATCGCTGTATTATAACGGTTGTGTATTATATGTTAAGTACTTTTAGCCATCTAGCTGACTCACTGGAAATGTCACACTTGACCAGAATAATCATACAGACATGTTTTCAGGTTTTTGTTACTGAAACATGATCCCTTATGTAGTTGCGACCGTCTACTGTGTTGCTTTAACTGTATAGAGTCCTTGTAACAGCGCCTCTTCTCATATTGATTGAATTTTTTCAATACATATTTCGTTACAGTTTACTTACTTACATCGATAGCTGCTACAGCAGATTACCATATTACTTTTATTAATTACAGTGCTGCTTACCACGGGCATAAATCGATGCATATACGTATACATATAATAAAACTATTACTGTCGTCTATGAATTCGAGTATCATATTATATAGAAATATCATATTTAATTTGCAAGAATAAAGAAAATTTATATCTAAACAATTTTTTTTATTTTTTTTATTTATTATATTATAATTATTTACAAGTTATCATATTGTTTCTTTTGCAATCAGCAGAAAAATATTGTTGACTGTTTAACAAAGCGGCGATTTACTGATTTCATTCATTTAATTAGTCATAGTTTTCCTCAATTATTAGGCATTCATGTGTTGACTCTCTGAGTCCATCCACTCAATTGATATTTCCTTGTCTAATGTGAATCATCAGTCTGTAGTTTTAATTGCGTAGTTTATTTAAGTTGATTTGCAGACAGTTTCAATTGATATTGAGTTTAATATGATATATCATTAGATCCTCGATATTTTCTTTATTTTTTTTTTTTCTACTTTGGATACGCCCATTGGAAGTTGCATTTCATTTTTCGCCGAATTAGACCAAGAAATTGAAATTTTCGAACTCAAATATACAAATTTTAATTATATGTTCAGGGATTGGGAAACAACAAAACAGACGACTTAAGTACGCCAGGAAGTTCAGGGGCTAATATGGGCAGCATTGCAAGATTTCCAAAGTTAGACGAATGTGCCCACTTTCATTACGAACATGTGGAACTCGGGATATTAGAGGTAAGTTATGATCTAAAATTGAAGGAAAAAAAACAGAAACACCCGTGAAAAGTCTAAAGTAAAATAAATGGTATAAAAGATTGTCTGCATTGATCTAAACCATGCGATTTTAATAATTAGAAAATTATCTTTCATTATCAGAATACATAAACAATTGAGAGTTGTTTTATTAAGATGAACAAACTTAATTTAAAATTATAATCTACTTTATGTAACGGTAGAAAAGTCTGCTAGTAGCTGCTGCTTTCTCTGGAATCAAGGCATGTTAACTTCAGTTAATTGAAAGCATTCAGAGGGAATATCATGCAATTGGTATCCTTGAAGCAACAATAAAAAAATCACAGTGTTAACTTAATGAAATTTAAATTCTGTTTATCCAATTGCTTAAATTTTATATCAACAATTATTTATCCTTTATCGAAATTTGGCTAAGAATAAGTTCAACTAACTTTTCTCGCTACTATTTCTCTTCTATTTCAAGGTTTCGGTTAGTGAAGATCCAAATGAAGACACTTATGACGTTAGAGTTACTTCCGGCGACGCTTGTTGGACCTTGCAGCGTTCTTACGAAAACTTTATCATGTTCGACAAGCAATTGCATCGCTGTATTTTCGATAGAAAGTTTTCATCATTAACTGAACTTCCCGATGATCAACCAGAAAATACCACAGTAGTTTTGAAGGATTACTTATCCCGATTTTCACAGCTAAGTCATGAGGGCTTGAATTGTGGCCCTGTTTTAAATTGGCTACAACTCGACAATAGGGGAAGAAGAATTCTTGTTCCAGAGGCTGATTCGTGTCCAATTAACACACCAGCTGTGGCTGCTGCTTACGCTGTTAGGCCTTACAGTGCTCAAGCACAAGACGAGATTTCATTTCAGGTATTTTTACTTTTAGATTTATATGTACATTTCTTTTTTACTCATTGATTTGACAAGATATAAGGATGTATGTCAGTGAAATCAAGTACTTGTACAGTTTAAATTATGAAAACTGTTTTAAAGCGGAGAATTTCTGTATTAATAATTAAGCCTGTAAGCTGATGCTGGAATCTGTGAGTCATTGTGTGTGGAAATACTACTGTAATGTGATACTATGCTCAAATTGACTTAAGAATGTTATGAAATAATATATAAGCTTTACGTAAAAAGTAGAGAAATAGGAATTCAAGTTATTGTTAGAACAAATTCAAAATGAAAAACTAAAATTTGGGTCATGTGATTCTAAAATGAGATAGATATATAAAAATCGTCCAAAGTTATAGACATCAATTGCTATTTTTATATTAGATTTTTAACAAAATAGATCAAATGAAATTTCAACATTTTACTTATATTTTTCCATTTCTTTTATATCGTGGAAAACTATTTTTCAATATATTTGCTTGAAAATCGATACTACAAATATGTTACAGGTTGGAGACATGATTTCAGTAATTGACATGCCACCTCCCGGAGAAAGCACTTGGTGGCGTGGTAAACATGGTTTTGCAGTTGGTTTTTTCCCAGCAGAATGCGTGGCTGTTATCGGTGATAAAGTACCCCGGCATTTGACAGTATCTACAACAGTACGATCTAGACTTCCAGTTAAACCGGTGCTACGAAAGCATGGAAAGCTTATAGCTTTCTTTAGATCCTTTATTCTAAATAGACCATCAAGAAGAAGACTTAAACAGTCGGGAATATTAAAAGAACGTGTTTTTGGTTGTGACTTGGGAGAGCATCTGTTAAATTCAGGTCAAGATGGTAAGTTCAATGCATACCTTCCATACATGTCTTTACTCTCATTAATCTCGTCATTCTATTTCTGATATCTTTTTATCGTCGTGAGTAAACAAGCCTGTTAAAATATTAACAAAAAACCAACAACAAAAATCAATTTCTGTCTTATATGTATAATCCTGTCCTTTAACATGAACGAAGAGTTGAGTCTCCTTTTAATGTTTGAAAGTACAGATTTTCTGGCCCCTTTAGCAAGAAATAAAATTTTAAGAAAAATGAAAATTGATCAAGTATTTTGCACCTTCTTGTTTATTCGTGTATTGACATAACTTTACCAGTTTCTTATTCATGAGGTAAACTTATCTCACATTTAGCTAACGTTTCTCATAAATATAAAACATTTTAGTACCAACGGTGCTTACCTGCTGTGCGAAATTCATTGAAACTCATGGCCTGGTCGATGGTATCTATCGCCTTAGCGGAGTAACATCAAACATTCAACGACTGAGACATGCGTTTGATGAAGATAGAGTACCAGCCCTTCATTCCGACGAAAGTATCTTACAAGACATTCATTCTGTTGCTTCCTTGCTGAAAATGTACTTCAGAGAATTGCCAAATCCATTATGCACTTATCAGCTCTACTCTGCCTTTGTCGGGGCAGTGCAGGCCGAAACTGATGCTGAAAGGTTGAGATACATGAGAGATGCTGTGCGAAAATTACCCCCGCCACATTACAGGTAAAAATTTATTCAATATTTGAAGAGTTGTTTTTGTTTAATCTGCACAAATTGGAAATCCAATTCAAAAAATTAATTATCCTGTTCCCAAAGGACGCTTGAGTACCTAATGCGGCACTTGGCAAGAGTAGCAGCTTGCGGTAAGGAGACAGGCATGACTTCACGCAATGTGGCAATTGTATGGGCTCCTAATCTCCTTCGTTGTAAAGAACTGGAAGTTGGCGGAGTCGCAGCTCTTCAAGGGGTCGGTGTACAGGCTGTTGTGACTGAATTCCTTGTTTGTTACGCGGAATTAATATTCGGTGATGGTCCAGTTGGAAGGCCTAAATCCTTGGCTATAACTACACCAGCTAGATTATTGAGCCTTGAAGAAGCTAGGAGTCGAGTAATACGAGGGGAATCTGATTACATAGAAGTTGGCGCAGGTCCAGCTGGCTTACCGCTACACTATCACACTGTTATTGAATTACCCAGAAAGAGACATGGCTCAAAAAGGTCCCCATCTTTAAATTGGAGAGCCTTTTTCAGCCGAGGCGGATTGGGAGCTCGTGGAAAAGCTAGACAGGCCAGAACTCCTCCTCAAGTTGAGATTCCAAGCTCCCTAAACTCCCTGAGAAGATTAAGGCCAGTTAAAAGTGCGGATAGTTTAGATGGCGAAGACAGTCTTGGCCCGCTTCTTGGACCACCGCCTATTAGGCCCTGTGGCCACAGCCGCTCTGTATCCCATGATTCATATTTTGATCACTTAGCGGATGCTCCAAGTGTGAATTCGCCATTAGATTTGTCTGAAATCCAGCTAAACTTTGACTTAGAGGAAAGAGAAATGAGAATGTTTTCCGAGGATGAAGGTGGAGGCATTGCCTCTGTTGAAGCTTCGCCAAGAAGGCAGAGAGCCGAGGGACCTCAATGTGCTGCTATCAACGGAGGATCAAAAAGAAAAAGGTCTAGATTGGAAGAGAGATTACACTGTGACGTCGAGCTAAGATTCATTGATAGCCAAAGCCCAGATCAAGTAAGAATTGAACACAATTGATAGATCATTTTACTTCAATTTATGACTACGAAAAATTAAAAACATACATTTTTTACAGGTCATGGTTTCCGCAGACGTTCATGCGAGCACAGAAACTCCTTCTCCTTTACCGACACCAGGTTATTTGCCACTACTTTCTGAAGCTTCTACTCCATTGACGCCAGTAACTTTACCAGGAACTCCGCCGTCTGTTTCACCCATACCAACGAACAGCCCTAGGATAAGTTTTCGCAGTTTTACATTGCCTTTGGAACTTGGGGATGATCAAAGCAATCAGGACAGAAAGAGGGTTACTGTGTCTTCGGATAAAGTATCTAATTCTAGTCACAGACTATCAGTAAATTATGATAACGAAAATGAGGTCAAGTTGGGCGAAAGGATTTCTACACCTGCTTCCGACCAGGACATGACACCTTGCGAAAGAATAACACCAACTTATGATAGACTTACGGAATCTTATGATAGTAGGATAACAGCTTCATCAGAGGGACAAGAAATTTCAGAAGAATCTTGCCAAAGAGTGCTAGATTCACCGGATCAAGAAATGACGCCAGCTAACAGTTGCACAAGTTATGACGGAATCACTTTACCATCGAATGAAGTTTTAGAGCCAAGTTCAAGCTGCGAGAGAATATTGCCATTAAGTCCAATGAAAAAAAGCCCCAATGGGAGTATTGATAGAGTATTGATTGACAGATCAGAATCTTCGGCAGCACATATAAACGACTTTGCACAACAAGATAATCATTTAGAATCTCCAGATTCCCTCACCTCCTCAGAACTCCAGGACAATGTTCGGTCCGAAGAAAGTAGTGGATCTATTATTCAGAATGAAATTATCTCTCAAAGCACATCTCTGAGTTCACAGACTGAAGAATTAATCGCCGAAACACTCAAGACAGTTGGCAGCGAACCCAGCAAATTACCAATGACAAATACAGACCTGGATTCACCCATGTCCTGTGAACAAACCCTCGAGGACTTGCCGGACTCTGGTTTTGTCATATGCGACAGTTCGGATAGAATGCTTACCAATACTGAGACACAACAAATGACATCAAATCCCAATGATTCTGGGGAATGGGTAATGGTCGAAAGAACTTCAGAATCTGGAGTATCGCCGACAAGCGTTTCTGGCGATCTTACAGATCTTTTGCAAGAAACTGCTGACCCTGCTTTAGCCACAGATCCACCGCAGGCACAGTCTTTGTCGGAAAATATTTCCCGGACTTCACTAGATCTGACAATGGGCTCAACCATTGGGACGGACGTTGATACATCTTGTATAGGAGCTAGTGATTTGGCTGAAAGCCCTGTAGTACAATTACAAGATTCTAAAGACACAGCATTGCGTTTTGTTGAGACTAAAGAATGCAAAGAGATGATGGAACACGATGAGAGATTTGAAGAAGTGAAGGCTCCGATTTCCGACGATAGTAGACAAGACAATTTTCATACTAATGAAGAAAACAACAGATTAGCAAGCAATGCACACTTCGTGTTATGTGATCAGACTGTCAAGCTACAGAAAGATGAGAATCAAGAAGAAGTAGCTAACGGTCAGGCCGCTGAGAGGCATCAATTAAATCTTGAATTGAATCACGTGAAAAAACGACACACTCAGATTTCTAAACCACATGAAACACACTTTAACGATTCTGACACTTGTTCGCAGGATCAAATTGACGACACTAACTATAGAAACGAAAGTAATGTGTCACCATATAAAGATAATCTTTTTGGGCAGCAGCTAATTACACCTAAAGATGGTGAGCAGAAGAAGCAACGACACCAGTCTTCTAAAGACCATCAAAATACTTCATATAAAAATAACAAAAGTCCAGAACATAGACAATTCAATAGCCAAACTTCTGAAAACCGTTCGAGCTGTAGACAAAATCCAAAAGCACAACAAAATTATACTAAACAGAAGAAATACCTTCCGGAAAATCCAGACGATGATCTTTTCTCTGATCCAACACGTGCAAGCAGAAACTCACATGTAAATGTAAAAAGCAAAAAGTCACATCGTTCTCAAAATGATTTAGAAGTAGTTATACCATCGGAAAATGCCGCAGAACCATGTGAAATAGCACATGCTCCTGAAGGAGCATCGGAAGCTCCGTCTTTGGACTCCTCTTGTACATTTTCAAATGCTTCTTCACCGGTCGATGATTCGGTTGTACTTCGTGATACAGCTGCGATATTAGAAGAGTTAGCTTTACAGAGATTATCCGGTGGGGGCACAAACGATATGCCTATTACTCCAAGGAGAAGATATGACTCTGAAGTAACAAGAGATCGGAGAAGCTTAGACTCGGAAATTGGAAGAGAAATTGTTAGAGAACGAAAGATGAGACAGGAGCTTGATTCTGCGCGAGGAAAGTCTGAGGAGCCCCCCAATAACAGTTCTCAACATTTACCGCCGTGCTTGAGGGCTCGACAAGCACGAGCAACCCGTGCAGCTTTAAGTCGATCTTTGGACGAAGCTAAATTCAATAGAATGACCGGTGGCTCGTCTTTGGCAACAAGACAATCTTCCGAAGACTCACAGCATAGTTCTACACCAAATGTTGGTGCCCAAACTTCTATGCTTTCTTCAAATAGTTCAGAACGTACTTCGCAGAAAAATTTAGGAGGCATAGACTTGGGGGATCCAAGGTGTAGGGAGAGAATAGAAAGGTATAAAGAAGAGAGGCGAACATTTCTCAGAGATAAATATAGATCTGAAAGCTTTAGAGGGGCAAGATCGAGAACTGATGACGAAGGGGAACAGGCTCTGCTGGCTAGATTAAAACAGCGAGCTTCTAGGCCTTCCCTTCATTGACCAAGTGATATTTATAAGCCCCTTGCTCTCTTTATCTTTACAAAATAATAAGCCTATTGTATTTTATGAGAACCTATTTTAACATAGGTTGATTATTTTGTCATTTTATAAATTGAATCTTTATTTATCTTTCACTGATTAAACTGTGTTGGTAGTAAAGCGCTGTACTCAACTTTTATCGCAAATTGACAAACAAACTGGCGATGGAAAGACTTCGAAGACATTGTTTTTTTTTTTTTTCTTTATATTCAAGTCAGTTAATCCTGATAATAAAATATGATACATTCTGTTGAGGGTGAAGGAAGCGTTTTAGTTTGCTTACTTTATACATCTGCACAGTTTAATCGGTCAGATTAATTACATGAGATGTACCAGAGCAAGAATATGAATCTAATATTTCTTATTTTAGTTTTTAAATATATTAATGCCAAACATCTTGTTACTTCCAATGCTGCTATCGTTGATCTGTATGATCTCGACGTTGATAAAATAATATTAATACTACTACATACATATACGAGTTAAAATTTTGAAAAAATTATTCTAGAATAGAACAGATGTGTAATTATTATAAAAAGAAACTTCATTCCTTCTAGCCATGTTATGCAACGTCTTGATTAGAATAGAAATAAGAAAAGAAAAAAAAATTGTTTGAATTTCTATATTCAATAGCTATACGTATAATGAGTCATGAGCTACATACTTCATAATACCATTGCAAAATATTTTGAAGCTATGAATATTAGTCAACAATTTTTATTTGTTGCTTTACATTTATTAGATTTTTTTTTTTTTTTTGTCAAAGTACAAAATATAAAGGATAAATACCAGACAGCGTTTGGATTTTTGAATTCTGTAAAGATTATATTAGTAAATAAGGTCTGGTATTTAGAGAGCCCGTCATTCACCACGTCATAAGGGACAATTATTTCATTATGTTACCAATTAAATTCATTATCAATTATTATTCATTACTTTGATATACGAAGTCCGAAGGTTGTGTTTGCTTTATATATCTAGTATTTCTTAGCCAAAGGATTTGTCTATCCGGATCTAATTAAAAAGTTTGGTAGAACTTATTGTTAACTTTTTTTATTTATTTTTTTTTTTTTTAATATGGAAAATGATCTCTTTGGCAATTTATTTATCATAATTATTAAATTTGATAAACTCTCCAAAGCTCTGGTGCGGATCAAAATTATTAAGATTATAAATTTCATCAGCAATTGAGCTAATGAACAGCGAATTCTGATAATTTTACTTTCATTAAATTAAGTATTTTATATGATGATATATGCAAAAATGTTATTATTATTATTTTTTTTCTATTTCTTATTATGGACAGGTCCATAATAATATAATGTGTTTTGTACATGCTAGTTATTAAGTAGGTAGACTACCTAATATATTGATTAAGTTAATTTGTCCATTAAATTGATTGCTGGTGAAAAAGCTTACGCAAAATCAAGATTACTATTACAAGTTCAACTCTTCATTTTTATTTTTCTTTTTCGTTTCTTAGCTATCTTAATCACTTATTTATAGTCTAATTAACTCAAATATACATATACATATATAGATATAAACATATATTTACATATATGTATATATGTATATCTATATAGCTATATATTATAGCTATATATGCATATATATAGCGTTTACGCAGGAAAATCACGATTCTAACGTTTCTAGTACCAAGTATAACGTTTATGATATAGCTTTATGATAAATCTACTAATGCTGTTGAAAAAATACTCCAAAAAAAAAAAATGAATGTAACGACAATATGGTGTTCTAGGAGGATACCGTGCATATATACATATATAAAAAAAAAAAAAAAGAAAAAAAAAAACTCCAACAAGTATGTTCCAATGAAAGAAATCAGAAGGTAACAAAACCGGACCATAAATGTTAAGCTATTAAGTCTTATTATTATAATATGGTATCTCATGATAATAGTATATAGCATAGTATAAATATATCAAAGATAGTTATTAGACAAATTCGAAAGTTGGAGATTACATCTATTTAAAAAAAAAAAAAAATCGCTTTAATTATAAAAAATTTTGGCACATGCTTTAGTGAGTACGACCATATTAGTTTTAAAACTAATGGTAAAAGTTCGGTTTTAAATTGTTTTATTTTGATTTAATTAAAATTTGATCCTTCTTTATTTTTTTTTGAAAAAACAAAAAAAAAACACTTTGGTTTTAAACAGAATTAGGACACTTTCGCGAATAATGTATGTAGTACGTACAATCTGGTATTGTTTGATCATCATAGAAATCTTTGAAGTCATGATTAAAAAAAAAATCAAAATGTTTGAATATCTCTTTTTATCATAATGTTAAATCTTTTAAGAGTAGATAAACTTAGACACATATTGCACTTAACTTGATTGTTCAGCCAACTATATTAAAAACAATAAAAAATTAAAAAGAAATTGTCATCGCTTATTAATACGTGATGATGCATAATTTGATGCGCAATAATAAGCCATAAGAATATTTATTTTTAATATTTTGAGATTCATGAGTATATATTATATAGTAATTCATATTCTATAGGATTATCGATTAATTACCAGACTCTATTATGATAATTGATGATATAATGTAGACAAAATTGAAAGATGAAAAGAAGAAATAATAATAAAAATAATAATAATAATAATCTTTTTTCGAATTAAGTAGCTAGACCTAAATAAGACGAAGACTATATGCAACTGTATTGTTTAATAGTAATCTTGTTTTTTGGGTACTTAAAACCCACCGTTTATCGGCCTCGATCCATTCTCGTCGCTTTATTAACTAGCTTATAAATGTTTTGTTATTAATGAAGAACTGTTTCGCTCATTGCATTATTATTATATATAAAAAAATATATGTAAACAATTATAAATATTATAAATATGAAGATAAATATTATATCTGTGAAGTCTTTTTATTTTTCACTTCAAATCCAACGAATTAGCTATTATAAATATTATATAATATGTAATCACATATAGTCATCTAGATATTTCCTCCGCATTTATACCTGCAATCAATTCCAAATTTGTTTACCTAAAAATTATGCATCGACTATCTTAAGCGAATTTCACAAAAATTCAAAACACAACAGGTGTACCTACAACACGTGTCGTACTAATAAATTATTAACTTAGTACTGCAGATAGTAAAACAAAAAGTTGGTTTCTGTACGTGCAGAAATAATAAAAATTAGAAACTTAATTTTTAAATAAGATGAATAAACATTTTCAAAGAGAATTGTGCTTGTCAAGAACAAAAAAAAAAAACATAGTATTTCAGGCTAAAAAACTCGTGTCCAATTTTGACATGCTATCTTTTTCTTCTCAAATAATTACAGTTGTATATTTTTGACAAGAGAAAATAATTTATGCGAATCATACTTTTGTGTGAATTCTTTTGAATAAATAGTTTTTTCTATTTGCCTGCTAAGATAGACTCTTATAATTTAATAAAATGCACATGAAATCGTAAAGCATAACGCGATATAATAGATAATCGAATTTGGTGTGAAAAAAAAAAATAATAAAAATTTCGTAATAAATTTGATCACTCGGTTAGTTTAAATTCAAAGTTAAAATTTTCAGACAAAGAACTTGGTATACGGTTAAGTAACCGTTTGAAAAATCTCCCTTAACCCGATATTACATTGGATGGATGAATAGCCAGTCTAAAGGTTTTCCAAGTATTTGACGGTGTCTTTAGAAATTTATACTTAAAACTTTTGAAAGCCTTTAGTCTTCACTTCTTTAACAACGATGATAGAGTGGTTGAAGGTGAGAGGACCCCTAAGGACCCCTGGAGAATCCGGAGCCTTTATGTCGGGGCGGAGGTCTTCTAGAGTAACACTCGAGGGGTGCTCGACGTCCACTTTTGAACAGGAAGCTTAAAGGTGACTGCTGAGTGAGTACGCCTTCGTGACTATCGTGGCATCTCGCTGGGTAATTATTTTTAAACACGTCGTGGAGATACGAATCATATAGTCCTCGCCATACTAAACAAACAGTAAATTTTTTTCTATCTCTATATCTCGTAACTAAATAACATGACTAATTAGTACGTTGCAAGCTGCAACGTGACTAAAGTGTGCTAAAATTTTTCTACAGAGATATACTGCATGAGAAAGAAAAAAAAAATAAACAAAATTGGGTCGATCTCGATGCGATCAAGGTAGTAAGCCTCTTCAATTTAACCTCGTCTTTATTCAATCATTATTTTACTATCAGTTATTATTAACGATAACATTTTATTCCTGTGAAAAGTAAAGACAAAATTTAACACTTTTCATGCACGATCAATATCAGTCTCAACTCATCTCTTATCTGCAGTGGATCTATAGTTAAATGAGCGATTTCGAAAGGGCGTTGTATCTCGAAAGAATTTTAGACCCATTTTATTAAATAATTTTCTGTGTTACTTTTTTACACCATAATCAATAAAGCTCCATATTTAACTCCGAAGATTGGGGTGTATAAAAATGAACAAGCTCGATCATTAAGACTGATATAATTGAGAATAATAAATAATTTAACGAAAGTAATAGTTTTGTCACCACTGAATATAAATTGTTGGACAAAATATCGGAGGATATTAACAGGTCATGGTTTTCCCACGTCTCGCATATAGCACAGGGCGTCGCGGCGGCGGCGGTGGCGTCGTCGTCGTTGTCAACGGGACGCGTATAGTGAAAATTGAATCAGAAACCCCGCACGCCACGGACAATATTATTTGTTAGTGGAAGCGATGGAGTAACCGGAGGTTCAAATGAGTCCAGATTGCCCGGTGATCAAGTTAAGCGGCACGTGAGTTGTAGTCGAAACGTTACCCTGTAGCCCTACAAGACTTGTGGGTAAATCTCGAATGGTATAAGAATACAATTTATTGCACACTAAAGAGTTTCACTTGGTTGCTTCACCTTCTCTCGGACGTTGGGGTTGCGAGCTTCTGGCTCTATCAGAGGGTTGGTTTTAGACGTCAAGTGACACGCGCCGACATCTTGACAGCTTGTTAGGCTAACAGCTACGTATTCTATAGTCCTAAAGTTGAGCCTCTTTAGCTTAAAATTCTGCACTGGTAGGTAATGGTAGTACGCGCGAGTTACATCCGTCACATTATTATACACAATATGCGATAACGTATCTTCGCTGACTCCATTTGTAAAAATTAATCAAATTGATAGAACTGAATTTTGGAAAGTTCTTCTCCAAAACTACGAAACTGCAAATTACACCCTGCATGATAGAGTAGGATTTACTATAATTATTATTATTATTTCTATGTGCATTTTGGTAAAAGTACTGAGGATAGGTACGTTTAACTTCTTTGAAGTATTTGACGAGATGTTCGAAGTAATTAAATTAGAGGCCATCATCGTTGTTTATTAAATCTGCAAAGGCGCCTATTGTCGGGTTCGGTTAAATAAAGTGAAAATTTTCCACCCCTCGCCAAAGAAAATTCAGTAAAAATAATGAAATAAAAGACAATAGTGCTCCAGGTACTCACAATGGCTTGTATGGGGTTGAAGTGCCTAAATGCAGTGGGCGTGTTCCATTACTTTCATTATATTTCGTATATACCTACCAGTAGACTGCAGGGGTCGTCGAAATGATACGTGTACAAGTCCCATACATATATACATATAATGTATCTACATACATATTCACACAACACCTATGCTTGAATTGGCCAGCGTGGTAGGTGGTGCAGCAGCGATATATTGACATCAGAGCGAGAAGATCATAGAGATGATACGGGAGAACGGGAACGCGAACCGTGCAGCAGGGCGGATACGTCTGCGTAATAATATTAATAAGCTCACAGCCAAGGGATGAAAAGCTGGCACCATTTCTCTTCCTCTATCGAAAAAGCAGAAGAGGAAAAAAAATAACAAAATAAAAAAAACTTTTAGTATATTTATCTGGACGTATATACCTATAGCTGCACTTGACCACTCGTTGCCACACATGATTCGATCATATACCTTATACTTGTGACTTTATTCATTTCAAGTTTGAATCAGCGAAAAAAGTTAGCGTATATGGGCTGAAGAATACTTAATTAACACACTAGAACGGGGATGAAAATTTCGAAATTGTTTTAACTGTAATTAAATATAATTATACATCATGGTTACTAATATGTTTACACATATATAAGTTTGATATTGAATATGCCTAACTTTACCGTACAAGTATAAATTGATCTGATCGGATTTATACGCTAATTGGAAGACGGGTTGAACGTGAAAACAATTTTGTATTACATACATCGTTTGTCCGGAGGTTACCGATATCCGTTATATCAGCGTAGGTATAATAACTAGAACAGTTTAATTCTACCCTCCCAGGTACCACGCTGCCTGTTAAGCTGTATGATAATGTAAGGGATAAATTCCATGTCGATCCGGCTGACATGTAACTTTAGAAGATAAGAATAATTAGTTCCATTCTTCAAAAAAGCTCAAACTTATATCGTCATAAGAAACAGTTCAAAATGTTTGAAATTTTTTTCCAAAATATGAAAATGAACGCAAATTTATAAGCCAAAGAAATTTATTGCTTTGAAAACTTTGAAAAATATAATTGAGTTTTTTCTTTCATTGGAGAAAATATGATACGCGAAAAAAAAAAAACTAATAAAAAACGTGGATCAGATCTGAAATGGCCAGGGCTCTTCTCTTCTCCAGCAAAATGTATAGATCGCAATAATAATTCTGGCAAAACATTCGTCGTGGTGAACGGTACATGCGTGTTTGAGTGTTTCGAGACCGCGCGCGCGGCGTGATTGCGTCCCGCTAACACTGTTACCCCCTTTATTTCCTGCCCCCATTTCACCCCTGGCGTCCTCTCTTCTCCAGTCGCTCTGATCCCTTGCAATTACTCCCCATTATCTGGGTATTAGGATCCACCCCAACCATAGACTGGCCCTGGAGTCAGGGACGAGCTTGAGCGTGACACTGCGCCAACATCCGGCTGACATAAAATCGAGTGACATTTCTGGCCGGCTGGCTTTAGAACAAAGAGCCGTTTTTCTAGGGTTCTTAAGGAAGCCAGAGAATTTGATATACACATTTTATATCTACATACATACATACCTGTAATAATATTCTGATTTTTTGTGACATGATTTTATCACAAATCGTTGAATCGATTGATCAAAAACAATAAAATGGAATTTCAGGTATGTATAGCGCTTAAGATGAACGATTAGAGCGAAACATTTTGTGAAAGCTATGTGGGCTTGTTAATGTCCTATACAGTGCCTTTAAATGATTAAGTATATTAAAATGTCAACTAGTCAATTAGCGGGATGGTAACGCATGGGGATTCCAGTTGGCGTCTGTGACCCATGATATCATAAAATGTCAATCGAGCAACGATACATACATATCTATTCAACCACTAATATCGCCCTAAACGACAACTCTCTATATATACCCATACATAATGATTAATCATTATATCCTATCCAATTAGCAGAATATAAAATAAGATATTAGATTTCGTGATCGCATTATACCTGTATAAAAGTTTTCGGTAAATTATATATAGGTAAATTCTGTAAAATAAAACGCAATTTTATACATCGTTAGGAATAATTTATATACATATCTATATATCACTTTACAATGTGTGTATACGTTATTGAAAAATGTTCGTATAATACTTAATTGTTCTATAAATTATCATTTATTTCTATCACTTTTTATCTTTTAGTATCGAGTATATCGTGTCTGCGGCTATTTTTATGTTCTTTTATCACTTCGTCCGTATTTATAATGGTAATTTTAAACGATCCGATCACTTCATTATTTACTTACTACGCGCAACACATATGTGGGTGTATAATACATATACATATATATATATATATATATATATATACCTATATATATATATATACCAACGAACGAGCTACGCTGTTTATGACGTTATCATCTACGCCTATTATAATTCTGTAAAATTCACGATATACACGTTCATCACTATACATATACACACTTCCCTCAAAAAGCATGAAGTTTCATCTGTCGGAGATGGTCTTTCTATACAATTGCTATGCAATGTCCAGCTCGTAACATTAATCAAATCACCGACCTTATAACTCCCGAAAACATGTGAGCTTTCCGATAATTGTGCATACATCAAGTTCAACAGCCGATGCGGAGTGTTTCTCAGCGCTGATGTTCATGTTGTAGTTGTTGACTGTGATGTAGTTGATGACAGGTAGTTAGATTAACAGAATGTGAATGTGAAGGTTGAAGAAAACTAGTTAAATGAAGACTTTTTTTCGTCGGTGATGGCGTCTCGACGCCAAGAACGTCGATTTCGTCTTCGTCTGAGTGTGCAGCGTCGCTGTTTGCTCTGGAGTCTCGTCCTCCACCCAGAGAAAAATCGACGGGACGTTCTATGAGGAAAAACAGAAAAAAAATCTATATACATGTATATCTTATATTCGCTTCTTGAAATCCAATTGGTGAAACGCTCGAGAGTATGACAATTTCTAATTAAAAAGGTAATTTTATGGAAGTTGGCACGTTGGGAAATGAAAAATATTTTAAAAATCGTGTTAGACCAAAAAAGGGTGCAGATTCTCTTTGCTGAAACGAAATCACCACTTTCTTTTCCGTTCAACGTGGTTCATTTATGAAATTGGAGTCCCGAACTTGAACTTATATATCATGGTATACGTTAAACGTGTAAATATTAATTATTTCATTTATACAAAACAAAAAAAGAATTATTATTATCATTATTATTAGTGAGAAATGATCAATATCTTATACTCCTGTCCAATTCAAAGGGATATATTGATATATCTGCGAATTTTAATTTTTATAACACGTGATATATGTTTTCGTATCTTTCGTTTCTGTATTCGGTGAAATCGAGAGATAGAAACAATGATTGTAGATTATAGGTGGATTATTGTATGTGTAATGATAAAGAGTGCAGACTGCAATAATATACAAACACGGAATTTATCACGATTAGATCCAGCTACAATGAGGCTTGTGAACGTGGAGGTATTGCCTACAGGCACTTAACTAATAATTAAGTAATTTCTCCGAAGACACGGAGCCAAGAACGACCGAACTGTAACCCCTCTCAAGTCGAAGCGACCACCATCTTCATCTTCTGAGAAACTGTGCCTCTATCTTCGTAACTTCGTTAGTTACTCGGCGCGGAACCATCTTGGTTCCGGGCAAGTAAGTTGAATTACTCAAATGTGACTTACAAGACTACGCAAGACTGACGGTGGATCCGTGCAGAAGTAATACGAGTATATACATAAGGACAGGAGTGATGTAGTTAACTTCAATTATCTGTTTCTGCTTCATTTGCTATATTACCGTAACGTCGTAATATTGTAAATGGCGTATTTAACAGTTAACAAAGCATTTACAAGGCACTTTGGAATTATAAGCTCTTTCCTAAGATCGTTCGAGAAACCTGTATAAATATATTATAACGATTTTTTTCAATCGAGGAATTCTATTTTCAGGTTTATATCATCGTAGATTTATATCACTTACTAAAATCCATCGATAATCATCCCCAAAAGCCACGCTTTCAAATCCAACTTAGTGACCATAATGAGGTTGGTGGCTCTCAGAATATTTGGTAAACTTCTACTATACTAAAAAATATCTTCAATCGTTGAAAATAAAGATTTAAAGTAACGTCTCGTAGTTCTCGAGTGTCCGGCCGTCGCAATACAGATTATTCAAGTAGATTTCAGTGAAATAATTCCGTCCAAGTCAGACATCGCGCGGCTAGTAGTACGACTCAACGAAAGTTCAGGCTTGAAACAAAGCGGAGCGAAAATCAGCTGCTTAAAATATTTCAGGATACCTGATTCCCGATTCCCTTGATATCGATTCTCATATTTTTACCGGATTTCTGTCCAAATGTTCGAAATAAAACTGTAAGCCACGCCTTAGAGACTTTTGGTTAAAATGGTGGGAATTACGCGCGTTTGCGCTATATCGCGTTGCCGTATAAACGACTGGTATCACTTTTATCTTTTGCTGTTTTTTTTTCCTCTCACAATCGAAGTCGAAAAATTAAAAAATCGAGGCTGATTGCATTCGTGTTGTAATCTATCGAGAAGTAATTCGATTTCTATATGAAGTTTTCATCGGAGCTTAATTGGAAGAACATATTCTACTATATATTATAGTTTAGCCGCCGAAGTTAGAGAGAAAATTTTTAGTAACATTTAAAATAACAGGACACGACTTAAATTTCGTATTAAACTTGCTGCAGGAATTGATACAAATCTCAACGTGTAATCTATTTCTTATAATTATTCGTTATTGAGCTTATTAAATGTATATACATAATTACACTCTAATTCATGTACTTACCGGCAGGCAATGTAGTAGAAAGAGATGGATTTCCACCTTGCTGTTGCTGACCCGACGATTGGCTACCAGTCGTCCCAGAAACGGTTTTCATTTTTCTTAACTGCTTTTTGTGCTTCATTCGACGATTTTGGAACCACGTTTTTACCTGTGTTTCTGTGAGGTTCAATGCGTCAGCTAATTCTACTCTTTCAGGAGTGCTGAGGTACTTTTGACCCGCAAATCTCGCCTCCAGACCTGCTAATTGTTGGTCACTGAACACCTGAAACGTTATTTAGTTGATACAGGTAAGCAATGTACTTTTAGTTACTTACACATATTTTTAGAGATTTATTTTTAATCCAACGGATGGTGTTAAAAATTCCGGAAACTTAAATTGAACTGCGGTCTATATTAACATCGTGGTCAAATTACACCGTTACACAAGATCAGCGCAATGAGTGCAATAGTAAAAATGCTGTAGAAATGCACAACTGAGATATTCGATGAAAATTTCGTGCTTTGACAAGAAGGAAAGACAAACTAATTATTCTCTCTAATTTTAGTATTTTTAATCGATTTTTTGTTTCAATTCCCCCTTACATGTTAATACTCCGCACTGAAGTTGCCGTTGCGAATTATAATATAACAACACGTGAAAAACTTATGCGAAACAATGTTTGATTAATTTATAGAATTAGAGTGAAATTAAAATATTACCGTTCGAGCTTTTCGCCGCCGGCAGTGTTTCAAACCGGTGAGATCAGTTGCCCCAGGAACCACACCCACGCCACCAAAAAGTGGTGCAAGGAAAAACGCGGTTGTTGGTTGAGCCGAATGATAGCTGGGTAAGAGACTGGCAAATTGTTGATAATGATGTTGTTGAGGATGAGGTACATAAGGATGTAGTTGATGATGACTGTGCGGAGGTACGTTGCTTCTGCTAAGAATATCCTCGATCAAAAACGACGTACGACTTGCCGAAGAACCGTTTTGTGGCTGTTGCTGCTGCTGCGGACAAGTTGACTGCATCCTGACTGCACTCTTAGTCCGATATCAGCACAAATAACACCACAATATTCACGGGCAGAGAGCAGAGAGTTTTTCACCCTTTAATTATTTGAAAAAATAATTCCGATACAGAAAACGGAAGATTTTTTTAACGAGTTTTAAATTTTTTACATGATTCCTGCGAGGTTATAATATAATTATAAATACATAAAGAATCTTGGTTATTTATTTTCTCTTCATTGTGTAGCACACTTCCGTTGATAACTTCACTGAACTTCGTAGTATTGAAAACCTGTAATTAGTCCGTTACTTATATTTAAATACTGAAGCGAATTATGCAGAATAAAAAAAAATTCCGATTAAGATTAAAAATTTTTTTCTTTATTAATCACACAGCTTATCCAAACCCTTAGTTTATGCACTCGTAAATATCGAGCTTCCGAATGTGTACCCACACTTAGGCAATGCGATAATCGTCTGGAGGACCCATCTTTACACGAAAACTAAACAAACGTTAATTACTTGATGTAAAATCGTTCGCTTTATTCCTTAAACTGAACTCTCTTGGTACACACGTGCAATCCTCACGTCTGACAAGGCAGAACGAAATACTGTCACCGATCAACCCCCAATCAGTCAGTCAACCTGCGTTCGTAATTCAACCATCCAGTACTCGGGGAGGGTTCACGGGGTCGGCGACGTCGCATTGGCGGGCATCGCGACGCTCAACGTCGACGGGGTTGGATCCAGAATCGCGAGGGCGGAGACCCATCCGCGTCTCCATGGACACGCGGCTATCCTGGGGCGGCTAACACCGAAATATATATACTGAGGAGGATTGGGGTGGCGAAAACTTTGAACGTTTTGTGTTCGTAAAGGGATTGTGTCTCTACGTTCTTTGAAGATCCACGCGGCTTGACGCAATTTAATGAATACCCAAGACGTTTGCCAGCCACCCCTATATCACCCTCGCGCGCATCTTCACTACAATATTTTCACATTTCGAAAATTTATATCTACATTAATATATATATATTAATATAGACCAAGTATATTAGCTAATAATTATTATGTGCGGACCGTCCTGCAGATAAGATGCACAAAATTTTTACATGATCTTAGCAAATTCCAAATCGATTTGCATGGCAGGGTTACACTTTGCGAATAGAACAGAGTCGGAGTCAATCAAAAGCTTATAGTTACCTCCGAACCAACATTCGACTTTTTACCTTATCTCACGGTTTTCCATCACATATGACCTCGTCATATTATATTCTATGTAGACTTTACCAAATTTCTATATACAGAGACAGACTTGACTAGATAAACGTTTTTTCATCTTCTATAATCAAATAAATAAAGTCGTTCCTAAAAAAAACTCTCCTAAACAATAAGTTTTCGGTTCACTTGCGACCGTATAATAGAAAAACCCTGTTTAATAATTTGGAAACGATAAGTCGTGCAGTTGTTTCAAAATTTACTTTATTTTACTTTTTATTTATACACTCTCGTTATACAGTAGCAAATTTGTTTTTCTATTTTTTATTTTATTTTATTTATTTATTTTTTTGTTTAGTATATATACCTACAAGGTGTAATGCACCGGATATGCGAGCCACCCTTTATACTCAGTATAGGCTTTATCCCAGCCACGAATCGAGCCAAGCCGAAGAGCCATACCGCACCTAAACCCGAACCCCCAAAGCACTTCGCATCAGTCAATATGTTGCTTGCCAGTGAGCGACCGATCGCGCGACGGGGCGCGTCTTTGAACGGATCGAGGGGATGAGCGGGCATCGTCCGGGTCTTTTCACATGTATATGTATAGGGGTACGCGAGGAGATGCCAAGATTAAATTACTAGGTACCAGGAGGCAGGAGCCGTGCGCAACGTGATGCTTTGACGATATGTATATATCTATTAAGCATATTATCTATAGTGCACCATAGTAATACGCGCGGGGTAGATGGTTCCGGGTTATCCGAGGCCTCAAGATTCTCTAGAATCGGTTGAATAGCAAAATTTTTAACCAAAACACGATCTAAAGGTTCATTTTTTCATTATCATTATATGAATTTATTTTAGTAGGCAGTTGACTATATTCCCGTCGATTTTTATTCAAATGAATTCTCTCAACAAAATTATTATGGTGACTAAGCAGTCGTCCAAAACCGTCAATAATCATTCAAACTAGTTAATTTTTTGACTCGGTAAAATCTAACTTTTTAACGCGTCTTTGAATTCATTTCACTTCGCTCTTAGATCTAAATTATTTTATATCCTCGTATCTATAATAGAAATATTTGAATAACTATTATAGTCACTAATAATTGTGTGTAAATTAATTTTCATAAATTTTAAACTTTCGATCGATTGATCATGTTGTAATTATTATTCTGCAAACGAAAGAAGGGCTGACTGAAAATGAATAATAAAATTTGTCTCCTACTCATCCATAGCCTATTTCGATCGGCTGCTTCGATGAGCGACGTTGAGGCGCGTGTCGGCATTTAAACTGACTAGTACTACGATTATTGAGTGAATTAGCGTAGGGGTAATTGTGTTACAGGCGCGTGTCCTTCCTGGATTGTGCAGGGTCCATGTGTATGTACCTACCCTATAGGACACCACACGCTAAAGCCTGATATAGCCACCCTTTGCTTTCCTCATTCACCCTTGTAGAACCAGCGTATTTCTATACCCATACGCCACATTCGCCTCCACCCCCCGGAGACTTGTTAGTAAAATAGCGGGCTTGTGTTTTGGTACGAACCTACCACCCGACGATAATTCACCGAATACTCAACGCTCCCGGGATCCCTAATACGGATAATACGCCAAATGAGAAGTAATTTGTAACAAGAGACTCCGCATCGATCGGATTAACTTGTCTTCGCGTGAAATCCTACGATCGTCGAGAGCCACAGTAGATGTGCATTAGAGCAGTTTATAAATAAAATGAAAAATTACTTATTTCTACAGACGTTTAATTACTCATCGATTATCTCGTGATACCTTTGACTGGAAAATAAGCTGAGAAATAAGAACTAAGCTCTATGTATTAAAGGTAATATTTAATAAAGTAGATTAAAAAGTTTTATAATGTTTAACTACTGATCTGTTTATTACTCGCGTATGGTTCTATCGACTTGTAAAAATGATTAAAAAAATACTCAACAATGGAAATAACTTTAAAATATTACATACTGTTTATATTCATGAATGTTGGATGGGCTGGGATCAAGGTGTGAAGTGATGTAAATAACTGAAAGTTAATTTTTTGGTGTTTCGACATGTTTATTTATGAAAAAAAAAAATAATAAAATAAAGATTTAAATACATTTTCGAATGCTTAAGAATTATGTAGTCGATCATCTTACTGCGACAATAACAAATACTGTTGTTAACTCATTTCCATAATTAATAATTAAATTACAATTACTCCTTTGCGTGTAGAATTTTTGAACACTTGATATTTTTTCGTCCGCGAAAAAAAAAATCCGCTCTTAATTCTGAAACAGTTTACTTGGTAGACTAGGTATTACATCTACTTACCTAAATATATATATAAAAAAAAAAAACAAATAAAAAATAATAACTAAAAGTCATCATCTCGGTCAGCCCGCTTGTAGAAAGCACGTGAGAAAGTGGCCGGGTTTTGAGTCCCGCAAAAGAAGTATCCTTTCTGCCAGAAAACGAATATCAAAAGAGTTGCTGGAACGGCTAATAGAACTCCGATCAAAATTCCGACAAGTACTGTGGCGTCTTTTTCTGGTCTCGCATTGTATAAATCAAGACAACGTAAATGGCGATTTGATAACGATGTAAGATTTTTTCCAAAATGTTCTGGAGGTAAGGAACACGTCAACGAGTTCACTTCATCGCCCATCAAGGTCTTACCGAGCCCGGGGAGAAGCGATGCGATCTAAATATCATAAATAAAATATAATGAATGTAATTTATTGGTCATAAAAGTTTCACCTTTGATCTAAACTGCGTAAATATAATGATGAAAAAAAAAAAAAATATATATATATATAAAAATTCGAAATGTTTTTAACTAAAGTCCGAAATACCGGTGCGTATCGTTTCGATGTAAAATTTGCACGTATTTATACGAACTCCAGAATACCAGACTAATTGAAATTAATATCACTCTTTGTTTATTAGCGATTTGATGTACGCCAATATATATTTGTATGTACAACGTACCTACAGCTCGAATGAAACCAAATTTTTTATTCAATAAAGAGAAATAGTAATAAATAATTTGCTTCTGTACGAGTATATGACTAACTCGCTTAACCGTGTATGGAATTCAATAATCTAATCATTAGTTATCAACCTTTAGATGGAGGGGGGAACTTAATTTACAGAAGCAGGTCGAAATTAAATTAATGAAAAAAAATAATAATAAATTCTGGTATTGTTATTGTTATAATAATCTCCGAGAAATAAATATTAAGTTATTTTGCTATTTATATATAAGCTATGCTCCAATATCTATATCAAATAATTTAACAAATAACGATATAATTACTAACCAGGTATTCGTTGTTGCAATCGCAGCTCCACTTGTTGTTATGAAGATCAAGTTCCACTAAGTTATCCCATCTTCCGACGAGACCGGCCGGCAAATAATGCAAAGCATTGTCACCCAATTCTAGCCTCTTTAGGGGTGGCCATTCAGCAGAAAATTCACCCTGCGTCAATTAGAAATCGTATTTATTTTATTCCCTAATTATTGGTTCCGAACAAAGCAAACTCTTATAACTGGTAAATAATACATGTATCTATCATTATAACGTGTTGCATAATGAATACAGTAAAAATTGCAGAATTGAATAAGAAAAATTGTATCAAGACAAAAAAAAAGTAATAGAGTTTTTGAAACATTTAACAAGATTTCAATAGATATACGTTGGCTGCTTACCTGTCTGGTCAGCGCATTCTCGTCTATTTCTTCGAGTAAGGGACAGCCTTCGATGTGTAAATTTTCCAGCTTTCTTAAACCGGAAAATGCATGTGCTCCAATTTTAGTTAAATTATGCATACAGCAGAGACTCAAATTCGTGAGACTCAACATTATGGGAAAAGCGTGATTTTCGTCGATAACTTTGATGGGATTTTCGTCAAGTGCTACCCATTTTATCGCCTTTCCATCCTCCAAAGCGAGCGGAGGTGAACTGAACTTATTTCCAGTCAAGTCTATGCTGTTCAAGTATCTGTTAAAAAAACAAAAAAAACATATTTCATCAATTGATGAATCTTTTGTTCGTATTTTAATATTGTATTTTTAATTTCGTTAGTGCATAATAATTTTGGGAAATAATTATTTGGTAATTAATTACCTTGGAGTGTGGAATATGTGCTCCGGTAGATCGTCGAGACCGCAGTAACTCAAATCAAGCTCCTCTAGATACGGTAAATTACTGAGCGCTATTACAGTTGCGGAATCTATAACACCGAAGGGATTTCCTTCGAGCGAAACAACCTTAAGACTTCCCAAATGCTCGAAGAGGTCCTGATGCAAACTATGAAGCGCATTGTGGGCCAGATTAAGAACTTCTAATTTAGCTAAGGGAGTGTATGCTTCTGACGAGAATCGGCCCTAAATACATATAAAGAAAAATAAATAAAAATATAGAAGAATAATGAAATTCTGTAAAAATATGCATGGATTTAAGATTCGACGTTATTTCATAACTTAGGATGGAGTAGTTCTTTTAAAATCCTGCACAGAGTAAAGCGTTGCGATTTTGATTAGACTAGATTGTAGATTTCTTTGTTCTTCTTACCGCAAAAATGTGGGGACTGAGTAACGGAGTGGTGAGCTGGTTGTGGCTTAAATCCAATTCGGTTAAATTTCTTATCTCGCGAAAAGCGCCTTCGTCAATGGTCGTGATACTGTTCTCGCGAAGTATGAGTCTATTGATTACGACATTTGGAAATGCCCTAACATGTACGAAGGAGTTTTTCGTAAAGGAAATCTCTATGATTGGTTCTTTTGGCCATTTCTCATCGGCGAAGTGATCCTGCAGTCCTCTACTACTGCAGTTTACTATGGCATCTATATTAACAGAACAATTAAAGTCTTTCACTTTCTATTTTACCAGCGAATTCTGAAATATTCATTTTAATATAACACTTCCTTTCACTGGTCAATGAATTATTATCTAACGAAACACGCACAGAAATTGAAACCCAGTTTCAAGAAATGTTTTTGAAGTTTCTCAAACCTTGTAATTTTGACAATATAAATTAAATTAAATACCAATAAAATTTTCTGATATCTTAATATCCGATAGCTTACGCGTTAAAAGTATAAATGTATATTCTGTGAATTTTATTCAATTATCTTGATTCATTGCGGGAAAAAAAAATTGGTCACGGTGGCGAAAAATTTCTTTTTCCTTTTTAATTCGAGTTAATGTATTCTTCATGGGAACAATAACAATGTCATTACTGTATTTTGAACACTGTGTACAATGATATTTGAATCTGCAATGCCGAATCGATCGGTTACGCGATCACATACAATAGCAACTCTGATACAACGCGCGTTACTATAGGAATAATATACGATAAAAAGTCTGTATGTGTAATCATTGTTGAGTAATGTATGTACTACTACGTAATACGCAACGTCGATAATGCGAAATGACACACCTGTGTTGTACCTATAATATGTATGTACTATACCGTCAACTAGTTCTAGATAAAACCAGCGAATCTTTTACGAGAAAGAATCCAAAATTTAAATCAAATGTGCTAAAGAAATGGCGCATTTTGACAAGGTAAAATTGACCTGCGCACTATATCACTTGTAGCCACGTAATCGCCCGTAGATCGGCGTATATATTTTATCTGTTTTTTTTTTTTTCACAGTGTGTAACTACGGTGTTGTTGCGATTTGATGAAATTCTAATACAGCACTGCCTGAAGAATAATTATCTACGCGTAATATAAGTTAGGCAGCAAAATGGCGATGGGGTTTGACGAGGATCGGAAATCACACAAAGAATAATTATCGGATTATATAGATCTATGTAGGTATATAGAACAGAGGTAATCTTAACGTAAAAAATATAAGTCGACTTACTATTGCAGGAACAAACTTCGCACATAGATCGTTGGATCGGAGGAGTTGTGACATTTGTTTCGTCCGTTTCATTAGCGGCCGAAATTCCATGATAGGATAATAAAACGATGAACAACAGGTGTAAAATCATGGTAGTCTTTTTGACGAAATGTGACACTGAACTGTTGAGGGAATAATGAAATCGGGCTTCTATCAAGTCTGTGCCCTCCCTGATAACAAACTAAGATAAGATACCATTCGCGGTGTCCACGTTACTCACGCGCCTTAAATCGAGGCAGTCATGTATCCGCGTTTATAGCTCAACAAAAAAAAAAAAGTCAATTCGACCGTAAGTACGAAACGTTCTGATATTTGGTACATTTAGTCGTCTGGTAAAGAAACTTACGTCTATATTTGCTTATGTCGATGTGTATATAATGTATACAAATTTCGAGCATCTGTGTATAGCATATACATACTAATGTAATAATGTTATTATTACAGCGCGGCATATACACGTATTTTAATAAGGCCGCGTTTTCGGATAAATATTCGATGTGTATTCGGCAGGTGATTCATTACTATGAAATTGTATAGATATTTAGCTTCAAGATAACTTAACAGCGATTTACAAAGAAACCGACTGTATGACGCGGATTCTATCCCGAGTTATATCACGATTCTTTTTTTTTGTTTTTTTTTCTCTATTTTTCTAATTACACGACTTACTTATTATCAAGGGAGGAAGTGGTGACGAATGACTATATCGATCAGTACATAGAATTAGTATCCCAACTTTGAACCAAAAGTAAAATAACAAAGAGATTAGGAATTTTAAGAAATTTTTAGAAAAGAAGGCAATTATTAATTAATAATTGTTTATTTCAGATTTTTATTTATATACATAATACATCGCAAGTACTTAATATCAATACATAGATTTATAATTAATATACAATAACATATTTGATTCTATAAATGTTTTCAACCTATTGTATAAATCATTTGGAAAATCACAAACAGACACGAAATTATAATTATTGTTTCAACAATCAATAATTGATTATCCAATAATGTTTCAAAAAACTTAAAACTTGTTAATTGCATACAATTAATGAATGATTGTACGATAATATGATCAACGAAAAATTTATTCAAGTAAAAAATACGATATATTTATCAGTTCTTTTTAAAAATAAAATAGATAGAAATTTTTGTCTAGTTTAAAGAGCAGCTTGAATCATACCCGCGTTGGGAAACTCGCTTGATCGATAAAGTAGAGCCGAGAGTAACGAGATATTCGAGTGCTGCTATCTATGTATTTGTTGGGAAGTAATGACGGGGCGACGTGCTCCTCAAGCGAAAAGTATTGAGTCCGTGACGTCACCGGTCACAAAAGAGAAGACAGTGGAAAGAGGAGGAGACGGCGGATGGTGCATCGAAAAATGTCTGATTACTTCAATTTATTATCTCTGTGAATAGTGATGAACGTAGGTGATTATGGAGGCTTATGAGAAGGTTTTATTCACGTGACTTACGACTCGATATTAATTCCCTACACGTGGGAGAGAATTAAACTGTTTTAAAGTGATATTCGAGCCGCGCATCAACGAAATTCTTATTAAAAGAGAAAAAAAAACCTAAGTAAAACAAAAAAGAAAAAGCAAAGAAAACAAAAAAAAAAAAAAAATTTTAAATAAAAACTAAGAAATAATAATAAAAAAAAGTGAGGTCTTTTGTGTTGTTAACTAAAAGCCACCCGAAATCAACTCCTAATTTGGTAAGTTTAGCAACAAACTAAACTTTAGTACAAATAATAGCCAGTCTTGTCCTTTCCAAGAAAAGTAAACAGACCGTAAAGCAGAGATACGCGCGCCTGAACCGGACAGAGAAAAGGTTGAAAAAGTTTTGAGGTTATGTTTTTGATCTCTTCGGAATGCTTTGGATATCAGCGTAAAACTGTTCATTTTTCACACGGATGAATTAGTTACGCCCATCTCTATGTAATGTAGAAATAGATAAGATCGATGTATGTGCAGCTTAGATCAAACCAACAACTCTTCTACTGAGCGATTACTCACGTTCCGGTTGATTAGTTTTACCTGTTCTTTTTTTTTTTTGTCTTTTTTTCTTTCATCATTATTTCTTTTTCCCTCTTTTTATACCAGTAGCTTTGCGCAGTCGACACGATGTCAATATCATTTGGAGCAATTTATTTGATGAGAATTATCTGCGTTGTAACTTATAAAAACTAAAGATATTTATTCTTAAAATTCTAAGCAGATTTGATTATTACATTTTTCTGACAAGTACTTGTTTGTTCCTGGAATAGAATTGAATTATTTTATTGCTAAATTGCGTGACGAAGCCTTTAGGTGAGTGATGGTAATATACCTATGTATGTACAAAAAGTATGTGTGCGTGTACGCGTGTTATACAATAATATTGATGTGTATAAAAATTAAAATATTTTTGTTATCATTTATCGAAAACCAAAACGTTTTATCATAATTATTCCGTACAATTAGCTTATTACAAAGTTTTGTACTTTCAAAACAATTCATCGAACACGTGGTTCGAATTAGGAATGATTAACGATGACTCTCATGCCATTGGCACACATATATTATATCCGAATTATAGGTTAGTTACGAATGCGCGTTCCTCTGATCGCGAAAAGTCAGGGGCGCGCGCATTCTTATTTAACTAGGGGTGGGGATGAGGCAGTACCGTATCCGAAAAACTACGTCTCCCGTGCCCCGTGAATAAAGTATACACAATCTATCTTTGGATTTCTTCACTATCCCCGTATTATTACGTGTATTATTTAATCCGCTATCCGAATCGTAGATAAATTTGAATATCTATCGCGCCTGTTGATGTTGATAACTGGAAACTGAATTCTTTAGAAGAATCTTACGGGAAATGACTTATCTTCATTTTTATTAATTTTATCTACAATAAGTCGAACGCGACCGATGTTAGAAGTGAATTTGTGAGGGAGTCAAAAACTCCCAAAGACCGCGCCGTCACTTACGGCCCTCTTCAACATCAGAGTAACAGCAGCAGCAGCAGCACAGCAGCAGCAGCAGTAGCTCCGTAGTTTTTGCTCCGCCCTCTTCGCATGAAAATGATTGTTCTGGTTCGAGGCAGGGCGGGGAGGGACTTCGGCCATTATTGACGTTTGAGTGACAGACTCCGCCGCGGGTCTGTGAAAAATCGACAGCCATTGAAGGCTAAGGGTGGAGGGGTGTCGCTCTGACTGACAGATAGTAAACACCTAGTACGGTGGCCCGTTGATTGAGCGATTCAGCTAAAAACACGTGGTTCGAGAAATAATTCTCTTCAAGAATAGACTTCCATTACAGTGTCGTAAGGAGATATATTAATTAGTCTGCAATTTATTCGATTCTTTTTCCACTTTTACTTCTTTTTTTTTTTTCTTCGTTCTTTCTACATCTCTCGTGTGCGCGGTGTTTAAAATGCCCTGCCTAATATACATTTTAACCAAATAATTATTATCAAAATTATATTATTCTCCAATGACATATTTGATCGGAGAAAGAGGAGAAGAAAAAAAAATAATAATAAATAAAAATAAACAATTTCTAAGATTTGAAAAATACAAAAGTGACTAAATACCAAAATAACATTGAAAAAAAAAAACATATCGCAATCTGACATGATTTCTCACACTGAATAACAGAGAGGTTTGTAAGTTTTTTTTTTTTTTTATTTTCTTTTTTTTTTTTATAACTACATATTTACATCCCATAATTCGCATGCGTAACTATGTGTTATTTATATTTCTGTACGAAAGGACGATATTCTGTAGTTGCTTCTTTGACGCTGACAAAAGTGATCTTTAAACATTATTCTAGCGAAAAATAAAAATTTGATATTTCACAAGTTTTTTTTTTTTTCCAAGAATGGGGGAGAAAGAAGAAAGACCCAAATGTATTTTGTATTTTTTGTATTTTTATTTTTTGTTTTTATTATTTTTACTAAGATGCATACAATTTATTTATTTTATTGCCCACAGCAGGTCGTGTAATTATTAGTAAAGACCGAAAGTCGGAAGATAATTAGCAGTCTTCGGAGAGTGTTCAACATTGTGGAACGACGATAATTACAGTTTTAAAATCCTTTTCCTGCTTATAAATACGTCCGCGCGCATAAGAATTATTATTTAACCTACCGCGCGTTAATACGCTTGTCCAAATCATCATCCAATAATTTAATTATATATCAAATAAATAAAAAAAAAAAAAAAACACTTTTACGTAAACACAAAGTTATTTATTATTTTTCGTTTTATTACTAATTTCGGTTCGAATAATTTTTTTTTTTTTTTCTCTTTATTTCACAAGTAGGGATTTATTGAATGTTTCAGCTGTGATCGATACTGAGAAAAAAAAAACGAATCTTTGATTAGGCGTATCGTTTATCTTTTACTCTGTAACCCAGATAATAAATATTATATATCTTTACGACGTGTCGAAGCAGTTTATTTATTAATTGATTAATTTTTTTTATTTCTTTTTTTTTCATGTCTAGTATTTATTTAAATTTATGCATTTTTTTCGACTACTGTTAACTCTAATAAATAATATTTAAAAATTTTAAATGCATACGAAATAAAAATAACAGGCAAACAGAGAGAGATAGATAGATATGTCGTTTATTTTGCCCATGACAGAGATGAGATGATGAGAGAGAGAGAGAGAGAGAGAGAAAGAGAGAAAAGAAAAGAAACATATAAGAAATTGTTACCCTTTATCCGGGACGTTAAGGCTCATTGGATTAGTTTCGTCAAGCCACCTGTTTTGTATATTTATAAGAACCCCTCCAGCTCCCGACACACCTAACGTGTTGAATTTTGAATAAATTCATTTCTTCAAAGATTTCTACCGGTCGCGATGTATTATATTTATATGGATATATTAGTTTATGTAAAAGAAGAATTTTATTACTACATTATCTATCACGTCATTCGCGTTCTTTACAGTCTGTGAATATAAATATAAACATATAAACACGTTACAATATATATTCCTATATTTATTCACATCTGGTATGTTATTAATTTCTACTTTTTTCTTTTTCTTTTATTTCCACTTGACCCTGCCCTTTGCAAATTGTAAACTTCTTTCGCAGCATCACTTACGAACGTTTAAATATGGCGTTGTGTTAATTTTTCTCAATCGATAAAAATTACACGTCGTCTATTATTAAAAGATAGAATATATTAACATAACATATAATTGAATCGTAAAGATTAGAAAACATTGATTATAATTTTTAATCTATACGGTAGATATCAAAGATTATTATCAAATTTTTTCTATTTTTTTTTTTTTTTTTTTCCCTCACGTTCTTCTCTTTTCTTATCCCTTGCCTCTTTGTAACCCCGAACATCACCCATTGCTGAGTTGGGAATTGTGGTTTTGGGGCGGCTTACGAATTGCCTACCCAAAGTGTCCGCAAAAGCAGCAAGGAGGCGACCCTGCCCGCGTGTCGCACAGCCAATTTCCACATAATTTGACACGAGAAGTCAACGTCCTTGCGAGCGTTAAATCCTGGAATTAGTTATCCGTTAACTTACAAAATGCCTTTTTACTCCTGTATGCCTTACATCTCGTCATTTTTCGTTTCATGAATTTCTTTCATCACTATCTCTTTATAAATATACATTCATTGTATATGTAATCTAATAATTACTCATTAAATAACAAATATCGTCATTGATTTATTCCACGATATGCATTATTATTTCATCTTCAATACATTTAATTGAACAAAAATAAAATATACAAGTTTTAGTTCAATCATCCCCCTTTATCACTAAGTTTTCTTATTTTTATTTTTTTTTATTTTTTGTTTTTTTTTTTTTATTTTTTATCCGAGTTTTAAACTGAGGATTATAAAAAGTGTGGGGGGTGGGACACGTTTCATCCATATTCTTTGGATCCGTTTAAAAAATGTCGAGCTTCGTTGAGAGTTCTGAAACCAATATTCTGGAGCGAAATACCTAACCAATCTCTTCCTTCCTTACGAGATCTCATTTTAGTCCCATGTCGTGTGGGCCGGGGCGGAGAGGGGGGGTGTGGTAGGTATAGGTAGGTAGGTACAGGTGGAGGAGTTTGAACGTGAAACGTGAAACGTGGGGACCTTTTGCGGGTTTCCTGTCGGGGTTTTTGTGCCTATAGTACCTCTGTCAGCGATAATATTTTAAATGAAACCTTGGCCACGGCTGCGGGCAGCAAACCTGGGGGCGATAAATATCGGCTTTGTCGGAAAGATGCGCTCCGAAAGCGCCACTTGCAAGTAATGGCGCCTTGTCCCCTTTCGTTTCCCTCTCACCCCCAAGGCTCCAACACCCTCGCTTCGTCGTGTCTGTATGTCTGTCTGTCTTCTCCCCCTTCTCGCTTCTCGCGCCGAGCTTTGCTCTTTTCAGTGTTCACCGCCTTCTATATAATACATATACTACATGTATAGAATTTCTTGGATCTCGGCAAGAGTGTCGGAGCTGAGAGAAAAGTAGCGATAGACCTAAACCGACGCATGCCACAAACAATAATTGATCTTTTTTTATTTTTTATTTTACTTCTTTTTCATATTCTTTCTTTTATCTTCTCTAAGCGACGATGCGAAATTCAATTAGGGTACACTGTAATATATATATTATTTAAAAACATCAAGGTAATACATTTAAGCTTTGAAAATAATTGAAAACAAATTTTTTTTCGTTTCCTTTTCCACTATTTCTTGTGTTTTCTTTTTTCCTACTTTTTTTTTAGATTAAATCGAATAACGGAATTCGTATGCTTATATATGTATATTTTTTTTTGTTCTTTTTTTTCACAGCTTTATTTCTATTTATTATTTTTTTGTAAGCTGTATAGTACTTCTAAAGATAATTTTGCTGAAGTACAAAAGCAATCGAATCGTATCACAGTAGCGTTCGGGAGCAACGGGATAATATGATACCTTTCCGGTATGGGCGTACACGTGATTACTGGTAAAGAATAAAACAGACGCGTTCTACCTATACCCATTAACGACTATACTTAAATATATAACATTTTAAAATGTTTCTGAGTGAATCTTGATAATCATAAAATCTCATAATCATTATCATTATTATAATTTATTTAAGTCATTTATGATACATAAAATGTTGCACAAAGCTATTTTTAAATATTCATTAATATCAAAGATAATCTCGATGATCAGATATGTAAATTATGTGTTTAAAAGTTCTGAAAACTTGAAAGTCTCGTTTCTGTCATTTCGCATCTTGTTGGTTAGGTATATAAATACTTTGAG
Source organism: Macrophya annulata (assembly GCA_963924015.1). Taxonomy (NCBI): domain Eukaryota; kingdom Metazoa; phylum Arthropoda; class Insecta; order Hymenoptera; family Tenthredinidae; genus Macrophya; species Macrophya annulata. Next base: position 34,363,480 of record OZ001258.1, on the reverse strand, counting down.
GTGTTCTTATCGTAGTAAGTTTTAGCCGGTGGTAGAATTTGATTAAAAGTTTCGCCGACTCCTCCATCTTTAATTAAAGCTCCGAGAAATTCTTGATGTTGGTATGGGTAGGGGCAAGCCAGCAGCCGTGTACCTATAACTTTTATCAACGCAGCTTTTCCCTTTTATATTTATTTTATATTATTTTACTACTCTATTTTTTTTTTGTTTTAGAAACGCACTATTATTTAAACATATTATTATGTATATCATCATCAATAATCGATAGAAAAGTATAACTGAAAGATTGCAATAATAATTCGTTACTCTTCAAACCCCTGCAGGTTATAGCAGTGTTTCGTTCAGATTTCGACACACGTTCGTTCGTGAATTCTATATAATATCGGGGAAAATTATATCTATAATAACAACGTTTCTTACTTATTCTTTTATGTAGAATAAATTTTGTTTTCTTTTTGATGTTTTTTTTTTTTTTTTTTTTTATTTTTTTTATTTTTCCGTTTTTGGTCTCTTTTTTTTTCTTTTTTGGAAAATTTTCACATACGTTGTCGCCGTTGCGCAGTATTTTATTTATTCATGCGGAATCGCGAGGGGCGCCAGGCACCGCCAAGGGTTTGGTGGTTCGAGAGCCGCCGGGTAAAGCTTCTAATGATGACATTTAAATGCAGTAGCGCGAGTCTCATGCTTGCTGCTCTGGTTGGCGGCCAGGCTGGCGACTTTCGTCGTTTCGTCGTAGTGTAAAACTGAATTCACACCGAGAAAATGCTACGTTAGCAAATATGTAGGGATGGAAGGTTAGCAATCGACCCGACCCGGTTTTCCCCGTGAATCCTATTACTGTTTATGACAAATGTCATGGACGTTGTAAAAAATAAAATATATAAAAAAAAAAAAATAATATTAAAAAAATTGTCTCCTTAACAATTTAATGAGCTATGGAACAGAGTTTATACTTGCGTCTCACGGGTATTTATAACACTAAGTATAAAAGTTTGAAAATTGTTCTGAATTTTGTTTTCGTTATAGGTATGTACATACATGCCTAATTTATAGATTTTTATTCGGTGTGGATCTACCTTTAGAACAGCAACGTTTTTACCGAACGAATAATTTCCTCGAAGATCAGCACGAATTACTCTCCCTGTGGTAGACACTAGCAAGGCGAAGAGAATACATTTTAAATTAACTCGGGATCAAAATCATTGCTTTGCTAATTCGGTTTTATTATACCTATTCGACTCTATCTTTCATTTTTATTTTTTATTTGTTTTTATCTATTTTCTTTCTTTCGTAATTTATCTAAAAATTGATGACACGTGAAATAAATTAACGAGAATATTTATTACTAAGAATTGATGCTAAGTGGCTAATAAAGCTTCGTCAAATACAATTCAAAAATAAATAATATATACAAATGATGTAGGTAATAAAAAAAAACTTATATGACCGCTGATTTGGATTTTGAATTAAACAGAAATCTACAAAAAAACAATTCGTTAACTTTTAGAGTGATGATAAAAGGTCAAATAACAAATTTCATTCACATTTTTTAAAGAATTAGGATGGGCGATATTTTTAAACCGGAAGTACTGAAGGCTTGAAAAATTTTTTGGTAGATCCTCACCGAGGTGGCGATTTTTGAACCGAATTTCAGCTAAATGGGTGTTAATATTTAAATAGAAAATAAAATATTATTCGTTCTTAAAGTCTTAGTCAATGAATTCAATATACTCTTAAGGCTTTAGTTGATTTACTAATTTTTATTTTGTTTTTTTGAATATAACTGATATTGTATCTATTTGGTTTCAATTATGCGAACTGATGAATTTCTTATTCATTTATATTTGTATCTAAATAAACCCGGTTATACCTAAAATAATATTTTTGGCTCATTCATTTTTACATTATATGCATACACATGCTTTTACTAGGCTTAACATAGTCTGAAAATGCGTACACACTTCAAGGTATCAAAAGAATGTATTTTTTTATTTTTGTTATCAAATTCCATTTCTAATTGTAATTTATTTTTATTTTATTTCTTTTCTTACAGTTGAAACTTCACACAGAAAGCTGACCCCGACCAAAAAAAAATTTTTTTTTTTTTTGTGTAAAACTGTAACAGGCCCCGGAGGACCTGGGACAATGGCGAGTTTAAGAGTGGAATGATAGGATGCAAGAAGGTAGCACCGCAGTGGCGCTAGCAATGGTCACCCCTGGCTACGATCAGGACCCTGCGAGCGGGGTAGCCGACTATACAACGCATCAAGATCAGGCTCAATTTGAGGCAGACAAAAGAGCTGTTTACAAACATCCTTTATTTCCTTTATTAGCGTTACTGTTCGAAAGATGCGAGCAGGCAACGCAAAGCTCGGACAATTCAACGTCCGAAAGTTTCAACATGGACATTCAGGCGTTTGTCCAACACCAAGAAAGAGACCGAAAACCATTCCTTATCAATGACCCAGAGATTGATGGTCTGGTAGGTTTCATTTGCATCGATTACATTACATTAACTAATTACAAAACTTATAGAAAATCCAATCTAACAAGTACCACAAACACATCTGCATTCCTATTTAATGATTCCTGTATATTCACAAATTATAAATTTTCTCAATTGCAAGGCAATTGCATTATAAAGCTCGAATTTTTAAACAAAAAAAAAAAAAAAAAACGTTGTTGGAAACATTTGAATGAATGAAATAGCTGAAAGACGTAACACTGTTGTGTTATTTTTCAGATGATCAAGGCCATACAGGTGCTAAGAATTCATCTATTAGAATTGGAAAAAGTCCAAGAATTGTGCAAAGACTTTTGCAACAGGTACATAACTTGTCTAAAAGGAAAAATGCAGAGCGAAAATCTTCTCAGGAGCGATTACAGCCATCAGGGACACGACATGGGTCCGTCAAGTGGCAGCAACGGAAGCAGCCCTCTACAGGTTAGTCGCATTATTATGCGCAGGGATCCCTACCCTGTATCCTTTACCTAAATTAGATCTCCTATAGTATTGGAGGTGTGCAAGTACCATTGATGTTATATTTTAGTCAATTATTATAACTAACTACGGCTGAAATTAGACCATACAGTATATCTACTTCTAAAACTCTTCTTCCAACACCTAACACAGGAATTCAGGAGCTATAAAAACGATAAATAAATAAGATATGATCCTTCGTTATAATTCAGCGGTTTCTTTTACAAAAAAATCAAGCATTTCAAAGCATGTATCTATGGTTACCGAACAAACAAAGATTCTCAACTTTCACTGGTTTTTTTATTTAAACTGATGATGGTAGTCAACGTTCTTAATATAAATAATAAAATGACCAGGTATTATAGGCCATATATTTATATATGTATGGTAATGTTGTTTGATCGGAAATGCGGTAATTGCGCACCTCTTGAAGCGTAATAGTGTCCCACCCCTGCTCTCTGACGGCTAGTTGCGACATATATTTGCCAGGTGCTGTCATCTACAGGCAATGATGTTGAGTCGGGAGCTAACGGACTCGGAGTGAGCGGGGGGGATCCACTGATGGAGAGTAGTGCGGGTATTTTGGTGGTGCATGGAGATGGAGGGAACGACCGTCCCTCCTCAACTAGGTCGTCTTCCGCCACCCAACACTCGAACAGATCCAGCAGCCAGGACAACGACGATCCACCCTCGCCATCTATGGTCCATGGAAGCACTCCCCTTTCCCAGATCGGGGCACATCCTAGCGCGCCTGCCAATGATATGTATCTTGGGCAAGGTGGGTGTCTTTATTTATTATCTAATTTAATTTTAGGAAATTATATTATCGCAGCAAACACACAGTACTGACTAATTAACTTTATAGACGAAATAGACACAGTGAATACTGCTGACAGAATATATTTGGAAGAGGCTGGATACTGGGGCCTTATTGCTTTACAACAACGTGAAAATCAATATGTTGATGTTGGCGATGCTAATGACGAAAAGTACTTTGGTTAGAAGTTATATCATCATATTTACTGCAAACATCTTTCTCTCGCTAAATACTGCTTAATTTATGTTCCAATTCTTATCAAAATATCAAAATGTATCATCTTATATTTGAAAGAGGAATTAACTGACTGTTTACATCAATTTGAACTACTTGTATACGCGTAATTTTAAAACCATTATTGTATCAAAAAAAGAATCATCAATAATTATTCAGAAGGTAGATAAACTGAAATTTGATGATCGGTAAACATGTACATACTTATCTATTGTTCATGATCATTATTGACTTTAGTAAAAGGTATGCTAGCAGAGCCTGGTTTGTCGCGACTGTAAATGAACGCTGCTTAGATATTACTGTTACAGGCTCCCCATCCCCAGCACCAAGTGAAGATGAAGACGAAGGTTGTGGTACAACAACTTCTGGTCATAGCGGCGGTCACAATAGCGCTAGGAAGGGTAGACAGAAACGAGGAGTCCTCCCTAAACAAGCCACCAGTATTATGCGATCTTGGCTTTTCCAACATTTAGTTGTGAGTATGAGTGTCGATGTTTTGTCACCATTCTATATTTCGGTATAATTTTCTTTATGTAACTGGGAAAATTAAAAAATTTCTTACAGCATCCGTACCCAACAGAAGATGAAAAACGTCAAATTGCAAGTCAAACAAATCTAACACTTCTTCAAGTCAACAACTGGTTTATAAATGCCAGACGTCGAATCCTACAACCGATGCTAGATGGTGCAGGAGCAGAGGCGATACCTCGTGCTGGTAAACGACATAAAGTTGCTAAGCACGTTGCACAACAGCAACAACAAACCCAACAACAACAATCAGGCTGGCAGTCGGAAGATTCAGGGAGTGATTCAGGTACCAGCGACGGTGAAGTTGATGTCGATAGAACTAAGGACGGCATTGAAAGCGACGAAGACGATCTTCACTGACCTCTGTCGACTCTAATAAACTTCAACCTCTCCGCGGTACCTTCACACCCAGTTGCTCACTACAGTATTAAGGCATTCGACGTTATATTTTGCTTTAACTGTCCGATACGTAATCATTATTGCAATTCAGGGACTCGTAGTCAAGTATATCAAGCTCTTCTATACCATGAATTACCATTCGTTTATTGTTCACAGTTATTAGTTTATTTCTTTATCGCATTATTCTTTTAATTTTATTTTCTTCATACCATGATAATTTTTTAAGGATCACTTGTAGGAGATCAAAGATTCGATAAGATTTCGTTATGTAATGAAGAAAAAAAATACTCTGTACTCATTTTATTGTATTTAGTATTTATATTCTGAATATTTTTTAGTCATAATTAGAATGAACTCTTTTTTTTTGTCGTTGTGATTTAATTGTCAATATTGTGCCATCGAAGAGCTAGGTAACTTGTTAACTTGTCTCTATAAAACCAGCTCTGCATTGTCGTCACGTAGCAAAGTGCTGTCCCTCCATGATAATAAATAAATAACTACTTAAATTAAAAATATATGAGTATATTTTTAAACTCTAAGTGTCGTCTCTGTGCGTGTACCACAGCTCGCGGGCTGGTACTGCTGTAAATAGTTAATACATACTAAACTAAACTATTACTAAGAAATAATGTTAAACAATAATTATTAGAAATTCGTAATGAAAAAATTTAAATATTAAATTACTACGCTGCATACATATAACTTGAAGACGTATGATATATGATATGACGTGACGACGCGCTCACACACCAATGCCATGCATAGAGGATAGCAACACGCTGTCTACATATGATAATTACGTTTTCATATTCACATCACCTAAGGAAATATTTTTTCATTAAAATCGTAACAAAAGTTTAAAATATCTCTGTTTTATTTTATTAAAATTCCGCGTAATTACGTGTGTGTGTGTGTGTGTGTGTGTGCGTGCGATATGCGCGTGTGTGTGTTAACAGTTTCAACTCTGCCTACAACATTTTCTATAAAACTTTTTCGGTAATATAGTAATCTAGTTCCGGAATATAGTTGACGATGATGATAAAAAATTCTACTGTTTTCGCTTATAAGCGAGGGGTCAAGCTAATTTATTCTATAGGTATATTTTGTGATATTCAGTATGCTGCCAAGTGTTGGAATTTTTTGGCCTATACATAACGTTATTAAATGAAGTGATTGAATGACCTTGTGTTTACGACGTGCTGAATAAAGGTGTGAAAGGTCTTCTGAAATTCCATGCATACCTGTGTTTCTTTATCTTTTTGTACTTTTTTTTTCGTTTTTTTTAAACAAAAATCAATAACTAGTTCGTAAATGTACTTATATAAATCGAACGCAATCATCAGTTGCAGACAGCAATGTAAGGTATAGCTTGGTATCAGGTTTACCGAATAATGTTGAATCGTTTGAAATTTACATTCGGTCAATAATATTGTACCAATAAATGGAACCTATTCGGATAGTTGTAAATCTCGTACAAGGCTATATTATATCTTATAATATTTTACATTAAGAATAAAAAAAAATGAATAAGAAATAAAAAAAATACTAGGATAAGAGGTAGGTTTTAAGGCTGAACCACGTATACGTATGTGCTGCGGCACCAGACAACTGTGATAGCTCGGTGGGCGGTGCCCAGCCTCCTACTTCATACTTGTATACTGAATGAATACTAATAAATAGTAAATACTTAATATTAAGAACATAAATATACATATGGTTCAAACATATGCAAAAACATATTGATCAAATTTATATTTGATTATAAGACTCCATTATTTCATCACAGGATGCATTTGCATTGATAAAAATTCATTAAATATCTATATTGTGTATGTACGGACCTTTTGAAGCTGATTTTACATCATTATTATGAACGAGCTAGGGATGGACTATATAAAAACATCAAATCAATTATTTTTCCCTGCTGATTTCACAATGCAGCTAAATTCTATTTTCAATAGTTATTTATCATTTATCATTGTCATATTTTAGAAAGTGATACATGTTACCAGTATTACTGTGAATAATTGTACGAGCAACGTTTATTGATATATTACTCATTACAATTGCTTACCGCACCCTTCTTATGTTCAAGTTATTTTGGCTGTGCTCAGTAATGAATATTATTGAAAATTCATATGTTTTCTATAAAGATATTATTCTCAGATTGTTACAGATTTTGAAACTCCTTATTTAGGACTGATATTTTTTGACTATCATTGTTGTTACATTATTATCATTTTTTCACACTAAAAGGATAATTTTACGATTTATATCAGGCAGATTAATCCATGACCACTCCTAGCTCAGTTAAAAATGAAAAAAAAAAAAAAAAAGAAGTAAGCTACACGTACTACATACATACTAAAAATGCATTGCATACTGAACTTAAAGGAATGAATACTACTCTCTCGTGTACATCTACGCTCTGTTAATTAAGTTTATTGATAATAAATGCCATCACGCTTGCAAAAATTTTCTATATTCTTTACAACATTAAATCACATCACGTATACTTACTTAAATTATGATTACAAAATAGTTAATTTATTGAAATTATTAAATACTAAATAAGAAAAAAATCCGCTAAACTTCCTGATTAATCGATCCAAAGCAGCATTCATCAACGTCTTCACGCTTCCATAGTAGATATTCGATGTATTGATTAATCATTGTTAATGTTCATATTTATTTTTCGAAAAAAAAGAACAAGGCTCTTCGCTGTTTTGTTATCAAACTCTTGAGTAAATAGATAGCTTGTTCAAAATCATATAAGACGTACTTATATGTGTAAAGGAGATTAGTTTTCAAGTTAGACAAGCGATAATTAAGCCTATGGAAGTGGACGAACTCGTAGGACTGCAACACCTGTTAGATGAAGCTTATTTTTTAGTTCTTAACATAAAAATAGATTAGATGAAGCTGTGTAGAGTGTTTCTGTGGCAACTGATTGATCTTTTTTGAAAGAAAATGTGTCATTCACTTATGGGAAAAATCAATATTCTAGTATAACTTCTGACTAGTGGTCCTTGATGCTCCTACTTGATTTGATTACAGCAGTACACAAGTCTTGTGATCTAGAAAATCCGGTGAGAATTCCTGTTCTCTTCAACAGCTACCGAGATAGGCCTTTTACGACTCTTTTTTATCATTTATTTTATTTTTTTGTGATACCTTGTCACTCTGTCAATATTCAAGATACTATATAATTCTCAGGTTAGATACTTGTCGACTTATTCTACACGATGAAAAATTGGCACAACTCTAGACTCTAGCGTTTAACAGGAACAGAGAAAAGGTGGAAAGAAAGTCCAAAGTCACTTGTGGGCTCCATTGAGCATCAAATAACTGGATAATATAGAGCAGTGTATTTAACTGCTTGTCCAAATACACTGGCGTACGTTTTTTGGTTGATTGAATTTCAACGTACTGTGAGCCCGGTGTATGATCTGAATAAAAGAAATTTATAATCATGAAAAACTTGCTATGATCACAAAATTTGATAGACTTATGTTAATTAAATAGCAAATTAATTTGGTTGTAGCAAAAAAAAAGAATCACCCCAATCAAAGTAAATATTTGTTTCAATAATACATTTCACTCCTGTATAAAAGCAGCATTGAATTTATTAGGTGAACAGAAATGAAGTGATCGCTTTGTCATTAAAATATTTAGATATAAAACTGTGCAAAGCCATTATTACGTAACTTTAACCAGCGTTAATGATAAAGATAATGACGATAGAAATTTCTCCAATGATTATGAAATGAAACGGAATAGACTTACTATCATGAATGATACAGCCATCTATGTTGTGACACTGCAATAATAGTAGTAGTATACAAACAATATCTCAGGTTTTTTGAGTGTTTTAAAAAATTCTATAAATTAGAAGCCAACAAAGATTAGCATCTGTAATTCGGAGCAAGCAAAATAATGTAAAATTATTTTCTGACCAATACTTGTAACTATGGTACTGCTAAACCTGAGATATATATTTCTTTTTACAATATTACACTTAAGACAGAATACTTGCCCATACAATGACAATCACAGTACTACTTCAGTGCATCCCCCACAATTAGAAAGCAATCAGTAAAATATTATCGAATAAAACACTAGTTCTTTGTCTTTTATTTGCGGATAAGATAAAATACCTCTTGGATTGAAAAATCAGTCGTGATTTTAATTAACTAGGGGTATATCACTTTTCATTTGGTAAAAGTGATTACAGACAAATTAATTAATTAACAGTTAATAATTATTACGTTTTACACTAGCCGTTCAATTTTCAACTGCTGTTAATTATTCTATATTGTGTATATATAAAAGAAAGGACCAGAACACGTGCTGATCCCGCATTTATAAATAAAATACTACAGATCCTTAGCGTTTACAGTGATAAGTCATGGATCTATATGATTTGACCAAAGAATAAAAAAAGGCCAAATTGTGTTACCCCACAATGGTAGCATATTTACATGAGAATTTGTAAACCCTATAAATATATTCTTGAAAACTGATCCGAGGGCGTAACCACACACATTTTTAAATCAAAGACTAGTTACTGGAACATTACGTTCTTCTCGTCGCATATCTAGCCTGGTCATTGTCATGTGGTTCGCAGCGTATCCCTAGCAATCCGCAGTTCCACTGAAATAATTTAATTTCATTGAAATCTAAGCACGCTAATACTACAGCTCAAATTGAACCACAAAATACTTTTTTAGTAAAACGTTGAAAAGCCACAAACACCTATTTTAATACAAGCTACAATGGATTACACGATTTCTTTACTTCTAAACACAAATTTAACGTAATGGACTACTCAAGGAATTACTTGTTTAGATGACTCTTAATTTCAGAAACTATAGACTGGAATATGGAACACATCACTCGCCTACAAGCTGCCTAATTTTAATCGTAACAAGGGTTTAAATTTATTAATTATTTAATGACAAATGGAACATCAAGTCTGGCTGAAATTGTGTAGCTGATTGAAATTCTATGTGACAAAATTTGAAATATGAATCCTTGTCAAATAGCAAAATGAATAGCTAAGTGATCTGCAATATATATTTGTGGTTCAATTATACCGATTGACGTATTGAATAAACATTCATTTGATAAAGCATCTTAATTTAGCATACAGAAATCTGAATGTTTTTGGAATGCATAAGCTGAATGGAAAAAATGTGTTTAAAAAATAAAACTTACGTCGGATTAAAAAGGAGATCGGCACGAGACTGGATAAACCAGACCACAATAAACGAAATAATTGTAACTATACTTCCGAAGATCATACTCAAACGTTCTGTTCCTGCAGAAGGCTTCAAAAACATTCTCATGCTCAATCCTTGCCATACGGATTCTGTCCAAGTGGAATAATTTCCAGATTTCATATCGTATCCTGCAAAGTATAAAGTGAGATGATTCCAGGTCTTAAATAAGGTCAAAAAATTTTTTAAATATATTAATTACCGTCTATTATGAAAGCTGGGCTAGTTGCGTCACTGTAATTAACTGTAGAGTTAATACACACTCCGTTATAATCCAATCCGTCCATCCAAAGAAGATGATGCTCTTGGCAAGTAGTTATATTGTAATCTGGTACTTTTGTTCCAGTCAATAAAGCCAACAGTTGTCCAGTGTAACTTGTAGCTGGACTTGACCATCTATTTACACCCACGTACAGCGGAAGATTATAATCCGGTAGTTTTTTACCCGGTGAAGAAGCAGCGCGGAACAAAGGACACTTTGCACTTTCCAAGTAACATGTTAGCATAGATGAAATATTAGCTGCTGCAATCTTAGAATCGTGTAAAGCCGGGACGTTTCCAGTTACACTGACAAACAGTTGCGTAGCAAGACTGAAGGCAATTTTATCCAGACTATTAGCAAGGCCATTTCCATTGCTGCTGTAAATAGAAAAGTAGAACAGAAATGTTAGGCATAATTAGAAGCAGCAACACCAATGGCTGGTAAATGAATAAAAAATTTACCCATTGAAATTAACATTTTCCGTATCATCCAAAATACTGTTATAATAGTTGTTTGAAAATTGATCTCTATGATTAGTGATGACCGTTGCACTGAGGCTTGAATTAGCAAGTAGAAAACTTTGTATCGAAGCAGGTGGTACGCTGTTTTTTAACATAGTCGCAGACATGTTATTTTTCAATTCTATTATCGTTGAATCATTGTCAGAATTGCTTGAATGGAAATATATATCTCCTTCGCCAAGCTGACCAAGTTCAATAACTGTCTTGATTTGATCAAGCCTCAAAGTCTTTCCTCCTAATGAATTAAAGTTCCCTTCTTTAAGATCATACACCAATCGACTGGAACCTATGTAGTCAAACGCCTCGCCGTTTAGGAGCGAAAAGACAACGTTAGTTTCTGAAAAATGAAATTTATTAATGCTAAGACTACTAATGTATGTTTGGAAAAAAAGTTTCCTACAAAAGTAATGTATTTTTTCGTGTAGATCATGAATCTGCACTAAAATATAGAGGTTCTCATTTAAAAAACAAGAGTTACCTCATAAAAACCCCATGAAACTTTATAAAATTCAAAACCCATAGCATTATCAAATGTTCCTCTTCGGAACCATTCCACTTTAATCTGAAGTATTATCCTGTATCTTGCTTAGTTTCGAAAATATTGGCCTGGATTGATTAAAATTGGCCACTCTGTATTCTGGTCTAATCAGCCCCAAGACAAATGAACTGAATCTCGTTTATTGAACAGTCTGTTTTAAAATTAAGTAAATACTAACTCCCGACGGTCGGTTGCATCTGATGTAAATAATGCGCAGTAGCAATGAGCGTGACAAGGCCTGTAACTGTGCTTCCAGCCCCGGGTGATAATTCATCGAATAAAGATGTGGCGTCTAGTCTAGCTGTTACCATAATAACAGATTCAGTTTCATTATCCAATGGCTTTAAAGGCCAGTGAATATTCCTGTCTCCTAAAGGGTCGCAGTATTGCGGTGGATTGAAGTTTATTCTTGGTGAATTACGTCTTATACAAGTTTCAGAATTCACAGCAGAAAACATGAAAGACTTCATTTCTAAAGCACAAAGAGAACGTTTACTCTGACTTTCACGATCGTGAGAATTGAACTTTGTAAAACACGCCTTTACATCCTCCAGCTGGGTTTGATTCTGAAATTAAAACAGCCCAAAAATTAATACAAATCGGTTTAAAGTGAAAACAATCATTCAATTATCAATCTCTGTATTTACCTGTAAATAAAACATCGGAAAAGGCCAATCCTCCACAAGCAATGCAAACCCAAAAGGATTCCACGGTTTATCTGAGTCACATTTTTTCAGTCCTGAATATCTGTTGGGACAAGTATCATCCGGCGAATAATGCAAAGGTTTTTCAGAACTTGTATTCCTCGCTAATAAAACTCCATTTATATTGTTTGTATTTCTTAATCGAGTTAAAGTATCATTTGTAAACATTGAAAAGGGTACAACTGCCGTGTAGGGTCCAGCAGTGGAATTTCTTTCCAACCATACAAGTTCATCCTCATTTTCTACTAGGTGAATTACGCCAACACTACCGGATCTACTTGCTGTTGAAAGATAAATGATTTTTTGATGTTTAGATATTTGTTCTGTTTATATTAAAGTAATTATTTTATTCATCGAATTTGCAATTACTCACATGAACAACCGAATTGATGCGTTCCATTGTGACGACGAAAACACGCTGAGACACCCTCGAGAGGCGTGTATATCATGTCTTTGATTCTTTCGGTGTAAGCTAATTGGAAGGAAATATTCGATTATTGTATTCGGATCATTGAGTTTAGGCGATTACAATCTTACCGGCATTTATGAGAACAAATAGGAGAATACATCCGCGATATATGACCGCTGCCATTTCTTTTTACGATATTTATTAAGCTGTCAAAAAATGACTTTCTTTTAAATTTTGAGGCGTGATAGAGGTTTGTTCAAATAGTTCGAAATATTTAGTATCACGTTTTGTTTCAGGATCAGCACAAGACGGATGACTTATTCCACTCTTATTTTATACAATTATCAAAAATGTGTGTTTATTCTATTTATTCTAGGTAGGATGATATATAGCCCACGATGATATCATAGCACATAGGAAACTAGAAAATTTTCGCAAACCAAATGAGTCCAATACATTCGACGATGTTAAGCCGGATTTCCAACATCATGACGTGTTGTAAAATAAAAATGCAATCCTGTGATAGGCGGAATAAACGGAAGCTTGACGTTCGTAATTTTGGAGTGGGAAGATGTTCTCGTCTGGTTCCGTGGCCCCACTGCAGTCTTGTGTCAACTCACATAAAGGAGTGATAGGTTATGTTAGGTTAACTTGAGCAAAATGGCTCTTTTCGTAGGGTTGATATCTGTGTTCATATTATTCTGTCAAGTGAACAACGTATTTGGTGAAAATGACGAAGAAGTGTCAACGGACCTATACATTATTGAAGGAAAAGTTTTTCCGTCTGAAAATTCCGTATTGAACGGATGGCAACTGATGACACACGTCATGGCAAACGGCGGAGAACATTTAGGATATCTTAGGTAATCGTAGTTCATAATTAACGATTCACAAATTATCCTTGCTTCTCGGCCTTGAAAAATAAAAAAACAAATAAAATGTGTTTGTTTTTATAAAATGTATGTGCGACGTATTTATTGATGACGATGTTAATTAGGTACGTTTTATTTTATTTTTTCTTTTTCGTTTAATTTTACAGGGAAGACGGCTCATTTACGATCTCAAATGTACCGTCGGGTTCGTATATCGTCGAAGTTGTGAATCCAAATTATGCATACGAACCGGTACGAGTTGAAATAAATTCCAAGGGAAAGTTTAGGGCTCGAAAAGTGAATTTAATACAAATGTCGCAAGTGATACAGGTTCCTTATCCGTTAAAAATGCGACCCTTTACACCGTTCAGATATTTTCAACTAAGAGAACAGTGGAGGGTAACTGATTTCTTGTTCAATCCAATGGTAAGCGCAAGAGTTTAAAAATTATTATTATTTTCTTTATAGCCAATTGATATTTCTTAATTGTAAAAAAGTAATGCTTGTAAACATGTCGAATTATTTTTTAATGAGTTTAAATTTAAAATAAATTACCATATTTCACAGGTTCTTATGATGATACTGCCACTTTTATTGATTATGGTTCTACCTAAAATTATGAATGACCCAGAAACACGAAAGGTTAGTGATAAATTTACAGTTTTTTTGTTCCGTACAAATTTCAACATTCATTAACAAAAATCAGAATTTTATATTCATATAAGGGAGATATGCGATTTTTTCATATCTGGAATTGAATATGAAATAAATCTAAAGACTAATCACTAATCAGTTGCTATTTTCTGAAGTAAATGATCCTGTAATAATTTTTTTCAACTCAAAGGGATAAAGATTGATAAAACGATATTTTTATTAGTTGCGAAGTTATTGCCGAGTTGAAAGCATTGAATGAGATATCAAATGATTAGTTGATGGTTGGAAGATATTCATTATAGAACATATTACTGTTAGATTAAGTTTTCTTGCACTGAATCGTTACAGGAAATGGAGCAATTAAATAGCCTGACAAAATATGATATGCCTGAGATGTCAGAGGTGTTAACATCTTTCTTTGCTGGTGGAGATAAGCAGAAAACAAAGGCTGTGAAAGCAGCTAAAAAGAGACAATAGAAACCAAATGAAAGCACGTTAATATATTGTAATTTGTTTCTGTACACAATGGAATTGTAATTTATATTAGTCAATTTAGTTCTTGTCGTATATTGTTAAGCCTTGTTTCTAGGATTTAATTGTTTTAAGAGTGGAGAATACGTCTTTCAAAATACGCATCTTCTCCAGTAACTGTTTAAAGAATACACTTTTAGTTATTGCATAAATTTTCAAAACTATTTCCAAAATTGATTTTCTTACCATTTGTTTGTCTTATTTAGAAAAAAAATAAAAAAAACTTCAGTATAACAGTTATAAAAGTAAAGAAATTTAATAACAACAACTTATTCCATATAAATTAAACTGTAACAGGTTTTCTTGATTTAATCACATTTCATTTGTAAACAATACCACATCTCCCAAATACCTTGAAATTTTTAAATTTATAATATTGTTGAGCTCACAGTAATTATATTAGTAACATAATTTATACTTGTTAGTCAAAATGTCGATTATAAATGATTTAATAATCAAATCCTATTTTTAATTTATTATATATTTTTCTTGTTATAAAAACCTTGAGGGTTGAAATTTAAATAATTGAAATAACTTTGGACAAGTTAGTAGTTTTTATATGAAAATAAAATCGTCAGTACCCGTATTTCAGACATGATTATCAAAATCATTGCACCATTCTCACAAATAATCTAGGCATATAGTTTTATCAATTTCATCTTTAAAGTCTGGTAACTTACTACTACTCAAATTTCTGTGTAATATTAGCAAATTAGGCAATATGGCTACACATTTCACTTTAAACTGACTAAAGTTAAATAATGAAGATAAAATCATTCCTGAATTGACGATACGCGAATAAAAAAAATTATTATTAGTATTGTGAGGAGATAATATTCATTTTTCCTTTTTATTCTAATAATTTATACGTAGCAAGAAATATATGTTATATATTTGAATAGTAAGGGTAAAAATAACTTAGCGGTTTGATTATTGTATGAATTGATATTCTTACTTTGTAACAAGTAAATTACAGATTATATAGTTACAATTTATTTTTTCTTTTTTTTTTCGATTTTTTCGTATGTTTTATTAAGCCTAAAATATATTACAGAAGTATTTTTATTCGCAAATTAGACGAATCATTTTATATAATTCTATTCTTATTTCAAGAGGAGTAATGAAATATCACACTACTCGATCATGGTAAAAATTCATGACAAGATTACTGATGTTCAGCCCTATTGCCAGGCTGATTATATATATCAAAACCATAACCGGTAGCGGAGCTAATATCAAGTGAGTTTTATGAAGGATTTGCACACCTGAAAAAGAAAATAAACAAATAATTGTCTATCAAATGATAACAGGTATTTTACACATTTTGTAATGGACTAAAATCGTTAATTATAATTGGAAAAATGTTTATACATATATATTATAAGAACAATATACGATACTCACTAGCATATCCGAGAAAGGTAATGTAAATATAGTAACTGACAGCAATCAGCCAAAATGTGTTTCCAACGAATCGAGAAAAGAAACCCTCGTGGTTAATTAACCCTGTATAAATATGTTATAGTTATATTATGGTGACAAAATTGGTGATCATTGTATTCTCAAATTTATCTGCACACTGCACAGACAATATAAATATATGTAACATTGAATTAAGATTTGAATAATTGGTATCATTTTTTCAATTCAATTTTGCAAACACGGCACTCACCATTGTACAAAAATAGTTGTATAAAATGTAGAATAGTCAGAGGGGGAAAAAACGCATTGAGATGAATGTCGAACGCGTATCCCCACTCAACGTCCTGAACATTATTGACTCTTAAGTAGCGGTTACTTACAAACCTAAAGATAAATGAAAATTTTTAATCATTAGTTTGAAAGATTATAGGAAGTATTTAGCAATTTCTTACATTGTTATATGAGAAAACAAGATAGATTTGTTTTCATGCTAATTCAATGTAATTCTCACCAGAATAGCGTGGCTACAATAAGCCCAGCTCCAACACAATCAACAAGGATAACGTAAAACAAGAATTTAAAAAATTGAAAAAATCCCAGTCCCAATATAACTGCGAAACCTATCGACGAGATGCACAACCAGCAACTCAGTAATACCAAAAACGCAGGATCATCTCTAGCGAATTGTGATTTAGTCTCTGTAATAGAAAAATGTTTGATATAAAATCATTTGATTCATAAATATAAAAGTCGTGTATTTATACTTGAATAAAGAAAATGATCAGATCATAGAGCCGGTTTAAATAAGTGGTCTCAAAATCTTATGTGTATATTAATGAAAAAACAAAGGTTCAAACATACGTTTTCTGCTTTGAAAATTTCTGTATACTTTTTGCGGTGCTGTAAAAAGGTACAGCATTTGCCATAGAGCAAACTCAAAGTCCATTTGCTCAAACTTTAATAGTTTCCTTAAATATTTATAGCATTTTGTTGCTGCCCCCATGCAATCCTGTCTGTAAAATATGAAATTACACATTAATTACATGCCAAGATCACTAACAGCCCAGACTCAAGTTACCTGTAAGTTACTGGCATTGGCAGCGGAGAACCAGATTTGAAAGATAATGGGGAAGTACTTCGACTTGTCGAAGGAGAGGTTGGGTACTTCATTTTTCAAGGTTTAATAGGCTTTCCTTTAAAATCGAATGAAAAAAAACAGTGAATTAATTCGCGTGGGAGGATCATCTCCGCGTAATAATAAAACGAGTATCGTGTTTCTTAATATTTAAAATTCAAAATTCTCGCGAATATATTTAAGGAAAAATCGCGGGAATAAATCATGGAATATCTTAAATTGTACGAATAAATTTATCAGCAATTACATGTGCAAAACCTTAATAACGAAGACATGAAATTGTCAAATCCTTATAGGTTAGGTTAGTTCATGTAGGAATCCTTCGAAAGTTTTCATCAAATATTCACTCGTAGTATTGTTATTTAAATCTTATTGCCATCCAGGAAAATAATACACTTCAAACTCTGTTATTAATACCATTTTTTTATTATTTTTTCAATCGCTATTATAAATGAATCGGAAACTTTCATGACACTGCAGATGACGTCAAATCTGCATACATGACATTAAGCCAGTCTTGTCCCAAACATGAGTACTACAAAACGCGACGCATCGACATAAGTTATACACTTTGATTCATCTAACTTGTCTATATCCGCACATATCTGTCCTATCTATGTTAAAAATAATCAATGGGTTGCGTCTGTCAGTATTTCGCGTGTCAACGTGTTAGAAATTGATAAAATTTCACACATTGATGGTCTCTATTATAAACGCCAAATTATAATCACAAAATTATAACTGAGGCGTTAAACATTAAATGGACAAAGATAGTGGGCGAAAAATTTCCGAAAAAAGGTTTGTATTCGCTTGTTATTATTGTTTAAATCTATATTTATAAATTTTCGCACCAAGTATGTAACCTAAGCGTGTTACAAGACATATTTTTTTTTAATAAGTCATACTATCCATCCCAGTTTCTCAAACTCTCTATCCGTCTCCGAACGTCCTTATTCTAAAATATCTGAAATCGTTAATGTGTTTTTGAAATTATAACCTAATACTAGTATTTTTTATTTTTACTGAATTCTAACCCCAAAATAGTCACGAACGTTTCTTCTTTAATCACGAGGATTTATTACGAAAACAGTGAACCTTCTTAGATACAACAAACCCTTTTATTTCTACAATTTATTTAATAAAACATTTTTTCGTCTCGTTTATTAGTATACTAAATTGATGCACAGCTTCGACATGGACGATGATTCAGACTACGTTATGATAAAGAGGATAAAAATGGAGCCAGAAGCAATATTGTCTCAAGAAGATGATATAATGGCTCAGCTTCAACAAGAAAGTTCAGATTTAGAAGTAGAGCCAAGTTTTGCATTAGAAGGTGTTACTAATGGAGACGATATAAACGAAGGAGTACTTATGCAGCATATGGATATCAGAGAGCCGTTATCAACACTGAGAAATTTGCTGGAACAAAGACTCGGCGTGGAATTAACAGACTATTCTTTCTGGCTTCAGGATGCACAAATGGTAATAAAAAGACAAAAAATTTTAAACAATTATCTAAAACTATATTTTATTCAACATTTATTTAAACATGAATGATCTCAACAGCTTGAAAGTCACAAAAATTTGGTCGACCAATGCGTCCAAGGAGAAGGTTTAGTCCAAGTAAATGTTCAAATAAAGGCTAATCACAGACGCATAAATATTGTAGATGTGTTAAAACCTGCTGAAGATTATATTGAATTAGCTGAAAACACATGTGAGCGTATTTTTTTATTTTTTTACTATATTCACTCTATAGGGTGGCCAATTTTAATCAATGTAAGCTAATATTTGCGAAATCAAGTAAGATATAGGAAAATATTTCAGGCAAAAGCTGTATGGTTTCAAGAGGGACATTTGATAATTACATGGGTTTTAAATTTTTATAGGGTTTTATAAAGCTTTTATGAGGTAACTTTTGATTTTAATATAGGAACCCAGATTACTTAGTGCAGAGTCATAATCCACACGAAACGATTCATTGCTTTTCCAAGAAATTTTTTTTTCTACAAGGACAATTTGTTATCTTTTTTTTTTGGTTGAAAGACTATTTTTTTTTTTTTAAATAAAAAACAACTTTTTCATTGAAAATATAAGATCAAGGAAAAAAATATCAAGAGTAAAAAGTTTTTTATTTTCATTAATTAATCATGGCAAGTCATTTTTAAAATTTATTAATCACTTCCAGAATGTTATTATATTATTAGCTTTGTAACGTTATAATTAACTTTATTAATTTCTGACAAGAAATTGAACTTTTAGAAAAAAAAAGTTTCCTACAAATGGAAAAAATTGGGGTTTCCATTTAAAACTCAAAAGTTACCTTATAAAAACCCCATAAAACCTCCTAACAATTCAAAACCCATAGCATTTTCAAATGTCCACCTCAAAACCATACAACTTTTGTATTTTCCTTTATCTTGCTTAATTTCGAAAATATTAGCCTGGATTGATTAAAATTAATATTTATATATTCACTTTTTGATATGTGGGAAAGATAAGATCCAAAATTATACTTAGATATGATTTTTGAGCACAAGTTAAATGATCAAATTTTATTCATCTTCCATTATACAGCAGAGCAAAGCTCAGCAGCGGCAACACCCAGCGAAGAAGGTAAACAAAATGTTATCAGATGGATGGTTGATGCGCAGTACAAAAATGAACAGGTGAGATTAATTTACTTCAAACAAACTAATAATCAATGACTTAAATAAAGCTTTAAACATTTTTCATTTGCCTCTTTAGGAACGTCTGAAAATACCAGCTGATCCAAAAGATTGGTCGCAAGCTCATGTAAGACACTGGCTGCAATGGGCTGTAAGACAGTTCAATTTAGTTTCCTTACGACTCGCAGATTGGAATATCACCGGTACACAACTATGTAATTTAACTCAACACGAATTTCAGTCAAAAGTTCCACTGGATCCTGGTAACGTTTTTTGGACGCATTTAGAGCTACTGAAGAAATGCAAATTCGTTGGTAAGTATTTAAGATATCAATTATGCGACTTACAGATTTTATCATATTTATTTTTCAAATTTGTCAATTAACACAGAGCTGTATTAAAATTTAGGATTTCTCTAGCCAATGATATGAAAATGTAGTCTTTTTTCGATGCATATTAATCATAAGATCCCTAATTTTGTATTTATAATAATTATTTTTCAGCTGTAGTTCAGAAAGATCCTCCAATATCGTCCAGCGATAATACAGATGAAGTAAAATCTGTTAAAGTGAGAAATCAGAAGTCTGGAAAAGGTCGTAATCTAAATCAGCAGCCACGATTAGTCAGTGTCCCAATGGCGAATGTTGATTCACCGCCGATAACTATTGCGACGTCAAATCGAACTGGAAGTAACGGTCAAATACAACTCTGGCAATTTTTACTGGAATTATTAACAGACAGAGAGCACAGAGGAGCGATTCAATGGCTGGGAACAGAAGGAGAGTTCAAACTGAATCAGCCTGAAGCAGTTGCTCAGCTGTGGGGTGCACGGAAAAACAAACCTTCAATGAATTACGAAAAACTGAGTAGAGCACTTCGCTATTATTACGACGGCGACATGATATCTAAAGTTCATGGAAAGAGATTTGTCTACAAATTTGTTTGCGATTTAAAACAACTTTTAGGATATTCTGCAGCTGAATTGAGTCGACTTGTAGAAGAGGGTAGAAGGTACTTTTAATGGAAACACAGTTCTGATAATCTACAGATAAAACTTGCACGTTATTAACATTCGAGTATCTGCAATAAAAAGCTAAATACAAAATGCAAGGATACGAATTTTTAAATACACTGAATTTTAAAACAGGCTATTAGTATGCTTTATATTCAAATCATCTCAGAAGTATAATCAAACGGTAGAATTTTTCTGTTTATTTACTGCCTCGTGATATTGAATTAACTCTTTAAAATTCGTTTTCAGTACTCTTTGGTTTAGTGAATCGATTTAATTCGTTCTTATTATTAACAATAATGACAGTTCACATAATTTCCAATTGTAAATAAGTTTGTAACAAATTATAGTAACATTTTTCACTATTACTTTTCATAGCAAATAAAAATATCCCCTCTCTTTCAGCTCTTCTTTCCGTTTTGTTTTCTTTTTCTTAATTCTTTAGGGAGGGTTGAGTGATTGATATAAAACTAAATCTGTTATCAGGATGTTTCAGTTGATATATGTATATATATTTTAAAGAAAGAATGGCAAACAGTGTTGTACACAATTACATAAATAAAAACTAACGAGCTTTTTGTCGGGACACTATAATCTTAAGTACGTACTTGTATACAGATTACTTGTTAAATATTAATTCTATAATAATCATATTAATTGTAACATAAGTGATTTATCATAATAATAGATTGTGAAATTTAAAACGTTAAGGCTCGGCAGTAAAAACTCTGTATTTTTTATATCAACGAGATCCATACTAGATGTATAATGTAAAGTTCTACCAAATAGTTTAAGATTAAATAATACCAATTATTTTTATTAATTATACAATATATAGATAGGTATATATATATACATATACCTATAAAAGAAAAAAGAAGTTGTATAACTAAGGTTTCTGAAAATATTTAAAAATAAAAAAAAAAATTAAAAATAAACAAAACAAACTAACGGTCAGTTTCTCATCGAAATGTTTTTTTTTTTCTATTATTCTCAAAAATGAACTGCTTCTCAACTTTTGTTTTTCTTTTTTCTTTTTCAAGTATTTCAAAATAAGCAATTATTTCATATTGTATAAGAAAAAGTCGGCAAATTAAGAAAAAACAAAAGAAAGGTAAAAAAATAAACAAAAATTACTTTATACAATAATTTCTCGCGTGACAAATCGCAAACTGACAGACAGATTACTAATTGGCAAAGGCAGCACTCATCGCCAATACCAGAGAATCTAGCCTGTGAGATATCGGATGCGACGTCACAAGTTAGGGTCTCAGGGAATCGGCGACGCGGCAGGCTACACACGCCCGCCCGCCATGCCTTCCGATTTTTCTTACTTCATGTATCCTTATTTTTTCCTTTTTTTCTTTTTTCCATCATTCCTTCTTATCATTTCCTTCGTGTCTCTATTCCATCCTCTGTTCACGTTTTGTGAGATCGTGCGGATCACGAGGATTGATGATGATGATGATCCAACGTCGGGGCGCCGACGACCGGGAAAGTTAGCAAGCTGTACAGTGGACTTCGTATCGTCGAATTTTCATTCCCTACTATACAACCTACTACCTCACCCAGGCGCCGCCGCAAGAATTTTTAAATATTCGATTTTTTTATTTTTTTTTTTTGGCTTTTTTTAGATTTTGAAACAGTACGTCCGTAAAGTTTGGGACTCATAGGAGTCAGGCGACGAGTTTAATTATCTATTATTTCATAATATCCCAACCCGTAAAGTTCTTTCGTTTTCTTCTGTTTTTTTTATTTCTTTCTATCTTTTTTTAACTTCACCTCTTTGACGTTACATGAAGTTACAAAGAAAATAAAAGAATTTTTTCTTGAGGTAATTTTTGTTTTTTCTTTCTTTTTACGTCGCTTGTCCCCCGCTCACAGCCTGTCTACGACACGAACGAATTCCTTGAATAATGTGAAAATACTTAGATAACATTTATTTTTCACAGCATCTTTATAGCAAGACTTTTATAGATTTTATAAAAAGAAGAAACTATGCGGGATGAGATTGTATAAATAAAATTTTAACATATCTTATTTTCACGATAAATATTTAGCTAATATTTCTTCAAAAATAAACTAATTTTTTATTGTAATTTATTAATTTATTTCAATATTGAAGTGGATGAGTTTCTTCGACGACATTTCTCGCGAATAAATAAGATGAAAGAAAAATGAAACGTTTTTTACACTCTATAAATAACAATGAAACTTGAATATGAAAAAAGAAAACCCACATTCAAAGTAAAATTCGTTCGCGTTTGTTTCAGACGTTTTATTTATTTTTATTTTTTCTCCCAAATGTAGTTTTTCTTTGAAATATAAATAATCTGTATAAAATCGACAGAAAACAGTAGCCTAAATAACGTTAGATGGTTGGATCTATGCTGATGTGGTTGTTATACTTTTCTCGAGTCGAGGAGTCGAATAGTCCGAGCGTTGCATATCATCAAATCGACGGCCTGACTACATGTACCGGTAGATAGGAGCTTGCGGTGTGCAAATTAAATAGCCCACAAGTTCGGATCTACGGGTTAGTGTCATCAAGTAACTGTTGAACCGTTGGAACAGGCATTTTTCTTTCTTCACTCGAAGAAGACACATCGGCGTTGGTACACAGCCTATGAGACCTTTGTATTTTTTCCAAATCGTCTTGTCTCGTACGAATGGGCGAAAGAAAATCCTGTAACAGAATTACGTAAAGAATTTAATCTATATATCAACATAATATTCAGGTAAATAGCTTCTTTTTTTATTATTCATCTATAAAAAATTTTATGCCAATTTATTACGTAGATGAAATAAACCGAAATTCATTCAATAATGGAGAATTTCTTTCGTTTATTTTTTTTATGTGACAATAAATCAATATGGTACATTTTTGGTATTTTTGCCGACAGGTATACTTCGAATTTTGCGCTATAAGCGAAGATTGTGCCAGCAGTCAAGGGAGGGTATATTACATCAAGGGCAAGAAAAATCTACGAAGTATAAACAGAAATATATAAGCAATGAAAAAGAATTGAAAAAATGTGTGGCAGAGGTAGAAGAAGGGTTCCCGGCCCCCGGGTAGCTCATTCTCGTTGGTTTCTCTTTTGTAGACAGTTTAATGGTCCCTGCAGAACGCAGCTATCTTCTCAGCTCGGGGAGAACCGGATAAAAGTAGGGTCTATTTCAAATTATGTCCATTTATCTCTGCGGAGGGCATTAAAAATTCTCTCCTCACACCCCGACCTGCTCGTATCTACAGGATCTTTAGAACCGTTGAAAAAAAAAATTCTTTAAATTACCCGAGTATCAAGAATCTAAACGTTAAATAATCATCTGCGGGGATGTATATACTTATAATACATACACCTATGCATCAGTAAGAAGAGAAAAAAAGAAGAAATATTATATAAAAAAAAAGCTCAATGAGTCGTTACGTTATATCGTTCGAGGTACATGGCAAAAATTGTTATACTTGTCTTTTAAGGAGGTTAGCTAGTCAAAAATCAATACTTTTTGTTAAATTTATCAGGGGATAGTCCAGACATTGGGTATTCGTATGATTATTATATTTGTGATCTGAGGATGTCCCTAAAACTTCAATTAAAAAAACAAAAAAAATACCAAAATTATGAACAAACGGTAAGATATCGATTTTTCATTTCAAATCGCTTTCAAATAGTGAAACATCTAGTAGATTGGTTCGATTTCACTCTACGATGGTTTTTTTATGTTCAGAAAAATATTCTCCACAATACCACTGAGTCACTTTTTTTCATCGTGTTGGTGACGTTGAATATTCAATTTTACAAGATTGAACTCCAGTCGATTCCGATTAACAAATAACGATATAGAATTACCTATTGACAAAAACAAATAATTTGTTACAGTGAATTTGTGAAAAATACTTGTCTCAACAAAATAAAGCCATCGAAGAGTGAAATCGAACCAATCTACTAGATTTTTCACTATTTGAAAGCGATTTAAAATGAAAAATCGATATCTTACCGATTGTTCATAATTTTGGGATTTTTTTTTTTTTTTTATTTTCTAATTGAATTTTTAGGAACATCCTCAGATCACAAATATAATAATCATACGAATACCCAATGTCTTGACTGTCCTCTAATAAATTCAACAAAAGGTATTGATTTTTGACTAGCCAACCTCCTTAAATTACAAACCTGGACGCGGATAACATATTGAGCGAGTATCCGAAATAGCAGATTGTGTTTAAATATAAATACGACGTATAATAGCGGTTGCAGTGATCAGAGTTATAAAGATAAACCTCTAAAGTTTATAGCGTCTCATTTCAAGATATATGTCGACACCTTTTTGGTACTGGCAAAACGCGACGAGAGGCTTAACAAGAGGTCCGAAGAGAGTTTATTATACACTGAATGGCAGCATCGAATAAATAATAAGGAACGTATATTTCGACTATATAATAATGTATTTTAAATGGATCGTCAAACGTTTACTGCAGTTACATTATGAGAGTTATTAGTCGGATGAAAAACAAGGTAAACAGTTTAGGATTAATTAGAATTCATGGGGATCATTTGGAAATTGAGAGAATTTTTGACGGGAAAACAAGTGAACCCAAAAAACAAAAAGATGTCTTCGAAGAGAGTGAATATATGGAAGAGTAAATATGCTACATTGTCAACTTGATCTCGTCTCTACTATCAGACTTACACCGGACGTGCACATATATTTACTTTTGTCTGTTTACGCGTTGTTTAGAGATAAACAAATAGTCTATACATATGTATACGTATACTGTTATACATACACTTGCGACTATAATTTTTACCTAAAATTAATTGAAATTATACCCCTTTGTCAGTGTTTGATCGATTTTATATCTTCAAAACCTCATAATGCATCTACATTTCAACCGGATTTGATTAAATATTGCCCATTCCTAAATGTAATGTAATATGTCATGATACCATTTGATTACTATTATTATTATTATTATTATTTTTATGTGGATAAAAATTCATATAAAACTGTATAATATATATCTTTTGTGATATTATCCGTTTGAACGTTGAAAATCGGTGACGTGATAATTTTGAAAAATATACCCAAATTGAAGTAACATTTAGCATGAAGTTATCACCTTCTTCAAACATCGCATGTCCACCATATAAATAAGATGGCATAAAATATGTATATATCCTATAGGATAATTTAACTCATGAAAAAAAAAGCACTCTCACAAGTGTCTCTATCTCTCTTCAAGGATGTATGTAAACCATGCGCAAGCTTCTCTCGGTATAATATCCATATATAAATATACATATACATATATAGGTACATACATGACATGACATGTAGATATGCGCTTATATATTCGAACGAATATATTTTCTATTCGGTATAAGATATCGACTATGACAAAATCTAATATATACCTATATACCTATAATAGAACCAAAAACAGATTTGCGACGTGAATATAAAGTCACTAAATTTAACCGATTCAAACTACAAAGGAGGATAGATATACTGTACGTCCCTACGCGTATATATACATGACATGAATGCATTTCATTCATCCGTAAGCCAGTAACGCTACTATACCCATACTCACGCATATAAACGCATATAGAATTAATCGTTTCTATTTCTGGATACCTATATAATACTCTACTGTACGGTATAGATACGTTAAATAATATATATATATACATACCCGCATAGACAAATTATATCATAGTTTTACTAAAAGAAAAAAAAGAAAAAAAATCTCACATACATTGAATATCCATGTCCAATAGTCTATATAAGTGTATACGTATATTTATACTACACGTGACCGATCTGGTTTATAATTAATTAACGTGGCTACAATATAACTGACGTATATTTTAATCAACAGTATTATGACTTAATAAGTTTTCTGATTTTCGTTATTAAGCGAGAAATTTTTTTTATTTCCAAAGTCTTAAAATCGTTGTTCGCAGATTTATCCAATGTATATATAATATCCTGAGATATATGGATAATAGTATATAACACACAATTTCATCCCAAAACCAAATAATGGTATATTATACCCCCCTTAGGAAGATATATATTATATATATCCTCGTATGAATCCCACAATCACCCAAAGGACTACATCCCACAATTGCCGGTAGTCAAAGGGTCCTTTCTTCTCCTCCTCCTCCTCACGCTCTTTCTCGCCCTTACTCTCTCTCTCTCTCTCTCTCTGTCTTTTCGTCTGTCTGTCCGTCTCACGGTATACATATACATATGCGTACGTATCCCCAGTCATGATGATCGCGTATATAAAACGAGCGAGTGAGCACGCGCGTCTGCATACATGTATATCTACATGTATATATGCCTATATACATCCTGAGTATAAGTATATTATATATACATATAACAGTAAGAAACCAATATTGTTATATGTTATAGGTATGTATAGATATATATACCAGGTTAATACTACATCTCGTAGTTATATATATATATATGTAATACGGTATATGTATGTCTCTTTTTTAGAATGCTGAATTCTAGGCCACTTAGCTCTTGCAACTATGAGTGAGATAGTTGTAATACGTATGGATGTTATAAATAGAGAAAAAAAGAAAGATAGGAAAAAAAATAAATAAAATAAAATAAGTCTATATGTATATAAGAAACGGCGTAACTCCATGGTTCTGGCAAGCATTATAAGCTTTGTCGTCTTATCTATAACGAAACATTCCGTTCGTCTCGCGGAGGTCGTACTTTGAGGAGATTTTTGCTCCCGCCTGCCTGTGCACCAGTACGAGAGGAAGGGAGCTTCGTATTCGGTGGGCGTAGGACTGGAGGGTCCAAGGGGAGGGGAAGTTCTATTGGGAGGGGGAATTTTGTGGCAGGGGGAGGGGGTGGGTTGAGAAGGGAAACGCGGTGAAGAGAGAAAGGAAGCCCCCCCGCGCTGCCCTCCAAACCCCCTCAACCACTCGCTGCGACGACAGCGGGAAGAGAAGAGTAGAGAAGAGAAGAGAGTAGAGTAGAGTGGAGTTAGAGGAGAGGAGAGTAGAGTAGAGAACCGCTTGTAATCGCAGGGGCGTTGGATTAGGGGGACTACGAGGTCCGAGTTCCTCGCTACGGAGTGGGGAGCACAAAACTACCGCCATATTATATTTAGCGAGCCCGCCGTGTGAATGAACTGCGTAACAGGGACGCACTTGGCAGGGAGTTAAGGGGGGGAGGACAAATCGGAGGGTGGGAGGGGGGGTATTCCCCACGGACTGACGCGCTAGAAAGATCCACCGTGTTACGTTTGGCAGTCAGATATATCAAGACTTTGAACATGCACTTATAATTGTTATAAATTTACAAACATTTATCGTCTAGGTACTCCATTTTTTCATTTTTCTTTTTTGTTTTTCTGTCATTTTAATACAATAACGTTTACCATATAATCGATTGATATATTATTACAATGATTGTATGAATTTAACGCTTCGTATTATAGAAATCTCACATCTACTCACACTGTAAAAAAGGTGAGAAGCTATATCGACTATCGAATATATGTTATTTTGAGTTAGGTTAGATATATATCATATAACATATTATTTTGAAGAATTCTTTGGATTTATATAACACGCACGTGTGAGTGCGTAGACGCAGGTATACAAGAAGCCGATATGTTATACGATGAATGTTTCTATCATGTAGGGCATACTAAATTAAAATTCTAAAATTGTTTTAATGACAAGAGTATACGACGCGTGGACGTTATACACACAACTATACTATACGGTGTATGAGTAAAGAGATACTTTACTCCGTTACTTTTATGTTATCACTTAAATTATTCTGGTATACTATTACCTCTATTAGCGTTGTTAAGATAGGTATATATCAATGTGAATTTTTTAAATTAAGTTACCTCACTGGAGTACTACTTATTCCATATATTTGTATACCTACATAATTTTTCAACGTTATTTCGATAGTAGTTAAGTAGGATTCGTACAATTTCACTATCTTATTATATCGTATTATATATTTTTATGGTATCCAATATCTGTTTTGCATACAAAAAAAAAAAATCAAAAACAATAAATTCGAGTGAGGTTGTAATATCTTATACATATTCGTTCCAAGATTTTAATCGATATGATGCTGGGATTCTGAAAAGGATTTTTTTGTTTTGGTATCCAATATGTGTAGATTCTTCAAAACCGTGACGGTTTATTCCTATTCCTATATACTGTATACCCATAGATTTCTGTATCGGTAAACAAGAGCGTAAGATTTTCAGCGAAAAACCAATTCAAGTAATTTACCTATATTCCAATTTCTGACCCACGTGATCCTATACCCGTTATGTATGCATAACATACCTACTATGAACGTATATCTTATACGATGATTAATCGCCCCTATAGATACAATATCCTCAAATGAATAGAACCTCATATCTTATCGAAAGTAAATGAATATTCAAATTGTTTTAATAAAATAGAGCAATAGTTATATTAACGTATAACGTGTATAGTTATATTTTCTGTAATATATAACAGACAATACTTTGGCAGAATGAAGGTACCCAAAGAAAAACCATAAATACAGTTTTTTTGTTTTTTATCATCAGATAATTTCTTCTTGTTTTTAGTGTTCTGTTTCTTTAGATATCCCATTTTGCCCCGGTATTCCATTTATAATAGCTAATTTACGTATTGAAATTTAATATAGTATGGAAGAGTTAAGCGGAATAAAAGGAAATAATAGTTGAATTCTGAATTTTATACCCCATGCAGTATTCAGAAGCGAGTTTCTGAAGCAGTGTGGCAGTTGTAACAGTGCAGGCTGCAACAAAACTCGGAAATTTTTACAGGAGAGAGGTAGGGAGAGACGGAAACAGGAGGAATGAAAGAGAGGAGAGAAGAGAAAAGAGGAGAGAGTCAGATACTGGATGGAGAAACTCGTCCCCATAGCAACACGCGAAGTAAACTCGTGCTGCATCATGGGCTTGGTGCAACACGAAACTGTCCATAGGCTTTGCATTATGATATTATCTGATACTGTGAGGAATCCTTTGCACAATTCGTATGTTAAAATACTTTATTGTATGGAGACATGTACTTGGCGAATGTTTTTCCACCCAGAGTGCTTTTGGGGGGGATTATCTGATACTATGAGCAGTCCTTCGCACAATTCGTACGTTAATATCATTCTAATTATGAAACTCAAGCTGTTACTTCGAACTACACATCGTTATAATAGAAACGAAATGTTTATTAGGGGCCTACGTACAGATGACTTTACGAAAATTGTAGAATAATTTGTATTATAAGAAAGTACCAACTGATTTAGAAAAAGCTACGTGAATCTCTTCAAATTATGTCTAGAAATAAATACAGAGAAATCAAAGTAAGGAAGTTAAAATTTGTGACGCCTGTACGTAGGACCTCTTTGAAAGTTCAGTATTTGAAAGTATTTGAAGTATAAGAAAAATCCTATTTCTGGCTCTTTTTTAGATGTGATTTTAAAAGATTCTTCATGTAGCCATTTTGGAGTTAGAAACTTTATTCCCATAGTAGAAATTATTTTGCAATTTTGGTTGATTTATTTGGATTATACTTATGCTATACTAATTAAGAAAGGTATACGTATATACGATTATTATATTATACCTTTAAATATAGCTAAAAACGAAAATCGAAATTCCTTGTCAAGAAAGAAAAATGGCTACCGCAGCTCTTGTTTATATATTACCGGAAAATGGAGTTGTTTTCTATTTTCGATAAAAATCAGCTGCTAATATAAACTTTGAATTTGTTGATTTATATGATCAACTCTAAATTACATAATATCCGGATGTCTCTATATACAATCATTTAGATTTTGGAATTGAAGTCTAAGGTGTAATAAGTTCGAATGGAGAAATGGCTTGCTCCAAATTTTGTGGAACGAAACTTGTGCAATTCTTCACAAATGTGAAAAACCTGCAGTATTTCAAAATAGTATAAAATTCGCTCTTCAACGGTGAAATGTCATACTTTTTTGGAGTAGGATTTCGAATGGCATACAATATTTACTGTTATGTATATACATCAAGGATTGAACTTTTACTCCAAAAAATTTATAGAGTATATTTTTCTATTTTATTTTATTGTAGCAGAGTACCTGTGAACTTTGTTGAACGAAGCGTTATAATCAGTGATGATGAATCATCGGAAATGTTAAGAAATTTTTTCAAATTCATCAAACGATGTGTATAAAATCTTTTTAATTATAAATATTAATTCTGTTGAATATAATTCAGTTTGTTACAAAAAAAAAAAAGAAAATTAACACACATAAGAATTAATTCAATAAGATTAACGCCACAATATATATAATTATTATCAAAAAAGATCTGCAGCGCGGATCTTTGAACCGCAATTCTCTGCATTTATCAACCATATTAACTTCCAGTATTATAATTTTTTTAAAACAACTGGGCATTTGTATATCTTCCGAATTGTAAAAAATAAATAAATGAAATTAATGTATGTGAGAATTAGCGTTTCCGCGGAGATTATAATGCGAATTGTATGATGATTAAGAAACTTAATTTATGGATAATTCGAACAGCTGACATGTCTCAACGAAATGCACAAAGAGAAATAGATACGTAAGGTTTTTCTTCATGTATATAAATTATTTTTTCTTAGGCAGTTTTAGGCGAGTTTATTGGGTGTATTACACGACTATTAATAAATCGTTATATTTGGTGTAGCGTGATAAAGACACGTTTCTTTTATTTTAACTAGATTACGAATTACCGATTTTACTATCTCGTATATCTGTTGATTTCGTAACACAGTACATCACTAGATATTATATACATTATCAGCGTGACGAAGCCAGGTTTTAGCACATTAGAGCAGCTAATGTCATGCGGACCGATTCTCTGTACATATAAAATTGAATTGAATAATTGATCAGCAACTGCAGAGCCCAAAGTTCTTAATTTAATTTATAGAACAACGATTATTTGTACATATAATATATTATGTAAGAATAATTAGAAAGTCTGGTGTAATTACATGATTGTGAACGCGTTCATAAAATTTTATTTATATACTTATATATATATATACCTGTATCAGTTTTTTCGTATAAAATTAAGAAGCCGGTATCAAGAAATTTATAGTTGGCACAGTATAATATTTCTCACTCTGTGAAAATCGTGCAACGAGATTTACTGCACATATATGTATACGAATATATAGTAAAATGCAATTCTGTAGTAAATTTCACTGAAATTGTTCCAAACAATTATCGAGCTATGTTATAATTAAATTTCAAACTGCTATCCCTCGCACTGCACATTGATTTAGCAAATTGTTCGTCGTGCAGCATCGCGAAGTATACCTACAAACGAAACAAATTTGAGAGGAAATTGCACGGAACGGTCATCGAGATGTTATGGTATTTTTTTAAAGACAGATTTTTCTCTTTCCTTCGGATATACCTTTTGACCGATTTGTCCCAAGTTTAATATACGAGCTATAAAAATGATTGAGAGATATTTGAGTGGAAAATTTCGTTAAAATCGGTCTATACTCTGCACGTTCGAAAGTTATTCGACGATGTATATATATATATAGTAAATGAACGAACGACTATGTATAACGTGAATAATTTATAAGTGTCCCACTTTCTTAGAACAGTATAAAAATAAATAGATCACTATCATAATCGTCGTGACATTAAAGATCTCAATCTTGTATGACAGGTTGCATAAATTAGATAGTGATTTTCTTGTCGCCGATAAGGATAATAGTACGTATACATATAATATACGGATAAAAATCAGAGGAGAGATAAAAATGAATACTATACTTATTACAATGTACCTACCGAGAAACGGTAATGATTACCAGATATTATACTTAGAAAAAAGCGCATATAATGGACGCCTAAGTAATGATTTTATCGATAATTATATCTTCCTTATAGTCGTATACTACGAACGTACGTAGTTTTTTTATTTACGACAAAATTTCTATAGATAAAATGAGACATTTAATATCACAATAGAATTTAGTAGTAACTATGATGAGCAGACGTACCTCGTTGGAAGGAAAATACAAAAAATAAATAAAATAAAAAATAAAAATGGTCGATAAAACTTAGTAGAATATGATTCGGCCCACGTATAATAATCTACATTCTGCATACATATGGGGCATTCCAGCTATAACCGAGCGGCCATTGCCTAGACATTTTTTTTTTTTTTTTGTGATACCAATTTTTTTTCAGCCACTTTTCGACAAAAAAAGACATGCGTATTCCTCAAAAAAAATTATTTGTCATCCGGTTCTAGTTTATGACCTTTCAAAGCAGAAAAAAATTATTTTCGACTAGAGTGTATCCTCCGATTTTTCTCAAATAAATTCACTGGAAAGTACATTAAAATGCGCATCTTTTCGGGGCTATCTCATCGTGGAGAAATGATTTTTCGATTTTTTCTATTTGAATGAAACTATGAAAAATGTATTTTTATTCGTAAAAAAAGGCGTAAGTACTGCTAACTGCTAACTACTGTTCGGATATGAATTTTTTGCAAATGGTGGATGTTTTTCCATTCTTCAGTTATTATTTTGATTGTTGAATTTATGGCAAGGGCTATACAATTACCGATAAGAAAGCTTATTTACTCCTTTTTTACGAATTAAACACATTTTTCACAGTTTCATCCAAATAGAAAAAATGGGAAAATCATTTCTCCACGATGAGATAGCCACCAAAAGATGCGGTTTTTAATGTACTTTTTAGTGAATTTATTTGAGAAAAATCGGAGGATACACTCTAGTCGAAAATTATTTTTTTCTGCTTTGAAAGGTTATAAACTGGAATCGGATGACGAATAATTTTTTTTGAGGAATACGCATGTCTTTTTTTTGTCGAAAAGTACCTGAGAAAAAATTGGCATCACAAAAAAAAATGTCGAGGTAATGGCCGCTCGATTGTAGCTGGAATGCCCCATATATAGGTATGAATGAAAATTGAATTATGTCTGACGTATATAACTCGTTCATTTCGGATTTAGGTATATATGTATAGATATCCTCGCGTTTAATTTTTGGTATAAAAGAATAAGGGATATCAAGTCAAGTGTTATAATTGCAAGTGGGGAAGAAGAGAGATTCGATAAAGAGAAAAAGAAAAAAAAAAAATAAATGAAAATCCCCCTGTGTAATATAGGTAGGTACATAC
This sequence comes from Macrophya annulata, assembly GCA_963924015.1. Lineage (NCBI taxonomy): Eukaryota > Metazoa > Arthropoda > Insecta > Hymenoptera > Tenthredinidae > Macrophya > Macrophya annulata. Next base: position 34,329,287 of record OZ001258.1, on the reverse strand, counting down.
GCAGAATCTTGCCTCAATCGTTATATGAACGGTTTGATCCAATTTTCTTCCCCGTTCGTAAATTATAGTTATACTATATACCGAATCAAAATTACATTACATGAACCGTGTAGTATAGTACGTCATGACCCGTGGAACACGATCACCATACTGCAGCATCACAATCCGGTATGTATATATGTGTATATATATATACATACATATATATATATATATATATATATATATATATATATATATATATATATATATATATATATATATATATATATATATATATATATATATATATATATATATATATATATATATATATATATATATATATATATATATATATATATATATATATATATATATATATATATATATATATATATATATATATATGTGTACGGGTATATATGTATATAATACGTTGGTAGGTATATATATATATATATATATATATATATAGAAGAAATGAAATTTGACGAACTGCAGCAGGAATCCCCGCAGACCTGAAGAGACGCCACGTTGAAACTCTGGAGCTACAACAAGAACGAGGCACAGCAAAACTCTACCCCCGAGGCAAGAACCGGTAAAACACCATTTTTTTGCCGATTTTTCACAACGCTTCACCATATTATACGATATATACACACTTCCCTACGATGAACGAGAAGCTTTGCTACCATGGCATAAGGGTGCGCTCACACCTCGTATAATAATAAATAATTATTTTCATTAAAAAAATAAAGAAAGTGTTGATCAAAGAAAAAATTTTATCAGTATTGCATTCAATTTTTTTAAATTTTTTTATTTTTAAACAATATCGACCATAATTTTTTCTAAATTAATATAAAACAAAAAGTATGCGTTCGTTTGCGAGATCGTTAACTTTTCAAATATGGCGTCGAATCGGTTAATTCAGTAAAATTTCCTTTTTCGTTATTCTCTTCAATTTTGTCTGTAGATTTTTTATTTTTAAATTTTTTCTCATTTTTTTTTCTTAATTTTTTTTATGGCCGCGTTTTGTCCTGAAAAGCATGTATAGTAATTACGCTGATCGTTTCATTCCTCGGTTTAGTTTCTCCACGTGGTTTACCGTCCGCCATTTTTTATCGCTAGACTTAACCAAGGTCCCCTTTGTGAGGGTCTGACAGCCGTTCAGCCGTCAGTGAAGCGCAGTGCTCTAGGGTCTAGACCTCCAGACAAAGTGACGCACTCGCGCAAGTTGCGCCTGCGTCCTATTTAGTGTGGGTTCCGTATAGCGCAAGGGTCGCCCGTCCGGGTTCTATGCACCGCCCCGCTGCAGTTGCATCTCGATTCTAGCATGGCGGAACTCTTACTTAACGCTTTTCCATGGGAACTTCCTAACCCCCATGGGCTCAAATCAACCTCGACTCTTTTGACCCTATCCCCGCCCACCTTATACCACGGTCTACCAATGAATGACCGCGTCTATACTCTAGGAGAGGTATAGAGACTCGTTGCTGATTATAACTCGTTGTTATAATACTGCATCAGGCAGCTGGTTCATTATTTACATCATATATTACAGCAGCTTCAAGATCCATATACGTCAAGACAATTTAATGCGGCATATGATTGTCAAAAATTTCACCTCACGTACCTCCATCTTTATTAGACATTTGTTAACGCAAGAAAATCGAAAACAGATATTAACATCATCGACGAATTTTCTAATAATATTATTATACGTAGGATATATTTGTCTTTCTCTTTCAACGATATTCCTTGTCTTAAGGTCAAAGAACAAGCGAGATAGAAGGAAAGAAAGAAAGAGAGAGAGAGAGAGAGAGAGAGAGAGAGAGAGAGAGAGAGAGAGAGAGAGAATAGATTTATCGCAATAAACTCTATTTTTCATAAACTATGAGTCATAAACTGCGAGCATGTCAGACTGCATTTTTTTTTTTATTATAAAACGTTTTCATAAAATATAAATATAGTTTGTTTTTAATTTAGAACTCTCTAAGTTATTTTTAATGAAAATTGCGACCTTCCGGACCAATATACCTTACCTCCCTTACCTCAAGTCTTAAGTCTTGAGTCTTGTGTCTTGAGTCTCAAGTTTTAAGTCTTAAATTTTAAAGCTTGAGTATTAGGTCTTAAGACTTGAGACTTAGACACAAGTATTCGTTTCAGACGTGTGTACCCACCCACACTCACTTTTTTTCTCACACACACCTACATAAGGTTGCTTAAAACGCAATTTCATTTTCAGAAATCGAGTATGTAAGTATAATAATGTATAATTTTAGATAATATGGTATCGTACCTAGGCAGTGTGTTTAGAGATGATGCTAGGATTAATATCAGCTGATGAATGTATCAGGTATACCAATATATATATATATATATATTCAACCAAAAAAAAGCTAAATTTTCGAATAACTTATACGATTAACTACCCACAACCCACTCCTAATTCGGGACACAGGGAGATAATTGATAATTGAATAATTCGTCGCATAGATACATCACGTAATATACAAATAATACATCAAGTATATAACAGGATATGTTTGATAGTAGGCACGAATATATATTATGTAGACAAGAATTATATTACAGGGATATTTATTACGTAAAAATACTAATGATTAATTTTTATTTTTTCACGCTTCTTTCGAAAATATGTATATATATACATATATACATCGGTTATTTGGTAGGTTCGATTAAATATTTTATGAACAATGGGAAAGTTCGAACAAAAAAAAAAATTTGAACGGTATTATTATTATTCACAGTTATTCACGGATCACAATATATATATATATAACAATAATGATTAATTTTAACTATGGTGATTATACCGTGTTGGAAATTTTTGATACAAAAATTGTACACAGAACAGAGTTGAATATCGTAACAATATTACCAAAAATAAATATCGTATTCGATTTGAACCGAAGTTTAAATTAATCTTATGTACAGTAAACTTGCTAATCATTGGCGAAACTTGGGCTCGATCGTACATCAGTTGAAAAATTTTCACTGCTTATTTTTATTACAATTTATTTTGTACCTCTATACTTTTGTACAAAAGAAGAAAAGTAAGAAAAAAAAAAAAAAATATGTTGGATCCTTTATAGATATCAGCTATGAAAAAATTTTTACCTGAATTAATTTTTGAAAAATGTTGTTTCTGAACACATTTCTTTTATTTATTATATCCCTGACTATAGAAAGTAGCTGTTCACTTGAAGGGATGTGGTCAGTAGTTAAAAAGGTGGCAGTGAAAAGAAAAGATAAAACGGAAAAAAGGGGGGTGAAAAAAAAAAAAAAAAAAAAAAAAAAAAAACTATCTATACTTGATTTAATTTTCATATCCGGTTTGGTTCAACGCGATAGCGCAAAACTGACCTAGACCACGGGCGTCAAACAGGAGGTAGTAGGCTGGGCTGGGCTGCGTTAAGCAGTGCAGAATTACCTACTATATACATACCTATATACGTACATACATACATATACCTACTTACTCGGAGCTTATACTCGCATGCACGCGAGCTGTTCATAGGTATATACGCCGGCCGAGAGACAGTCGTTGCACAACTTGGGGTATTGATCTTGGGCCCGGAACTAGTTTCCGTTTTCGTCATTTTAACCTAACACAACCCAACCCGACCAGAGCAACTCTCTTGCCTCTGCTACTGATGTTACATTTGCTCAAAAATCCGTACTTCATGTTATAAATATACATGTATACTTAGGTAAATTTATACATATACAGCAATTACTATATGTAGATCTATGTAGGTATATATAACGTTGAATCAGATTGTCTGTAATCGTGTGACAATAATCCTGAACGTTTTAGTCTTCGTATAGAGGTAAAATAAAATTAAATGAAACGTCATGTGCATGATTCAATTTGCTTTATTTGTACTTTTAATTTACTCTTTACTTTCATCATTTCTGCATTTCTGATTTAGTCACTCGGCAAAAGTTGGAACTATCTTAAATTTACGGTTTTAAATCCCGTTCAAAAAACATCATGCCAATCTATTTTGACATCCGCGATATTTAAATCTCCATTTTGAAGATACTGATGTTTTGACTTCTGAATTTATTCGCGATTTGACGTCAACGCGCGAAGTGACTGAACCGAATAGACAAGCTATAATGTTTAATGGCGGGGTCCCAGTGGCTGACTATTTTCTTTGGACCAAAACTAAAACGAGTTTACACTCTCGCAAATTACACGTGCCTATGCTCAACAAAACAGTACAATCCGGGTTCAATTGTTTGTCGGCTACTGCGTCGAAAAAATTTAAAGCCAAATATTATTCGACTCGTATAGAAACAGTCTATTAAATTAATTAATCCAGTATTATTTCCTAAAGCATTTATGAATGATCTTTGCTGGATTTAAACAGAAAGTTCTTCCACATTTATCAGACGATCTGCAATCCAGTATACATATTGGTATTATATAAAAAAAAAAATAAAAAATTAAATACGGGCAGGGTTTGATTTTCGAAACCTGATAGTTCCGAACCGTCAAACTTACCATTTTATTTAAGGCGATTACGAATTTTCCGGAATATTAAAGTTCAGAATATTAAAATTGAAAAAGATCGGAATGCAGACAGCTCAAAACTCAGAAAGCCCAAAGACTCAGAAAGTCTAAAAATTCGAAAATTTATTAGGGAGAGCACGACCCTTCATGCGTGAATTTCACGTTTCCGAGTTTTGGTCTATCAGATTCTTAGTTTTCGGAATTTCAAACTTTCCATGTTTTTCGAATCGACTCTGTATAGACTTTCGGGGAAATACCCTTTCTAAGAATTGCGAGTCAGTGATATTAAGATTCCGAATTTTTGAACTTTGGAAATTCGAAACTTCAACTCAACCCCTCAACCCCTCCCCCCCCCACCCCCAAAAAAAAAAAAAAAAACAATAAAAGAATAAAAAATGAAAGGGTGGAAGAAACATTGGCGATTTGCAATGCTCATTGTGATTATTTGGTATAGTAAAAACATACAAGCACATGAAATCTTTGGCTTGATCTTTTTACCTCGTTACACAGTTTTCTCGCGTTCGTATCTAGGGGCGCCAGACTAGCGCCGGTGCCAACGACTTTGGGGTTGAGGTCGTTGCCTCCTCCGTCCGCCGGACCGATTGTCGTTTGTTTCTACTCTCTTATACGCGTGTACTTTCGAGTTCAACTCTCTCTTACTCTCTCTCCTTCTCTTTTAGAATGAGAAGAATCAGTGCGATCTGATAATCTATTTTCTGTTCTCTTTATTTGTTTGTTTGTTTTTATTTATTTATTTTTTTTTTATTTCATTTACTTTGATTACAATTATATTTCTTACCATATACAGATAAGAATTTTCCACTACACGTTAGGTAGAAAATTCTCGATTATTGATTCACAAAATTCCAAACAATTTAACTTCAGGTATTTGTTTTTTTTTTTTTTTTTATTTGTTAAAACAGAGAAAAACGAAAAAAATGTCAATAAAGAATTGTGTATAGAAAAGATAAAAAAAAAAAATTAAATAAATATATAAATAAATAAATAAAAATAAAAAATTAATCAAACATGAAAGCATGAGATATAGCACGAAATGAAACACGCAAGACCAAAAAATACGATTAATAATAAATGTTGTACTATAGGTGGTCAGTAGATACGAGGGAAAGTAACAGCGCAGAATAATTGTTGCAATATTATATGTATAACAATTTATGTATCACGCCAATAAACACATACATGTGTATGAGGAGGTATATATGAAGATACGAGAAAAAAAAAATTAATAAATAACAAAAAACAGCGAACTATATTATTCTCTACGTATATACAATACAATATTTTCTTTTTATTTTTTTATCTATAACATTATTTGCGGGGTGATAATATAAAGTTGAGTCGCACAAAGGAAATCGCTAAACGTCGCTCTCGCACGTTGCGGAGTCATCGGAAAACGGCAAATCGTCATATATACGCGATACTTGCGAGGCTAAACTTTACGTATACGTATATGCATAACGCTACCAAGGTATCATAGCTATAAGGTATGCTTACTCTACATTTAACAACACTAATATTAAAAAAAAAAAAAAAATACGTCTACAGTTTAAATTCTACTGTTCTTCAAGAGTTTAATCCGTACGCAGTTTAATATCATATACGGTACAAAATTTTCGTTTTCTTTTTTTTTTTCTTTTTTATTTTTTAAGATGGAAATAACAAACACGTCAGAGACGGATCTATAAGGTATTGCGGGTTAGTAATACCTATATATACGTTAGCTAAGATGGGTAGAATTTGATTAAAATTTACTGAACTGCAAACAAACGAGCAAGTATAGTTATAAGGATAGATAAATCTCATCGTTTTGTATGTAACAACAAAGGATATTATAGTTTAACAATGAATAATGTATCATGGTTTTCATGGGATAAAGAATATTTACTATCCCGGCCTACTTTGGCATATCTAATAACAATAAATGTACATTATACATGTGTCCATAACAGCTCAAGCGATAATGTTGAGTAGGTATATATTTCTCGATTCTATTGTTACACATTGCTTTGAAAAAAAAAGAAAAAAAAAAAAAAAATCATATAACTATAAGAATATATGTATAACACAAAATAATATGTTTGTATGGCGATTCTTCTTTCTTTATAGTTTTCAGTATTTCGATAGTATACATATACCTATAATAATTATTGTATTAGGTTAACAAAGTTTTCAACGTTACCGTCATGTACGTAGGTATATCGTGTTGAAAATCCCTCTCGCAGTTATATAGGTACAGTGAATATTGTAACGAAGTATATATAATACATATTATTATTCCTTATGTATGTACATACAATATAAATTTCTACTACGCACACTGCAGAAAGCTCGCACTGTTTTTCGATCGAAATTATACATATGTAGTTGATTAAATAATGTTTTTTTTTTTTCTATTCTTTGTTTTTATTTTTCGTTTTTTTTTTTTTTTAGACTGCAATATACGTTTCGTTGAACATAATTTCAAGAATTTTGCTCAATTTTTCGTTTCTTTTGTTGTGGTATTTTAATTACACTGGGTATATATATGTATAGATGTCGATTTGTCCCGGAAAGAAATGGGACGAAAAATGAAAGAAAACTAAAAACTTTAATAAACTGGAAACTGATATACATGTATACTCCGTGTCGAATATGCCGCCATGTTACATCGGAAGACGAAATACACGTATATGTATATAAATGTAAAAATGTATAAAGGAAATAATCTTATTTGTGAATATATCAATTGCAAAACTCCTGTTTTATTTATTTTTTTTTTTTATTTTTGAATACTCTAGTTTGATTTCAGATTTTATTTAATGAAATACTAATTTCTAATTGAATAAATTGAAAGAAATTAAACAACGTAACCGCTGGAGTATGAACATCAATATATCATGCACTAAAATCGATATGCAACGATCACGCTCTGCGTGCAGGAAAGTGATGATTTTATATTAGACGAATATTGAAAATCGTAGGCACATGAGTATATGGATATGAGTGTTTTGATTAATATATAGAAAAGATCGAAATGTATCAGAATTACCGAGGGATAAATAAAAAAGTATTAAACGGCTGCAGAACTAAAAAAGCCGAGAAACGTTCAACAATACGGACATTTTGGTACCAGACACCATCTCCTCCGATTATGAAGTGACAGAGCCCTAGTAGGTATGCTGTTGTCACATGAATAAACGAAGAACGGCGTATATCTACGCGACGCCGTCTGCACTTGCCTCGTTCCACCATAAAATCGTTTTTTCACAACGCATTGTTGTTTTATTCTATTTTTTCTTTCTTTTCTTTTAATTTATTATTATTATTATTATTATATTTTATTACTTGTAATTATTATTTTTTTATTTTTTATTGTTTAATAAATATTTTCATTCCACAGTGCACATGCATATAGTACCATCATCACTTAATGGTATATAACATATATTCATATATTATATACGTTACAATACGCGTATTAGGAATATATACCTATACATATATATATATATATATATATATATATATATATATATATATATATATATATATATATATATATATATATATATATATATATATATATATATATATATATATATATATATATATACACAATATTATATAGACGCGCGATCGCGATACCCGCGAGTCACCGCGCGATCAAATAATAAAAAGATATTTTTCAGAATGCATCATCTGTTTTATTCATTAATTTATTTATTTATTTTTTGTTATTTTCTTAATAATTTATTTTATTTTTTATTGGTTCTGGTTTCTTTTTGTTTGTTTTTTTTTTACTTCATTTTCTTTTAAATGAACAAAATTAAAAATAACTTCAATATATTTATTATATATAAATACTCAAAAATATATTTTATCTAAGTTCAATGACATAGAGAAAATTCACTTTGCGCGGGGGGGTTGGTTCGTTGTTGCAGCAGCCAGTTGGTTGTGCGAACGCCGCGTTCGGTTGCCGGTCGAGCAAGAGTTCACGACGAACCATAGAGGTAGGTGCACTCAGGGCCGCCGCCGCCGCCGCCGCCGCCGCTTCTGCTGCTGCTGCTGCTGCTGCCGCCGCCGCCGCGCACATGACATTCGCCTAGTGCAAATTTTCTCTTTCAGTAGCGTCACAATATTTGTTGATTCGCCAGAATTTTAGATTTTAAAAACTATTTGTCGTATCAATATAAAAATGACGATGAAATGTCTTGGAAAAAAATTGTAAAAGAATTAAAAATAAAATTCACAAAGATCATATCTTTTTTTTCTTTCTCTTTTTCTCCGTCTCTCTTTTTCTCTTTATTAAATATTTACGTGTTAAGAATACTTTGATTTAATTAATCACGATTAGATATTTAAACGATTTATACTTGACGGTTATATTATAAAAAAAAACGAACTCGGAGGTTCGATTAGACTGGGTGCGATCGCGAATGCAACGGTGCAACGTCTCGCTACCGAGTTACTCGATGCACTTGTTTTGCACTGTGTGTTAAATCGACTAGGTACGGGTCTGCTACGAGTCTTCGTGCATCTCCGTAGAACCTCGGCGCTTATATTGATCACGCGACTGCACGATATTCGAGAATATGTTGTAAAGACTCTATCCGCGCGAAATATAATGGCGAACACTCTAGCTGAGGCCGGTGCACTCCGAGCTCTTTCCTCTGCCTCGGAGGCTGCAGCTGGCTGCATTCAGAGCAAGGACGCGAGAATCACTAAAACAATATATTGAGGCTGTAGAAAAATTTTTCGAAGTAAATTTTAAGCCTTTTAGAGATATTTTCTCCCGAAAATAATAAAGAATATAGAAAAATATATATAAAGAAATTTAAACAAAAAAAATTCAATGATTTCCTCTTTGCTATAATACGTCAAATAGATGGTCGACGAAGTAAGGAATTTTTTAAAAATCGTTTCATTTTTTCATTCCATGTGAAGGAATTTTTTTTTTTTTTTTTTGACTACTCAGGAATAAATCGTTTAATATTTTCATTTTCAAATTTAACTACTATTCTCTTAATTTTCTTAGGTGTATAGCTATTTATATAGGTATAAAATAAGAACAATGTTTGAAAATGATGTTTTTGCATATGATAAAAAATTAAAAAAATAAATAATAAATAAAAATTATGTCGTTAAAGAGAAAATAATAAATATATAAAAAAATAAAATGAATTAAAATAAATCTTTACGATGTATAAAAATATCATATGATATGTAAAAGCGTCTACGAGTTCTGAGGTCTCCGAGGCCTAAAGCTTCCTGCGCGTATATGTATACTAAACTCTTTTATTCTCCTCTTATTATAACTTTGGAATATATACTATATTTTACTACAACGACGAGGATCCGATGCGGCGACTAATCCCAAAGACTCCTTTGCAGCATCCCTCGTCTGCTTGGGGCTGGGCTGGGCGGTACGATGGTTAGTGGTGGGGGATATAGAGGACCTTGGCCTTTTCGCTTGGCAAAAATAAAACCTGTTGATACGGGAGTGCAGCGTTGCTGCTGCAGCACCGGGAGAACCTTTTCGTATATACTGGGGGCTCGCGCTGCATCGTCAAATCTAACTGAATTATTATCTAACTATTATTAGCTAAGACACGATTCAAGAAGTTTTGTTAATTAATTACAAGTAGTTAACTACTCGTCATGAATCCGTTTCCATCTGACCCCATTTTTTCACGTAGAAAAGGAAAAAAAAAAAATAAAGAAAACTTTTGGATTGAATTCCTCACATCATTTTCTGTTGAAAATAAATCGAAAAAACAGCAACGATTTTCTGCATAAGTTGTATCACGTAAAATATATTAGAATTGATAAATGGATTTTTGCAGAAAAAAAAAGAATTTTCCTGACATATGTACAAAACAGAAAAATAAATAGATAATTTTAAAATTAAATTATGGAATTGAAACGAGTATATCTCGCGCACGTTTCGGTTTACCGTCCTACGGGGTTACTAACTGAAAGGCTGAAAGGCTGAGACACGATTACACGGGAGAGAAGACGACGGCAACTTTCCTGCCTCTGTTCGTTCGTTCGTTCGAGGTACGACGACGGGTCGCACGAAGAGTAAAGGACGTAGCAAAGCAGCCAACCAACCACCAGCCGGCCGGCCGGCAGGCCAGACTGCTTCGACACCACCACCACCACCACCACCACCATCACAATCACAATCACCTCCTACCAACCACCGTAACGTCGTTCCCCGTGGCTAGGAGAGTAAGCGAGCAAAAGCGGTGGTGGCGGTGGTGGTGGCGGCGGCAGGATCAGCAGCAACCCAGCAGCCCAGGTAGTCTGGCTGAGTGACTAGACAGACGAGAGACAGAGGAGCGCGGGGCCCCCGCGAGTTGGTTGAGTTCGCGACCTCTCTGAGTCTCGCGAACCAAACGCGTCGAGTCGGCCACCCCGTAAAGTAAACCGTAGAGCCCATAGAGCCGTAGGCCCATACGTACGAACGTAGTACGAGAAACGATGCGCGCGCGACTTTTCAGTCTTTACAAAGGGAAGCCTTGGCCCAGAGGCCTACCGCAATATTACTGGTTACATCTATGTATACACCCGTATTATAATGCGCGGCTGGTTAGGCCGAATGACAATACTCGATGGGCCTGCTAAATTTCGTCTTTATTATGTATGGTTTTCTTTTTTCAAAAATAAATAATTGACCAGTTTCTTGTAGAAAGATTTTTTTTTTTCTTTACTTCTTTTTCAATCATAAAAAGTTGTAGTATTATTTTTCACATTTTTTCCTAAGGCGGTACACATATTTTCGAAATAATTCAAGAGACCATTTTAACTACGTTATAGAAAACGGACTATAGGTTATTTTCAGATTAGATTTGAGTAAAATAATTTTATAACTATATTTAAAAAATATAATCAGATAATGCAAATTCTTACGGAAATACAATTCAACGCTGTGACTTTTTCATCAAATAAATGTCGTAAATGGTTCGTGAGAAGACAATATATAGTAATACTTTT